>CM024555.2:49800928-50400928 GCA_014182405.2 Eucalyptus sideroxylon | reverse complement strand
ACCCAATGGGTTCGATGATGAGCGAAGTCAGTTAAGAAAGGCAAGCGATGATGTTCAAGTGGAGTGAGCATCAAACAGAATAAGCATGAAATATCGAGTGGGGAGCAACAAGTCAAGTGAGCATCGAGCGGCGAGTGACATGAGTGACCCAAAACAAGCGAGGCGAGTGTCAAGTGGCGAGCGAAGAAGTTGTTTCTTTCGATTTTGGCAAATTGAAGACTAGGAGGACAAATAAGATAGAAGAGACCGAATACTAGAGGAAGATGCCCTAATGAGTTGTTTATATCTTTTTGGACGCCGTGAAGACTCCTCATAAAAACATTTTCTTCTTTCGTAAATTATAACTATTGACACCGTAAAAAACATTAAAAATCTAAGTTATTAAAAAATAATGTAAAGTTACTTGAACTCATCACTAAAGAGCCATTTAATGTTGTTAATGCCATTTATTTTAATGTTTTCTCTATATGAAAAGAAATTATAATTAATATATATATATCTAGGGTTGGTCCGGATTGGATCAACCCGGAACTCTTAGGATCGATGACTGACCCGCAAAATGTTGGTCCAGGAATTCTAGGACCAAAAATCGACCCAGTCCCCCTAAGAAACGGACTAGGACCGGTAGAGTTGGGCCGGTCCAAGGTTGGTCCACGGTTTACCCTGGACCGATGCTCACCCCTAGTGACTACTTGTAGTTATGAAGAATTTGAATAGATAGTTGTTTTTTTTTTCTTGTCTAACCTATCATATTCTATATCTATTTTACAAACCACTTTGTGCGCTATTTGCTATATAAAGGTTGCGAAATCCTACTCCTTCATTCACACCTCCCCATATTTCCAAGTGAGGAGTGATTACTAGGACAACCCTCAGTGATTTTTGAACAGGGAGTTTTCTTTTTGGTAAAAAAGAATAGGGAGTTGAAGATGTGGATTGTGATATATTTATGAAAATTTGCTACGAGGGGTGATTAGAAGATGCAATGATTAATATGTCATATTTGGATTGGATTACAAGTACTTGAACCACATACGATACATCTTTTACTTCTCGACTTATTGAAATATTCCATTATGAATAGTAAATTATATGTACCATACTATAGCAAAATGATGATTGACATTTTCGTATTATAGTGATTCCTTTAAGTGATATGTGATAACCTAGTTGTTGTAACTATGTTGTTGTCCTCCTAGGTTGATTGGTAAAATGATCTCCTACTTTAAAGCTAGAGGGTTTATTTACTAAGCTTAGGCTCACTTCAAAATTTTCAAGTTCGAAATTTAGTGGCCTTTAGATGTTTTCAAATATCTCTTTGATGACCAGATTAAAGTGTTCAGTGAAATTAGAAGTGTGTATATTTTCTTTTGGGAGTTTTGATTATATATATAAATGCGTACATTTGAGACTGAGCTAGCTCTCATCGGAGGCTACTATTAACGTTACAAAATGAATTAGTATGAGTTAAATAGGTTGATTTTGATTATAATCGCGTATAACACATGTTAATGCATCATGAAAGCATATTTTCGCAAGCTAATATCATGAAAACCCTAAATTAGTATACCCATGACAAATTTACCTTCCGTTTATTTCTAATAAATTGGATTAATATCACAAAAAATAATAAATTAATATATCTATGATGAACATGTGGTACAACCTCAAACTGACACACTTGTTGATTGTCACGAGTCATCCAACTCAACAAGTTGACAATAAAATTTAATGAAAATTAACGAAGTAACTCTATTAAAGATGTATCAATTGGTTTAGATTAGGAAAAATCTCAAATAAGGACTCAAAGTGAGCTTATTTTTTCAAATAAGGACGTAAAGTGGATGTTGTCCCAAATAAGGACCTGAAATGGCTAACAAGTCTCAAATAAGGACCTGAATTTGCCGATCGGCCAAAATGTTCACTAGCCGATGAGAGTGTGACATTTCTAGTGGTCGAAATATGGGCAATTTTGTCCAAAAAAAATATAGATAGAAATTAACAAACCCTAAAAACCACCCCCCAAACTCTTCACATTCTTTTGACTTAAAAAGAAAAAATCTTCATGTTCTCATGTTTTTCTTCTTCTATACTTCATCTTCTTCGTTCTTTGTCCTCTCTCACTTGGAGCACGGAAATTTTCTGTTAATGGAACCCGAATTGAAACACAACAATAAACTCCTACCTCCGTTTCTTTACATCTTCTTCTTTTGTTTTCTGTCTTTGTTTCTTTCTAACGAAGAAGACAAATCTTGAGTAAAGCCACCTTTTCGTTATTGAGACATTCATGTGTAACACAAGGGTCTCGATTCTTCATTATCTTTTCCTAGGTTTGCCATGCACTTTGATTCACACTCCTGTTCAACCGAGGTCAGTTTCATTCAAATTGAGAGAGAGAGAGAGAGAGAGAGAGAGGAGGGAGGGAGGGAGGGCACGTATCTTTGGAACTTAGGGAGACAGGGATCTTGCTCCATTAATAGAGAATTTGGGTTCTCCAAATGAGAGGAGACAAAAAACGTAAAAGATGAAGAGCGGAAGAAGAAGAATGTGAAGAGTTTGAGGGTTTTGTTTTTAGGGTTTATTAATTTCTATCTATAATTTTATGGGACTAGGCAACTGGAAATGTCACACGCTCGCCGGCCGGTGAACATTTTGGCCGGTCGGCGGGTTCAGATCCTTATTTGAGATTTGTTAGCCACTTCAAATCCTTATTTGGAACAACGGTCACTTTGGATCCTTATTTAAAAAAGTAGACTTATTTTGGATCTTTATTTGAGATTTTTCATTCAGATTATTTTGCCACAAATCTGTGGAGTTATCCTCGCATGGCACTCTGTGTAGACGGCGCCGTTTTGCCGAACCCAAGCTGTGGGGTGGACTAAAAATCCCAGGAAAGGGGGAAAGCTGCAGCGGGAAGGAAAGGAGGAAAGGAGGAGGAAGATGTAAGAGAAGCAAAGAGCTGAGAAACGTGCAATAAAATACGCACGGTTTAGTTAAACAACCGTAAACCCTAACGATTTAAATACCCTCTCTCTCCTCCTCCTCCTCATCCCCCTTCCCCGTCTCTCTCTCTCCTCTCTGCACACTCTAGCTGGTCTCCCTCTCCCTCTCTCTCTCTCTCTCTCTCTCCCTCCCCTTCTCCGTCCGTCGCAGACGCAAGAGCGGAGGCGGCCGCGCTCTCTCTCTCTCCGCCGCCGCCGTTCAGCTCCGGCGACCGGAGGCGCGGAATCGGAGCGGCGATCAGCCAGTCGGTCGGTCGATCAGGGAAGCGAATCGGCTCCCGGTCCGCAGCTCGATTCGGAGCGCCTCCCCCCCACCCTCTCGATCGCCGATTCCTCGCGGTAGTCGTCGGGCATGGATCTCCCGGGGCTCACCGTGATATTCCAGGCCGCTCTGAGTCCGAACCCCGATGAGCGCAAGGCCGCCGAGCAGAGCCTCAACCAGGTTCGGTCTAAATTGAGTTTCCGACCGTTTGACTAGCTCTAGTCATCGCTCTTCCAATCGTAATTGGGTTCCCGTCGTCGTCGTCGTCGTCATCGTTCGCCGGACGATTCTGTTTTTTCGTTTATGCTGTGGCGAGCTAGTGTTTCGAGGCGGTGATGTGGATCGGTTCTGCTTGCGGATTGAGTGTATTTAGTTCCTTTCTGTTGCAAGCTTCCGATAATTTGAGGGCTTTGTTAGATATTTGCCCTTCGTTCTGATGAATTGCTTTTCCTCTGGGTGTTATCCTCTGGCAGTTCCAATATGCGCCTCAGCATCTTGTGAGGTCGTTGCAGATCATCGTCGATAATAGTTGCGACATGGCTGTGCGGCAGGTCGCTAGCATTCATTTCAAGAATTTCATTGCTAAGCACTGGTCCCCTCATGAGCCCGGTAACTTTTTCATTTCTTGGTTTGATTTGATTGATATTTGATTGAGTTCTTTGCTGCTACGCAGCTAGATTTGTGTCCCTTTTGCTTATGGTGGTGAAATTGATATGTAGATGAGCACCGACCGATCTTGAAGGCTGATAAAGATATGGTTCGAGATCACATTCTAGTATTTGTTACTCAAGTTCCCCCTTTGCTGAGGTGTTGTTCCTTTTCTGTATGATGATTAAATTGGCATCTCTCTCTTATTCTTCTCTTTCTACTGCTTCTATTCATTTAGTGAGGAAGAAGTTTTTGGTATGCTTCATCTGTTTCCTGATGTGACCTCTCGTATGAACATAATAATTATGAAAAGTAAAGGTCATTACGGATTCTCTTCCGCTAATATATTAGTTCAATTCCAAATCCGGTGTTCAAATGCTACTTTATACTTGGATGCGCAGGGTGCAGCTTGGCGAGTGCTTAAAGACGATAGTTCATGCCGATTATCCAGAGCAGTGGCCCCACCTACTTGACTGGATTAAGCACAACTTGCAAGATCAGCAAGTATATGGAGCTTTATTTGTGTTGAGGATTCTTGCTAGAAAATATGAGTACGTACACATTCAAATTATTTAGAAAATTAATCTTCTGATGTGGACATTTTCTCACCTAATTCTCTTGGCATATTTTGTGTTAATAACACTAATCAACGCACAGATACCATCAGACTCTGAATTCTTCCCTGAAGGGGTATCAGGATTATGAGTTAGGGTATGAGTTTCACCATTCTCTCTAGAATAAGTGTAGTCGCATGTTCTGGCTAGTTGAAAACAAGGGAAGCTTTGTTTACATTCTTACATGGTGTCAGCTTATGCTTCCTATAGATATGCATATTTTTACCAGAGTGGGCTGTGGAGTTGTAGTGGGGGCATCTTACCATTTGTAATTTTCTTATACAGTGGGAAGGGTAGTTATAGGTTGAAAATGTGGATACCTCACTGCAGAATGATATTTATGTGTGTGCTCAGGCACTCTTCACTCATGGTTCAACCATGAGTGCATGTGGATTTTGTTGTTCCGATGATTGTCAATTTTTTGCGATGGTAAAGTGCAACATGAACTTGCATAATGTGGTGGATTGGGATCTCATGTGTTAATTTATCAACTAAGCTTTTTAGGAACTTCCAAATTCCTGTTAAAAGATTATAATAACTGAGTGGGTTTGATTTGCTGTAATTGTTATTCATCCTAATTCCTAATGAAAACAGTTCCCTCATTTTGGAATTACCCTAATAAAAAACATCTAGCAAAATATCAGTTCGTTAAAGATTTTTTTACGTCCAATCGTTTGTAGTTGTCCAACTTCACTCATTACTTCTGATAGTTTGTTGGACTTGATTGAAAGTAAAATCAAAGTTGATGACTTGATCGAGAGGTTTAGAAGTTCAGTGAAGTGCATGGTTGTAGGAGAAAAGCTGGATGACTTTGAAAGTGATTTACTTGAACTTTTAGCTCTTAAAATGAGTTCCTTCAAGATGAGTTTAGTTTTTGGTGGTTTCTTTAACTTAAGAGAATGCTACTTGGCCAACTGTATATGTGGCAATTGAAAGATGGTGCTAGCATTGTTGGTACATGCAGATGATGGTTGTGGATAGTTGAATGATGTGGAAATGCTGCTGCACAATGGCAGCAATAGCTAGCATGGTGCTGGTGGCGGAACAAGTAATTAAATTTTAATTTTGAGGTCTAAACCGTACTGGTCTAAATCCAGACTGTATACTTTTGAAAGAATGTGTTCATACTCATCTAGAGCCACGTGAAATTTGTCATTTAGCATTGTTGTTTTGATGGGAAACTCTAAAGTACCTGTTTTGCCCAAAGTAGGATAACTAGGATGCTACTAAACCATAATAGATTGTCATGTGCAGAAGGAAATGCTTACATTATCTAGTGTTGCATCATTGACATGTTAAACACATGGAAACCTATCAAAAGGATTGGTAGACTCTACCTTTCCTTGCAAAGTCAGGCCTAGTAATGATAGTACAATCATCCAGAGATGATTTCGATTGGTCAAGTGAGGTCCCTTCTGTATATCCACGCAGAACTATGTTCTTTAGTGAAAACAGAGTTGACAATCAATTCAGCATGACTTATTCGTGCAAGAGGTCAGATTTCTTTGGACTTATGTTAAGGCAAAATAAGGTTGAGAGTGAAGCACTCAACACAGAAACCAAAGAATTTTTCAAGTAGAAATGTTTGATAGTACTAGGTGGACATTGGGAGCAGAAGGTTGTGGACATCGGTTAATTAGTTTCCATAATTTCATGGAGAGGGTAGATATGCCGATTTGGCAGTTACATTTCGAAAATGGATGCATTAGAAGAGGATAGTTTGAAACATATTTTGTACCTCATGATAGATTGAATAGCTTTTCTTAACAAAAACCATAGGCAGATAAAATCAACCTTTAGATTCTCCTTGTCATAGTTTCTTTTTGAGAATATATCACATCCTCAGTTGCGTCTTCAAGGAATTTTCATGACCTTCATGGAAAATCCTTTGGAGGAATATGCATTAGACTTTCAGTTTGGTGTGATGACGAGTGAGATGAATCAATATTTGACAAGGTGATGGAAGGATGACATGTTAGATTATTCAGTGATATATTCAGTGGTCAGATGATACATCTTCCGTTGTAATATCTTAACATTGTGATGTGTGAGCAAAACAGTCAATTCTATACTGTATGGGCAAAGGTTTCCCTCTTTAAATTTCATTTACTTAAGAAACCAAAACAAGTCAAGTTGGTGTTGGAAATATTGCTCTTAAAGAATACTTTTTGATTATTTTGTAGTATCTTCATGCTTCCTTTTCTTTTGTTGACATTCTAAATTGTTTCAGTGTACATTCCTTGTTTAATTTAATCCTTTTTGTGGTTGTCACCTTTACTCATTTCTTTTATGAAGATGTTTTGATGGTCTTGGTTTTGTCGGTAACATTGAAGACATCATAGCTATTTATCCTACGTCATGTTACAATGATTAATCATGAGTCCCATCTGCCTGAAATGTTTGATTTATTATTTGTATATTTTCTGAGATATTGTTTGTCAGGTTCAAGTCTGATGAGGAAAGGACACCCGTTTATCGCATTGTTGAAGAGACATTCCCTCCTCTGCTCAATATCTTTAATAGACTCATCCAGATTGTCAATCCATCACTGGAAGTGGCGGATCTGATTAAGCTCATCTGCAAAATATTCTGGTCCTCTATTTATGTATGTCCTTGAACGTTCATTTCTTCGATATGGCAAAATCCTGTATTAGTGACGATTGTATCTAATGCTTTAACAGCTATAAATGATATTGACTCTTGGCTGACCTTATATAATCGTCTTGCATCTTTTTGTCAAATGCAGTTGGAAATTCCAAAGCAGTTATTTGATCCAAACGTGTTCAATGCTTGGATGATTCTTTTCTTAAACGTGTTGGAAAGACCTGTTCCCATTGAAGGCCAGCCAGTAGATCCTGAGACTAGGAAATCTTGGGGTTGGTGGAAGGTGAAGAAATGGACAGTACATATTTTGAACAGGCTGTACACAAGGTGAGTATTCCATCTGAAGTAAGTTTATAGGCGATTTGTATTCCAGTTAAAACTTTACCTCTCTTATTACAGGTTTGGAGATCTTAAGCTTCAGAATCCTGAAAACAAGGCCTTTGCTCAAGTGTTCCAGAAGAACTATGCAGGAAAAATATTGGAGTGCCATTTAAATCTGTTGAATGTTATTCGTACTGGGGGTTATCTACCTGACAGAGTTACTAATCTCATTCTTCAATATCTCAGCAACAGGTGGGACCAATAGTATCTTTGCATATTCATGTTACATTGCCAGATCTTTTGCTCTAATGTGTTTCTTTTTTAAGCAATATTGTTGTGAAACTAAAAAAATTTTAAATACATGATTTGTTCAATATGACTGCGGAGCACAAGATGAGTCTGCTGTGGTGAAGTAATGGCTACTGGTTGTTGATATGTTGAAATCTAGCGTGGTTAATTGTTATCTGAATAGCTGGTACTTCTCCCATTTTTGATTAAGTTTGTATGATTAGATGTGGGAATGATACATAGGTAGGTGTTGCCCAAATCGAAGATAAGATGAGAAAAGATTGTGAGATGGTTTGGTCATCTTTAATGAAACCTTTGGATGCTCCAGTAAGGAGATGTGAGCAAGGGATGGAAATACCAGTCAGAAGGTACAGAGGAAGACCTAGGAACTTGGAGTGAAACGATAAGGAAAGATATGTGGCTTCTAGAGCATATAAAGAGTCTTACAGAAGATAAAGCAAAATGCATGCAATGGGATTGATATGGCTGACCTGTCTTAGTGAATTAAGACTTGGTTTTTGATGTTGCTGTTTTACTTGTGGGAAGAGCTCATGAACTGAATTTTATGAGCTTGCATGGTTATTGGGTTGATGTGCATAATTTAGTTACAGGTGATAACTTAGTGTCCAGAAGCCTTTTTCAATTGCGCACTTTCATTAATGTGTTGTATTTGTTCCAGAACCTTGTAAAAGGTTATGATTTCAAAATGCTCGTTGCACGAGGAGTAGAGACAGTTACTCTGTTCTGATCAGGCACTGATTTTCCACTATACTCTTATTTTTTTATTGCAGTATCTCCAGGAACAGCATGTACCAGTTGTTGCAACCAAAACTTGAAGTTCTTCTATTTGAGATTGTTTTTCCCCTCATGTGCTTCAATGACAATGATCAGAAGCTTTGGGACGAGGACCCTCATGAGTATGTGCGGAAGGGTTATGGTAAGTCTTTTAAATTGTTCAATTGATGGATTTGTTCTGTGTGTTTGACCTGTTGCATTTTCATTTAGATATTATCGAAGATCTTTACAGTCCAAGAACAGCATCCATGGATTTTGTCAGTGAGTTGGTTAGAAAACGTGGAAAAGATAATCTGCAAAAGTTTATCCAATTCATTGTGGAGATTTTTAAGAGGTAATTTCTAATTTAATAAATTTCAATGTGTACTTTGGCACCGATAGGGGTGGTTTTGTATGTCTGACCACTAGCACTGCATTACAGCAAGCTGGTCAAGTTTGACATATTGTTGATTATTGCCAGATATGATGAATCACCTGTGGAATACAAACCCTATCGACAAAAAGATGGCGCTCTTCTTGCTATTGGAGCACTCTGTGATAAATTGAAGCAAACTGAACCATACAAGGCTGAACTTGAAAGAATGTTGGTGCAGCATGTATTCCCTGAATTTAGCAGTCCTATTGGGCACCTGAGAGCTAAGGTTTGTTTCATTGGATTCTTGTACTTTCCCTTCAAGGAAAGATTTTTCCCATTTTCAGTAGGAGTTAAGAGTATTTTGTTCCCAGGCCCATGGTTTTGCATTCGTCATAATAAATCGGAAAGATAATTGAAATTTCTCTATTTGATAAATGCTCTTCGTAACAAATAGCAAGTTGATGAAGCTTGGAATAGTTCTTGGTTTTTCAATCTGATGCCTGGCTGGTGAGATAACCTCTGCTAACATTGTTTTCGATGTCATTAATTAGTACCTGGAGCCACTCTTTTGTATTTACGTTGCAAGATTTTAGTTTGTTTTCGCAGCTCCTCATTAAGGCTAGAAGTATTTTTCCTGGGAGCTTTTGGGCCAATCAATTGGAAAAATTTGTTAAAAGAAAATGGAAAGAACTCATGATAATTCTCTTTGCTTTTGGCCCTCAAGAATGTGTATGTATTGGTATTGATGTAGTGAAGTTCTTGCTGGGGATCCTTTCTGATTTTCCAGGTGAAAGAAAATTTGGGGTTTACTAAATATCTTGTTTTATTCAAGTGCATTGCTTAATTTTTCAAGAGACTCTAGAACTTTGTTTACCCCTGTGGTTTTCTTAATGACTTTCCTTGGTCTCATTGGTATTTTAGGCTGCATGGGTTGCCGGACAGTATGCTCATATCAATTTTTCTGATCCTAACAACTTCCGGAAAGCTTTGCACAGTGTTGTTTCTGGGCTACGGGATCCTGAGCTCCCTGTCCGTGTTGACTCAGTTTTTGCATTGCGTTCTTTTGTTGAAGCTTGCAGAGGTATATGGCTTGCATATTTACCTCTCCATTGTCTTTTCATCTTCTTTTTCACAGTTTTTTCCTTGTGTCTTTCTGTTTCTCTTTGCTTTTCCGTTTTAATGCAAAACTTGCTTATGAGAATTACATTTTTCCTGGAAATCAGACTTGAATGAAATCCGTCCAATCCTTCCGCAGCTCCTTGATGGTATGTGGTATTGACAAACTTTCTGTGTTGCCTGAATTCAATATAGAGTTCTATTAATTGCCTCTAATGCTTGGATATGCAGAGTTTTTTAAGCTTATGAATGAGGTTGAAAATGAGGACCTTGTTTTCACATTGGAGACAATTGTGGACAAATTTGGCGAGGAGATGGCACCATATGCCCTTGGATTATGCCAGAATTTGGTAACGAGCCTGGTTTAGTTTTTTTCACTGCTGTTGTTCTTGTTTGCTTGAAAAACTGATCACACAGTTCACAACAGGCTTCTGCATTCTGGAGGTGTATGAACTCTGCTGAAGCTGATGATGAAGGTGATGATCCTGGTGCTCTGGCTGCTGTTGGTTGTTTGCGTGCCATAAGCACGATCCTTGAGTCAGTGAGCAGGCTTCCTCACCTCTTCATCCAAATTGAACCAACTTTGCTGCCCATAATGCGTAAAATGTTGACTACTGATGGACAAGGTGGATATGCTGATTCTTGCTGACATTTCTGGTTGCCATGTTACCTAAGTCGTTTTTTTCAGTCTTTTCTTGCCTATAATTTTTGGCTTGAGCCTATGCATCTGTCCATTTGGTTTCCCAACTACAAGCGCTTATTTCTATCAATGATTGTTTTTATATTGGGGCTTTGATCATCTGGAAGGAACTTATTTTATTAAATATTGAGAGATTATTGTTTGTGCAATTGCAACACCTGAGCTAATTATTTACAGTGCTGCTGAGGCATACTTGCAAGATATCATGATCATAATTTTGAGATTGAATTCGGAAAAAAAAAACTGCAGCACTATATGTTGAATACTACAAGACTTGCTTAGGCACTGTAAGATAAATATTTTGCCACTTTGCGAGTAATACATTTTTGTGATAAGTAGTTTCGCAAAATGTCTTTCTTGCTTGCCTTTTGATTGCTGGTGGGGATTTGGTTGCTTTATCATTGCCTATTTTCTTCATATGCATCATGCATTCTAAAAGTCGGACTTGTAGATGCATTGGGGACAGTGTGGGGAGGATGTTGTTTGATCCATCATATATGTCAAAAAGTTAGAAGTATGGAATTCATAATAGGTGAAAAATAGAATAACCATAGATACTATCTATTTCCTGGTGCAATAGTCCTTTGATTAGCTTTTCTTGATGACAAGCAAAAAGGGCAGGAATCACTTATCACCTTTTTGGCCTTCACAATTGTGCCTTTTCCCTCTTGTGGGGAACCTTGGTGATCTTAAACTCCCTCTCTAGAAAAACTTAGGGTGGAGAATGTTTGAACGAAAATAGGCCTTGGATTCCACTTCAGAGAATAAAATTGACTGTTGTTGATTGTGACACTTTCAAAATCATCTCTCCCTCTCCTCAATTGCTTCCAACCCCACCAACCCCCCCCCAAAAAAAAAAAAAAAAAAAATCTCCCAACCAAAATAATCAAAATTTCATGTATGTTATAGAGAGAAGTATGAGAGTAAACTTTTCGAGAGGCTACAATGAGTCCAGCATTGCTCATGATACTGAGCTTCTTTTTTATGGTGTGGAGAGTGAAGATCTTTATGAAGACTAACCCTGGCTTTCCTCATTTATACAAGGTTCAACCTGTGGACTTGTTGCCAGTGGATGTAGTTGATTGGTTGGTGCTCTTGAAAAGTTCGCACTAGTCTATGCATTTGTGAAACATCAGGCTCGTCTTTTTTTCCACACAATGTGGTGCCTAAGGGTCTCATGTCCATCTTGCTGGATTCATTGTGGGTAACTCTTGAAATATGGACCACTGTGTTTAGAACAGATGCCTTCAATTTGGCGATCACATTGAGCAGTTTCCTTGGATGATTCATACATTTCTTGTAAATGTTTGTTTAGTACAAGATCACTTCACACTTATAGAATTCATTAATATCCGAGCTCATTAGCTGTTTGTCCTTTTCTGCCTTAAGAATGCTCTTAGTGGATTTATTTTCCTTAAGTTGTAAGCAATGAGCTAGTCAGTGATGACATTATTGTATAACGTCCATGATACTGGATACTTACAATTACCGACGGTGTCTCGTCCTGTACTTCAACAGAGGTTTTTGAAGAAGTTTTGGAGATTGTATCTTACATGACCTTCTACTCACCTACAATATCAATTGATATGTGGACTCTCTGGCCATTGATGATGGAGGCACTTGCAGATTGGGCAATCGATTTCTTTCCCAGTAAGTAATTTAGCATTTATTCTTGATATTGTCTCATTGAGGTTCCTGATGTGATTTGGCATTTCCAGTATTCTCCGTTTGATCTTGTATGAAATTCCTTTTCTTATGTCTCGCGCCTTAATTCAATAAATACTTATATTTTTGGGTTAAGCAGTGTCTTGTCTGTTCATCTTGAGAGGCAAATGAAGAACTCAATAGTACATCTAGTTCTGCATTTTAGAAGTGCCTTGGTATGAGTTCATTTAGTGGTAAGAAAATAGTCTCATTGGATTTGATTAGGATGTGGGAAATGACTATCTTGAGGTCCATTATCAAGATCTACTTTACACTGTCTCAAGGGAATTCATTTAGAGGCATAAGAAGGCATTAGAAGCAAATGGGCTAATGGTCTAGGGGAATTAAAGCTGACTTGTTAGTGAAAAAAGAAGGTTTAGTCATCATTGTGGTCCTGACATATTTTTCGTCAGAGGCTGCATAAATTGTATGTCAGCTTGTGCTTCGGTGTTAAAAAGCTGTCAAACCTCTTGGAATGAACTTCCATATTTTCATTTCTTACTACATTTGTATGGAGCAGATATCCTAGTTCCTTTGGACAACTACATCTCGAGAGGAACTGGACATTTCTTGACTTGCAAGGAGCCCGATTATCAGCAAAGTCTGTGGAATATGATTTCATCGGTGAGCACCTTTTAAATGCTAAGCTGTCTCTGCTGTATAATTACTTTTCCCTTGCTAATAATTCTAGGTGTTCTTTTTTTTCCTGAGTAGATTATGGCTGACAAAAATCTAGAAGATGGTGACATTGAGCCAGCTCCAAAGCTCATTGAAGTAGTGCTCCAGAACTGCAAAGGTCAGGTGGATCAGTGGGTTGAGCCATATCTCAGAATCACTGTTGAGCGGTTGCGGCGTACTGATAAATCCTACTTAAAATGTCTTCTCATGCAAGTGGTGAGGAGCTGAGGATAAATATCTTTTCTTTGATTGGATGGATCTTCTTTTTGCTGCCATCTGTCTGTTATCATGCCATCTCTCACATTATTTCCTTTCTCATCTTTACCAAAAAAATGGGTTTCTGTATGTTTTTTTATAGATTGCCAATGCTCTTTATTACAATGTGGGCTTGACACTCAGCATATTGCAAAAGCTGGGTATTGCCACGGAAATCTTCAGTCTGTGGTTCCAGATGATGCAACAAGTTAAAAAAAGTGGCCTTCTTGCTAATTTCAAAAGGTATCATCAGTGAACGTCTTTTCTTGTAATATATCTTAATTTATGTCGCATGGATTGATAATTTTACTGATTTGTATATACAGAGAACATGACAAGAAAGTCTGCTGCTTGGGCCTAACATCTCTCCTGGCTCTTCCTGCTGATCAATTACCAGAGGACGCTTTGGGGCGTGTTTTTAAGGCCACACTTGATCTGTTAGTCAAATACAAAGATCAAATTGCAGGTCTCACATCCTCTATAATGTCAGATCCTCCTTTTTCTTATATAGTTTATTACAATTGTCAATACAATCTGGTTTTCTTTTATCAGCATTTATGTTGGTTCTGCATGTTTTACCTTTCTTATTTTGTATCCGCAGAAGCTGAAAAGGAGGATGAGGCTGAAGATGATGATGAAATGGATGGTTTTCAAACGGATGATGAAGACGATGAAGTTGATGCTGAAGAGATGGGTGTTGATGCCGAGGATGGGGATGAAGCTGATAGCATCAGATTCCAGAAATTGGCAGCACAGGTAAATTTGCACTTTCAGCTCAATCTCTCCTTGCTGGGCCTGATTGTGCTCCATTTCTGGGTCAGAATTCCGAATCTTACAGATGTTTATATATTCATGTCTGGATAATTGCGGTGCCATTTTGTTTTTTACTTTTATTTGGAATTTCATGGAGTTCCTTTGAATGGTTACTGAATTCTGGAATCATTCAACTGGAGAAGATCTAGGGGTGAGGGTCTAAGTTATAGGGGAATACAGTTGCTGCTAGACATTTGAAATTAGGATGGAACCGTTTTGAAGTTTATAGGATCCTGCCATGCAGCTATACCACAGATATGGAGGAATTTAGTGGTGTTTGTTCTTTTTTTTTTTTCCCGGTAATCAGTCACTGCATTGTTTGTGTGTGTTGGGGCATGTGCCTGTGCGCTTAATGTGGATCCAAGAATTTGGTGCAATCAGGAAGAAAGTTTTAGAAAATTGACAATCAACTAACTGCCTATATATCCCCTTTGCCAAAAAGATTATATTCACTCGTTTGTTTCCACCTAAAGATATGGGAGTATATTTTGCTTTCCTGCTAAAATTTAGATTATTAGCTAAACTCCAAGTAATTATGAGATATGTGTCAAGATTTATATGTTTTGCAAGTTTGATGTGTTTTGGCTTATAAAAAGACTCAAAAGTGCATACACCGCAAGATTTAAGTTAATCATTAAGTAAAAAGTAAAAATCATAATGGACTGAACGTTCTTTTAGAGTGATCTTTAGATTTTCTTAGGAGATCAATGTTGATCATGCAGGCAAAGGCATTCCGTCCACATGACGATGACGATGACGACTCTGATGATGACTATAGCGATGATGAAGAATTGCAGTCTCCAATAGACGAGGTTGATCCCTTCATATTCTTCGTTGACATGGTCAAAGGTTGGTGAAAGAGAGTGGTCTTTGGGAATTGGACACACCATTTTTATTTTTTCACAGAAGACACTGTTGTTAACTTTTCCTTCCTGTTTTTAGCCATGCAAGTGTCAAACCCGATGAGGTTCCAAAACCTCATGCAGACACTGGACTTTCATTATCAAGCACTTGCCAATGGGATTGCACAACATGCAGAGCAGAGGAGAGCAGCAATTGAAAAAGAGAAGGCAGAGAAAGCATCTGCCACCCCTGCTTCATGACTTGAGGATGCTCCTTCGTCTCAAGTTTTTCTTTGGTTTGATCTCTCATTTGTGGGAAGAGCGGAGAGTTCTCGCAAGTCCCTATGAAGTGATTGTTCCAATTGGATGGTTCTCAGTCATTGAGGTCAGTGAGAGTGCTCCCTAGAGGTTCAAGTTTTGAAGCGCTTAACACCTCTCTAAGTCATAGGGAATTCGGCAGCTGCCGCTTTTCTCAGTGTATGTGTCTGGGAGTTGGGTGGGTTTTGCCATCAACGTAATAAGAGTGACTCATCTCAGCAACGTCAAAGAAATTGTTGTGTCATAATATGGGGACAGAGAGTCCCTCTCTCTTGTGAGGCATGGCAAACTACTCTCCCAGGGTGAGTCGAGGAGTTCGTCTTTGTTCTTTTGTATACAGGGGATGGTCTGGTGGCCTCATTGTCATTTCCGGGTGCTGAGTTAGCACCGCTCATTTTTTATTTCCCTTGAGAAAATTTTTTTGTGGGTATAGTCATTAGCAAGCAATCACGCGTTATCAGTTTATTTTTGGTCTTGGATCTTTTTGCATTTCATCTTTGAAGAGGGCTTTCGAGGGTAAGCTTCCTGCTTATTGTAAAACAGTTGTATTCTTTGTTACCTGTCAGTTGATGGAGAAATGGATTTTGTACCTGTTGGGAGCTTTCTCCTTTCTATATCATTTGGTCTTCTGGAAACTGGCGTCCGGCGACGAGACTTCTGAGATTTCTTTGGATTCACGGTAAAAATAGTCAGTAAGATTTGTGGAGTGATAAGAGGTTATGGCTTTGTTCTTGGCCCTGGAATACAAAAACCAGTTGATTTCGTTTCTTGGTAACCGCCCAGATGATTGAAAGCAGCTAATTTCTTTGGAAAGCAACCTTGGCACTGCTTGCTGTTTTCTGGGTTTTCTTCTCTGAGCTCCTTCGTTTTTCCCCCCTGATGTTTTAAGCCAAGTCGAACTGAGTGATGGCTACTTGAGTACGGAAATTATTTATATGAGATTGTGAATACTGAATGGTGGTTCGTTGCGATTGGCTTTGATGCGCATAGTCTCTGTCGAGACATTTGGCGGCATTCTATAGCTATAACTATTTGGGTCTGGTGATAATGTCTTTTCGTTGCTAATTTGGTCCTCAACTTAAACTCCAATCCTGTCTTCACTTTGAAACCGATTCGTATTTTCCGTCCAAAAAGTCCACGGAAAATGCTGACCAGTGCTAAAGGTAAAGGAGTGGCGTTAGAAATTATAATAGAAATATGGACATAATAAGGGGAAATTGCAAAAATGATACATGTACTATTGGCTAATTTTCAATTTTGAAAACGTGTACTTTGCTTTTGCGACAGATTTAGCCAGACTAGGTATTGGCGATCAACGTGGAGTTGCAATTCTCGAGTCCATCGCACTTGACCAAAAAACCCCAAAACAATACTCAAAGATCCTCAATGTTTGCACTAATTGTCACACGTCGATGCCACATATAAATAATCAGCAATCGGCCTTTTTTTTTTTTTTTTGTCCTTTTGCATTTGGATGAAAACATGGAATTTCTCCTAAAAATAGAATCGAGGATCAGTTCGGGGACCAGATCAATGAAAAAATAAAGTACGAGGGACCAAAATTGAACAAAGACTAACTGAGGACCACTATTGTAATTTTCGCTCAAGTTCTTTCTTTGTTCACTCAGCGTTGGGGCGTGATCTCCGGTGTTCGTTTAGCATTTTTCGTGGACTTTAAATGGGACCATTCAATCTCGATATGACAATTCCGGGGCCAAATTTGTCCCAATATAGAATAAGAGGATCAAAAGTAAAGGACAATAAGCCGAAGACCATTTTTATAATTCTCTTTACTTAATCTATCAAACACGGAAAGAGAACATATAAATCTCACATATTTGACTTCTAATTTTTAAGAGGAAAAAATTGATTTCTCAATGCAATGCCAAGACATTGTCACGAGTGCAACTGAGATTTTATTAGCGACAGATTGAATTTCATGTCAACAGTAACAAGGCATATTAGTGGTGACCAATGGGCGGGCTTATGCTGAGCTGGGCCCTTCAATCGGTCAAAAATATTAAGGATAATTATACAAATGATTCCTAAATTTTGGCTTAATATGTAACATGGTTTCTAATTTTTTTATTTGTCCAATGCGATCTCTGAATTTTTAATTTGTTCAATATAGTCCATGAACTTTTGGCACATATTTAATGTAATCCCTGAACTATAACAAAAAATATTTAATTCAGTACCTAATTTTGAATTAATGGAAGGATTGTAATGAATACTTTCATATTGTTTAAGGACTGCATTAAACAGATTTAAAGTTCAGGATCACATTACATATTAAGCTAAAGTTCAAGCATTATTTGTGTCATTTTCCCAAATTATTTTGCAGGTGTGCCAATTAACAATATATATGATATGATAAGTTTATGGACTGAGCGAGCTTGGCTTGGGCCACTTCTGTCGTCTCCTTCACCTCGGTTCTGCAACTCTGATCCCTCTTCGTCGATGAGCCCATCGTCGTGCCCCATCTTCGTACACTCTCTCGCTTGGGCTCATTTTTGCATTGGCAACCTAGAAAGCCTCATCAAGTAAGGTGAAGGTGTGGAAGACCCCGAATTCTAGAGACGAAGTTGAAGGTGCGTCTGCTTCTTGGTTCACTGATTGATGGATTGACTTTTATTTTGGTGCCATTTCGATGGAATCTGGGTGTTTTTGAGTTTGTCTTCTTTTTTGGGTCGTTGTCAATGGTGGTGACGCTTCTGTGCAATTTATTACGTGGGGACCCCGCTCGATTTGGACCAAGTTCGATTCTGGCCGCAAGTGTGGGATATCATTCAAATTCAAGCTCGGTCGAGGTCCGCTCTTCTTTAGCATTTTACTCTACTTGAATGGATGACTGCCAAAAAAAAGATGAAAAAGAGAAAACCAGAAACCCAAACTGTGTTCTTGGTTTGGGTTAGATGCGGTTTGGGTCACAACAACACATACGGTTTGGTTCGGGTATCACGGAAACTTGACCTGAATTACATCATTGACAACCCTAATTGCAGTCCACAATAATTATGGGGAAGTTGGAACATATATAGCCAATGTAAATAAAATTTTAATTGATTCTATTCACCTTTGTTGGAGATTAAATCAAAGGTAGACAAGATCGGTTGACTTAAATTTTTGTAATATTGACGGCCTATTGTATGATTACTTGTAAATATTTTTTTCTTTAAAGAAAACCATGTGTTGATGATCCATTTAAGTATTTTTGCAAAGAAAAATAGGGGTTAACCCTGGTCCCTAGAAAAAAAATAATTTTTATTAAATTGCATATAATCACTAGGAGCATATTCCATTAATAAATAAAAGCATTTAACTAGACTGACAGTGGATTAAGATTCTGAGCTTAATTGAATTATATAAACTGAACCCGTGAAGGAGGGAAAATTTTGGCCAAAACATGGGGAGTAGATTAGATTGGTCGAAATACTTTTAGGTAAAGGACAGGGTTCTGAGTTTTAATTTTCATGAGTAAAGATTACGATCAACTTTAAATTAAGTCGTGGGACGATTATCTTGATCCTTTTTTTTTTTGTGTAAATCTCGATGAATATTTCGAGGTGGGTTGAATATATTGCTTTTCTTTAATTAAGACAAATTTCCTATTTTGAAAATACACAAAATATTGCATCTCATAATAGATTAGGATAGATTTTTAGATAGGATTGCATGCTTAGATGTTAGCTAGAGATTCTATATAGGTTTCCTAGTTAGAATAGGATTTAATTCAAATTATTTCCTAGTTTTGATAGGATAATCTTTGTTCTTGATAATTTCTTTCCATTAATTTTTAATTACAACTTGATAAAAGTCCAAAAAATAAACATGGGTTTAAATGCCTAATTTACTTGTCATCATGTCACATTATCATCTATGACATGTCATCCTCTATGCCACATCACCGCATATGCCATGTCGTAATGTCATCAATTCCATGTTATTTAGTGATTGCATATTTAGGGTTATTTAATTTAGAATGCATGTCATATTAGTATAGATTGCATGTTTAACTTATTAGAATTGCAAATCGTAAGCTTTCATAAATGAAAAGAAAAAAAAAATCAAACACAAGATAATAGATTAGAATTGTTGATTAGTTAGTAGAGATCATGTTATGTTAGATTAGCATTTCCTTTCAATAAATATTTTGCAGATGTTTGGAAAATTAATTAATGTGCTTTGCCTACAACAAGGTATCTAAATTCTTTTCATATTCTAGCAATTTATCTCTACTTTTGATTAGTAAGTGTTATTTTCAATATTTGCGTAATGATCATTTACATGTTAATGGCTAGGTTTAAAATCAATTTAAGTTGCTTTCTAAAATATTTTTGAAAAAAGAAAAAGAAAAAATGTCTTGTAAACAATTTTCAAATCCTTTTAACCTTTAGCTCGTAAAAAAAGAGTACTCTTTCACATTTTATTTGGATTCCTAACTAATTTATTAAAAATAGATTAGTGGTGACTCCAAAATGAATTCAATTTACTTGTTAAGAACTAGAATTAAAGTTGCGAATTAGTTAAGGTTTGGAAGAACTTGAGTTAAATTTAAGTTTAATAATCCATTAGGGCAGATCACGACATTATGCAACACCTAAAAAATGGCCCCTTTTTGGTAATCAGCAGTTGGACCCGCCGACTTTTGGGGCAAGTCTTGTCCGCCTGACTCTCAAAGCTCTTCTTACATAAAGTCGTTCAAACAACATATTCCTTTCAAGCGTTCCCTCGCCGCCCTTCCTCGTGACCCGAGGAACGCGTTTGATTGGAAAACAGACTCACAGCAACATGTCCTTTATCCTTAAAAAGTACTGCCCAAACATCTAGGGATTCCATGACACACAAAAAGGTCTGCATCGATATCATGTGCAGAGAGATAATACATAAAGCATTCCAAGATAGCAATTCATACTATGAGCCACCGGCTGTGCGAGGTGAAAGGCTTGTACGCCTCCCAGTCGATGAAGTAGTTATAACTCAGATACCATATTTTGTAACGGTTGGACATGATCTTTATAGTAACACTTAGAAGAGATAGCCTCCAGCTTTTTTTTTCTTTTTTTTTGACGTCGTTCTTATTGAAGAAAACCAACGTTTGCCATTTATGAGAATATGCTCATATTCTTGCATTAGCTGGTCTACCATGGAACGTCCTCGATAAATGATGCAATTAGTACCTTGTTTACATGTAATTAGTTTATTTGTGAACTATTCTTAAATGTTTAATTTGATCCTAAACTCTCAATTTGTTTAACCCTCAATTTTCCAACATAGTCAAATAAGTTATTCCACGCTAATCACAAGTGTTCATCATTACATTTTCGCCCATATTTCGGAATGTCTTTTCGTTTCAATCCTTCTCCTAAGTTGTTATTTTTTACTACCTTTTTACATTTTTAGTATTGATAAATATTACTATTGTTGCATTTAAGTAATTTCTATTTCATAATCTCTATAGTAGTAAAACTACAACCTCATTTAGAGCTACATGGGTTGATATTCCTGTTATTTTATGTCTAAGAGTTTTCATAAGGATATCCAGAAATTATATTAACTTATCAATAATTACTCGTTCATATGTTAATCTAAGTCTTTTTCATTATTTTAAAAAAAATTGAAAATTTTCATTTTAAAATGTTAGGAACAAGACTTGGATTATTACAAAAAAATTTCAATCTATATATTAAGGAATAAGATTTAGATTAATATAAGTGCTAGAATCTATAGATAAATTAATATGTTCTTTAGATGTCCTTACAAAAAAAAAATTAAACTTAAAGTTGCATGAATATCAATTTGATATAACTGTAAATGACGTTTTGCTTTTACTATTATATATTCATATTTAAAATTTACTTAAATAGAACTACCATAGTATTTGTAAAAAAACAAAAAGATAAATAAAAATGTTTACACTTTTTGTTGATTTAGAAAAACAATCGAAATGAAAAGATATTTTAAAATTTGGGTGATGGTGTCATTATGAAAGCTTGTGAATAGTATAGAAGGGTTGATAGACTTTGCTATGGAAAGTTGAGGAAATAAATTAAACAAATTAAAAGTTGAGGCAACATTGAACATATGTGAATAATTCAAAAAACCACATTGAAAGAATTAAAAATTTAATAATGACATAACACATTAAGCCAAAGTTTAGAGATTGTTAGTATGAATTTCCCCAACTTTTTTTTTTACCTGGATCATCCTACTCTTGAGGCTTTCATATTTTAGCTTTAGGTTTGACAACAATCGGGCGGGAGGAAGATGGGCCCATAAGAAATAAAAAAAAAATCCAGGCTGTGATTCTAATCTCTAGTTTTCCCTTCTCTATTCTTCACTTGCCATGTTCCATATAACAATTTTTTTTTTTTTTTTTCCTATTACTGGAATCTATGTGGACTATTAAGAGAAAAATCATCAATAAGTTGTGATATATGTTGGCACACTAATTACAACTCTAAGAAAAGTTGCCTACTTAATATTAGTTGTTTAACATATGTTGGCGTACCACAGTATAATATAATGAGACGATTCCTCACATAAATTATTAATTGAATTATGTTAACTTATTATATTACAATTTTTCTTAATTCAGCACATTATTGCAAAATGATGAAAGAATAATAGATATCGTTACGTTGTTTTCAAAATTGTATGGTGGTCATTTCAATAAACCTAGATTCCTTTTTTTTTATGCTTTTCTATGCTAAACAATATATTTTAGGATTAATATCATGAAAAATCATAAACTGGTATACCTATGATATATTTACTTAAAACTACTTTTTTTTTTTAATTTCCAAAAACTCTTAATTGGTATACCTATGACAAATTTATCCCAAATTAATTTTTTGACTATCAAAAACTCTAAATTGGTACATATGTGACAAATTTACTTCAAACTAAACTTTTGATTACCAAAACTTCAAATTGGTCTACATATGATGAATTTACCATTTGTTAAATTTAATCTTTAAATTTTCTGACCTAGTGACACATGGTGACGTAGCATGGTGACATGGCAAGTTCACATGGAAATCCATAGAGTGAATATTTTGAAAACCTCAAATTGGTATACCTTTGACAATTTTAACAGTACTCTTAATAAATTTAACGATACACCTATAAAAAATTTGAGATTTTTTTTGTGGCATTAACTCTATGGATTTCCACAAAGATTTTCATGTTACCATGTCTCATTCGCATCAACAAATTTAATAGTAAAATTTGACGGAAGTTAACTGTAAGTAAATTTATCACAAATGTACTGGTTTTGAGTTTTTTATGGTCAAAAAATTAGTTCAAAGTAAATTAACCACAAATGTATTAGTTTAATATTTTTCATGATATTAACCCTATATTTTATTGACAATAACCTATTTTTAAGAAATTTTGGAAAGATAAAGAGAGAAAAATTAAAGTAATTTGAGATGAAGTGACACCGTATCTGCACTAATTGACTTCTCAAAGTGCCCCGAAGGATATAAATATATTGAAATTTATTCTGAGAACACTGTTTTATTTATCAGGAAATTAATCATAGAAAGTGTAATTTAATAAATTAGAGAAAAATGTTTTGAAGGGAAAATTGGAAAAAAACAAATGGTGTAACTGGAAGTCACATGTAGGCATCGAAGGACATGTTGGACACAGCCATATATCAACCTCTTGTTGAAAGGTCGGTGGATCACCACTATATTTACATAACTAGAATAGCGCTCATGTGATGCAGCAGAAAAAACTACATTCCTCGTGTAGCACGTTGTCCAGGTAATAAATTATTTCAATATCATAGTTCTTTTAACAAAAGAATGTTTTTGTTGAAATTTAATCAATACATCATCACAATTAGGATCAATTGTACCATCTGGCAATAGCATCATCACATTCCAGCTTCTCATCCTAAATTTGATTTTCATATAATAAGCTCATTTACGGCACATTAACTGACTGGTATGGAAAAAAAAAAGGAATCAAAGTACATCTCTATGCTTAAAAGACAAGTCCAAAATCTTTATTTTTTTTTTCAGTGATTGATTTGATAAATAATGAAATAAAGAGGAAAACAAGGAAAAAAAAGTAAGCTACACAGAATCTTATATATGTTTGACAAAAAAAAAAAAAAAAAAAAAAAAAACAGTGGAGCATGCTAAATACTTTAGCGCCCGAATTTCGTGCCAAAATCATTGGACCAGCAATGCCTAATTTTTTAATCATAACCAGCGTCTATGTATATATTTTGCGAGTTAAAAAATATTAGATAGTAGTCATGATTGAATATGATCTTCGTAAGAAATTGAATTCGATAAACTTAATCACTTTTCAAGTGATGTATTTCTACAAACCAATTTAAAGAAAATGACATTAGAAGTGTTACAACTTTCATACAGTGGTCACTTTAGTATCAAAATTTTTTGAGCAAACACTTTGGTGCCACTTTGGTAAAAGAAAAATAATCACTAAAATGACATCGCTGTTTTAGGTTTCTAGAAAAATCCAATGTGGCTAACATTCTACATTTTTCTGACTGATGTGGCTGGTCGGCAAAGTGAAGTCAACAAATATAGTGCGAAACGATGTCATTTCAGCCATTTGTTTTCCCCCAATTAACGAATGGGTGATAAATCTCAATTGTTCTTCAAACCGTAACCCTAAAGTGCCGAATTGGGGCAAAAGTAAAGTCGTTTCTAGTGCTTTGATTGTAAGTGCCTCTTGCTTATTTTGACGCTATTGACTGTGGAGCTTGTCTCTTTCTAACGAAGCCGTTCACTCAATGGCCAAAAATCATCTTCTGGAGCCTGTGGTCGTCCTAGTTTTAGCATGGCTATGGTGAAGAAAACAAGAGGTTGAAAAGGAACAGAGAAAAAGATAGGAGAGGAATTTTGGGAAGAGAGAGAGAATCGATTTTTTCAAATATCATCGTTTTGGATTTTTCTATCACGGCATCATTCTATCCATTTTCCATTCTAGATTTGATTTTTTTATTCGAAAAATACCGCATAGGACTTTTTGCCGGAATATGTTGTTGGATGCACTTAAGTGATTTTTTAAACTAATGTGACACTTAAATGTTCGATCGAAAAGTTTTAGCATTAAAGTAACGCCATACATAAGTTATAATACTCCTAGTCTTCTTTTGTTAATCAATCGTTTTTCTCTATATATGTGGACTCAATCAAATTGTTTATTGAACACTCATGATAGTAAAGCAAATACATTTTTTTGTTTCCTCATTTGTCTTTTTTTTCTGCAACGTGACATGTTATCATTCTAAAGGATGTTGCTATCCCATTTGTGATAAAAGCCTCGTGGCAGTCCTTTCCTCGAGATTTACCTGAGGCACTCGCAATTTTCATGGGACCTTTAGATTCCGTACATTGAAAACTTTTTTAATCATCGAACAAAATGTAAATGTTGCATGTAACAATCATCCTGTAAGATACGTTGGGGGGGCCAAATTAGATTAGAAACATTCTATAAAGAAAGGGTTACCATTGTGACAGAAAAATTCAGATCGAGACAAAATTGAGAGACCAAATCTATACTAAGGTATTGTAAGAGATAAAGGCAAACCCGACTCAACGAAAAAGGGAAAACGAGGTGGGAATAAAGCTCGAGAAGTTCCAAGCCAAAGGCTACGAGACAGAAAGCCGAGTTACCCTTTCGTGCTGTTCTTTTAAACTTCAAAAGAGATCAAAAGGCCTCCGTTTCTGAAAGTATCTTAACTCTCGTCAGAAACGACTCCAAGAGGGGAAAATGCTTCACTGCCGTCGCCAAATTTCGTGCCCTTGTACTGTTTCGTCACGAGGTTGGCTCAGAGCGTTTTGTATTCTTCTGTCGGATTCGAAGACTATGCATCAGTCTTGTTTGGATGAAATGTATGTTTTTCTTTGAATTTTGAATTCAAACAATTATGGAAATATGTAATGGAGGAGGTTTTTGGCTCGAGTATATATTATCTTGCTTTTACTCAAGAACTAGCAAAATGTTAAATTTGAGGGTTTGATAACCAATTATTTTACCTATTTTAGGTAACAAATAGTGCAATATCTATGAGAAATATTTGAAATTCCTTCTAATTATTCGAATTTTCCTTGTTTATTATGAAGAGGATCAGGAAAAAAGGGCAAAAATCAAGGATCCTGTGATTTGTTCTCTAATTTTATCATTAAGCGTTGGAAGATTTATATCAAATTAGAGATTCTCTAATTTACTCCCTCATTTTATGCGAAAAATAAGCAATTGTTTGGAGATAGGAGTCTTGGATGTATCCTATAAATATGGGAACATCGACAGCTTGGAAAGACAGGTAGGTTTTTATTTTTAGATCATTTTTCGTTATTCTAAGAGTTTTTCAAGGTTTTGGGGAGAAGACAAAAGTGATAATAGAATTATTGTTCTTTGATTCAAGATGTTGAGTTTGATTTATATTTTCGTTTCTTCTTCTACTATATTCTAATTTTCTTTTGTTGGGGCTACAATTTAGCTTAAACATGATGATGTGAATTTCATAATTTTTATGTTTCGTAAGCGATTTTATTCATGAGTAATATATTATTATACTTAATGAATGCTTTTAAATGACTAGCCACTTTAAGACTGAGAAGTGATAATATGTAATTGCTTCTTATAATATATAACCATGAGTTAATATGGATAGAGATATACCATATAATTTGTGTGTTTTCAATGATAAGTTAATCCAAAAGATTCATTATAAACCGGAAATGTTCACAGAATTTATTGCATTATGTTTATTTAAATTCACATAAAGATATGGTGGATTAACCTATTGAGTAGATTTGCTATAGTGATATGATAGTAAATAGATTTAGAAATTTTGCCATCACATATTTGATATGTTTCTTGTATGCGTATTTGAAATTTATATCTAGTAGTTATGGTGAAATCGGATACTCTAACATATTTATTTAATTGATTTACTACATTTAATTTGAAATTTTGTTTCTACATTTGTCAATTTTAGTTTAATCTCGATTTTATTTTGATTTGTTAGATACATTTTTGAATTAGTGCATTTTAATATTTAATTGGTTTATTAATCATCAATCTTTGTTGGAAAATATCTTTTCTCATCATATTACGTATTCAACCGTTCATCACATTTAGAATTTCACGAACAATGGACCATTGCCAAAATAATGGAGAAGAAGGAGAATCGAAAATCAGAACCTATTCGAACTATGTTTTCTGTTCAAGTCAAATGCAGTTCGAGTCACAGCAAACACACACCTAATTTTTTTGGTTGGGTTCAGGTATCACAAAAACCTCAACTGAATTGAACCATTGACAATCCTATTATTGGAAAGATGAAACATATATCGCTAGTGTAAATAAAATTTTAATCAATTTTATTCACCTTTTGTTCTAGATTAAATCAAAAGTTGATAAGATAGGTTGGCTAATATTTTTGTTATGTTGATTGCCTATGCAATGATTACCTGTAACTATTTTTTGTTTAAAGAAAATCATGTGTTGACACATAAATTTTGGCTACCCATTTAGATATTTATTACATAGAAAATTAAGGATTGACTTTGGTCCCTAGCAAAAATATAATTATTTTTAAATTGCATATAATCACTAGGAGTATATTTCATTAATAAATAAAAGCATTTAACTGGACCGACGATAGATTAATGATCTGAGTTTAGTTGAATTATATAAATCAAGCCCATGAAGGAGGACAAATTCAGCCAAGCCATGGGGAGCAGACTAGTCAAAATTTTCATGAGTAAAGGACAGGGTTCCGAGCTTAAATTATCATGAATAAAGATTATGATGATCTTTAATTTAAGTCATGAGATAACGGATTATTTTTATTATTATCTTAATATTTTTTTTTTAATCTCGATGAATATCTTGAGGTGGGTTGGATATATTGCTTATCATTAATTAAGATAACTTTCCTATTTTGAAAATACAAAAATATTGCATCGTTTCTTACTTCTTACCAAAAAAAAATATTGCATCGTATGATAGATTATGATAGATAGATTTTACATAGGATTGCACTTTGATGTTATCTAGAGTACTAGATAATTTCTTTCCATTGATTTTAATTTCAAATTTAATAAAAATCCAAAAAATAAATATGTGCTTGTCCTGTAGGATTAAATGCATTATTTTCTTGTCATCATGCCATGTTATCATCTATACCATGTCATCCTCTATGCCACATCATCATATATGCCATGTCACATGTCATATCATATGCCATGTCATCAATTTCATCTCATTTAGTGATTGCATGTTTATGGTCATTTAATTTAGAATGCATGTCATATTAAAATAGATTGTATGTTTAACTTATGTTAGAATTGCATATAGTTAGCTTTCATAAATGAAAGAAAAATAATCAAACTAAAGAGAATTAATTAGAGTTGTTACTTAGTTAGGTGAAATCATGTTAATGTTAAGTTAGCTTTTCCTTTAAATAAACACTTTGCAGATATTTGGGAAATTAATTACTGTACTTTGCCAGGTATTTAAATTCTATCCATATTCTAGCAATTTAGCATTCCTTCCACAAAATACTTTGCAAATATTTAGGAAATTAATTAATGTGCTTTGCTTGCAATGAGGTATTTAAATTCTTTTCTAATTCTAGCAATTTATTTATTACTTTTAATTATTGAGTGGAGGTGAGCATGGTCCCGGGTGGGTGGCTCCCACCTTAGAACTGAAAACCACCTACTAAGGACTAGTTTTAAAAAATTGGAATCAGAAACCACCTATTGATTCCATAAATCCACTTGGGAAATCAAACCTCTAGTCCGGTCTGATTTTTGTGTGGGTCCATAGAACCGGTCTCCATTACCTTAGACTTCATACACCAACCCAAGAAGGGCACAATCCATGGAGTTTCAAAGGCCACAAATGGGATCAGTGTCTTCCATGAGAGATTACCGCAAGCCTCTCCCAAGAAATACTAGAAATTGTGAGTTTCATTTGGAATTGGTACAAGACTTGTCAGTTTCATTTGGACCGCAATACAAATGATAAGTGACAGTTCATTCTACTGTTTGGCTTGTTCTTCACCAAGACTCACCTGACAACTAGGGGATGTATTGATTCTTGCCGAGGTTGACATCAAAAGGGCTAAAGTTGAGAAAGATGAAGAACTTCAAACAAAATCAAGTGAACAACTCTGAAGATGATTTGTATTTCAGAATGACAATCATATCATTGTATCTTAGTACAATTTGAAAGACAGAATATGAATACACTTTCGTTGTTCTATCTTCTAAGATCAATCGTACTTAACTTGCTTCATTGTTTCAGACTTGAGCCGTTCTTCATCTTCCGAATCTTTCTTCTCTCGAGTACCGAAATCCTTTCAGCATTCGTTGATTATCTTCTTGCGATTTCTCTCTCTCTTCTATCTCTTTCTTTCTTCATTGCTTCTTATGTAAGGCAAAGCAGAGTATTTATACTAGGGTAAGTAACAGAACTTGGTTACAAGAGAGAACTTAATATCGTAACTACTTTAACAGAAAAGCCTATTTGACTATGCTTAAGACTTTGGCGATCCGAGTCATTAATCCCTTGAGCATCTTCGTTCATTGATCGTCGATCTGGTCTTCTTTATAAGATCTTTGCCACGATTTGACTTCATGACTTAGCGATCCAAGTCATTTGCTTTGCGATCCGAGTCCTCTGTTTTTGCTTTGCTATATTGCCAGTCCTCTGTTTTTGCTTTGCTGCATTGAGCATCTTTGTTTCTTCCTTTATACTTAACATCCCCCCACAAATTGGGAAGGGGAATGAATCCCATTCCTAATTTGGTGCGAAGAGACAGATGAGCTGAGTGAGAAAGGGACTTGGTGAATATGTCAGCTACTTGAAGATGACTGGGAACATGTTGGATAGAAACGGAACCAGATGATACTTTTTCCCGAACAAAATGGAAGTCAACTTCTATGTGCTTTGTTCGTGCATGTAAGACAGGATTGGCTGTGAGGGAAATAGCTGATTTATTATCACAGAATAATGATGTAGCTTTGGTGAGAGGAATTCCAATGTCGCGTAGAACAAAACCAATCCAAGTCAATTCAGCTGTTGTAGATGCTAAAGCTCGATATTCAGCTTCTGTGGAGGACTTTGAAACAGTAGTTTGTTTCTTAGCTGACCAGGAAATCAAGTTTGAACCTAAGAAAGTGCAAAATCCTGTAGTAGATCGTCGAGTAATAGGACAAC
The DNA here is from genome assembly GCA_014182405.2 of Eucalyptus sideroxylon. Taxonomy (NCBI): domain Eukaryota; kingdom Viridiplantae; phylum Streptophyta; class Magnoliopsida; order Myrtales; family Myrtaceae; genus Eucalyptus; species Eucalyptus sideroxylon. The sequence continues at coordinate 50,371,390 of CM024555.2, read as the reverse complement.
CTGCCCAATCAGCATCTGAGAAACCATAGAGATTTGTTAAACTGTTGGAGTGAAGATAATAGCCAAGACGAACAGTTCCTTTGACATATCGTAACACTTGTTTTAATTGATGAAAGTCGGCCATTGTGGGATGTTGCATCTTCTGACAGAGGAGATTTGTTGCAAATGCTAGATTTGGTCGAGTGATAGTTAAGTATTGAAGACCACCTACCAAGCTTCTGTATTCAATAGGATTCAGCAGAGGAACTTCAGCATTTGTCATAGCAATTGGCCGTAGTGGCAGAGGTGTGGTAATTGGTTTGCAATCCATCATATGTGCCCGTCTGAGTAGGTCGATTGCATATTTGGTTTGACATAAGAACAAGGTCTGTAGAGTGTGTTTCACTTCAATGCCTAGGAAGTAATGAATATAGCCTAGATCTTTCATTTGGAAGTGAAGACCAAGATTCTGGATTAATGCAGTTAAGAATTGAGGAGAGCTTCCTGTTAGAATGATATCATCAACATAAAGAAGTAATAATACTGTATCTGATTCAGTATGAAGCACAAACAGAGATGGGTCAGCTGTACTGCAGACAAAGCCAAGTTCAAGAAGAAAGTTGCTGAATTTGTCAAACCAAGCTCTCGGTGCTTGTCGAAGTCCATATAATGACTTGTGGAGAAGACAGACATGGCTTGATCTTTGAGAATCAATGAAGCCAAGTGGCTGTTCCATGTAAACAGTTTCATTTAAATCTCCATGAAGAAATGCATTCTTCACATCAAGTTGGTGTATTGTCCATTGTCTTGTGAGAGCTATAGAGAGCACTATGCGTATTGTAGCATGTTTTACAACTGGACTGAATGTTTAAGTAAAGTCCAGTCCTGCTTCCTGATGGAATCCTTTGGCTACCAGACGAGCCTTGAGTCTTTCTAGACTACCATCTGGTGTGAGTTTGGTCTTAAAGACCCACTTACAGCCTACAACATTCATCTGGTCTGTTCTTGGAACTAACGTCCAGGTATGATTATTATGGAGAGCATTCATCTCTTCTTGCATAGCATTGTACCATCCTGTATCAGCTAATGCAGATTTAACAGATCTTGGTTCCATAGGAACATGATACTCAGCCAAGCAAGCATATTTTGGATTTGGCTTGGTAATACCTGATCTAAGTCGGGTCTGCATAGGATGACTACTAACATTTCTCTGAGAAGAAGATAGATCAAGAGTATGTTGTTCTCTGTTAGAACTAGTATTACTAGGCAGAGTAGTTGAGAAGGATGAAGAATTCTGACCGGATTGAGTTTCTGTGATAGCATCATTTTGCCTTGATGATAGAGGAGTATCTTGGAACTGCATTGATGCTGATGAAGTCTGTTGATGCATCTCCTTACTTTCATAATTATCCATAGTAGGATGAGGTTCAAGACATCTATAGCCTTTATGCATATCACTATATCCCGAGAAAAATACAAGTAAGTGATCTAGGATCGAACTTGTGTCTTGAATATGATCTTAAGCACGGATAACATGCACAGCCAAATACCCTTAAATGATCATATTGTGGCGAGGCATTATGCATCTTTCTATATGGTGTATCCATGTCTAGCTTTGGTGTTGGAAGTGCCGTAACAAACGTATCGACCCAAAACTTTAGTGGAATCTTGGAATGATATAGCATAGCCAATCCCAATTCAACAATATGTCTATGTTTTCTTTCGGAAACTCCATTCTTCGACAAGGAAATGATAGAGCTGTACTTTTCGCTATTTGACAGCTGCAAATTTTTGAAGGAACCTGAAGTAACATGAATCAGTTTCGATGATGTAGATAATCCACTATTCGAGTATTTGCATGAGCCAATCTTTGGTGCCATATTTCTGCATTGACTGTTCTCTGTCTTTGAGTGAAAAATGCTGCTGCAGTCCGTGTATTGACTTGATAAAGGCCCTTAGTCTTCCTTCCGAGCTGAATTGTTGCCTTGGTATTGTTGTCCTTTACATAAACACCAAGTTTATCAAAGATAAAAGTGCAAGGATAGTCATCAGTAAGCTTAGACACAGAAAGAAGATTCTTCTTTATTTCTGGTACTATAAGAACATCATTAAGGGGTAATGTGTTTACTTCTGTTTTTAGGTAAGTGTTACCAATGTGAGTAACAGGTAAGCAAGATCCATTTCCAACCATTACTGTATCAAGACCTTGATATTTAGAAGAAGTATGAAGAATACCATAATTTGCACTGATATGAGCAGTGGCTCCTGTGTCAGGGTACCATTCACTTCCTTTTGGATCTTCGATATGAATTGTTGTCAGAGCTGCTGGAATCTCTTCTACTTGATAGGAATTGTCAAAGCAGTACCAACAGCGGAGAGCATCATGCCCAGGTCGCTTACAAATTTGACATTCAAGTCTAGCCACCTCTATGTCTTTCACATCCAGCAAACTTTTCCTTGAGTTTAACAGAGAAGGATAAGATTTGTTGTTTTGATACCTTTGAGATTGTGTGGCATAAGGTCGAAATCCCTGTGTAGTTGTGGGAAAGACATTCTTTTGTCTTAGATATTGATCTCCTGGCCTTTGAAATGCTGCATCTTCTCTGCAATTCTGATTCCTTTCAGTATAACCAAACGCTCGTCCTCTATTACTAGCTGTTCTGCCTCGACCAAAACTACGACCACCCCTATAACTTCCTCTCTGAGCTAGAAAACCAGTAGGTTGTGAAAGATATTCTTCATCAGTACTTTCTTTAGGATACATTTGAGTCTTCCTTTGGCCGAGATAGGCCGGACAGGATTCTTCATTCAAATCTCTCCAATTGAGCTATAACTTCATCATAGTCAGGTTGAGGCTTCAAACAATATATGGTGATTCGAAGTTGCTCATATTCTGGACCTAGTCCTTCCAGTATACCAAAGATCTTGGTTATTTCATCTACTGGTTTACCAATAGCATTCAACTGATCACATATAGTTTTGTATTCTCTGAGATAAGTAGAGAGGTTTTGATCAAGTTTCTGGCAGGACTGTAGTTTTCCTCTAAGCTCGAACTCCTTTGCTATTGACTTTTGTGTAAACCGTTTGAGAAGAGACTGCCACACCTCAAAGGATGTTTCTAAACCAATGATTAGACTTAGAATATTCTCAGTAACAGCCCCACTAATCCATGATGATATCAACTGATCTGTTCTTGTCCAATCAATGTAATCAGGATTAACAAGTTCTGAGTCACATCCTTCACCATCATTATGCAATATTCGTGAAGGAGCAATAACATCACCATTAACAAAACCGAAGAGGTCTTGACTCTTCAGAAACCTTTGAATTTGAGCTTGCCACAACAGAAAATTATCTTCGGCGAGCTTGATTGTAACAAAATTTGAGATGTTTACATGAATTGGAAAAGAATATTTTGGTGTTCTTATTGCCATTGCTGCAAACTTTCAGATCAAACCAAGCTATACACACAACCTACAGCTCTGATACCATGAGAAAGATGAAGAACTTCAAACAAGATCAAGTGAACAACTCTGAAGATGATTTGTATTTCAGAATGACAATCATATCATTGTATCTTAGTACAATTTGAAAGACAGAATATGAATACACTTTCGTTGTTCTATCTTCTAAGATCAATCGTACTTAACTTGCTTCATTGTTTCAGACTTGAGCCGTTCTTCATCTTCCGAATCTTTCTTCTCTGAGTACCGAAATCCTTTCAGCATTCGTTGATTATCTTCTTGCGATTTCTCTCTCTCTTCTATCTCTTTCTTTCTTCATTGCTTCTTATGTAAGGCAAAGCAGAGTATTTATACTAGGGTAAGTAACAGTAACTTGGTTACAAGAGAGAACCGAATATCGTAACTACTTTAACAGAAAAGCCTATTTGACTATGCTTAAGACTTTGGCGATCCGAGTCATTAATCCCTTGAGCATCTTCGTTCATTGATCGTCGATCTAGGCTGGTCTTCTTTATAAGATCTTTGCCACTGATTTGACTTCATGACTTAGCGATCCAAGTCATTTGCTGGCGATCCGAGTCCTCTGTTTTTGCTTTGCTTTATTGCCAGTCCTCTGTTTTTGCTTTGCTGCATTGAGCATCTTTGTTTCTTCCTTTATACTTAACAAAAGTAGGTTCGACAACGAGGCATTGTGCAAGAGGCATTATGTGAGAGCAATTATATCTACTTCTAATTACTCGAAAAGGTGAACATGAATCCATCGCCTTTTTAGATGAAGAGTGCACTTGAAAAAATTAATTTGAATGCACTAAATGAATGTGTTGATCAACTAAACTATATTGGGATCTTTCAATAAGCATTACAACTTCAGAGCATCTACATGCACACACACAACTATGTTGGGATCTTTCGATAAGCATTACAACTTTAGAGCATCCACACAAGAACACATGCACGCACACACACCCACCCACCCCCTATCCAGTATGGGTGGGTGGATGGACAACTCCACGCTTGGAATCAAGAACCATACAAGTACTCACTATTCCATTTATTGAAATCAAAAACCAGACTAGTCCCCATGAGAGCCGTCGGTTTTGAGTTGATCTAGTCCGATTTCGAGTAGTTTGGGTGGTTTCCAATTCATTTGCACACTCCTATTATTGAGTGTTATTTTTATTGTTTATGCACCCACATAATCATTTCACATGGTAGTTTCTAGGTTTAAAATTAATCCAAGTTGTTCTCTAAAATATCTTTGAAAACATAAGAAAAAATGTACTTTCAAGGGCATTAGAGTAATTTAGTATAACTAAGTCCTCAAATTTATTTAATCTCCCACACTTTACTTGAGTTTTTTTAATCGATCCACAAAAAAATAGATTAGTGATAACTGCAACATAAAATTGACTTGCATGTTAAGAACAATAACCAAAGCTATGAATTGGTAAGGATTTGGAAAAAATCCGAGTTCAGTTTAGGTTTTACTAATCTTTGGGAATTACTTTTGGGGCAACATCTGACACAACACCATAAAATGGACAACATAATTTATATAGGGTTGATATTCCTCGGAATTTGCAGTTGGACCCCACTTAAGGGGTTAGTTTTCCAACTTTTGTCTAGGGGACAAATCTTGTCCATCTGACTGTCAAGCTATCCGTACATCAAAACTTTCTGGCAAAGACCTGCTCAGGTCTTTCAGGCAGCATAATAGATTATATAGGGTTGATATTCCTTGGCCGCGTTCCTAGGTTCGCCGCTCTTCCTCGTGAACCGAGTAACGCGTTTGACAGGAAGACAGACTTACAGCAACAAGTCCGTTGCCCTAGAAAAGTACTGCCCAAACATCTAGAGATTCCATGACGCACAAAAAGGTTTGCATGGATATCATGTGCAGATAGATAAAACATAGAGCAGTCTGAGATAGTTATTCATACTATGAACCACCGGCTGTGCTAGGCGAAAGGCTTGCATGCCTTATGGTTGATGAAGAAGTTATCACTCAAATGTCATATTTTGTAATGGTTGGACGTGGTCTTTATAGTAACACTTGGAAGAGCTCACTCATTGACTGTCCCTCTCCAACATTTTTTGACGTCGTTCACATTTGAAAAAAAAAAAAACCAACATAGAGTTTGCCAATGACGAGAACATGCTCATATTCATGCATCTAGTCTACTGTGGAACGTCCTTGATAAATGATGGAACTAGTACTTTGTTTGCTCCTCCAAAAGAGAGGCATTTTGAGACTTTGTAATTCATTTATCCTTAAATTATTCTTAGATGTTTAATTCAATCCCTAAACTCTCAATTTGTTTAACCCCAACTTTCCAACAAAGTCAAATCAGTCCTTCCATACTATTCACAAGTTTTCATAATTACACTTTTATCCATATTTTGGAATATCTTTTTATTTCAATCCTTTTCCTAAATCACTAAAATAATATGTTAGCTTTTTACTACTATTTTACATTTTTAGTATTGATAGATATTACGATAGTTGCATTTAAGTAATTTCTATTTCATGATCTCCATCATAGTAAAACTACAACCTCATTTAGAGTTGTATGGGTTATGTCTAAGGGTTTTTATAATGATATCTAGAAATTTTATTAATTTATCTATAGGTGGTCGTTCTTATATTAATCTAAATCTTGTTCATTGTTTAAAAAAACATAAAAATTGAAAAATTTCAATCTAAAATATTAGGAACAAGGTTTGGATTATATAACTTTTTTTTTCAATCTATATATTAAGGAACAATATTTAGATTAATATAAGTACCAAAATCTATAGATTAATTAATATTGTCTTAAAATGTCCTTATGGAAAAACTTAGACTTAAAATTGCATGAATATCAACCCTATATAATTCTAAATGAGATTTTACTTTTGCTATTATATATTCATAGTTAAAATTTAGTTAAATGGAACTACCATAAAGACAAAAATAAAATTTACTTTTACTTTTACTTTTACTTTTACTTTTACTATTATATAATTTTTTCTTTACCAAAAAAAAAACACAAAAAAAAACAAAAGATAATTTAAAATCTGGGTTGTGAATAGTACTGAAGGGTTGATAGATTTTGTCATGGAAAGTTGAGAAAAAATAAATTAAAAAAATTAAAATTTTAGAAACTACATTAAACATATGTGAATAATTCAAAAACCACAATGAAAGACTTAAAAATTCAATAATGATATTACACATCGAGCCAAAGTTTAGAGATTATTAATGCAATTTCCCCAACTTTTTTCTACATGGATCATCCTACTCTTGAAGCTTTTATATTTTAGCTTTTAACTTGACAATAATCAGGGAGGAGGAAGAGGGGACCATATAAAAAAGAAAAATGCTTGCATCATGGTTCACAATATAACAACCATACTTTAACCACAAGTGTTATGAATAGCAATATATATATAGACACACATATATAAAAGTCATGGGAAAACCCACCTTTGGTCTTGTGGCTGGCATTCCACCGTGACACTATTACACGGTCATGCTAGCAGTGCCCTATAAAAAAATCCAAATTGCGATTCTAATCTCTGGCTTCTCCTTCTCTATTCTTCACTTGCCATGTTTAAACAATCATTTTTTTTTCCCTATCACTGGAATCTATGTGGACTATTAGAGAAAGATCATCAATATGTTGTTATGATATATGTTGGCATACCAGTTACAACTCTAAGAAAAGTTGACTACTTAATATTAGCTGTTTTAACATATGTTGGCATACTATATTATGATATCAAGACTACTCCTTGCATACATTATTAATAGATTTATGCTAATTTATTATATTACAATTGTTATTAATTCAACACATCAATGCAAAAGATGAAAGAACAATAGATATTGCTACGTTGTTTTCAAAATTGCATGGTCGTCATTTCAATAAAGCTAGATGCCTTTTTATGCTTTTCTATGTTAAACAATATATTTTATTGACAATAACCCATTTTGGAAAGATAAAGAGATAAAAATTAATGTGACATGGAGGATACCGTATCTGCATTCATTGACTTCTCAAAGTGCCCCGAAGGAGATAAATATATTGAAATTTATTCTTAGAATACTATTTTACTTATCAGGAAATTAATCATGGAAACTGTAATTTAATAAATTACAGAAAAATTATTTGAAAGGAAAAATTGTAAAAAGCAAATGGTGTAATTGGAAATGTCACATGTAGACATTAAAGGGACATGTGGACACAACCATATATCAACCTCTTGTTGAAAGGTCATTGGACCACCACTATATGTACATAACTAGAATAGGGCTCACACGATGGGGCAGAAAAAACTACATTCTTCTTGTAACGCGCTTTTCAGATAATAAATTATTTCAAAATCATTAATTCTTTTAACAAAAGAATCTTTTTTATTAAAATTTAATCAATATGTCATCACAATAAGGATCAATTGTACCATCTAGTAATTATATCATCATATTTCAGCTTCTCATCCTTTGATTTTCATATAATAAGCTCTTTTACCGATGGTATGAAAAAAAGAAATGGAATCAAAGTACATCTCTATGCTTAAAAGATAAGTCCGAAATAATTGATTTAAAAAGTAATAAAATAAAGAATAAAACAAGGGAAAAAGTAACGTATATAGAATTTTATATTTGTTTGACAATAAAAGGAGAGACAAAAGGAAAAAAAAAAAACAGTGGAGCGTGCTAAATGCTTTGGCGCCCGGACTTTCTTGCCAAAACCATTGGACCAGCAATGCCTAATTTGTAATTATAAGCAGCGTCCATGTATATATTTTACGAGTTAAAGATATTAGATGGTAGTCATGATTGATGGCCCTTTTTCTACTTGAATATGATCTGCGTAAGAAATTGAATCTGATAAACTTAGTCACTTTTCAAGTGATTTATTTCTATAAACCAATTTAGAGAAAATGAGTATTATAACTTTTATATGGCAATCACTTTAGTATTAAAAACTTCCCAATCACTACAATGCCACTAGTAAAAAATAACAATAATCACTTAAATGACATCTCTGTTTTAGATTGCTAGAGAATCCAACTTGGCTATATTCTACATTTTTACCATTGACGTGGCTTGTTAGTAAAGTGAAGTCAATAAATATAGTGCGATACGACGTCACTTCAGCATTTTTTTCCCAAATTAAAATGGGTGCTGAATCCCAATTGTTCTTCAAAACTTAATCCTAAAGTATGGAATTGGGCAAAAATTAAAGTTGTTTCTAGTGTTTTGAATCGTTCGAATAGGTCTTCCACACCATGCCCCTTGCTTATTTTGACACTAATGATTGTGGAACTCGTCAGTGGCCAAATCCATGTGTTGGAGGCTTGAGGTTGTCCTAGTTTTAGCATGGCTATGGCGAAGAAAACTAGAGGTTGAAGAAGAACAGAGTAAAGATATGAGAGAAAATTTTGGGAAAGGAGAGAGAATTGATTTCTTCAAACATCGGGATTTTGGATTCTCAATCGCGACATCATTTCACCCATTTTGCATTCTATATTTGATTTTTTTTTCGCAAAAAAAAAAAAAAAAAAAGCCATGTAGGACTCTTACCGGAATATGTCGTAAGCACTTAAGTGATATTTTTTCATTGATATTGTACTAAAGTGATTAATTGAAAAGTTTGAACACTTTAAGTAAACTCTATATGGAAGTTATGACACTTATAATCTCGTTTTGGTAATCAATTGACATATTCGTTTTTCTCTATATATGCAAACTCAATTGAATTGTTTATTGACCACTCATGATAGTAAAGATAATTAATTTATGTTTCCTCATTTGTGTTTTTTCTGCAACGTGATATGTTAATATTTTATAGGATGTAGCCCTCTGATTTGTTAAAAAAAAAGCCTCGTGGCATTCCTTTCCGCGAGATTTACGCAAAGCAGTAGCAATTTACGTGGGGGACCTATAGATTGCGTACAAAAATGTAAATGTTGCATGTAAAATTCGTTGATTTTTTACCGGAAGATATCTCGGGTTGGCCAAATTAGATTAGAAACATTCTCCATGTTAAAGTATACCATTGTGACGAAAAAATTCAAATCAAGACAAAGTTTGTCCACCAAATCTATGTTAAGGCATTGTAAGAGATCGAAAGGCAAGCCGACTTAACCAAAAAGGGAAAACGAGGTGGGAATAAAGCTCAAGAAGTTACAAGCCAAAGGCTACAAGACAGAAAGTGGAGTTACCCTTTCATGCTGTTATTTTGAACTTCAAAAGAGATCAAAAGGCCTCCGTTTCCGAAAGCATCTTTTACTCTCGTAAGAAACGACTCCAAGAGGGGAAAATGCTTCACTGCCGTCGCCAAGTATTTCATGCCCTTGTACTGTTTCGTCACGGGGGTGGCTCAGAGCGTTTTGTATTCTTCTGTCGGATTCGAAGTACATGGGAAGATGCAGAGAGAGAGAGAGAGGCTGAATTATTTAATCACGATGATGAGGCGGAAAGTGAAGGGACGAGACAAGTACTGGCTGGAGCAAGCGACAAAGCAAGTCCCAGCGAGGCTGCATCAGCTCCCGGACAAGGGATAAGGCCTCTTTGATATACGCGGTTGGCAACGGCATCCCTGTCAGGAAACCCAAGTTGGACCAATTTGTTCGGTATCTGCCTCTCTCTCTCTCTCTCTCTCTCTCTCTCTCTTCACGGATTCACTCAACATTCGACTTGGGTTTCCGTGTGTACTAGATAGAACCTCGGCATGTTTACATATATAATAAGGACTCGAATTTTCGTTCTTGGTACTTGGTTTATCTCTCAAGCTAACATTAAACCATCCCCATCTTTCTGATTGTTGTCAATGATTTTAAACCTTTCCATTGTTTTGATTAATGTTCTGAATCTTTTTTTCAAAAAGTGCAATTGAGTGCTTTCAATGAGCAGTCCCTGAAGTATCTATTCATCACTTAAAATATCACCAATGGTATATCCTTGAATTGCACGTGATTTGATCATGTTCTTAAGTAGAAGTCAAGGCTTAATGTTGAACTGATCAACAAATTTAGAATAGTTGCATTCTGGATTTAGGATCGGTGGTGCAACTTTCTTCGTTAATTGGGTTTTTTAAACGCAGTAAAGTAATTTTGCAAATTGATCGTGCTAACTGTGGCATTGCCTTTTTTTCCCCCCACCAAAGATCAAGTATATGGTGTAGGGTCAGATAGCTATGATGAAAAGGGTAAATAATTTGATATTTGAATGACTCTGTACGGGTTCTGGCTCGGAATTTATTCGGTCCGCGAGAAAGAGAAAATTATATGCATCAGTCCTGTCTGTTGCTTGATTGATGAAACTGCTCATTCCTTCCAAACTTGGACTTTTCCCACCTCATATCATACTCTCTCTCTCTCTCTCTCTCTCTCTCTCTCTCTCTCGTGAGCACAGTAATATCGTTCTTCCATCCTCAACACTTGGTTCTCGAGTGCTGCATCACATGAGCTATGCTTTTTCTATCGATCTGAGGCCAGCTTGATAACCAAAGAAGAGAGACGAAGAGAGGGAGAGAGATGGTGATCCGGACGATGGGATTTCTCCATCTTGCGCTCTATGTGCTGGTCTCGTTAATGGCAACGGTATACTTGGGAGGCCGCATGGTCAATGGCGACGACGTCTCTGCCCAGCTGAACGACGACGTGCTGGGCTTGATCGTCTTCAAGTCAGACCTCTCCGACCCCTCCTCGTCCCTCGTCTCCTGGAGCGAAGATGATGCCTCGCCATGCTCCTGGAGGTACGTGCAATGTGACGCGGTCACCGGTCGAGTCACTCAGGTCTCGCTCGACGGCTTAGGCCTGTCGGGCAAGATCGGAAGAGGACTTGAGAAGTTGGACCGCCTCAGGGTGCTCTCGCTGTCGCGCAACAACTTCACCGGCAGCATCAGCCCGCAGCTTTCCCTCCCGAGTGGCCTCCAAAGGCTCAACCTCAGCCGCAATGGCCTTTCAGGTCCGTTCCCCACTTCCCTTGTGAACGTGAGCTCGATCAGATTCCTTGATCTCTCCGAGAACTCGTTCTCGGGGCCGCTTCCCGACAGCCTCTTCGGCAGCTGCTCCTCGCTCCACTTCATTTCTTTTGCTGGGAACAGGCTCGAAGGGCCGATTCCCAGTAGTTTGGCCAAATGCACTTTCCTCAACAGCCTCAACCTCTCCGGCAACAAATTCTCCGGCGACCCAAATTTTGCCTCTGGAATCTGGACTCTGCAAAGACTCCGAGTATTGGATCTCTCGAATAACATGCTCTCTGGGCCAATCCCGGCCGGGGTACCGGCCTTACACAACCTGAAAGAGCTCCGCTTGGGAGGGAACCGCTTCGCAGGTCAGCTACCGGCGGATGTAGGACTGTGCCCGCACTTGACCGCATTGGATTTCCGCGACAATCTCCTCACAGGGGCACTGCCCTCGTCGCTCCAGTATCTGTACTCCCTCGTTTCTCTCAGCTTGGCGAATAACATGCTGACCGGTGATTTCCCCAATTGGATCGGTAAAATAACTAGCCTTCAATACTTGGACTTCTCAGGCAATACGTTCACTGGAAGCATCCCGACGTCGGTAGGTAACCTGCAATCTTTGAGGTACCTTAGCTTATCCGGCAATGAGCTATCTGGAACCATTCCCTTGTCTCTTGCCTACTGTTCCAAGCTAACGGTCATAAGGCTGAGGGATAATAGCATAACAGGTAGTGTACCAGGGGGCTTGTTCGATCTTGGATTGCAGGAAGTCGATTTATCGAAAAACAAGCTGGTCGGCCCTATCCCGCCGGGTTCAAGTAAGCTCTTTCAATCTCTCCACACTCTGGATTTGTCAAGAAACAATCTGAGCGGACTTGTTCCTGCCGAGATGGGTCTTCTATCCAACCTAAGGTACCTGAACCTGTCGTGGAATGGCCTGAGTTCGAGAATGCCCCCTGAGCTCGGGTACTTCCAGAACCTCACGGTGCTGGATTTCCGCAACAATCATTTGTATGGCTCAATTCCTGGAGATATATGTGATTCGGGTAGTTTGGCCATTCTTCAATTAGACAGCAACGCATTAAGTGGGCCAATTCCAGAGGAAATTGAGAACTGTTCATCTCTGTACTTGCTGTAAGTACGGTTACTTTCCGCTGAACATGCACTATGCTATTTAGGTTTTGCGTTTCATCTTATTATCGTTATTTTCCTGTCGATGTGATGCTATAATTGGCCTTGCTGCAGGAGCTTGTCCCATAACAATTTGAGCGGTCCCATTCCCAAATCGGTCTCCATGTTGAGCAATCTCAAGATTCTAAAGCTGGAGTTCAATGAGCTGAGTGGGGAAATACCGCAAGAGCTCGGCAAGTTAGAAGATCTCCTGGCTGTGAATATATCCCACAATAGGCTCGTAGGAAGGCTTCCTGCTGGGGGCATATTCCCCAGTTTGGATCAAAGTGCTATTCAAGGGAACTTAGGGATTTGCTCGCCGATATTGAAAGGTCCATGTGTGATGAACGTCCCGAAGCCCCTTGTCCTCGACCCATATGCTTATGGCAACGGCCAACGGGATGGCCATAAGCATAAAAATGAAGGTTCCGGTCACAGCCACATGTTCCTCTCTGTATCGGCTATTGTCGCGATCTCGGCAGCCTTTCTCATTGCATGCGGAGTGATAGTCGTTAGTCTGCTGAACGTTTCTGCCCGAAGAAGGCTTACATTCATTGATACCGCCTCGGAAAGCAAGTGCTCGAGCTCTTCAAGATCAGGGAACCTGGCTCCGGGAACGCTCATCCTGTTCGACTTGAAGGTATCCCCAGACATAAGCTTGAGCAACCCCCATTCCTTGCTCAACAAATCTTCCAAGATTGGCGAGGGAGTGTTCGGGACTGTGTTCAAGGTTCCATCTGGCGTCCAAGGAAAGATGGTGGCAGTAAAAAGGCTGGTCACATCCAACATCGTCCAAAATCAGGAAGATTTCGATCGGGAAGTTCGTTTCCTAGGAAAAGCGAGGCATCCCAACTTGATTGTGCTGATGGGATATTGGTGGACTCCGCAGCTGCAACTTATCGTGACAGAATACGCGCCGAATGGCAGTCTGCACTCCAAACTCCACGAGAGGCTTCCTTCTTCGTCCCCGCTTTCTTGGGCAACCCGATTCAAAATTGCGCTTGGCGTTGGAAAGGGACTTGCGCACTTGCACCATTCTTTCCTCCCGCCAATCATCCACTACAACATTAAGCCCAGCAACATCTTGCTCGACGAAAACGATAATCCCAAGATATCGGATTTCGGGCTGGCGAGACTCCTCACCAAGCTGGACAGGCACGTTATGAGCAACAGGTTCCAGAGTGCGCCAGGGTACGTGGCCCCGGAACTCGCATGCCAGAGCTTGAGGGTCAATGAGAAGTGCGATGTCTACGGCTTTGGGATCCTGATACTCGAGCTCGTGACCGGGAGGAGACCAGTGGAGTACGGTGAAGACAACGTGGTGATCCTGAGCGACCATGTCAGGGTCTTGCTTGAGCAGGGCAATGCATTGGATTGCGTGGATCCGAGCATCACCGAGTACCCAGAGGACGAGGTCCTGCCGGTACTGAAGCTGGCACTGGTGTGCACCTCTCATGTGCCATCAAGCAGGCCTTCCATGGCCGAAGTGGTGCAGATACTGCAGGTGATCAAGACCCCGGTACCACATCGAATGGAACCGTATTGACAACAGCCTGAACATCCTTCCTTGTGGACTTTCTTTGTAATCGGCGATCCATTCTCTCAGGGGTAATGCGTTTTAACATTTCACTTGTTTTCCTACCTACTGAATCATCTCAATAGATGAAAGATTGTTCTTTGTTACTTTTCTTGTCTCCTTCTACTACTGTTGCTGCTCTGCACATGTATCACATAGCTGTCCCAGTCTTCTATTTGTCCAAAAGCGAATCCCACGGGCTCCAATCAATGGGTGGTGCCGGTCGTGTTTCTTTCTGTCCCGCGTATAAAGCGGTCTCTATAGTTCATGCATGTGAACCCGAGATCACACGAGCTAAATGCAATGTTCTGACGTAAGTTCATGTGATAAAACTGGTCATATGGATTGGATACACATGTAATCCGGGATCCAATGATTAAGTTGTCGAGTTTCATTTCGAGTGAGGACGGAGCAGGGAATGCCTCCATTATGTTTGGTAGAGATGATTTGAAAGGAAGAGACAGGATTTCAAAGGGTTTGTCGTGTTTGGAAGGAAGCAGATGAAGAGAGAAGGGAGAAATGATTTGGAATGACTTGGAGGGATTTGGAATAACCTTAATTTATGTCCTCTTTAAAACCCTCCAAATCTGTCTGTATATGGAAGAATTCATAGAAACGGAATCTTCTTCTATCTTGCTTATACCCATAATTTTATTTTTAAACGTGGGAAAATCGTTGATGAATTCTAAACCTATTTTATGAATGATAATTCAGTCATAAACTTTTTAATTATGACAATTTAATCACAAAATTCTAAGGGAAAATTTTACATAAGGGCTCAAAGTAGAGCTTTTTTTTCAAATAAGTACCCATGGTGAATTTTGTATCAAATAAGGATTTGAAAGTTGCCAACTATGTCTCAAATGAGGGCCCCAACTCGCTAGTCGGCCAAATTTTCACTAGTGGACTTATTCCGGCAATTGGAGCATGGACATTTTTGTCCAAAAATTGTAACGGTAAAAAAAAAGGTAAATTAAATATTCCAAATTGAATGCTATGGCTTTTTGCATATTTTCTTCTCTTTCCCATGTCGATCTTCAATTTTCTTAGTGTAGATTTTTCTTCCAACCAAATCAGAGAGAATCCTCTTTGCTCTTCAATTCTCTTTATAGATTTTCTCCCAATTAAATCAGAAAGATCCCAAATTGATTCTATCCAACAAAAAAATATATATATTTTGATCCAAATTAAAAAAATTCTAACTTGAATCCTCTCCCCCCCCCCCGTGTCCCGAGCTTCTCATGGAGCCTTTCCTTGGCCTCTCTTACCACTTCTTCAAGCTTCTCAGCTTGATAGCAATATCAATTTCTCCAGAAAATAGGCTCGAAATGAAATCTTTGAAGAAAAGAGAAGCGTGTATTTAATGCTTGGCTTGTATAAGACAACTGCAACCGAGGTCAAATTAATTTTGGTAATTTCTTTGAACCAATTCAGTTTATAACTTGAATTGAAGAATTCGTATGCTTTTCAAAGCAAACCAAAACCAACCATTTTTGGTGAAGCCTCTTGTTGACGAGTTATTTTTTGATCGAAGCATCATAAATAGAAGAATTTTTTTGTGCAGCTAGTTTCACTCAAAGATACATGGTGTACCACTTTGAACTTGCTGGTCGAAGCATTGCAAATAGAAGATTTTTTTTTTTTTTTTTGCAGTTAATTCCACTCAAACACACATGGTGTGCCACTTTGAACAAGGGCCGGAGGACTGTCAATTTCATTAAATTTCAACATCTTCTAATTTGCTTTGTTTTGACCAAGGTCAGTTTATTAAATCGATGCATCCGATTCTTCATTC
Source organism: Eucalyptus sideroxylon (assembly GCA_014182405.2). NCBI lineage: Eukaryota > Viridiplantae > Streptophyta > Magnoliopsida > Myrtales > Myrtaceae > Eucalyptus > Eucalyptus sideroxylon. The sequence goes on along the minus strand of CM024555.2, from coordinate 50,355,448 downwards.
ATCTAGGAATAGCCATTGTAGCTTGTTCAAGCAACGTGTCGACAAGCTACAAGCATATCATGGAATACCACACTGATGGCAAGGAGACATGAAGCTGAAGAGTTTCACTCAGCCACTATTTGAGACAAGTTAGTAACTTTAGACTTTTTTTTTAAACAATGTCCACTCTTGACTCTTATTTGAGAAAACGCTTTCACTTTGAACTATTATTTGAAATTTTCCCAAATTCTAATATAGTTTCCTAGCCAATTTAGTCCTTTACTACTGCCACATCAATAATTTCTTATGGAAATTAATCGGAAAAATTGCATTATAATTTTGTGCAAAAATTTAGGACTAAATTAGCATTAGTACACTCATTGGGTAATTGAAGTCATATTGCAATTCTCTCCATTTCGTCTCTCATTAGCATCCAAACAACATTATAATTTAAATCTCTCTTATTTTCTCTCTTAGTTATTTAAATCCCTTCATATAATTATAATCATTGACCTAAAAAATAATTTCTAACCACCTTTCTACCGAACATATTGTTCATGAATGAGGAACGACTTCACATAACTAAGACCTTGTGTTTTCCAACTGGATAATCACAATAATAAGGTGGATTTCCTCACCTCTAGGATCCAATTAACTTTTTAGGTTGCTTTAAATGCTATCTTAGAGTGTGCTTTTTTCGTGAAAAATTTCATGAAAAAATTATCTTTATTTGGTTTTGAGCATGAAAAAAAAAAAGGAAGCTGGGTGCTCACGGGTGTTGCATTGGCAACAACACAATGGCGTCTCTTTGGGGAAAATGATTTCTTTCACGGTAGGGGAATTCATTTTCCAAAATCTTGGTAAACATTTTTTGTAAACCGATTCATTTCCTAGTATTTAAGCAAATGAAAAATCTAGAAATTCTTATTGTGTAAATAATTTTACTCCAAACAAACGCATTATTTTCTTTTCATGAGTTATCTTGTTTCTTAATTTATATTCAAAACATCTATGGATTTCATTATGGCTTAAAAACTATACATTTGTTATATTTTACTTGTAAAGCAATTGGCTCTTTACAAATAAAATAGAGTTTAGAGTTTTCACAGTTATGCTTCAGGCGTGTGGCGTCTACTTACATGTTTAAGAGTTTCACTGTTTAGAAATTTCCACTTTGTCACTGCGATTGTAAGTCTAAACAGCCAATTGCAAATGGAAACTGGATAATATTAGTTGAAGGCCCATGTGTAGCACGAATTTAAAATCATCTTGTTGGAAAAAAAAAATGGTGATATAATATGACAAAACAACGGAAAGCATATAAATGAGTATGAGTTAATCAACCAAATAACAAAATCTAAGCGTCATGTTGACAGTTTATTTAGTATTATGTCTTAAAAGTTTCCTATCTATTTATATGTTTATTCCATATGAATATTTAAGAGAGTTAAGTGCCCCAAAAATCCAAAAATTTGTCGTGAAAATACAATCGAATTATTTAAAATTGTCAAAACGGTACAATTAAGTCCGAAAAAAAAATCGTGTAAACAATGTAATAAATACTCTCATGAATTCCTTCTGTTTTGAATAATGAAAACACGTACTAGACACTCAGCACTAATTTGGTGCCAAAATAGGCGTCGCATGTTGGAAAAAAGCTATGAATTTTAGAAAAGTAAAGCGTGAGAGAGCAACTGCATTTGGGGGGAAAGTGGGGTCGGAGCAGGGGCGGCGCCACTGCTCTGCTCTGTAAGGGAAGGCGCGCGGCCCTCTCCGCAAGCGGGCAAAGCAAAAGCGTCCTCATGTAGCCGTGGCATACTTCTCACTTTAGTGGCAATGAACGAACCTGGTCTAATTCAAACTCAGCTCAATAAAACAGCAAACATGCCTTGGTTTGCCCCACTCAGATTTTGTTGAAGATCGGTGAGGCCCTTGTGACAAGCTAGCATGGCAAGAGCAGCCTCCCGAGCCCATCAAGCCCATGATCAGGTCGGCCTCACCTAACCCCCATAGTCACTCGTCCTTAGACAGTAAGTCATTGTTGAAGCAACAACTATTCAAAGAAGAGAAAATTGTCTTTCCCATTCATTTTGCAAGGAGCAACCCTAATTGCATGCTACCATAGCCAATTTTGATGCGCTTGCAAGGGATGAAGAACGATTCACCCGGCTCCATGTCCTTGAGCAGATCCATCGCCAAGGAACAAATCTAGAAATTGTCGATATCAGATCTGTAAGAAGCTATGGACATTCAGTGAAAAGGGAGATGAAAGATGGGGTTTGAAGACTAGATTGCCGGTCATCTTGTAATTCACAAGGTCCAACATATTCCCCGGTGGAATGTTAGCGAGATTGACTATTGAAATTAACAAGTAGCACATAAAAGTAACATAAAGGTTTGTTCCCGAAGGAGAAAAATTGTCTAAAAAGTCCTAAACCTATTACACTTTACAAAGTAAGTCCTAAACTTTCAATTTTGCCAATTGAGTTATAAGAATTTTCACTTTTTTACAAATTAAGTACATTTGGCTAGTTTAATTAAAATTCGTTGATATGGACGTTGGTTATCCTATGTGGTATAGTCAGCGTTAATACGGACAATTTTTTAATAAGTTGCCGATCCTATGTGCCTATTGAAATTAATGAGTAGCACATACAAGTGATAGAAAAATATGTTATGAAAGGAAGAATCTTCAACATTTGGGATAATTACCAAAAAAGACCCAAACTTATTACAATTGTGTCAATTCAGTAATAAAAAATTTTCAATTGTATTAATTCAGTCTACCCAGCAAACTATGACATGGATGCCAATGGTTTAGCAAACACTAGCATGGACAATTTTTAATTTTTTAAATTTTTTTGAATTATTTAGTTTTTTTTTTCTTTCTCTTTTTTTCCCCTTTTTCCTCTGGCCGGCAAGGCCACCCTCCCTAGTGATTGGTGGGGGCGGCCCTTGCCATGGCTGGGCGAGTCTCCTTAGGCAAGGATTTCCCTCACGAATGGCCGGCATAGGGGTGAGCCTCACCATTGGTCAACAAGGTTCGGCCAGAGGAAGAAGGAAGAGGAGGGAAAAAAAAAAAAAAGAGAGAGAGAAAGAAAATAATAAATAAATAAATTGAATAAATAAATAAAATTAGTAAAAATTGTCAACGTCAACGTTCTTCAGATGGCTAGTGTCCATGTTAGCGTCGGATGGCCAAATTTGACTGGATGAACTAAATTGACACAATTATAAAATGTTTAAAACTGAATTGACTGAAAAAAAAAAAATTAAGACTGAATTGACACTATGTTGATTGGAATGAATCTTTTGAGTTAGGGCATGAGTTTGAAGCTATGTTGATTTTGAACCTCGGTTGATGAGTTATTAGATTGTGGTTTTTGTGGAAATGATAGTTTAAGACATTGTGAAGTTATAGGGTTTGACAAAAATCAGATTTAAAGTATGGGTTGATTGGAATGAATTCTGAAGTTTGCATGTGGGTTATGCATAACAGATAGTACGTGTAAGAAAAATTATGAACGTTTGCTTTAAACAAGGTTACTCATTTGTGCATAGAAGTTGTTTTATCAAGGATTAAGCATGGTTCAATCTAGTCAGTCATTAGAATAGTGTTTTTACTTGAATTATGCTTTGTTAATTGATAAGAATACGAGTACTTGGGCTTGAGTAACCTTCATAGGTTGGCTTTCGATTTTTCCCAAGTGGTATTATCTTTTTTTTGAGTTTGTAAACTCATATTTCAAGAGTGAAATAGATTATGAATAATATGAGTTATGAAATGGTATTATTATTGCATTAAATTTGAATCAGACATTTACAATGATTCATATTTGTAAATGGTTTGAAAAATATTTTAGGAAATGTGTTGCAAAACATCACCCACACACGCAAGTGCACACGCACGCACAATGATTTATTTATTGATTTGTGAACTTGGTTTATAAAATGAGTTATGAAATGTTATGTGGAATGTATTCTATTTTAAAAAATGAGTTCTAACAAAAATTTGAGAAATACTTTGTTACGAAAGATTATATGTTTAGTTTGTGAAAGTATATCTAATGAATGATCTGAGTTACGAAAGATTATATATATGGTTTGTGAAACTTTCTTGTGATTTGATTCCAGATTGGCTTGTGAATAGGGGGAGATGTTGTATGTTTGTGTTGGTGCTCAATATCATTGTGAGCTCATTGAGAGGCTTATGAGTATACATATTACTTCAGGATATCGTTTTGGACTAAGCCACTAATTTTGTAGGTCAACCTTATCGAGGGGGCAATCTCCCTTTGTTACCAAGTATTGTGTCATGATCATGATAGGATATTAAGCAATAAATTGGCTGATGAATTGGACCATCAACGTATAATTTGATGAGATTAATCAATGGAATAGACAATTGATATATTGAGATTAATCAATAAATTGGATCATTAACATTGTTTGTTTTAATATTACTAAGTAAATCAGTATTTTTCACTTGTACAAAGCTTTGTTGAAATGAAACAACTCACATGTGATTTGAATATGCATTTATAACTTGAGTTTGGATGACAAGTTTCTAGTTTCGCATTATATACATGCAAGGTAGTTTCTCGATCTACTTTATAGTTATTCACCTCTCTATTTCTAAATCTTTTTAGGTCTCTTGATTAGCAACCAATAAAGTGAGAGCAATATTGATAGACTTTTAGAAGTTAGATTTTTGGATATGGTTTGAGTCTACATCCTTCGGATGGAAGGACGATCTTGTCACTCCCCTGTTCTTGTAGAGTTGGGGGTGTGACACAATCAACTTAGAGTTAAATATATGCAACTTATAAATTGAAAAACACTACAGCACATCCCAATAATCTATCACGAAATATGACAAGATCAAGAAGAAATAAAGAGGAAATGAACTCAAGCAATGTAATGGAGACCTCAGCAAACCATAAATTGATGCACATACACAAGGTTTCAAGAAAAAAGTGAATAAAAAGGGCAATGTGAGCCACTAGAGGTCACGTTCTTAGTTGGAAAAACCGGCCCTAAGGCATGCTCGGAATCAATATTACTAGGCATGAAACTTTAAAAACCATGCAAGGTGCTATAATCAAGCTGAAGGACCGGTAAACCAAGGTAATGAGCTCGCGACACCCATGAGGACAAGGTGAGCCGCTATACTTTGGCTTTTAACTATAATCACAAGCACAATACCCTTGGTGAAGAGCCACAAGATGAAATGAGACAAACGGACAAATGGGTCTATACCATGAATGTTGCACCCCAAAACCAAACAAAAATGGAGATGACACAGCCATTTTTCCACTTAAAAAGCGCAATTTCAAATAGAAAACATGTTATCAATATATATATAAATGTGTGTATATATAATCTCCATCCATATATAATATATATCTGTAAACCACATCATCAAAATTTCTATAATTCATAAAAAAGAATATGTACATGTCCAACTAATAACTAAACCCGGTAAGCTCATCTCAATCATATACAACTTAAGAATATACAATTAACTAGTTCATACCCAAAAATCTCCTTATCAAAAAGCCCCAGCGATAACACAAACACTCTCATTCTATCTACCGCTAGTCAAGGAATCTAAAAATGTGTAAAACGAATGGAATGAATAACTACAACCTAGTGAGCAGTACATCTCTTCTAAGCAGATAAAGTGTCCATTATACAAGTTTAAGATATGAGTTACGCCTAATCTAGTATATAACAAACCTCAAGATTAAAATAAGCTATATATTTTTTCTACATAAATATATTATAGTAGAAATGCCTATTTCAACAATAATATCAAACCAAGTACCAACAGTTTAGTCCATTGATTAATCTTATCAAATTATACATTAATGGTCCATTTCATTAATCAATCTCATGCTCAAATAACTAATTATAATCATGCATAACGCTTCTTTGATAGGTCTCCACCTATGTTACATGTGACACACTCACAAGAATATTTTTTAAAACTAGTATGCATATCCACAAATCTCTCAATAGATTCACATAGTCACCGAGCATCAACACAAATTCATAACAACATCCTCTAAAACCTACAAACACAATCAAGAATCCATATCATAAATCGATTTCACAAACCAAAATATATAATCTTTCGCAACTCAAATAATTAATCAGAATCCCTTTTCGTGAAGTATTTTTCAAATTATTTTAGAAGTTATCTTATTAATCAAATCCACAAAGTAGTACACATAACATTTAAAGAAAGGTTTATCAAACCCTCTCATTATAACCAAAATTGAGCAAATACTTACTCTGGCTTATGCAAACACACAATATTTCCACAACGCAGCTTAACTCAACCACCAAAATTCCATTTTTGCAACTCATTTCACAAACACTTATCATTTCAAATAACAAATAGAGTAGTAAATGCTCAATCCAAAGTTATGCAATAATGATGCTTTAACTATTATTTTCCCTTTTCAAGGAAATATCAAACATGTAATGCCTCTTTAAATCATAGTATGTATATTTCACGATATGAGTTTTATAAAACCAAAGAAGAGTAGTACCACTCACCTTAGGATACCTACGACCAAATACCAAATGTTACTCGAATTGTCAAACCTGCAAACCTAACAAATAACCAACAAATAACGTTAAAATTGAGTAAAACCCTACCTCAACTACGAAACGACTAAATTACATCGATGCGCTAAGAAAATGACTTATGCACACTAACAAATCGCTCACTCAAAGCAAAAATAGTAACTTAAACACAACGCAAAATGTGGCCTCGACACCCCAAAATCTTGCTTTGACAAAATCATTTCTTCAAAAAGACTCTTGTCAAAGCTCACGGCTCTACAACAACATAAACTACCATTTTCATGAAATTCCAAAGCTCAACAACTCAATAATCAAACTTTGCATCTCAAATTTCCCAAAATTTCTAATTTAAACCCTAAATCCAAAAACTACTCTGATTGAATGAAAGAGGGACGCGAGTACTTACCTGGTGTTGCGGTACGTGGTTGAGTGGGCTTAGAAAAGTGTCCGTGACAAACACACATAAAAACATTTTCCTTTTCTTTCCCTTTCTTCCTCTCTTCTTCTTCTTCTTTCCTATCTTTGTCCTTTCCTTTTCTCGCGTAAGCTCTCCAGTGCACTTTATAAACTAAGCATCCACACCTTTGCTTTATTGACTTTTCAATCTTTTTTTTTTTTTTGGGTGGCTTCTTCACCTTTAACTTTTTCACTTTTCAAAAGAAACCATATTTTACATTTACTCCTTATCGGGTATTATGAATTGAAGTAAATCCGGTTTGTCGAGGTCTCTATGATGAAAACCATATTTCTCTTTCTTTTTCTTCTTCTTCTTCTTCTTCTTCTTCTTCTTCTTCTTTCCCCTTCCTTTCTCTTTTTCTTGTGTGCACCCTTAGCACACTTTCTGTGTTGTTATAAATGAGTTGAACATCCCTTTTCTTCTTTCTTTTTTTAATAGTCAAAGTTTTTCCTTTTATAACCCCACACTTTGACCTAAGTCAAAGTCCACATTTTACATTGAATAGATGAAGCAAAATCATCACGGCACGATTCAACTTAATCAAAGTTATGCGTATGCGTGTGTGTGCGCATGTGTGAGTTAAGTAATGATTCATCCATTAAGGTGATCAGTTTGAATGGACCAAAGAGGTAAAGACCTCGAAAGTGTCGGTTTGTGACTAGAATTCCCATCAAGCGAGGACATCCAATAATCATATTGGAAAGTACATAAAGTATCCAAAAATTATATTTCAATAAAATCAACTTCATCTTTTTAAAAATTTTCGCACTTGTGCAATTTATACCGTTATTTGAGTTCTTGAAGTGTTGATTGACAATGTCTGTCATAGAGAATTCAAGGTATAAGACTAGATAATTGCAATTCATTGCATTATGAATAGAACATTGCATCTAGATCGAACATGCATGATTATACAAATTGATGGTAAATTATATTGACACATAAATGCATGAAATTACCATAGTGATGAAAATTGTCCTTAACAAATTGCATAGTACTTTAAAATAGCACATTGCATGTGAAAATTGCAAACAATGTTGAAATTGCACGATATTTTGAAATCAAACACTAATTAAAATAGAATGATGAATGCAATTTGCTTCACAATTAAATAGAATGACTTGCTTTTCACATTGTTATAATAGAATTGCATAGAAGTGAATGTTAATATTAGGTTTTATGCTGATATGATGAAACTAAGCACTGACTTTGAATTGTACGCTGACCAATTTAAAAGCTAATTTGAATTGCATGGTGATATTTGTATCAAACACTCTTTTTGAAATAGAACAAAATCACAAGCTAAGTGAAATCATCCGTTGTTTTGCTTGGATTCGACTTGTCTTTGTTAATAAATCAAACGTTCTTTTTGAAATAATAATAAAAAATCACGAGCTAATTGATTTCACTAGCAATTGTTAATCAATTATGGAAATCAGCATTTTTGCAAAATTATCTTTATCTTTGTCTTCCTTAATTAAGGATAAGTGAACTAGAAATTCTAAAACTTGTCGCGAAAGTACAATTGAGTGCTAAAACTTTCAAAAAATTCAATTAAGTCAAAAAAAATTGCCATGAAAGTGTAATTGAGTCCTAATATTTTCAAAAAAAAATGTAATTGAATTCTATAAGTTGTGAAATTGATCCAATTAAGTCATCCTTCAATTGCACTTTTTGAAAGTTTTAGTATTCAATTACACTTTTACGGCAAATTTGAAGACTCAATTACACTTTCATGACAAATTTTAGCACGTGATTGCACTTTTTAAAAGTTATAGGACTCAATTATACTTTTGTGACAAGTTTTTAAAACTCAATTGTATTTTTTGAAAGTTTTAGAATTTAATCACACTTTCATGACAAGTTTTACGACTTCCATGTACTTGTCCCTTAAAATATATTTCAAATCATATACTTTGGTCGTTGTTTCAGATATTTCATTATCATTTAAATTACGGCATGTATCTTAAATGCAGTTTTTGAAATTTCATTGTTGATTAAATTCTAACATTAAATCTTTATCATTGCACTTTGTCATCGAATAGATTTCAATGAAGTTTTTTATGTCATCGGGCTTCATCGTGGATTAAATTATGTTGAAGATTATACTTTCCTTATGTTCTACTTATTCAACTATGTCCCAAATCGCCAAAGAACCCAACTCAATCTCTCCAAAAAAAAAAAAGCCAAAGAACAAATTTAAGTGAATATTGAATAAGTGGGACGAAACATCTTTTTGGCATATCTAGTGGGACAACATATGGTTCAATTTGAGGAAATTTGATGCCAAGAATATAATATTGACTAAGTCAAAAGAACAAAAGGAAGAAAAGAAAATACCACCAAGAGGTAAAAGGGAAGAAAGGGAGAGTGCATTCGAGGTATGCAAAAGAACCAGGAACCGTCTAGACCGCCCAGAACTAGACCGGACCAAACCAGAACCTATTGTTTCTATGGGAACCGATCCAATTCTCAATTCCAATTTATTGGAACCGCTAAGTATCGTTCTGATTCCCAATTTTAGACATGGAACCGCCCGCCCACCCAGCCAAACTGGACCGATACATATTTATATTTAAAAAAGAAATTTTCATTTCAAATATTTAATTATTTTGTAGTTTTGACATTATTAACTAGTTTTTTCTCTTGGGTGTGTAATATGATTAACCCCCTACTTTTTTCTTCATTCTAATAATACATTTACTTGCTTTCTCAACCAAAAAAAAAAAATGTAGAGGAAGGAAAGAACCAATCGGAAATGTCCATAAGAGCCAATGACTCATTTTAAGCATATAATTAAGTCTTTCCTTAGCCATCTAATGATTAAATTAGATCGACGTTAAAAAAAGATGAATCAAGCAATTGATGTTTTAATTTTTGTGAGGCTAGGACTTTTAACATGGAGTCTAATTCTCCACTTGTTACTGGTGCTAGGAAACTTTAAGAGGACCGCATCATGATTTTAAAAAAAAATTAAGTTTTTAGCTAACGAGTATTGTCTATTCATTTTGCCTTATAGTTTTCAATTGGCTCACAATTCAACCCAAATATAAGGCCGAATAAGCTTTGTAGGGATCAGGGACCGGTTCTATGGACCCACCTAAGAATTGGACTGGATCGGCGGTCCGATTTCTGAGTGGATCCTTGGAACCAACGATTGGGTCTCGGTTCCAATTTTTTAGAACTGATCATTAGTGGGTGGTTCCCAATTCCAAGGTGGGAACCACCCACCCAGACCATGCTTGCCCTTATAGTGCACTTCATCCTTGTGAACATAAAAATAGGAGGAAAGAAAGAAAGGGAAAAAAGAAGAGCAAGGGAAAAAAGGAAAGAGGGGTTTCACACATATACATCTCGAATGCCTCGCAAGCTAGATTTATTTCGATTTGCAATGCTCAGTAAGGATTTAATCCCTTTATTTCTTCTAATCGTAATGGTTTTTCGAATTAGGGCACAAATTGGAATTAAGAGAAATTTGAACTATAAGATCCAACTAAAGAGATGTTAAATTGGAAAATTATAAGGGGCTTATAGTAGGTGTTGTGGAGCTATAGAATTTTACAAAACTCAATTTGGACTTGCAGTTTGCCTTAAACGAATTTTCAAAGTTACAATGATGAACATAAATGATCAAAAATTTTCTATACCAATTTTTGTTGATTTTTATTCCGATTTTGGGTTAGCCAAGCTATAGATCTTCTAGTACTTCAAAAGGGTTTTCTTTTGATTATAAGTTAGCTTAAAACAGAGTTTGGTGAGATTTATGATACAACCAAGTTTAACGTGCAAGCCTAGCTTTGCAGATAGCTTCAAATAATCATTTTAGGCGAGCGATTTGTTGACGCATGGGAGATATATTGTTATCCATTAAGCTCAGTTTAGCCAATTCATAGTTGAAATAGCATTTTACTCAATTTTGACGATATTTCTTGCTTATTTAATAGAACCACGAGTTCAATGGTTCAAGTAACCTTTGTGGTTGGGTTTTAGGCTTTTGCAAGTTATGAAAGAGTTTGTTTATTACATAAAACTTAGGATCGGACATTTACTACTTTCCAGTAATTTGCGAATGGTTTGAGAAGTGTTTTATGAAAAACGTTTTGAAAGGGTGCACTTATTTATTTATGAATCTAGTTTATGAAATGAATTCTAAAAGTTTGTGAAGTGTCTTGTAGACATATTTGTTTGATGAATGGAGCTATGGAATAATAGATAGTTTGGTTTGTAAAGTACATTCTAATTTTTTAAATGAATCTGGATTTGGTAATGTGGTTCATCGAAGGATGATCATATTATACTTTATATTATGGTGAACCCGACTAGGGATTTCTAGGTATATATATTGATTTAAGGATATCTTTCTAGGTCGAGCCATTGGCTAATAATAAATAGAGACCTTGCCAAGCGAGCAATGGTCGTCTCCTTATCACTGGGCATGTGTTGTAACCATAGCTTGATAGTGAGTAATAGATTAGTCGATGGAATGAAACATTGACATATGATTTCATATGAGATGGATCAATGGAATAGACTATTGATATGTAGGATTAGATTGTTCAATAGAATAGACCATTAATATATAAAGTGATGAGAATGATCAACAAACTAGACCATTGATATTTGCTTTGATATTACTAATAAAATGAATTTTTCTTTTTTTATGTATAAAGGTTTGTTGAAAAGGCAAAACTCATTTTTGATCTCTTACATATGCTATACTGTGGATTTGAAGTAAATGAGTTTCGATGTGGTATATTATAAACATCTATAGCGGATGCTCAATTTGCTTAAAAAAGATATTACTACTCATTGAGCTGTAATTGCTTGCCCCTTTTACTCCGATCTTCAAATAGTGGCTCATAGAATGAAAGCAATATCAACAGGAAATTTTGGTAGTTGAATTTTGGATATAAGTTCAGACAGTCTAATACTATCTGAAATGATATTTGTTGGATTTAGTTGAGTTGGAATTGTATTTATTGATTTCCATCCCTGAGCATTTTGAATAGACCTATTGCTCATGCAATTTGGGATCCTCATTTTGGTCAACCGGCCGTGGAAGCTTTTACTCGAGGGGGTGCTCTTGGCCCAGTGAATATCGCTTATTCTGGTGTTTATCAGTGGTGGTATACAATTGGTTTACGTACTAATGAAGATCTTTATACGGGAGCTCTTTTTCTATTATTTCTTTCTGCCATATCCTTAATAGCAGGTTGGTTACACCTACAACCGAAATGGAAACCGAGCGTTTCGTGGTTCAAAAATGCATTGTGATCCTTTAACCTGCTTAATGGGTTATTGTGCATGTGTTGTGATATATATTTTGGTAACAAGCTATTGTTGGTCTTGTTTGAGGTTAAATTTTTCAAGTAGAATGACAATCATGTCATTTCCCCTATTTTTATAGGACTTGAGATATGATAGAGAACAAAAGGTCATCTATAGCTTGACAATGCCGCATGGCAATGACAGGGTTGTGCATGATGTTGGCTAATAATATCACCTAGACAGGGTAAGTAGGTGATTTGAAGAAACTTGATGAAGTATTGCAGAATTTATAGCATTAAGTTTGATATAAGCATAATATCGAATATAGTAGATTGTCGATATACATATGAATAAGTTATATTAAGTGGTGCAATGCACTTCTATCAAGCAATAATGAATATAAGCATAAAGATAAATAACAATATACTCAGAGCTTTATAGTGTTTTAGCTTAGTTAAGCCTGCTTCCACCCTCTCAAACTAACAGTCACTCGGCTGGATTCCACTAACAATCTTTATTTACATTGAATGTGTTGCTTATACCCAAGCACTTTTTTCTTGAAGCCGATTATGCTTATACACATCTCAATATCACACACATAAGCACAGAATATAACATTAATAACTTTCTCAAGAGATTACAAATTCAGTATGCTCGAAAAGATAATATAAGAATGTAAAGCTTTCTTTGTATTTGGATTATTGCACTATGTATTTCCCTCTCTTTGGCATCTCATTGATCTTCTTCTATACTCCTCCATATTCAATCTTCCCATTGGACAATCCTCACAAAGATCAATCTCCAAACTATCTAGGCTACGTTTGGTAGTCCAGATTTCTAATTGGGATGGGATTGGACATGACAGGATATGAAATCTTAGGATTTTTTTATATCATGTCCATCGTTTGATGAATCACAATATTAAAATCGGATATATTCACATCATATTATGTATATTTTTTTATATAAATGTTCATAAACGAAGGTGATGAAAATCTCTCGTGACACTATTCATTAATTTATTTTTATTTTATTTTTCCTCTTATTTATATTATTTTATTTATTATTTCCTTTTTCCCCTTTCATCATTCTTTAATAAAATTTTATCAAATAGTAAACTATACTAACATACCTAAAATACAAAAATACCTAATATAATAAATATTTAATTTATAGATTGAATGTTTATTATAAGATAGAATTAAAGTTGAATATATAAATTAAAATAAGATTAATTAAAAATAAATTTATATTTTTTATTTTTAATTTCTTAAATTATAATTCAAATATTATTTATATTGAAATATAATTTCAATTTTATAATTTAATAAGTTTGTTACTCTAGCAAAATAATTTTCCTATTATGGACATTAGAAATCCTATCCATATTTATCCCACCTCTCCCATGGGATAATTTTATCATGTCTATATCCCCCTTATATCCTATTTTATCCTATCTTGAGCGAACACCAAACGTAAAATAGGATAAATCATATCATATCCTGAATTTTATCCCAACTACCAAACGCAGCCCTATTGGACAATTATTGAAAAGATCAATTTAGCCAAGGTGTCATAAATTTGGTCACACATAATCAAATCTTTGGTTTCCAAAAATAGATTAGCTCTATGCCTTTGGGATGATTGTCAATCAACCAGGATATCACACGTAATTGATATCTTCCACATAAATAATCTTAGGATTGAAGATCAATCACATTCTTTTAAATTAGGAATCTACACTAGATCACTAGCTGTCAAAAGATAACTTAGTAGTAAAGTCACTCCGCTTATATTAGCAATAACCAATTATATATGGCTTCTCGGTGATATCAAATTCTGATTATATTAGGTTTCCGGTGTTATCAAACTTTGGTTATATCAGGTTTCTCAGTTATATCCAATTGCATCACACAAGGTACTTTGAGTACAGTGATGATGTAGATTTGTTAGACTATTCAAATTAGTACCTCCAAATCTTTATGTACTCTTCATTCTTCTAGATTTGTTCAAATAGGTTCTTCCAACTATTCCAAATATTTTTACTTCACATATATAAGTTCCTTTTAATTATATGAGGCATAAACACCACTTGCACATATCAAGCTCATAAGGACTTATGAATTGTTATGTTAACTTCAAAATATCTTAGAAGGTTTTTCAATAGCGAATTGCGGAACTTTGGCCGTCAACTGAACAGCAGAAGTAGGCCAACGCAATGGGGCAGACCTTTCCTGACATTTCACTGAGAATCAGTTGTGAAAAGTTTCACCAAATCCTCATATGTTGGCCACTTTGAAGAGATTGCTCGAAGAGTAATGAAATGACAGAGTCAATTACATTGTAAGCCGCACATAATTACATTGTGAGACACATGTCCAACGTAATCAAGCCGATCATCATCAATGTCATGAATAATGTTTTTTTAAGGGCAAGATCATCCAATCAACCACCACTATCCAATCCAGTGGTAATAAGGTATGATCATAATCCCTCTTCATTTATTGGTGCAAATAGTATTGATCAAAGTAGTCAACCTCCTACAAGAATTATGCAAAGGCCTGAAACTTCTAATCAATGTCACAGTAACGATGATGATCGGGAGGCTATAAGTCAAAATTACCAAATTAATGACAATAATGTAAAAAATCAAATTGGTCAGTGGGCCAATCAATTGCCTCATGTTGAAGATGTAAGGCCAATTGCACCCAATGTGAGTATTCCAATTAGGCCTAACTTGCTGATTAAAGTTGATAATCTAGCAAGACTAGAGTAACTACCTTAGGAGCAAAATGGCCAACCAAATCTACAATTGAACCTAACACAGTTTGTCAAATAAGTTCAACATCGATTGGAGGTAGACAATGATGTTATTATACTTGTTTGTAGGAAATCACATCCTATATAGGTCAACAATGAGGCTTTTCCAAGAGGTTTTAAAATCCTTAAATTCATTTTTATTTACTAGCAAAAATGAACAATCGACTATTGAATATTTGGTCAATTGATAAATCCAAAGTGGAAAAGCATAGACAAATGAATTTTTATTTCTTTTGTCTTTGTTCAAATTTATTTTTACCCGATACACTAATTTATCACCTATCCGATGTGTAATTGCCCAAATATGGAGAGATAATTCTATTCTCAATTTTATAGAACGATACATGAGGAATCGATTGCTAATTTGGCTGACACTATATCAACAAAATAACAAGTTGGCCAATTAGTTTGTTGCTCGATTCAAAAAGGCTAGAAATAGATGCCTTCCTTCCCTCTTACAGGAAAAATTGACAAATTTGGTTTTCAATAGATTGAAATTCAATTTAAGAGAAAAAATTGAAGGCCAAAACTTTTTTGATTTGCTTTGGTTGAGAGGTTTTAGATTTTGTCTAACTTGCATCTAGATCCTAGAACCTATCCGTTAGAACAAGTTCCTAAGTTTTTAAACCTGAAACCTATCATGCAAACCTAAAAATCAAGAACCTAGGGTTCGAAGATTAGTTCCAAGATCTATCCAAGTTTCACATGTACTCTTAATTGATCACCACTTGCTATAATCTATTAATACAACTCATATTTAGATACACAAAAATTATGAAATATTAACATAGTAAAAGTCTTAGTCATGGATTTCGCTGAAAATAGAAACTCAAACTAGTAGTTTTAGATTACATACTTATCAATGTCATGAAATATTGCAGGATCATGCAAGAAGATAGAACAAGAAAAGTACAAAGACTTGTCTGATTCTTAGGTGCCTAGTTCTATCCTAGAACCATGCTCACCTCCAATTTGAGCAATTACTTAAGAATAGAGATAGAGGGTGGCATGAAGACATTACAAAATGTGTGGCTTTCATGGAAAAATGTGTCTAAGGATGAATCTGACCATGATGAAATTCGGTAAAGAAAAATCGAATTTGCCAATGACAAGGGCATACTCAATGGTTCCTAATAATCTAATTTAAAAGATTCAAATCATCCATAAATTATTCAATTCTTTTAAAGGGGCATATGTTTACACCAAAAAATGACAAACTTTTGGTAATTACCAATAAATGATTAGTCGATCAAAATAGAATTTGATGAACAACAAAAGTCATCAATGAATTGAACAATTGACAACTTGAAGCACATCAACAACTCTCTAATAAAGTCATCGATGACACAACGTGAATGTTCTTAATCGGCCTAAGAAATGATGGCAGCTAAATCCTATAACAATTCAGGCATTTGAATTATTATAGCTCACCCTAATCTTGAGAAGAGAAGACTCCATAGTAAAGACTAGACATGTCAAAAGGTAGGTCAAGTCAAGTTTAAGTTAAGTCATAAATAATCCAACCTAAATTGACCTATTTATCAAAATGCAAATTTTTCAACCGTATCCAAACCCCCAACGTAACCCATTTTAAAAATTATATTGCTAAAGTATGGCTTTAATTTAAAAAATTGAGGCAGGTCAAATCTAGGAAAGCTTTTTTTTTTTACTACTAAAACACTTTCATGCACTAAATTTTTATAATTTTTTTTTTTTTTAAATTCTGAGGTTTTATTTGTTTCTTGAAAAATGTTTCTCAATAAGTTATTTTCCAAAAAATAACAATATTTTCTAGTAATAGCCTCAAATCTAAAAAAAACAAAATCAAAAAATATTTTCTATCATTAGGTTTGGAAAATCTAAATCTAATTTGATTTTCCTCCGTGCACTCCTTTTAGCATTTTTATCTTCATTTTTTTAAATCAAATTTTGTATTTTCTTTTTCTTTTTTCTTCTTCATCCGGTCACTAGCCACCAGCCACAAGTCTCTCGCCTAGCCAACCACCAGCCAAGGAAGATGGAAGAAGGAAAATGGAAGAAAAGGAAAGGAAAGGAAAGAATTAAAGAATAAAAAGAATACAAATATAATTTCAATTTTTTAAAATATTCTTATAAGGCTAAAGAGGAAGAGAGTGTGTGAACGTGAGCCTAGAGAGCTAGAAATAGATTTTAAACTCAACCTATTTAGACCAATTTATTTTAATTCAAAACCCATTTAGAGTAGGCTCTTTGAAATTAAAGTGACCCATATATGACCCATTTAAAAAATAAATGCGTCGTATACGGATTTTAGACACATATTGACAGGTCTAAGTAGAGATTACACTCGATTGAAGCAGGCACGTGATTTGATTGTTCAGTTAAAACTATCAACAGGTATAGCAATCACATATAAATTGCAACTCCTGAATGGCGCTTCTTGTGATAGGCAAAGATGATGGCAAAGACACTTAAAGCAAATCAACGGAATAGGAGTGAGTTTACTCACCTTATTTCATTACTCTGCATTATATATAATATAATATAATATAATATAATATAATATAATATAATATAGACATATATAACTGAATCTCGAGCCTAACAGATGCATTAAAAATGCTTGTCAACGTGAGGAAAACAACTAACGAGAAACCTAGCAAAAGGTCAGTTCATATGTGGCAGAAAAACCTCAAAACAGTCGATCTGCCATCATGATTACACGGCATAATACACGAACGGAGAAAAAAACAAGATTGAGACCCACACAGATCAATAATTGATGTGTTAATAAAATGAAGGCTCACATATTAAGATAACATGGAACTATGATATAATCATATACCAATCTCAGTTCTCTCAGTATGATTTCAGCATAGTTGATTCTTAGGATGAGATTTCTGGGCTACACATGACTAATGCAAAGATCTGAGAAAAGGAAAAAGAGACAAATATCACTCTGATAACAATTGCGTCGTGAATGGTACATCCAGATGGAAATTACAATGCGATCTTACAGTAATTTGCATATTTACGACCAATGTTCAGCTTTGTCCTGGTGCTCTTTTCCCTTATTAGTAAATATTTACGTCATAATATATCCATAAGGGAAAAAAGCCATCGTCTTTACCCAATAAACTTACAAATGTATCAGCCTTCATCACTCCTCGTTCTCGCAGGTGCTTCTACAGGTACAAATATTCAAGCTTCGCCAGCATGATCATCTGAGGGCGATGGCTCGTTACCATAGTTCAAGAGGTGTTTCAATTCTCTTCTTGTCAAAGCCAAAACTATAGAGAGCCCTGGACCCAAAAAAAGGCATGTTAATCAACAATCAAGCAGAAAGCCATCATGAGTCAAGCAAATCACGCATTTGGGTACCTAATGTACAAGGAACAAGGTAAAGAAGAGCGGGTTGGCCATGACCATTCATAAGGTACAAGCCTAGGTATGTAAGACAGAGGCCTGCAAAAAGAATAGAAAACTCCATCAGAGATGGTAAATGGTACATGCCAGTGTCCAAACAACCACCAAATCATAACAATTAGTCAGGTGAACGTAACAAAGAGATAGAAACTTTGAACAAAACCAAACTGCAGGAAAACTATCAGGAGTCATACAAGTAGATGGACTTTGATCATAAAACCTAAATGACCATGGAAAAGAGAGAATATGTCAGATGAGAGCATAATCTTGAATTTTAAGCAGTTTCTTGCAAGCCAGGTGTAAAATCTGGTACAGGAAGCAGCTCATGTGTCAATCAGTTTAATGATCAAAAGGCTGGCTCAAAATGCTGAATTCATCAGCATTAGAAACATATAAGAATATATAATTCTTCTCCATGCAGAACCAGAGCTCTCCAGCACAAATTGCCATGGAGCTTATCTTTAAGGCTGAGAGAAGCTAATTATATCTTGGACCTCTGTTCATTTGTAAGAATATAACTTTGCATATTTTGTTAAACACTAAAGTAGCTTCGGCAGAAAGAAGCATTTTCACGACTTTGAGGGCAGAGAAATGCAGCTACCATGCTAACATTCCAGTGAACATAGCTACCATGTTCAGAATTCGGGACAGCAATATAACAGTGTTGAACACCAATTTAATCTGATCTTGAGAGCCACCAATCCAACCTAGCTAGATTGGACTAAGGCTGAAGGCCAATTAACAGTCCAGTCCCAGCTGTTTCTAGAGCTATAGTTTCAACTGCTAGCACTATACCATTTCTTCGGGTAACATTATTTAACTAGAGACTACTCTAGAGTTCAACCCACTGGGGTGAGAGTAAATCAGATGATCCTGATCAAAAGTAGCTCAAATACTAGTAGTGTAAATTAATCCCTGATGCATGTCCATATTGCTCCAAGGATGAACTCACTGGTTTGATGGTATATCAGATGGTGCTGATCAAAAGTATTTCAAATACCAGTAGTGTAAATCAACCCCCTGATGCATGTCCATATTTGATGTCATCTTATGATCGTATTTTAGCAAGAATAACTTTTGCCTACCTTTCTCATAAAAGTCAATTGAATAAAGAATTGCATCCTTTGGATAGAAGCTCACAAAAAAGGAAAAAAGAAAAACTGAATTTACTATATGGGAGCTATTTCACATTCTAACATCCTAAAAGCCAATAGCTCTGACTGAAAAAGTTAGGTAACAGTAAAAAGCCGCTGTTATCTAGTTAGGACTCCTTGGAAGTTCAGCATGATCTCAGGACAAGCCAGAATTTTTGGTTTGGTCTGAAAACAGCTACAAACTGAGAAAAGCGAAGCATGCCACTAACAACCACTTAAAACATGGAGGAAATGGATGAAACAGAGGGAAAAGGCAACAGGAACATAAAAAGGTCACTGAGAGGACAAAACCAACACTGACTTGAGAAGGCATTTGAACCCAATAATTTCATGATACATGTTCTTCACAAAGAACAGTAACTAGAAATTCATTCAGCTAAGACAGACAATACAACCAACTCTCATTATACATGAGAAGGAAATAAAATATCTTTAGAGCGTAATAAAAGCAATGAGAGATAAAACAGCAAAAATGAGACCAAGAAAATTGTAAGTACTTACCAACTCCATATCCAACTGTACTCCAGAGAAAATATCCATTTAGTAAACCTCTCTTATTATCTTTGTCAAATCTGAGACAACAAAGTCAATAATAATCACAAAGATTGCATTATCAATAAGATAGAGATAATAGAGAGATGATTCACTAAGATCATGTGAGTATCTCTCGCAAGAGCCTCTTATACATGAAGATTATCTCCTTGAATCTTTGAATGGAAAACTACAGCCTAATACGTGACATTGACACAAGATTTGTAAAAAATCAGCTAACTTTACACATCCATTCTTAAAATTTGCAATACCATGTATGGACAGGTTTCAGATAATAATAATTATTTAAGCATCACAGGAAAATATATCCAAAAGTTTTTTTGAATATCAATCTTAAACACTATAGATTCCTTAAGCTGTTTAAGGTTTTTTTTTTTTTTTTTTTTGTGGGGGGGGGTTGCGAAATCAGGAGCAAACTTTATAGTACATATACAGAACATCATATCCGCAGTGAAAGCTACAAGAGGAACAAAAATAGTTCATCAAAGCTAGAGCAATGCATTCAACAACAAATCCGTTGATAGCAGAATCCAAATTTTTTCAACTCTTTTTGTTGTTCCAATAGTCACCTAGATTTCTGAAGTCATAGGTTCCCCATGATGCATCAAGGCAAAGATCACAAACTCGAACCATCTCCAGGAAAGAACATCTTTTTCACAGCATATTGAATATGATATGCCTATTGCAAGGGGGCAACCAAGTTTTTTAACCCAATTCACATTTACTTGAGAGTAAGACCACACATTCCCAGTCTTTTCTTGCAAAAACAGCTCAAATTAACACTAATTAAAAATGCTTCCCAAGGAAAGGAAGCTGTCTTGGTTGGAATGGAGAAGGTTAACATTAACACGCAGTCCTGAACCACCACTCTGCTTCTTGACAACCATCAACATCACCACCTTTTGATTTTGTCCACTTTACACAACTTTTTTCCATCCATACATATGACATTCAATTGTATGGGTTGTATAAAGTCATAACCATTGTACTCTACCTAGATAGCTCCTAGGTATCAGTATCATTTATGAAAGTAAAAAATGAGGATAGTAAATTCCTATTATGTTGATTTCACAGTTGCAATGGTTAGAAATACGTGACATACATATCTATAGAACTCAACCCAATCACCAATTTAAGGACACACCGACCATATAAAAGTTGCAGGACCAATAAGAGCATCCACTAACCAATCATCTAACCATCATTAATCCTTTAAAAAAGAGAACAAACCAATAGATTATTTTGGCAGAAAAAGCTGATGAGAACCCCTAGAAATTTAAAATATTCAAAATGCAATTAATTGTCAAATAAGATGAAATGCTGAGTAAAGATTCAATGATGCTTTGTCACATACATAGATGCACGGCTCGAGCACAGAGAGAGAGAGAGGAGGAATCCAAGAGACCAAACAATCACGGTTGGTGTTTAAAATTGTCTTAAAATGCATTGGCATATCAAATGATAATTCACAATTTTGCAGGTTACAATCCCACTCCAATGACAATCTTTTACACCAGAACCCATCTACTTTGAACAAGTAAGAGTCTAAGTACTCAAGTGGCAAATAAGAAAGATGGACATGCAGAAAAGCTATGCTTAAGTCTAACTGTCTGAGAGGCAAAGACAAAAAAGGAGAGTACAAAACATTGAAACAAGAGAAAAGATTTTGCAGATTGTTTTGATCTTTGATGACGAGTTTATGTGAAGCCATCTTCGGCAAGAGCAATTAATCCAATTACTACAACCAAAAGAATGCCCAAAGACTGATTTTGTTTTTTGGGTCAAACCAACAGAAAGTCTTTTAAACAGTTTATTGGACAATACAGCTATATGCAGGGCACAGAGAGAGAGAGAGAAGAAGGAAGGAGAAGGAGGAGGGGGGAGGATAGTTTTGGAATAACTTCCGATACAAGTCAAAAGAAAACAACTGAATGAGCCTAATTGGAAAAGAATGAACAGTCCAAGGATTCAGACAACCTTCAACAGTTTGTTGTTTGATTCCATCTGGGTGATGGAAAAAGCAATGAGTTCAACATGTTATCAAATGACACATTCTTTAAAGCAGTTGAGTAGATTCTTTATATCTCAGCAACGTGGACCTTTTCCCATAATCTAGAGTCTACTTAGACACGAGATA
The DNA here is from genome assembly GCA_014182405.2 of Eucalyptus sideroxylon. Taxonomy (NCBI): domain Eukaryota; kingdom Viridiplantae; phylum Streptophyta; class Magnoliopsida; order Myrtales; family Myrtaceae; genus Eucalyptus; species Eucalyptus sideroxylon. The sequence goes on along the minus strand of CM024555.2, from coordinate 50,333,082 downwards.
TGAGTATTATTTTAACATAAATTGGACTTCTTTTTTACATAAGCAGTTTCACATTAGCAAGTTCTCAGGCCTATGACTAGCATAATGACCAACATTAAGTTACTGATATGTGAATGCGGAAAGAAATGAAGTAATATGCTATTTGTTCACTAACTTGATGATACAAAGGCATATATATGTATATAGTAGCAGTGTGGAAAGGTTATGATGAGTGCCCCTGATGAAATTAATAAGATGGAAGGCCTAATTACGTTAACTTGTAAATGAATGAAAAAGAAAAGAGAGTGGTAAATAAAATTAGTTCGTCGTCCATATGATTTTTCAAAGTCATTTATAGTCCAAGAAAATGCTCCCAACTGTTTTAAATTTCATATTAATGAAAATGCTTGTACTCTTTTCTCTAACTCTTTATTTTCTAAACAGTATCTCTTTATCAAATGACGAATCCACTCAAGCAAACATTCTTGTGTTTATGAGAGCTCCATTTGTTATCCTTGATGATGGAGTACTGTCACGGGCCAAATAATTAAGTTGAAGTGACTAGTTCTTGGTTTACAGGAAATGCCTATTGTCCTTGACATAATTCCGACCTATTTTCTTCATTACACAAAAAATTTAGGAGAACTACTTTTTATCTATTTAGTTTCTAATATTAAGGGGTAATTAAGCACATTTTAAATCTGTACCTGCAAAGAAGTGAAACAAGAAGACCAGGAAAAAGAATGTCCCCGAACCCAATCATATCATAACCACCCCAGGGGTCAAAGACCCGAGGGACTCTCAACAGCATAGGTATGGAAGCTCCACCACTATTGTCACCTCGAGCAACCTACAAAAAGGGGAATAGACTCATTCAAGAAAATAAAACTCATAAGAACAGAAGTAACTTCCAAAATGAATATTAAAAACTATCCCCTTAATGTAGTACCAAGGAAATAAACTTCAGAAAACATTCAGCAGTCATATTTTGATGCTATTCCCCATAATTGATTAAAAATTTCGTTCCATAGTCAGGATGACCATTGAAAACACAACAAGATGTTTATCACTCATTTAAATGCAAGATACAGAAAATTTTCCATCTTCTTTCGACAAGATATGTAGCTCCACTGGAATGGAAAAGGAGGCTTTTGGTTGGGTTGGTATGGTGGGAAAAGAATGGAGGCAAGGCATGGAGTACAAGGGGACAAATTGCAAGATTTACTGTAGCAGCACAAATATGTCCCACTTCCTATATTGCACAAGTACATCTCTTTTGCCGCCAAGAGCCAAGAGAGATTGAATCCCTAATCCTAAATAAGACTGAATCTAATCGTCCCTAATCACATTGATCATCTCCACCAGTGTAGTCAATTCATTATATTCTTCATCGTGTTGCTTGTCCCGCTCTGCTATCATCTGAGAGAAGTGCTTTCGTCCATTGTCCTGCTCCACCAATGTCTGAGGGCAAATATTGTGGCCATCAACTTCACTCCATTCTCCATCGCTGTCAGACTTCAACCAATCATGACCATGTGTCTCCTCAGAATCAATCTCCAGCAAGTTGTCATGGTTTGTTATTGCTCGCTGCTGAGCATTCTCATCATTGACTCATCCTTGTTAAACTGAGAACTTCAATGTGGTCAGTGTAGTTTCTGGTCTCCTTTCCTGAGACCTCAAAGTCATTCCCAAATCTTCAATCCACTGTTTCTCAAGTTTCTACTCCACAGAGAAATTTGGCAACCATTGCTCTTTGACGCCACTTGATGTAATCTGCCGTCTATTTTTTTGGGGATCTATCTGTTAAGGTAGAGCTCCCTCTGAATCCAAAATTTAGAGGAAAAAAAAAAGATCAAACAAGGTTGTCACCTCCTGCTACTGATGCATTAACTCTGTCATCTACCACCTCATCCACATCTTCCCGTGTGGTTATTCCCATTCTTCCTGGAAGTCCCACTATTGCTACCGAAAAATTAAATGGGAAAAAATTATTCAGCTTGGCTTGCTGCTGTTGAAATATAGTTCCTCCATCAAAGCCTTGAGGATCATCTTACCAAAATTGTTTCCAATATTCTCAAGACTGATCGGACAATTTGGCCCAAAGTGAATGCTCAATTTTGCTCAACCTACTGCGGCTATCATTTCAACTAGCCCAATGACTATGTTTCAGCATCATTGAACATTCATGAGCACTTATCTTGGTATGATATAGGCATTAATGACCTTTAGGCCTTCTACCAGTAATTTAAGATATCAGTAGGAGCAACAAGTTATGATGTCCCAGTACTTTGTCTTCATGGTTTTTGACCGCAACTTCAGCCTGTTTGAATGCAGATTGTAGGCAATTCCTGCATATCACAATTGGCAACGTCTTTTCTAAGGATGTGTGTCCGTATCCTCTACATTTGCAGACATCATTGGCGATTCTATATTGAGCAATTAATATGCTGTTGCTACAATATACAGGTTCTCTTGGTGGTCGTAGAGCTGGAGTTGTTACCACCACAAATGAATGTGGAGGTCCTGGTAGTTCTGGTAACCCTCCACGTTCCACTCATTGCAACTGCCTTAGTCACAGTTGTGATACTTGTAACTATTTCCATAGCCGTTCTCCTCAGATATGTGATACTTGCTTTGGATAAGAAAACTAATCTCAGTGTCTCACAGATCAGAGTTCTTTCTGGTGTTCTTGATTCTACCACTATCTCTTACGATGAGCATAATTTGAGCTACTTAACAAGAGAGCTCCTCCATAGTTTCCATAGCAGAGAGCACCACAGTCCTGCCAATTGAGCCATTGATTTTCACTTATGGTCCCAGTGACCATATGCGCAGTAACAGATCATCCTATTACAGATATACCTACTATCACTTGGAACAACTGAACCATTTCCTTGCATTTCTGATCTACTACATCTCCCACAATACTCCTTTAACTAAATGTCATTAGTCAACTCAGTAAGACCTAAATTGTTCAGTAAGCTTTCTTATAATCCAGTTGTTGCCCATGATCATAGGACTCTACTTCATATGGTGAGGATACATACGCACTGGACACTTATGGTATTTGGTATCTGGAACCATTGGATGCAGACGGTACATCTGTCAACCTAACCTAATGGCAAGCTCAATGTTTTCTCAAAAGGTATGCCACAGGTCCATGTGATTGATAATGATCTAGTGGATTGCATGAGTTCAATTGTTTCTTCTCCTTAGCAGTGATGGATCATTAGCCGTTAGATCAACCCAATGTGAAAAGAACACCTCTCTCCATGATGATTTGCAGGAAGAACTTTAAACAGAGCAACCATCTGGATTCATTGCCCTTAGGGAGTACAGTAGGATTGTGAGAACACAGAAAAAGGGTTTGTATGGATTAAATCAGTCTCCCATGGGATGGTTCAGAAAATTTTGTGAAGTTTCTTTGAGTTACAAATGCTTTGGATTGCCACAGACCATTTGGTTTTCCATCGTGTTCCCCACCCAGCCATGTTGATAATATTGTCATTACTCCTTTTCTCAGAATGCATCTCCACAACACTTTCAAACCAAGGATATGGGAAAGTTACAGTATCTCCTTCCTAAACTCTCAATCAGGTTTTTAAATTTTCCAGAAAAATTTCCCTGGGTTACCATGGACATGACACTTATGCTTGGATCAAAAGCAGTTGATACTCCTGTAGGCCATAATGCAACATTAGTACCAGACCAGGGAGATCTTATCCCAGATCCTAGAATTTAACAGATTGGTTGGTAAACTACCTTATTGTCATTTGTCCTTCTATTGCGTTTGTACGCAGTTTCTAAATTCGCCAATAAGCTACCTCATTGCTGATTGTATCTATATTGCATTTGCACTGTGTAATTTGGCAGTTTCTTGATTCACCGTGACAAAATCATTTAGATTGTGCTGGTTCGCATCATTCGACATATCAAAGGTGCTCCGCATAAAGCATGGTTTTTCCAGAAACATGGACATAGTTGTCTATTGAGCTATGCAAATACAAATTAGGCAACCTCCCCATCAAACAGACAATCACATGAAGAGTTATAGAGCTATGGCTCCTACTACGTCTAAGCTGATGTGGCCTAAGCATTTTGTTGAGGAACTGGGATTTACGCTGACAGAGTCCATGCTGTTATTATGTAATAATCAGGCTGCACCACATTGAAGCCTATAATTTAGTGTTTCCGTAGAGACCTAAACGTGTTATGATTGACCACACTTTATAAGGAAAAGTTAATAACTAGAGAAATTCAACAGCCTTTCTGAGGTCCAATGGTTAGCTTTCTGACATATCTACATAGCCTCTTCATGATTCTCAAGTGAATTACATTAGTAACAAGCTCAAAAATAAAACATATATTCATGTTGAGGGGGAAAGTTGAGAGCCCTTGTGATGGCAGAGGTGTACTTGTAAATTGCTTTACAATATTCACTATAATACAGGTAGATTACACTAAACCCCAATCTTTCAGTCTCAACGTACCTTTTATTTTTATATTCATGATATCAACAATGCCATTATTAATTATTAATCAGGATTCCTACACTTTAAGGTGTAAAAAGGTAAAAACACGTTTAGAAGAGTGGTATAGGCCTTACCACAACCATAACGCTTTCTTTGAAAAGAAGAGGCGAGAGGAAGACCCAGAAGATATCATAAAGAAATGCGCAACATAGTAGTACCGATGCCACCTGATTGGAACACAATTGTCAGTATGGCAACAGAAATCACGTGTGCAAAACATGAGTATAGCTAGAGCTACCTTAATATTTGGAAGGCGAGCAATCTGCAATACTGTTATCATCATGCAAATTCCCTGAAGAAAACAGGTCAATTAAGTGGAAAGAAACACTTTGAGGACATATATCACTAACAAATCGCAACTAGAATCACAGGGAAAGCAGAATCCAGCTACTGTTATACAATGAAGAAACAAAGGTAAAAAGGCAAAAGAAAAGCACATGCATGTTGATTATCTTTATATGCATGTCCCCACTGCCTCCAAGTGTATACCAAAATGGTGGAGCAAAATGAGAAACCAAAAAAAAAAAAAAAAAAAAAATAGGCATTGCATTGCTCTGATTAGACGAATGACACAGGCAATGCAACCTGTCGAGCAACTGCCCCGAAAAATCTAGGTTTAAAAGAACTCCATGTCATAGCAGTAAAATCATTGAATTCTAACATTGTTTTACATAAATGCAACATGCTCCTTGTTAGGAATAAAGGAAGTTGCGTATATATCATATGTAGTGATCATAATATTCTTTATTTTGATGTTTTCTAGTTTGCAATTGATGAATTTGTTTAAATACTTAAGCACGGTCTCAATTATACACACAGTTCTCTCTGGTCTTCGTTTCCACCATAAAAAGGTCTCAGAGCACAGTGTAAGATAAACCCTAACCATCTAGAGGGCTGCCACCCACACAATGCAGATTACAGTGTGAAAGCCTAAGCCCATTACATATTCAATGATCACCCATCATGTAAACTGATCAATCTCATCCCACGCCATCACCCAATGTCATCCACCAACGCCATCGCCATCGAGATGCACAGTCAATTTGTCAATCCTTCCCTGACCGTCCATTCTCAATCTGTCAACTAGGAGAGGGACATGATGGTATCATGTTGTGAGGTGCTTTTACAATGATAAGGGGGTACTATCCCTTTTAAACAATAACTAAAACCTCAAACCTGAGGTTGTTCTACTTCACACAAATAGACCAGACCTAGGTGATAAACTACATTTATGTTGCCTTGGATTTTTATGTTCAGGATTAACCAAAGAAAGTAGATCATGATTGCTGATTTGGCCGATGACCTAAAACTCTATGATAGGTAAAAATATAGAAACCTAGGGTAAGGATTTGAAAAGAATTTAGATGAAACATCACCCTTTCCAATAAGCATGATAAAGTCAGTTGAGATAGCGGACCAATGAGAAGCATTCACAGGATGGGGTGTACCACAGAAGAGTTAAATATAAGTATCAATGCAGGGAATCCCCGACAATATCAAGATTGATAGAGGTAAAAAATCTTCCAGAACAATATAAGTATCAATAAGTAAAAAAAAAGGGTAATTATAAAAAGCCTCCTGAGATCTGCACCCACATATCAAATACCAACCCCACTTTCAAAACCTAACACTTGGATTCTTTTTTCTTTTTCTTTTTTTCACTTACAACTTAGATCTAAGCTTTGTCATTTTCATATTAACTTGAATCCTCACAACTTCACTTCTTTACAAAAATTGCCATTTCCCTTCCCAACTTACCCTACCCAAAAAACAAAAAAATGCAATCCTAACACGAAGCTCTTTCCTCCACCATCTCCCTCCTACCAGTCCAGATCAGAGCCCACTGCCATGGAGATGTGCAAGCTTTGTGACAGAGTTCACATTGCCCCCCTGAGCCCTATCACGAAGCTCGCCAGGCTTGCACAATCCCTTGGGGGCAGATCTCACGGCTCACGCAAGCCCACCCCAGTCTAGCACACGGCTCACGCAACCTCGACATCCCATGAACACAAAGCGGACCTCTGTGAGATAAAGAGAGGGGGTGGCTCATCAGGATGAGGGGCTCGGCGGCAAGGGGCATATGAGCAGGCGGCATCAAGTGACCAAGGTAGCAGTGGCAAGGGGTGGAGAGAGAGCCTACTGTTTGTGACTAAGTAAGGAGGGTGGAGCCAAAAGAGGGAAGGCAAAGAGACCGGTGTAGAGTTTGGAAAATAAATGTCTCTTTTCAATTTGGAGGAGATGCAAATTTCATGTTTTAAAAAGAGAGAATGGTTTTTGATATGTATATGTACAGTTCAAGATACTTTTGGCAAGCTTCCAAAGAAAATCACCACTTGCTACCAAAACATTGAATGAACATGAATTGCTTCTTAAGTCTCGCTGCTCTACAGGAATTTCTGAATCTACACATAATAAGATTAACACATGTATCCATTTATTGGCACAAGTCCAACACTTTCTCATTTGGAACTAGCTATGATCATACATTCCCAAAAGGATTTCTGGGAGAGATTATTTATATATCTGCTTAGTAACTTGCTTGCCATGACATTCCAGATTTGTGCAAAGATAATTTTTACCTGGACCCAGGGCAAATAAGCAACCTCGAATTGCATAAGCACACTTACAATTCTAGACTAACACGATAAATAAATAATATGAAGCATCAAAGATGACAAGTGACATTTATCTCCAGCCCATGCCATGCAAAACAGATAAATAAACAAACAAATAGATAAAGTTTGATGTAGTGAACTTACAAGAATATCTTGTCCAATCCAAGCCCAGGAAGCCTCCTGATTTACAGCCCAGAAAATGGCAAATGCCATGCAAAGAAGTAGCACGATAACAGAGATCAACAACACCTCTCCTATCAGAGGCATGCTCACCATCTTCTGGCTACGGTTTCTGGATTTTCTGCTTTCATAAGACTTGACAAAGTAAGCATGTCTGACAAAGAGAAATTTAACATCTTTCAATAATGAAACTAAAGGATTAAGAGGATACCTTGAGATTAAACCTAATATAATAGAATGCATGCCCTGTAAAATGAATCATGTAAGTGCCAAAAAAAAAAATGATAAGAAACTACTATTACCAATTTCCCACTAATACTAAGAAAAACTAATGGACTGATGAACAAGAGAGATATACCACTAAACCGGCATACAAAGGACTAGTCTATAGAACAGTAACATCGCACATTGCAGTGAGTGCAGACTGGAAGTGAAATATTGGTAATTATTTGTGAGCGTACAGAGCTGTAACTCTATCTCCTCTCTGCAGCAATTGAAGCTGTATATGGTTCCTTCTCACATTACTCAACAAAGTAAGAACAATCTACAGTCCTCCACATTCTCTGACAAAGGCTATCTAAACATTCATGCGAGGGACTGAGAAAAATGTTCTCAATTTGTTTTCTACATGTGATGAGTGCCAAGCAAGTTGTGATTACTAAAAGAAACTGTAGCAGCACAGACAGAATCATCTTTATTGATAACCTAGTATAGAAATGGCACGGATCTTCTCCAATACTATTGTGGGTTAATGTTGGATTGGAGAACAACCTTTGGTGGTTTCTCTATAAATATTTTCACATTCATTAGCTTGAATAGTAGCTTAGAGGATCTTGATGTAAAATGCCTATGAGAAAAGGCCTAAAAGGAAGACAACTGACTTCCATGGAAGATGAAACTCCATATTATATTCACTGATAGTATTATACCTGCTCAAATTTACTTCTCCTTATCCATGTAATGTTTTCCTCATTCTCACTGATTCAAACTTAATGAACAACTTCGGAGACATCAGAATATCTGATTTTTTTTTGTTGGTCAAATATTGTATTAGTTTTTCTTTTTGTAAAATCAAAATATCTTTCGGGGACTACAAACATTTGTTCCCCAACTTCCTCACATCCTGCCTTCACAACTCGAGAATTAACACCCCACCCCCCTTCCCCCCAAAAAGAGAGAAAATCCCCAAAATATAAAAGCAGAGAAAAATGGATGAAGAACAAAATCAAGACTGAGGACTATGGGTACACAGAAAGCATCTAATACACATTGTCAGCTGCTACCAGGAACTTTGCGCGGGCTGGTGAGGGATCATGCTAAGCATTGATCATACCTTTCAAAAGTTCTCTACAGCAAAAATGAATAGCTAAAGGACTCTACTAACAATAAATGAGCAATTACCTCAATACCACCAATGCAGAAGAGAACTATCAGCACCCATAAGACCCATGATGACATGAAGAAATAGAGTAGCACGAGAAATATCGATGCCGTAATGACAAAACAAACAGCACCCGTTACACTTATATCCAAGACTTCCTTCTCAGAATCATCTTTGGCCATTCCATCATCTGTAGGCACCTATCCATCAAAAGATAAAGAAAATTCAAATAGTCTATCTGTCGAATTGAAAGTTGCCAGGATAGAATATATTTGACATTGTCCACATGCATAAAAAGGACAAATATGCTGACTGAAAAGAAACGGCTGTAACATTCAATATCCATTAAAACCATATTAATGCACTTTGTCCGAGAAGATAAGCTTCAAAAAAAGAGGAATAACCTTTGGTGACAGTTCATTATAGCGCTCATCAGTCTGCTCAGCAGCTGTGAAATCAGACCAAAGTGAAGCACAGACAATCGTTCCAACAGCCATCATCCATAGAAAGACAACAGACAAGTCAACTAGTGGGCGATCTGGGGAGTGTAATAGTATCTCCACTGCAAAGAAAAATGTGATTAAAAAAACCAGCAGCATCCAAACAAAGATATCTAAAGTCCGAGCTGAAGTAATTTTACTTAGATAGTGAAAGTGGATAGGAAAAATTGTCAAGAAACATTGGGTAAGAGCACTACTAAGCACAATCTTTCTCTCACTTCAAAATTGCAGAAAAAATTAGTTGGTACGCACAGTTGATGTTATGGCTTGGGGCTTTTCTTTTGTAACACTTCAAACTTTAATTAGGCTCTTCTTTTCAATCATCTAATATTAGAGATGGAATCCTCAAGAAGATTGAAAGATATACACTTAGTGGTTCTAAAAAGGATTATCTTTCCAGTCTTCCAACTAATTTTCTGTCTTCATTGCTAATTCTCGCTTCAGGTTCAAAAAGAATTGAACAGCTACAAAGGTACAGTCCTTGGAGTGGTATGAAAGACATCATAACTCTTTTTCTCCCTTTACTGCCAATTCCTGCGTTGGTTTTAAGAGAATTGAACAGCTCCAAAGGTACAGCCCTTGGGATGGTATGGTTGACATCACAAAAAGACCATCCACACTCCTTATCAAGATTCAAAAACTTATTTATCTTTAAGCAAAGCCCTCTTGAGTCAATCGCTATGGAGATTCACTTCATGATGTGATTCTGTTTGGTGAAAGTTGTCAGAGCTAAGTATGCTGTTAATCTCAAATGGTTGGAGTCTCTGCACCTTATGGCATTTGTGTTGGGAAACATTTATTAAAGAGATTGTGTTTGAAAGTGGAGAGGGCAGAAGAAATTCATTTTGGCTCTCGAGCAGTCAACAAGCATGTGATGGTTTCAGAGCATATGTTTCCAGAAGGTGGTTCAATTTGTCGGAATCCAGCTTTCATACATAGTTTTCATTAGTGTATGCTTTTCTTGATCGTCTCCTTCCTAGCTCTTCTATATTTAGCTAAAGCCCATGGTTTTGGGTATGACCAAATGACGTGGTCCAGTGTTGTCAAAAGTGCTCTACGTTTTTCTCTGGTTTGTAACATCTCCAAGTTTCCTCATGTAAGCAACCCCATGCAGGCATGGTTGTCAGGATCACCAATTGGATTGTAAGTGATCACAAGATCAAAAATTCCATTATTGATCGAAATTACTAAAAAGATACCAGGTAGTAGGAAGCGAAGCAGAATTGCAATCCAGGACCATGGGTTGATGAAGAGTTGCAGGCCACACATGATCCCGAGGATCCTTTTATACCCAGGAAATAGGCCAATTTGGCTTAAGAATATGAGAAAATGGGCCCATCTTTTGCAAGCCCACGACTCAATTATAGATATTTTTTCTTTTATGGCCAAAAAGCCCCAAAAGAAGGGTTATTTGGCAGATTTAGTAATTAGAAGATAGCTTGTGAGACGACCCAAAAAAAAAAAAAAAATCAGATGGGTGACCCAGTCATCTCTCATTTCTTCCGTTTGTGCAAGAGAAGGGTTTAAGGCCAAAGTCCAGAGCTCGAGCAGTAGTGAAGAAAAGATTTGTGTGATTTGGAAGCTCAAGCAGGAGAGCTCCCATTTGAAGGTAAAGGTCTTCTCCATCCTCAATTCTGAAATTTTGCTGGTCATATTTATTTTTGTTAAGTTCTTTCTGTTCTTCACTGAATTGATTCACCAATCCATACTTTAGGAGTTGTTGATATGTTAGGTTTGGTGTTAAGAAAACTATGGAGAATACTTCGAGTACTAGGACGGACCATGGATAGCCAGCATGAAATTGTAATTGATGATGCCAGTAGGAATGTCAAATATGTATATTGCAAGGTTGCCCAAGCTAGTGGAACTTACTGGTTAAAACATCATTTAATTGGAACTAAGTCAAAATGTCAAACCATGTTCTAAGGCTCCTGAAGATGTTAGAACAGAAATTTTTTGGCATTGTCCAAAGTCAAACAGAACAAGCTGAAAGAAAGAGATCAAATTTATGATTTAAATGACAATAATGAGGTAAAGCAATTGAAGAAGCAAAAGGGACAGGAGAGGATGTGAAGAAATCAAAAAAACCAACCATTAGTCATCTTTTAAGAAGGGTTGACATGATAGAGAATGCCAACATATTGCTCATTTTTCATAATAGTGCAATTTTTTTAATCATGTCAAAAATCTGGAACTAGCAAAGTTGAGTGAACTGATAGCATAACATGCCTGATCTGAAACCACTAACCTGCAATAATACCAGGGAAATACCTAAGGAGGTAGAAAGGGCAACAGAGTGCTTGACGAGTTTAAACGAGTGGAGAAAAAGGGAATATACTATTGCTTCCAATGGTTAGTCTGATAGAAAAAGGAGATCATTTTGCAGCTCTGTGGTGAATAGACCAAAAGGCACTGTGTTCTTAGCATCCATAGATACATCTGACATTTCAACATCAGCTGCTAAAGGTTTTCATATACTAGACAACATTGAAGCAAACGTCATTCAAGTTGTATGGACAATGCTTCAACTAAGAGTTGGCCGAACAATGTTAATGAAGAAGAGGAAAAAGTTGTGTTGGACACCTTGTGTGGCTCATTGTATTGATTTGATGTCTGAAAATTTTAAGGAAAAAAAAAATGTCCATAAAGAGACCATTGCTAAGGGTAGGAGGATCACAACTTAATACTGAACAACTTTGTTCTTTACATGGTTACAATATTTTACCAAAGGAAAGGAATTCATTGAACGTTACACTTTTTGCAATTGCTTACTTCACCTTGGGATACCTTTCTGAAAAACGCATCGATATCAATGTTTACATCTAACAAATGGAGGTTAAGTAGATTTACTAGTGCAAAGAAGGGTAACAACATTTAGGCAACTATGTCTAATGTGTTGACATTGATTGAGGGATGCAATTCCACTTATCAAGGTGTTAAGGATGACCAATTCTGATGCAAGTCATGTTATGGGATTAATTTAAAAGTGCAGATGGATCAAGCAAAGACAAAATTTAGCTTAGTTTTAATAATGTTGAAAAGAGGTAAACAGGGTTGCAGCTTTAGTAGGTGTAATGTCACCAGTGATCCCTATACTTTTGCTCCTATATCAAAATCGTTAATCCCTCTATTTCTTTTCTTTTTCAGTTTAAAATGATCCCTCAGCTTTTCAAATAGTGCCATCAGTCATCCCTAGGATAGCCCAATGCCAAAATTTGTTGACTTAGTGTTAATGTTACATATTTGCTGACATAGATTTGTTTTTCATCTTCCAAATGTTGAGTCAAAATGTTTTTATCAAATTTTATGTGAAACCCTCAGATCTTGAAGTCATGGCAGCAAACTCAGGATTTGGCAAGCTCCAGATATAGCCATGGCAGCTGCAAACTCAAACTCGAGCGGCCATGGCCACCATGAAGGACAACAAGCAGCTCAAAAACTTTATCTGCAGCCACTCTATCTGTCTCTCTCAATTTTATTTTATTTTTTAAATTGTTAGTGGGTTTATCCGATACCATATAATATCTTTGAGTGGACCATAACACAACATGTGCACTCTGACAGTCCGTGTCAGGAAAAATCAACCGACAAGAGAAAGCATAAACAAAGGGACCAACGTGGAAAATTATATAAAATAAAGTGATGCTTTTGAACCAAAATGTAAATAAATAAATAAGTGGGATGATTTTGATTTTAGGGCAAAAGTATGGGGACTACCAGTGACATTGTTCTGAACAACAGGAGAACCACCAGCTTCACAGGCCCTTACATGTTGCCGTTTACTTTTTAAATCCTCAATATCATTGTAATCCAACTTTTAAAGCCAGTGCAGAAGTTAAAATTGGTTTTTACAATTGCCTACGTAGAATGGTTCTCAATTCAGACGAGAAAGTTAAGACTAATATGCAAATTGATGAATTCAAAAATTGCAACAGGTATGTTGGGCTATATTCCACAAAGCTGACAATAGACAAAACAATCAGGTTTGTCCTTCAATATTGAATATCCATTTACTTTACGACAATCTTATCCTCCTACCTTATACATTTTAATATGATTATAGCTGAGTGGTGGTATTCTTATTAAGATCAATGTCCAAGATTGAAGATGTTCAAAATATTATGAGTTTGACTTGTAGCTCCACTGGATGTGAACAAATTGGAGCACATTTGAGATTGTGAGGCATTAAGTCACTTACGTCACCTCACCTAGTTTTATCATTTTCTGTGAGGGAAATCTATTACTGTTTGCTTCTTTTCAAATTAGGTGGAATCGAAAAGAAGTTGTTGGCAAACAAAAGAATGTTCCGGCTTTTGTGATGTATGACTTGAGGTTGAAGTTACGGCAAGAAGAGAGATACGAATATGAAAGAGAGAATCCATAACTTTGACTATATCGTATCAAATGATGAGTGGATAACAAAGGAGGAGCTAGTTCTTCCATATGGAACAAAGTAGTAGATATTCTTGATGGGACCACTCAACAAGAGTCTGTAATGACAATAGTGAGGACAATGAAGTGGAAGACATAGCATCAACCTTAGACCAAGTGTCTGAATTATATGAACATTTCTACTTTAGGGCTTTATTCCCTCCTTTTAATTTTAATAGGTATATAATTCTATCAAACAAAGTCAAAAAAAAATCATGTGTAGGCCTCAATTTTTGAGCTTTCCAGACCTCGTTATCCTTATTCAACCAAATCCCCAAAGACCTCCCTATCCTGACAACCTTGGGAAAAGATTATCGTTACTCTATTTTGAGGCAATGATATTATTTTGCACCATGGTTAATCCCTTTGACAAGTAATGTCTTGGTTTGTCAAAAAACAATGCCCCAGGCAAAATCTTAGGTACCCAGGCCAGGCAACCATCCCCTTGCCTAGTTTTAAGCAACACAAATTTACCAGTGCACCACTAAGATGAGTGGCTCAGCCAAGGCGTGCCTCCGCCCAAGGCATTGCTTCAATGAAAATGATTGTTGTTGGCCAGCTTTAGGGAAGTTGATTGGGTCAAAGTATTTTGACCATTTTATCCCCATTTTATAGAAGCCATTAGAAGAACAGAGAGGCATTTCAGTAGAAGAAAGTACTCAAACTTTTCGTCCGCCTTTCATTCAAGCAGTGGTTGGCTTTTTGTCTTCTCCAGCATGACTTCTAATTAGTAAAAGATGCAAAGGGGGGAAAAAGGAAACTACAGTCTCCTATACTTCCTGAGTTGACACTTCTGCACAGTATGTTCTTCAATTTTTCTAATGGTGTTGTGCCCATTCTTCCCCAAGCCTCCCAACACCCCCCCCAGCCCCCCATTTTCTCTCTCTTACACTCATTAACAGCAACCTCCCTTCTGTTATATTGCTACAATAGTGCCATAGCAGAAAAAGATAATAAATGAATAATATTAAAGTCATAACTAACTTATGAATGGCAGTTAATATTAAATTTTTAAACCATTGAATCAGCAAATATAGATGTTTTGAAGGGCACAATAGGAGCACATAATGTGAAATTTAAGCATGTTCTAACGTGCTTAATAGGAGCACATAATGTCAGGAAATAACATGCGCAGTATGAAAATTTAAGCATGTTCTAGACAGTAGAAAGCTCACCTCGTCCATCAACTAGCATAGATTTCAGAGTACTTCCAGCAGACTTTGTTATCATTATGACAGGAATTGATATGTTGATAGCAGTACCATTTTTAGGGCAAACCATCTCAAAAAGTTCTGCAATGTTTTGATAGATGAATATCAGGCAATACAGATCCAAGTGTAACTCCTAGCTTCTACTTTTGCTGCTATTGCAATAGACTTAGAAGAATCGAGGAACTAAAGCAGAAAAAGGACCGAATAAATCCAAATTCCTCATCATGATGCATTTGTTACACTACCGTCATCGTCATTTATCACCAAAAGGCCTGCAGCACTTTCTAGTTGTGCAATTTCTGCCTTGGTTGTGAAGTCACAATCTCCACGTGTGGCTAAAGCAATAGATCCCTTTAGCTGCCAAAAAAAATAAAGAAATCAAAACAAAGATAACAACAACAACAACAGGTTGATCATAATCCTGTCCAATGAATAGCAAATTGATGATCACAATAAGACAGTTCTATGAGAAAGGTAATACCTCTGTGGAGGAATTTGAGCAGCAGTTTGCAGGATTTGACAAGATAAGAGATAGTTTGACACCTTTTTCAGCATCAGAAGGCAGCAAGGCCCCAAATCTTGCACTTAGACCATTTAAAGTTTTACCTTTGCTGCCATTAACCCAACTTTTAACTTTTACCTGAAGGATTGTACCCAGTATTTCAGAGAGTCAGCCTCCCAAAAGAATGATCAGATCATCCATCATGCAGAATAAAGAATTTCAAACATGAGTAAGTCTAGATCTCAAGCTGACAAATGCTGCAGCAAGTGTCACAAAGCTTGTTTAATTCTTTCATACCAAAGGGAGAAAAAGAATAAATTCTGCTGGCTAACTACCAAAATCAGTATTTTCAAAGTTAGGAAGATAAAACAACTGGTCAGCCTAGGGATTCACAATTACAGACGGAATTGGCACATGGCGATGTCATGTGGTTAGTTGCATATGAGTGTTAAGAACACAAGTAACACAAACAAACGATAGTTTCCCGCCTTAATGGAGGGCATAGATTGATTGTTCCACATAATATAAAGCCCATATGTTTATGTTACGAATCATCTTTGACATAGCATTTAGAGAACTGAAGCCTGCCCACGTCATAGAGCTTCTGCAGCCTCATCAATGAAGCAAGGTTTCTACTCGCATCCCTAAATTTCTTTTATATCTTTCTATTGCTAACACACTTCAAGTGTCAAAAATCTCTTTCGAAAATAGACATGCTACAACTTCTCATATACAACAATGGAAATGTCATCATTCAATTTTTCAAAAGCAAGGCTTGGTACATCACTCCAATCCTCAAATAACAATACAATGAACCGCAAGCCACAATTATTGACATGTCTTCAAAGAGACCTCAAATGTCCTAAAAAAGTATTACCTCAAAATAATCATTGTTATACTCTGACCAACACTTTGCGGCATGTCCAATATGGCATTGAGAGAACTTTCATTTCATCTTTAAGGAATTGTTCCAGAAAATTCTTGCTGAGCAACAGCCAAATCAAGATTTACTTTTGACATGATGACCAAATTCGATTTGTAAATAATCTAACTATATAATTATGGGTAATTCATGTTGACTCCAATGAAAAGACAATTGGAGTAGTCACCAGTGTTAACTTCATATAGACATATGCTAGAAAATTTTGCGAAAGAACTGTATAGAAGTATCTAAGGAAGAATAAACCAGTTCTTTTCTCAACGGACCTTTATACATTGCTATTGTAAAGTACACCTTCTGCTACCTTCCTAACCTTGGAAATTTAAGGAAGACCATGTTCTATAAGATGCAAACCCCGTTTCAACCTAAAAAAACGACAAAACTAAAGATATTTTCTTCAGTGAAAAGAATCGACCGAGTCCAGGACTGCCAAATATCTGCCTGAAACTTTAACTCCAAAAGCGAACAAACACATGGCCGCATTACTGATGCGAGGTCTCCTAAAGCTTCCGCCAAGACTATTCCCATTTTCACATGCTCTTTCCAACTCTCTCAACCTTAATGAGGAAAGCTTACATCATCGACGCAACATCTCGTCATTCGAGATCCTAATCATTATCTTCCTCAACGCAAACGGCAAGCATCTCTCACTCTACTCGGTCCAATTCCATCTTATTTCTCAGCAATCGCAACTAACTATCGGCCATAAATGCGCCAAGCCACAACTACCGGAACAGCTATACGGCAAACAAACACGCGATCAATGCGATAGGAGCCGAAATCGGACGAAGCTCAGGCCCTACGACGAAGGGGGCGAACAGCTGGAAATCGACTCCTCCGATCGAGGTCGGAGGTCTTTCGATCGGTGGCGAAAAGAGGAGAGGAGAAGGAGGGAGGGAGGAGGGGAATCACCAGTTGGAAATCGTTGCGGCAGGAGGAGGAGGACGGGGCGTCCTTTCGTCGTACGAGGTGTCCGACGCGGCGGCGAGCGGAGGTGCTCCGGCGAGGAGGAGGAGGAGGAGGAGGAGGGGGAGGAGGATCGGAGGCGGGGACGCCATTGTTGCTCGGGAAGGGAAGGAGAGAATCGAAGCAAAATTGAGAATTGAGGAAGAGGAAGAGAGAGAGAGCGGGGCTGGAATTTTCGACCTCCCTTTCAATCCAACTCGCGCAGGAAATCGGGAAAAATAATAGATAAATAAATAATAGAAGAAGATTAGGTGAGGGCGCGATTGCTATAATTGAACTTGACCAAAACGGTCGCGCATTGGCTGGGGATATAGCCCAGCCAATCTGTTTAAGTGAGACCAAAAAAAGAAAATTAAGGCTAAAAGTATTTTCATTACAGATTCCCCTCAAATTATAGTTTTTCTGAATTTTAAAATGCCTCCTGCTAAGGGAATCGAATAAATTATGGAGTAAAAAAAAATTAAGACTTCGATCATTTCACAAAAAATTAATGATTTGAAAATTTTGTTCATTAAAATGATCGCTTATGACGTTAACAGGAATCAATCAACGAAAAAAATTATGTCATCTATGAAAAATTCTGGACATAATTGACATTTATTGACTAATTATTTTAAGCAATATAAGTGATTATATTTCCAATCATTTATATTTTTCACGAAATGAACGGATCCTAAGTATTTTACTAGAATTCCTTGGTCATATTATGAAGAAATTAGACATAAAATACTTTATCAATTTTCAATAAATATCAACTAAAAAGTAATAAAAATCACAACCTATTTAGAGCTCAGCATCTTTAAGCTTCATTTATTTTTATTTTTTACTATGATCTTAAATGCACCTATTCTAAATATAGCTTTCAACTATCCAATAAATCCATTTAATCCACGAAAATAGCTAAAAATAACTACAATATCCATTTTGAAAATTCATTTGTCAAAACTGGAACATTCCAAGAATAACAATAGGACAAACAAATAAAAAAAACGAGATATTTAATATATAACTAATGATGGATTTAAGTAAATTTTTAAAATGTTTCATTCTAATTCAATTTGAATCTCGAGACTTCCAAGAGAAGGTATTCCCTCCCCTTTAAGGAAGAAAAAGATATAAATGAGGAATTGAGAAGAACACGGCGTGTAGGCATCAACATGTTCGTGGACTGACAATCCGCTTCATCACTGGACAGGCATAGTCAGCCTATGTTGGTTGGCGACAACCCCAATCCAAGGACCAAAGATCCAAGATAGGCATCTGATAATAGGACAGGCGAAAAAAAGAAAACGAAATATTTTAATATATAAGTAATGTGGTATTAGCTTTAGCTTAGCCGCAGGTGCTTTTGGTTTGATCAAATAATGAATAAAGATGGAAAATATTTAATTACATAAATTTAAGTCGGCTTTTAGTGAATAAACAATAAAATCAAAAGTCATTTTCTGATTTTCTGCTCCTCTTTCCTCGATGCAATTTTTGCACAGGTATGTTAATGTAGGTTTCCCTTTGTACTACCGATTAAAAAAACAAAAAACTCGACATCGGTTTTCGTCGTTGAATATTCTGCTATTATATGTTCTTTAGAATGCCCCCACTGAATGATTTTTCTCATTTATTCAGTGTATCTTCTCAACCACTCCAAGTTCGATATCCCCCACTAACTCATCATCTCTCTCTCTCTCTCTCTCTCCCCATCCTTTCGGGCGGCCATGTAAAGGGATCGCTCATTACATTTTAATACGACTTCACAACTCTATATGTCATTCCATGCATCATGGAAAGGACACAAATCAGATGGTTCCATGTTTGAGTCATGCCCTGAGCTTCTAGATCGCGTCTAACATGGTCTATCATGTCAGTAAGGTATTTCGTCGGCCTCGGACTTACCTACATAAGGTTTACTTCGTTGTCATTATAAAAGAAACGCGTATTAAAGGATGCCAAAAGTTACATCATCTAGTATGTAAATTGTATAGTTAGATACGTACCCAATCATACATTGGCCAGTAAACCAATATATTCACTTATTGCAAATTTGTCAAATGGTTACGTACCACTTACGCATTGAATCAAATTTCATCAACTCATATGATATGAATTGCATATCAAACGATTTTGAAAATCACGACACGACTTTATAACCCATCCATTGAAGGCCAAATATGATCTACAGGTCTAAAAAGCTAAAGAGAATTAATATTGCATAAACCACTAAAACGCAACTTGAACTGATGTGGACACCAGGTGATCACAGCCATGAAGGTTGGGTCTGCGCCAATGGACGAAAGATGGTAGATCAAGCAACCCTGATGTAATGAAACTTGAAACATAATTGCTCAGAGTAAATTTCAGCCCTTACTACAGTCCTTATAGTTGAGTTTGGTCTCCACTCAGATACAAGAAGACGTAATTCTCAAATCCTCTTTATCTTTGAAAACGTTCCTGTCTCGGAGAAGTATGTACTTTGAGTTCCACTGGCAAGCTGGTTTGCATGAGCCTGTGGATTTGAAAGCTCGATCCCCTGCAGGTGAAAAGTACCATTTTTTTTTAAATACCAAAAAATTATTCCAAAATAACAATGAAGAAAACGAGGGAAAAAACTAAATTGGAGTCGGAAATCACCCCTAAAATTTCTAGTTGCAATTACAATGTTTCAAAGACTGAGATATGATAATAAATAAAAGCTCAGAAGAAAGAGACGGATCGGCATAAGGAAACTACTATTCACGGCCCAGTTTTTGGCCTAAAAATAGAAAAGATAATTCGTGCTTCTGCTCTTGAATCTGTCAGTGCTAAAATGATGTGTAAAGCATAGACAAAGCAACGGTATTGTCACTAAATTGGAACCAAGTTTCATATTAAAGCTTCAAAGTGTGAACTACATTAACTCAAATGTTTCTCCAAAATCTAAGGTCGGTACTATTTCTTCCTTCCTAGGATTAAATTTCGCCTAAAGAGAAACTATTTTCATACTGAATTTCGTTGTGTTTCTTCCTCCTTAGCATTTGTCTGTAAGTAGACAAACAATTCTCTTTTATGCGAAAAATTAGCTTTAATTAAATAAAGCAAGTGCAAGAAGGGTAGAGCATTCCGTGTTGAATTTGTTTGAAAATCCATGCTTTGGAATGATAAGATGGACCATCTCCACTTAATCCCTTCATTCTTCTTTGCTTAACCCAGAATATCACCAAATACATAGAGGCCATAGCCATATAAATTTTCAACCCAACCCCACAAATGATCAATCAATTAGACTTGAACAATGAAGAATGAATTCCAGGAAAGAATAGGAACAACCAATGAAAAGAGCGGGCATCTCCTCTGGTGCAATAAGGAAGACTAGCTAGGACCATGGGGAGAAAGGATGTTTAGTGCCCAGAAGGCGACACTTACCCATCAAGAGATTTTCGTAAGTTGTCCAATTTGATGGTCCTTATGCAAATAATAACTCTATGCTTTGGGAGAAAAAAGTGGGCGAATAAATCTATTACTCATAAAGGGTATAAAGTTTTTCCTGCTTTCCTCCTGCACCTCTCATTTTCTTCCCCTTTCAAACAAAGTATTAACTACACCGACAAGATCAGCACGTCTGACCCCAGAATATAACATGGAAGACCATCTCACCACTACTTGAAATGGAAAAGATAGAACAATGCAATTGATTCTGCTCAATAGTCCAAAAAACTGTAAAACCCAAGTGAAAATATCCAGCATACAGGAATCCAAACCAAGGCATATAATTGTCATGAAGTCTGACACGTTCCACGCTAAGACATTATGTAATTCTATGGGGACAAGGAAGAATGCACAGTCAACTTTTCATTTAGCCCAGTTTTCTTTTGGTTCACACCTAGGTTTGTATATTTACTACAGCATGTCCACTGCAATACAACTAACAAGTCACGCCACAGACTTGCACAGTACCTATCAAATTACGAAACTATTGCTCCTTCCTACAACAACCCATCATAAGGATGTCCCTCTCAGAGAATACATGAATTGACCGGTTCTACACCCAGACAAGATCAACACTAGACCTCCACATACAGTTGCCAAGCTGAGAACACGGAGGCTACTGACCAGATCTTTTCTTTACTTTTTATTTCACATTGATGATGGAAATGATTATGCACTCAGTTTTGGCATCAAACTGGAATTGAATGTCAAGGTAGTAATTATCATTTCCTGCTTGAAGAAAAAAATCCAAGGCACTGATACCAGAAGATAACATATAAATTACAGGCCATAAATAACAGCACAGACCTGCACGGGCGTAAATGCCAGACTTGATGTAAGGCCAGAGGTGGCACCACTGCTTCCAAATTGTTTTTCCTTGAACCTGAAAATAATGTAGATTCTTAGGAAAGGCTGACTAAAGGCAAAAATTAGCAATCTAGATCCGCAATTTTTCGAATGTAAATCTTTTCCTGGACGACTAAAGAAACATACTTTTTGGCAACTTTTGCAGCAAGTTTACTCTGACCAATAGACACTCGCAGCTTCCCATTCCCTGCCTGACCAAGCATTCCATAGCCTTCCCCCAGTCCATCACCTAACAAAGAGAAAATATATGTAACCTCGAGAGCTTTTTCCCACACAAATAGGTCAATGGGAGACAAGCGAAGTATTACTCAAACTCATTCAAAGGCAACTTTACCTAAAGAACTCTCTTCAGGTATACCAAATTGCATTCTGTTGGCCAGTTTTCTCATATCCGTTATTGCATACCTGAGGAAAAAAAAAAAAAAAAAAAAAAAACAGACAAACAAACAAACAAAAAACAAAATAAGTCTACATATCAAACCACACGTGCATGAAAAAGAGCTACTTTTTGAGAGAGCAAGAGAGACCTCTCCTTCATCTTCCTTAGCCGACGACCACCTCTTTTCTTCTTGGGCTCAGAGTCAGGAACTGGAAGTGGTTTTGGCTGCTTTGCAGGAGGGGGCTCCTGCCATTTTTCAATTTTCTTTCGAATCTCCTCTCTAAATGCCCTCCCTGTATTTCCTGATGGATCTCCCCTAGTAGCATCTACACGTGCAGCGAGAGTTGACTTTGCAGCCAAAAGTCGGCAAGCACGCATTCTTAGAGAAGGTGGAGTAGACTGGAATACCTCTGTTTGCTCAATGTAACCTACACGAAACTGAGATGTTGCAGTTGAAAAACCAGCTAAAGTTTTCTTCTTGGCACCAAGAAGCTGGACATTACAAGCCGGCATCTTAGCCAAGGATGAGAGCCCACCAGCAGTTCCCATCAGCTTTGCAGCAACCGCACTCCCGACAATGGCAGAAAGATTTGGTGCAATGTATCCCATTCTACTTTCTACAAAATCAAGAACCTTCTTTTTTGCTGTATCAAGAGCAAGAGCTCGATCACATGCATCAATTGTTTTATTAAGGTCCTCTTCCGGAAGTGGCTTGCCACTCGTAGTTGATGCTGTAACTGAGACAACCATGATAACAGCTGAAGGTAAAAGTCCTTCCAAATCAACAAGGGTCAAATCCACCTCATTTCCAATTTTCTTAACCACCCTAGCATAATCTATTGGATGATGGACAAGCGATTCAAGCTCTGGAAATTTCACATGGTACTTGCCACGAATAAAATTGTGGATAATCATTATTTCATTCTCAATGTCGACCGAGAGGGCATTACAGTCCACGATGAGCTGATATTCTGGATCATCTTCCAACACCATCCCCTGATTTGAGATATCAGAACCTTTATGAAGAGCATCTTCCACTTTCTGCCATTCCCACAGATAAATCAAATTATTTCCAAGTAAAGTTGGAATATCGACATCAAGACCATGATTTAATAAATTCCTCAGTATAACTGAAGCATACTCATGTTCATATCAACATGCTTTAAAGGAAACATGGAGCAGTACAGTACCAAAACCAACTTTCAGTTGAAACCATTGAGTCACCAGTGACATAAAAATGAAGCCATTAATTCCGTCTCCATCTACCAAAACAATCAGAAATGTTTCAAAAAAAAGTAGCCATACGACTTGCAAAAAGTTCAAACCCTTCTTTATATCAAAAAAAAGGATGTCCTAACCACCCAACAGCTATTCCATCCCTGTTGTCCATTGAACCCACTGTGAATAATCCCCACTTTGCCGGATTATTACTGATATAATCATAAAAAGCTAATTTTTCAGGAATTTTTAGACCATGCTTCTGACAAACTTTGATTTTTGGCTAGCCCAGCACCAACTCTTCGATATCGGTCAGAGGACACTACTAACAACAATGATACAGAAGGATTTACTATAACACAAAAGTGAATCAGAAGAAATGAGAACTGATGTTTTCACCTCATACATACAAAGAATGGAAACAGCTAAAACACTAGCTCCTCAAAATATTTGTAAGAGCGAAAAAGTTCAGATCCCTTCCTTGCAGCAAAGTTATAGGTAAATGCATCATTAAGATTCCTGTTTCAAGATTAAAGCCATTTTGCCATATCTTGTTAGCTCGAATCAAAGTGCAATCAATGAAGGGAGAAAAATTGAGGATAATGCGATGATTGCACATGACTTGTGCAGGATTATCATCGTAAAGTTATCTCCACTATCTAAAATATAAATGCAGATATGACAAAGGCATTTGATTCAATTAGTTAAACAAGGTGTTGGCTTAAGTTTTTGATGTATGAAAATAAGAAGAAAGATTTGTGTCAGCCAACCGTTGGCTTTTGTGCGAAAATTGGGGAATTAGTGACTAAATTTGGCATGTAGCTGCAGGATTTGTCACCCCGCATTCAGTTCGTGCAATACAAGACTACTTACAGGCATAACCCCCCCCAAAAATAATAATAACAACAGAAAAATGAAAAAAAAACGAATTAAAAAGGAACAAAAGAAATAAAAGAAAAAGAAACACTTAGCACTGAGGTTTTCAAGACCAAAGAGCAGGCTATTCTAATATATTACAAAACAGTGCTTGTGGACTAACCTGCATTATGTCCTTGTATCTCTGTGACTTCTGTAATTTGGAAACATTATCAAGATCTTCATAATTGAGGGCCTCTATGTCAGCTAGTTCCCCATCAACATCTTCTTCCATGTTTGCAGCATCATTTTCATCTTCTTCCTAAAAGTATAAACATATCAGATTTCAACGTATGAGAAGGAACATAACTGGCTAAGCCTATAATCTGGAAATTAGAAATGAAGGCTTGACTAATGCTCTACAAAAAAAGGCTGGGCCTTGATCTAATGAACATATAAATAATTCAAGATATCGAAACAGCTAGATGAGAATCCTCATAGAAAAACTTAAAGAAAGCATGTAACCATGTCAACGCAAGATGCCTATAGTAAGGAAACCAAGAAGTATAATTCAGTCACTCACAATTATATCAGCCTCATTGTCAGATAACTCGTCCAGGTCTGCGAGGAAAGAATCAGCCAGAGCAGCCTGAAACCACCAGACGACACAATGTCATGCAAGGGCCCATCATAAATTAAATAACAAGCAAAACATGCATAAAACCTACACAGTGACCAGTCAACTGAAATGTCTCTGGTCCAAAATAACCAGTTCTATAGGAGCTAGGCAATGACAGAAGCTTCACTTTCAAGGCACCAATAAGCATTTGCATAGCAGCGTAACTCAAAATCAATTCCTTTTCCATGATATCCTTGGCATCATCTCCACTAACACAATTCGCATCAACCGATACAACTCCACAACACTCGAAACTCCAAAATTCATAACAGAAACAATTCCAGGGTTGCCATACAGAAC
Source organism: Eucalyptus sideroxylon (assembly GCA_014182405.2). NCBI lineage: Eukaryota > Viridiplantae > Streptophyta > Magnoliopsida > Myrtales > Myrtaceae > Eucalyptus > Eucalyptus sideroxylon. The sequence continues at coordinate 50,308,088 of CM024555.2, read as the reverse complement.
CCGAACGCTCCACTAAAGGCCATACATCCCCATTTACCGAGGCTGCTACCATTGCTCAAACTAGGTTTAATCCACGGACCAATTCACCTATGAACAGCCGGACACATCGAGTACCTAACAGAAAGCCAGTTCAACCGACTCGGGAAGCCGAAATCCTAGCCGACCAAAATATGCCGGCAACACTTAAAAACCTACGCACGCCTACAATAGGAATCCATCTTTTTGGCGCTACTAATACCAAAAGAACAAGGAGGTCCGGTTCGCAAGTTCGTCATCATCACCCCCGACGAAAATTGAAATAAAAAAATAAATAAAAAGAACAAGAGGCCGCGACGGTGCTAGAGAAACTCACCATGATTCCCAAACCTGACGCGCTCGGAGCTTAAGCGGCGGCGGCGACTCCCGATTTTTCCACCCTGGCCACGGAGAGCGAACGGTCAGGAGCGACGGAATCAGAATTCGAAACCCTAGCGGAACGGGAAAAAAGGAGGAAACGAGAGGGGAATCCGAATCCGCCGCGAGCGGGGAGAAGGTACCTTCTTCCGGCGCGCTGATGATTCTCCAGCAACGAGAGAGCAGACGATTCCGCGGAGCGATATATATGGAGTAAAAAAGGCAAACCGACCTTCGCGAAGAAAGAGATGAATTCGCAGTTCAGCCGCGAACTGGATAACCGAGATGATGGGCCCGTGGCGAGCCCGGCCCAGGTACAAGTTGATACAGAGCCCACGTTGGAAAAACAGTTCTTCTCATCTAATTTAATTTAATCTAGTCTAGTCTAGTCTATCTCACGAAAACTCGTTTGAAGATGCTTTGTTTCGCGGTGAACCAACGATTTGAAAAAATGAATGAGCAAAAAATATCTTCATTATTAATGCAAAAATTTTAAGCATAATTTGTTATTGGTAATAGAATATTTACTGTTTGTTATTTTTACTATGTGATATAGTCTATCATTCTATGAAAAAGTGCTTTTAAAAGAATCTCGAGTTGCCCCCAACAAAACTGAGAAAAGAAAAAGTGTAGCTAATTGGTGATGTTATGATTGTAACTTGACGTTTTTGTTATTACACCCAACAGCCTATCAAGTAACCACCCACTTCCATTGATTCAATACCCACGCTTCCTATTTCCAATGCGATGACAAACCCTTTTTTTTTAATCTCAAAATTTATAAAAGATTGTGAATGGTGTCAATTTCAAGTAATCCACATCGTATAATGTCATGTCATATCTTATTCGAGTCGTATCTTTGTTGGGAAAAGACCAATGTGGTGATTGTTAAATTATTCCCATATTGTTTTGACAATGATAGACAATCAAAGGCTATATGTGTGTATCAGTTGAGTAAGTACAACATGATTTATGCAAAAGCCGAAATGCATATGTTATCATAAACAACACTAGGATATTCTGATATGAAAAGTGCTCTACCAATTGTCAAGATTCCTCTATCGATATCTGAGGTGAACAAAGTATTGGGTGTCAAGATGTCCACGAGTTAGAAGGATCTTCAAATGAGGTGAAAATCTAAAAGAACCTTAAATCAAGGATGAACAAGCCCAAAAAAAAAAAAAAATGAAAGGTTCATGATAACTTAAAGTTGCAAAGATAAGTTGAACAATTGGAAGGACTTGATGATAGTGAACAAGCCTAGAATGAGGATGTTTGGTAGAATTTGGAAGGACGGTGAAGATGAACAGTTTGGTAGAATCTAATTGCCAAAATATGCTTGGAAGGACAAAAAAGATTAGCCTCTTTATCAAGTGTAGCAAATTGTTATTGGTGTAGTAGAATGTTGGCAAAGAATAATTGCCTTATAAATATAAGGTGGAAGTATGTCAACACTAATGATAATTGTCAATCTAGTAAAAATGAGGACCAGCGTGTCTTTGGAAGTTGACTTAGTCAAATTAGTAAAGATAAAGAATCGGTAGAGATGCTGATGTCCCTAGAGATTTTTGGAAAATGATATAGATAATCAACAAATATGAGAAATTAGCGGGAATGCCAATATCCTTGAAAGTCTTTGTAAACTGTAGAAACCAAAAAAGTAAAAATCTACAAGTACTAATTGTGAGTAAGGGATTGTACTGATATTTAGTCTTGGAAGATGCTGGTCACTTGATCAACTACCTAGGACATTGAAAAGAATAAAAACATATGTCACAAGCCAGAGTTGATCAAGAGCAATATTGGCATTAATGAACAGAGATAGACTCTAACGTTGACATTGTTTTGAAAACTACTAATGTATGGAATACGTTGCCTATGTCAAAGAGTCATTTTGACAATTTATAGCAACGACCTAGCAATGTTAAAACCAACGACCACTTGAGGATTTCAATGGACAATAGTTATATGAGGATGGTTGGCTTTATATTGAATCCAAGAGAAGTAATTAGGTCGTAGATTGAAATGAACAAGGTGAGTCATATGCTTTGAATCTTTTTCGTTGCTCTATTTTTGCTGGTAGTTGTTGTTTATTCCTAATGTCATTGTGATTAGTGATAAGAGCAAGTGTATAAGAGTAATGGCAGTAAGTGAGTCTGAGTAATGTGATCTACAAAAAATGTGATACTTGCCAATTATAACTTATTTCGAAGATTATTAGTGGATTCTAGTTTTATTGTGACTATTAGTATTAAGAGTGGATGTAGGAGAAAAATATTCAGTGATTTGCAAGCACCACGTCAATAGCTAACATGTCGTGCGCTTATTCGGTATAAACCAATTAAAATTTTACATATGGAATAAAAGAAATAAATCAAAAATCCCTTAATCCACCTAGATTTTTCTTTTCCTCCTCTTCTATCTACATGCACAAGCCCAACCTCTGCCCCTCCTTCTGCCATCACCACCGGTAGAGTTGAAGTTGCCGGCGTCGTAGCAAACCAATTTGGCTGTCTCCTCTGTTCTTGCATCAGTTCCAAATCTGGCGGGACAATTGAGAGGGTGGACATGGAGGTCATCTCCAGATCTACTTTGCTACAATGCTCCTCTGCACCTCCAAATCTAGTTTGCTCTCCAGATCTTGGCTCGCCTAGGGTTGTCGGCAAAATGCTTAACAACTTTGTTGCAGACTGAGATGCCATCTGTCACCAAACCAGGTGAGCGAAGAAGAAAGAGCCAGAGAAGAAAGATCCGAAGCTCGTAAGGAAGAAGGAATGCCCTTACTTCATTAATTGTATCTTAAATAGGTGATGTATTTAATACAAAAGAAATAATAATAAAAGTAAGTTAATATTTCCTGAATATCCTATGATCTTTCTAATCCTAATATAGACATGAATATATCAATTTACAAATCTTCCCGATCCTCGTAGATCATATCTTCCAACACTCCCCCTCAAGCTGGTGGCTTGTATATGTCCAAGACACCCGGCTTAGAAGATATGCATGTTGTCTCTGACATAGAGGTTTAGTGAACATGTCCGCCGGTTGCTCTGTGGTTCTGATTCCTCTAGTCTGGATAACTCCCTCTTGAATCTTCTCTTTAGTGAAATGGCAATCCACCTCTATATGTTTTGTCCTTTCATGAACTATGGGGTTTGTTGCAAGCTTGAGTGCTGAATCGTTGTCACAGAAGAGTGTAGTCGGTCCCTTAATTTGTGCCCCGAGATCCATAAGTAAACCTCTTAACCAAACTATTTCACAAACAGTTTTGGCCATAGATCGATATTCGGCTTCAGTTGAAGATAAGGACACGGTTGATTGTTTCTTTGTCTTCCATGAAAGTAATAATTCCCCAAATTTGATGCAGTAACCAATAATAGATCTTCTGCTCATAGGGCATGTAGCATAATTCGCATAGCAATAGGCTGTCATTTCCATGCTGCATTTCCGAGAAAGAAGTATTCCCAATCCTGGGCATGTCTTCAAATATCTCACAATTTTCAAAGCTGCATTCATGTGAGATTGTTTTGGACTATGCATGAATTGGCTGAGGGTCTGTACTGCATAGCAAATGTCCGGCCTCGTCATGGTAAGATATATAAGTTTCCCTACAAGTCTTTGATATCCTGATGGATCATTCAATAATGGATCATCAGAAGAGGATATTTCAGCATCATAGTCAACAGAAGTTAGCTTGACATTTTGCTCGATGGGAATAATGGCAGGTTTACAACCTGACAATCCTGCCTCTGATATAATCTCCATTACGAATTTCCGCTGGCTGAGTGAGATTCCATGATCTGGACGAGCTATCTCAATTCCGAGAAAATACTTAGGCGAGCCTAAATCTTTGATATGGAAAGTGGAATGCAGATATTCTTTCAGATTCTTGATAGCTGAGTCATCATTGCCCATGATGAGTATGTCATCAACATAAATAATCAAATAAATAGACGACATGTCTTTCTTCCAAGTGAACAATGCATAGTCGTATTTAGATTGTTTAAACCCAGCAGCAACAAGAGCACTAGTAAATTTGGCATACCATTGACGGGAAGCTTGTTTCAATCCATACAGAGATTTGCGGAGACGACATACCTTAGACTCCCCCTGTCTCCGTAATCCTGGTGGAAGATGCATGTAGATTTCTTCATCCAAATCGCCATGTAAAAAGGCGTTATGTACATCCATTTGATGTAATGGCCAGTCTCGAAAAGCAGCAACCGAGAGGAAGGAACGAACCGTGACATCTTTGGCTACTGGGGAGAAGGTTTCATGATAATCAAAACCTTCTCGTTGGGTGAAACCTTTGGCCACGAGTCGAGCCTTCTATCTCTCTATAGAACCATCTGCTCGATACTTAATTTTATATACCCACTTACACCCAATAGGTTTTCTATGAGTGGGTAATGGCACAATATCCCAAGTATGATTTTCAACTAAAGCCTGTAATTCTACCTCCATAGCCTTTTGCCAACGTGGATCATGCATTGCTTCATTATAACTAGAAGGTTCTTGCCCCTCAGAAATATGACTCATGCAACATAGATGTTCTGACGATAGCCTATCAAATGAAATATAGGACGAGATGGGATATCGAGTACCTGGTGATCCTGATGAAGCACATACATAATCCTTCGTCCAGATAGGTGGACGACTAACTCGACCAGATCGCCGAGGTTCTTCATGCTGAATAAAGGTCGAGTCGTCATTAGTACTCAATTCTGGGAGAGCTATCAGATGAGAATCTCTTTCTTGGGGTTCCTTGTCAATTGGATGATCCAGATTGGCCTCAGTAGACATCGGAGATTGTGCAGCAGTTGATTCTGAATTTCTTGGAGGAGGAATAATAAGATAAGATTCTCCAGAAGGTGGTTCCTCCTCTGATAATGATCGAGTAATGCCTGACCTTTCTTTTGGAGATACAGGAAGAGCATCTTTGAAAGGAAAAATGTCTTCATAGAAAACCACATCTCTACTCACAAAGAATTTTTCTGTGGATGGTTCATAAACACGATATCCTTTCTTCAGATTTGAATATCCCATGAATATACACTGTTTTGCATGAGGTTCCATCTTATCCCTGTGCCCTACTGTGGTCACATAGCATAGGCACCCAAAAACTCTAAGATGACTCAAATCCGGTTTCTTCCCATACAACACTTCGAAAGGAGTTTTTCCTTTAAGAATGCGTGATGGCATACGATTGATCAGATATGCTGCTGTTAATACACAATCTCCCCAAAAAATTTCAGGAATAAATGCCTGAAATTTAAGAGCCCGTGCTACTTCCAATAAGTGGCGGTGTTTTCTTTCAACCACTCCATTTTGCTGTGGTGTGTATGTGCAAGAGCTTTCATGCAAAATTCCATTTAAGGAAAGAAAAGAAGCACATTCCCGATTAAAGAATTCTCTACCATTGTCAGTACGTATACGACGAATTGATTTCCCAAATTGATTTTTGGACAAAGCAAGGAAAGTTTTCAGGTGAGATAAAACTTGAGCCTTTGATTGCATGAGGAATATCCATGTCGCACGGGAGAAATCATCTACGATTGTGAGAAAAAATCGGGACCCATCATGATTCAAAGTGTGATATGGTCCCCAGACATCAGCATGAATTAATGAGAATATTTTATTGACTTGGGAAGTGCTATTTGGGAAAAGAGGACGTGTCTGTTTTGCCAATGGACAAACAGGGCAGTGAGGACAAGGAAATAAAACAGAATGACCCAATCTTTGATGATAAAGAAGAGTCTTATCATTGATAGTAGTATTACACAATGATTTATTGAAAGATAATTGAAAATTCATCGAGAAATATAGCCCTTGAAAGACTCTACCCAAGCCCATTAGTTTCCCAGTCGAAAGGGCCTGAAAGAAACATTTGTCAAATTTGAATAATATATGGCAGGAATTTTCTTCACAAGCTCGAGATACTGATATGAGGTTGAACTGGAAATTAGGGATGTAAAGCACATTTCGAAGTGTAATATGAGGACTAAGATTTACAGTGCCAATCATTTCGACTTGGATCATGTTTCCATTTGGGAGCTGAACAGATTTGGGAAATGACAATTTTCTAATATTTGAAAGCAAGCTCATATCACAGACAATGTGGTCACTTGCACATGAATCAATAATCCATGCATTTTTCGAAATTGTATTTACCAGGCAATATGAAGTACCTGTGAAACTTCCGGATTTATCAGATGTGTCCAACTTCCTCAGAGCCTCCATAAGTCCCTGATAGTCATCATGACTAATTGTCTTCTCTGCTGGTTGTCCTGATACCTGAAAAATCTGGGAAAATTTTCCCTTTTCCTTTTCTCCAGGTTTCCCATGTAATTTCTAGCAATTCTCTACTGTGCGGTGTGGACGTTTACAATAGTCACAGTATATTTTACCTTTGCCTTTGGAAGTAAAATTTCTCGGGCTGAATTGATTCCTGTTCGCAGGCTGTGAGATTTGGGCCAAAGTCGGCCCATACGACCCTTTTGCTCCACCGAATAAATTCCCGCGCAAATTTTCTAGCCCATGAATGCCCCGCGACTCGTCTGGGCCGGCCCAGCCGTGAATACTTCGCGGCCCATCTAGGCCTATTGCGCGGTTTCCTCCTGAACCGTCCGATCTAGTCGCTGCCGAGGATGAACGAGGGCCGTCCGATCGTCCTATATATTCAAGATGGCTAGGGTTCTCAAGAAACCCTAGTTCCGCCCCTTTTTGTCCTCTCTCTCCTCCGTTCCTCGACGAGGAGCGATTTAGGGTTTTCGCCGCCAAGGCCATTCCATCTCCGCCTCTGTTGTAATCTGTTGTTCGCTGTTGATTCTCCTCTTGCACGGCTAGTTGATAGATTCGGCCTATGCTCGGTAAGGGCTCCACAGTCAAGATCTGGGAACGAAACGGAAGGTAAGTCTCGTTGAGTATGAGTAAAAATCTCGTCGCCTTTTCCCTTTCGCGCATCCGTCTGTATTGTTGCAAAATCGGCTCGGGCCAGTCGAATCTCTCTTCGGCTGCCTCGAGTTCATTCCATAAAGCCGAAAGTTTATTGTATACGGCTGGAATGGACATGTTTCCCTGTTTAAGCTCCGAGAGTTGTTGTGTTAACGAAAAAATCTTGACTTGATCAAGTTTTCCAAACATCTCTTTGATATTCTCCCACATCTGTTTTGAATCCTCCGTCGGAGGGAGTCCGGCTGCAACTTCGGTTGTTATGCAATTTCCAATCCACGTTCTAACTAACTGGTTGCATTTTCTCCAAAAACGTGCCATCTTTTCGTCGGTTGGGATCGGTATTGTCCCGTTTAGAAATCCATCTTTATCTTTTGTTACCAGTGCCCGTCAAAAATCTCGCGACCAGCTCGAGTAATTGTCGGCACCGGTCAATTGTTGGCTGATAAGCTTCAATTCCGGTCCGTCGGCGTTAGTCGTGTGGAGCGGGTCGCCTGGTTCTGGTCGGACACCGGCAGCAAAAAATGGATAAGGAAAAATTCCGGGTCCGAGACTCGGTCTGGTTCCTTGAGCCGCATAACCTGCATGACCCGTATTGTGGAAGGTCGGGTGAGGATCTCCTCCCATGCCCGATCCAGGTGTTCCGCCCGCCTGCTCTGTTCTGATGGTTGTGCTTGCCCCTTCACCGGTTGGTAGGCCTCCATCGGAACCAACGTTGCCTTGGTAGCCTCTAGGCAATGATGCATTCAGGTTTTGCCCAAGGAACCATGGATATGGTCCCCACTAGTATGGATGGCCCATAAACGGTTGCCCCAGATTGGACTGAGCCTGGAACGGCTGCCATTGCACATGTTGTGCTTGTTGATGCGCCTGACTGAGGTGTTCTGGAGCTGAAGTCACGACAGAGGAGTTTTGGGTTTGCAAGGTTTCTGGTGGTGTTGCAATTTCTTCGCTTGAAGGCGAGGTAAGGTCTTGTGTTTTAGGCATGATGAAAAAATTTCTTCCCTAAATGAGATAATGATTCCTATGGCAACCCCTTTGCAGATTGGAGTTCCATGAGGCAATCGAAGCGGAAGCAATGGAAAATTCAGAATTTCAAGAAGGCTCTGATACCATGTCACCAAACCAGGTGAGCGAAGAAGAAAGAGCCAGAGAAGAAAGATCCGAAGCTCGTAGGGAAGAAGGAATGCCCTTACTTCATTAATTGTATCTTCTGTACAGTGATGTATTTAATACAAAAGAAATAATAATAAAAGTAAGTTAATATTTCCTGAATATCCTATGATCTTTCTAATCCTAATATAGACATGAATATATCAATTTACAAATCTTCCCGATCCTGTAGATCATATCTTCCAACACCATCCATGGCCGACTACTCCTCAGTGTGACATCTTGAATTTTTCCGACCCTATAAGTATAATCGGATCATTATGGGCTTAGATTACTTAAAGCAAGCCGGACGACAAACCCAATGAACATTTCGTAAGCGTAGTCAATAAGATAGTTGCAGTATGTAGAGGAAACATTCAACACCTATACGCATATGTCAATCATGAAATCAACTTAGAGAAAGAGACAAGCGGAGCTTGTCGGAGGAACTAAGCAGGTGGAAGCTACCGAGATAAATAATTTGCTAGACGAGGAGGGACGCGAGAGGAGAATCAAAGGAGCGCCTCGGGAGATAGAACAACACACAATTAGACGATCGGAACCATAAGTAGACAACACCAGAGACGATAATGGACTGAGAAAGGGAAAGAAAAGGAAATAACTATTAAAAATATATATAAAAATAATTGGGGAAAAAGAAGAAGGAGACAAAAATAGTTTGGAAAATACAGGTGTTGGCTAGTAAAGTCTAATAACCAGTTGGCCAAGATCTCCAGAGCCAGTTGCTAACGCAGGTTTAACACAAGACGAATCGTTTGCCTTGGTCATTTTGGTCATTCTCAGGCAGGGCGTTTTGGTCATTTCACGAGAGAAATATAAAAGTCACCCTTTTGCCTTGCGTCATTCCACTGAACTCTCGCGTCCTCTAGCGTAGCTACCGCCAGTCTTCCATTTCCGATCACGGAAGACGCACGGACCTCCAACCTGGATCCCCTGGATTTCCTCTCCCGCATGAGGTACATTTCCCGTCGATTCGAGTGTTCAGATGTCTCCACCTACTCGCGTCAGCTGCTCCGGGGGCCTGACCTTACCTTGAACTGAATCACCTCCGGTTGCTGTGGGGAGAGCAACATCGAGAGTTGCGCGAGTAGGCCGATGGATTCATTTGGTGCGAATGCTTCTTCGAGATCGGAGACAGAAGCTCGAGGCCTATGACTAAGCGTTCCGCCGTTCATTGGCGTCGAATTGCGAAGAGGCTTACGTCGCTGAGTTCGACAATCGACTTCGGCTCCATTTCAATCGCTGTGGTATACACTGCGTGTTAAACGGGGAGAGAGAAGGATAGAGAAATCTTCATCGACGGCCGGTTCCTTGGGACGTTCCAGCGATGATGGAATTCGTCAAATCGAGTCGTTTCCTTCCCGATTAAACACGTGCATAAAATATCGAATTCATTTTTCGTAGCCGCAAACGAGATTCGCTATTTCTTCGGTCCACAAGGTTATCGGTGATAATTGGTTCGAGAGTAGTGGTTTGAGAGTTCAATGCGGTGGTGTCAGAGTATGGGAGGCGCCATGTGTTAGACGATGCGCATAAGTTGTTCGGTAAAATTATCCAAGACAAGGATCAGTAATGTTGCCTTGCAGAATTCAATTATTTATCAGCCAGGAACTGCAGCAATGCGCTTATTTATCAGCCAGGAACTGCAGCAATGCGCTTATTGAGTAAAAGCCGCGAACTGCAGCGCTGCCCATATGTCATCTTCTTCCTTCTTTGCAGCATCATTTTCATCTTCTTTAACATCTTCTTCCATGTTTGCAGCATCATTTCCATCTTCTTCCTAAAAGTATAAACATCACAGATTTCAATGTATGAGAAGGAACATAACTGGCTAAGCCTATAATCTGGAAATTAGAAATGAAGGCTTGACTAATGTTCTACAAAAAATGGCCGGGCCTTGATCTAATGAACATATAAATAATTCAAGATATCGAAACAGCTAGATGAGAATCCTCATAGAAAAACTTAAAGAAAGCATGTAACCATGTCAACGCAAGATGCCTACAGTAAGGAAACCAAGAAGTATAATTCAGTCACTCACAATTATATCAGCCTCATTGTCAGATAACTCGTCCAGGTCTGCGAGGAAAGAATCAGCCAGAGCAGCCTGAAACCACCAGACGACACAATGTCATGCAAGGGCCCATCATAAGTTAAATAACAAGCAAAACATGTATAAAACCTAGGATTGAGTATGTCGGACCGCCCAAACCGAGATCAGCCTGGACGGGACGAGATTGGCTAGTTGGGTCCGGTGGGGGGGGGATTGGACTAGACTGGACCAACTCTTTTTTTTTTTCTTTAACTATATTTTTTAATTTCTTAAAAATAGCAATAAATCCTAAAAATAATAACAACTCTAGTATTTTTTTTAATTTTTTTTTTTAAATTTTTCTTGCTAAGTGATCGGTTCCATGGACTGGTCCTGTTCCCAATCCCAAAAATTGGGAACTGGGCACTGATCACTCCTAATAAAACTTGCACACTGACTGGTCAACTGCAATCTCCGATCCAAAATAACCAGTTCTATAGGAGCTAGGCAATGACAGAAGCTTCACTTTCAAGGCAGTAATAAGCATTTTGGTAGCAGCGTAACTCAAAATCCATTCATTTTCCACGATATCCTTGGCATCAGCCCTACTAATATAATTTGCTTCAACTGATATGAGTCCACAACACTCGGAACTCCAAAATTCATAACAGAAACCGTTCCAGGGTCACCACACAGAACCCGGACGCTCCACAAAAGGCCGAACATCCCCATTTACGGAGGCTGCTACATACAAGTCGGACAGTGGCGGCCGTAGCTCAAACTAGGTTTAATCCACGGACCAATTCACCTATGAACAGGCAGACACATCAAGTACCTCGCAGAGAGGTACGGTTCGGTTTGCCTTAAAAGTGACTCGGGGCCGAACTCCCAGTCGACCAAAATATGCCGGCAACACTTAAAACCTACGCGCACCTACAGTAGGAATCCATCTTTTGGCGCTACTAATACCAAAAGAACAAGGAAGTACGGTAACGCAAGTTCGTCATCATCACCCCCGACGAAAATTGAAAAAAAAAAAAAAGGAACAAGAGGCCGCGACGGTGCTAGAGAAACTCACCATGATTCGCGAACCTGACGCGCTCGGAGCTTAAGCAGCGGCGGCGACTCCCGATTCTTCCACCCTGGCCACGGAGAGCGAACGGTCAGGAGCGACGGAATCGGAATTCGAAACCCTAGCGGAACGGGAAAAAAGGAGGAAACGAGAGGGGAATCCGAATCCGCCGCGAGCGGGGAGAAGGTACCTTCTTCTGGCGAGCTGATGATTCTCCAGCAGCGAGAGAGCAGACGATTCCACGTAGCTATATGGAGAAAGAAGGCAAACCGACCTTCGCGAAGAAGAGATTAATTCGCAGTTCAGCTGCGAGCTGGAAAACCGAGATGATGGGCCCTGGCGAGCCCGGCCCAGGTACAAGTTGATACAAAGCCCACGTTGGAAAAACAGTTCTTCTCATCTAATTTAATTTAATCTAGTCTATTCTAGTCTCTCTCTCGAAAACTCGTTTGAAGATGCTTTGTTTCGCGGCGAACCAACGATTTGAAAAAATGAATGAGCAAAAAATATCTTCATTATTAATGCAGAAATTTTAAGCATAATTTGTTATTGGTAATAAAATATTTACTGCTTGTTAGTTTTACTAAGTGATATAGTCTATCATTCTATGAAAAAATGTTTTTAAAAGAATCTCGAGCTGCCCCCCAACAAAAGTTAGACAAAAAAAAAGTGTAGCTAATTGGTGATGTTAGGATTTTAACTTGACGTTTTTGTTATTACACTCAACAGCCTATCGAGTAACCACCCACTTCCATTGATTCAATACCCACGCTTCTTGATGTTAGGATTGTACGAAATGATTTATGCAAAAGCTGAAATGCATATGTTACCATAAACAGCACCAAGATATTCTAATATGAGGAGTGCTCTACCACTATCAAGATTGCTTTGCTGATGTGTGAGGTGAACAAGATATTGGGTGTTGAGATGTTTATGAGTTAGAAGGATCTTCAAATGAGATGAACATCCGGAAGAACCTTAATCAAGGATAAATAAGCCATGAAGAACGAAATGTTCACGATGGCTTAAAGGTGCAAATATCAAGTGAACAATTGAAAGGACTTAATAATAGTGGACTTGATAATAGTGAACAAGCCTACAATAAGGATGTTTGGTAGAATTTGGAAGGACCATGAAGATAAACAATTTGGTAGAATCTAAATTACCAATATGCTTGAAAAGACCAAAAAGATTAGCCTCTTCATTAGGTGCAACAAATTGTTATCGGAGCAGCAGATTGTTGGCAAAGAATAGCTGCCTTATATAGATAAGGTGGAAGACTATGTCAATACTAATGATCATTGTGAATCCAGTGAAAATGAGGAACCATCGCATATGTCTTTGGAAGTTGACTTAATCAAATTAGTAAAGATAAAGAATCGGCAAAGATGCTAATGTCCTTGGAGATTTTTGGAAAATGATATAGATAATCAACAAATATGATGAATTAGCGGGAATGCCAATGTCCTTGGAAGTCTTTTTATGCTGCAAAATCCAAAAGGATTGTTGGAGGATTGATTGTCATTTCACATGGTTTGCCAATGGACAACATTAACGAAGAAATAAAAATCTACAAGTACTAATTGTGAGTAAGGGATCGTATTGATATTTAGACTCAGAATAAAACATTTTTCACAAAGGCTTGGAATTCATAGAAAGATCACCAAAGTTAATTGAGAGCAATATTGGCATTAATGAGCAGAAATAGACTTTGACATTGACATTTTTTAGGAAACTACTAATGCATGGGAGACATTGCTTATGTGAAAGAGTCATTTTGACAATTTATAACAGCAACTTGCTGCTGGCAATGGTAAGACCAACGACCACTTGAGAATTTTGATGGACATAGTCATTGAGGATGGTTGGCTATATATTGAGTCCAAAAGAAGTAATTAGGTTGGATTGAAATGAACAAGATGTGTCATATGCTTTGAATCTTTTTCGTTGCTCTATTTTTGTTGGTAGCCATTGTTTATTCCTGATATCATTGTAATTAGTGATAAAAGCAAGTGTATAAGAGTATTGATAGTATGTTAATCTGAGTAATGTGATCTATAGAAAATACGGTATTTGCCAATCATGACTTATTTTGAAGATTATTAGTGGAATCTAGTCTTATTGTGATTGTTAGTATTAAGTGTAGATGTAGGCTTGAGAATAAAACCAAACTGTTGTATAAATGCTAACTCTTCATTATTAGCATTACATGTTCAATATCATCACTATCTGTTAAACAACAGAACATGCAATTAATTTCTATATGTGCTTTTGTCGATGTTTGAAATTTAACTCATCATCTTCTGCAAATGCTATTTATAGTTCTCAGTCAACCTATTATCCTATAAATTGTTGTGTGCTTTTATTCATTTCAGTATTATCTATTATTAGACTATAGCACCATGTGATGTTTGAAATATCTACTAAACTCGATTTTTATAATAGTCGTTGATTTCTGCAAAATCATAAGAGTTTATTACAACAACCTATTCACCCCATTTGAGTTGTATTGTTAACCCCAACGGTCTTTTTTATTGTATCGAAAATTGCGATCTCTAGAACAAAACAGTTTGTATTCATTTTACATCCAGCATCACATTGTAATTTTGATTTTTCTTTTGTATATAGTATTGAAATCCAAATCCAAATCAAGAGAGATAAGTAAATTTCTTTTTGAAAAAGAAGGCTAACATGGGTTTTAGCATGCAAAAAAAAAAAGCCTTTGTGTCCAGCGCATCCCGATGACTAGAAAATCTCCGAAAAATTGTTTGATTTATCTATATTATTTGCATATTAGATATATATGTTTCGTTTGTTTTGCCGAAAATGAATAATTTATAAAATATTTTAAAAAAAAATTATGTCACTTGAAATCAATGATAAATATTTGCTAACTCGACAACAATTTATATTTAAATATTTCGTGAATAATGAAAATCATTTTCGTTCTTTTATTTTTTATAAGCGATTCAAGTGATCATTTTCAGGAAAATATTTTTTAAATCATTTGTTTTTGCGAGACAAATGGAGCCTTATGTAAAATCAATGATTTGTAAAATATTTTCTTAAAAAATCATCGCTTGCATCGTTTATAAAAATGAATAAAAGAAAAATATTTTCATTATTGACCCAAATATTTAAATACAAATTGTTGTTAATAATGAAAACATTTTCTATTAATTAATTATTTCAAGAGATATAAATAAACATTTTTGAAAAATATATTTAAAATTAATTATTTCTCATAAAATAAATGAAGCTTCGCATCACGGGGTGAGTTATGGCATTCGGCTTGGATCGGGTCCATTCGGATTGAGGTACAGCGTGTCCTGGCGGTGCAAGCAAGATGGAGGCGGATGTTCTGCTCCCATGTCCTGCGCCCTTTTTTCTTATCTAATTCTTTTTAAAATTCTTTTCTAAAAAAGTAGATTTCAAGAAAACTAACCCCATTTTAAAAATACAATAATTCAGCCTTCAATAAACGAGATATATTTTACAGAAAAGCACAAATTCTTATTTTTGAACAATTGATAACATATCATATTAGATCACCAAGCGAAGTTACTAGAATAGAAAAACGTACCCTTTTATTTTCTTGTTGCATTTTATACTTTTGAAGTCACCCTGAAAAATGAACGACCTGTACGATGGAAGGCATTTCATAATAAAAGGCGTTCTTTCACTAATAAGAGAGAGAGGGGTAAAACATTGAACGAATCAATTGCCTATTTGAAGAGATTTATATAAGAATGTCAATAAATGAAGTTATATAAGTCGACTTCTTCTATGAATTCATTCATGAAATTACATAAGTAAAACTGATAAATTAATAATTTAAGTTGCCATAGCTTTTAATGGATAGTTGCTTATATCGTTTATAATAATTAGTCAATGAAAAATATTATTATTATTATTAATGAAATTTTTTTCTTCATTTATTCTTATGAGCAATAATGGCCAATCTTAATTTTTTTCCAAAAAAAAAAATCATTTTCCGTAATAATACGCACCGTCTCTTCCAAATAATAATACAAACGTACGTTGAACAGCACAAGAAACACAAAATTACCAAAAGGTCCCCTATAATTGCTCAATGATGACGCGAAACCACGCTACACGTCCCTTCACGTCCCACGAGCCCGCCCGGCCCCGTACTCCTCGCCCCCACGTGTCGCTCTCTCGGTCGCCTCACGAACGATCCAAGAAAGCCGATCCCGCTCGCCCTCTCGCCACGTGTCACCCGATCTCATCTAAAAAGTACTGTACGCTTCAAATCGGACCCATCACCCGAGAACGAATCAGGTCTCTACACGCGTCCCCTTGGCAGATCAGTCAACCCCCCTCCTCCTATATATAGCCAGCTAGCTCCCAACCTCAACCGAAGACTAGAAAACCACAAAACCACAAAACCGAAGCAAAAAGACAAAACTGCCCTTCCCTCCGCTTCCCTCCCCTTCCCTTCTTCTTCACTTATTTTCCACAAAAATCCTTCTTCCGCTCAATGACCAGGAAGCCGACCGCCGAGCCGACTCGCCGGACCCTGACGTTCCCGGCGGTTCACCCCTCCGACCGCACGCCTCCGGTCGCCCTCCTCTCCTCCGTCGGCGACCTCGCCAGGTCGGTCCTGACCTTCAAGGCCAAGCGCTTCGCGTGCAACCGGCGGAACGCCGCCGAGTCGATCCGCAGCGTCGCCAACCTCCTCCTCTTCCTCGAGGAAGTCCCCATCCCGCACGCGCCCCTCGGCGGCGGCGGCTCCCTCTCCCTCGCCCTCTCGGAGCTCCACTTGGCGCTCCGGAAGCTCCGGTTCCTCCTGGAGGACTGCACGCGCGACGGTGCGCGCGCGTGGATGCTGATGAAGTCGGAGCGCGTGGCGGGCCAGTTCCGCGCCTTGGCCCGCGCGATGGCGACGGCGCTGGACGTGCTGCCCATGGAGGACGTCGGCGTGCCGGTCGAGGCGAGGGAGGTCGCTCGTTTGTTCGTGAGGCAAGCGCGTAAGGTGAGTTTCGAAATTGATGTGGAAGATCGGAATGCGGTAAGTGATTTGAAGTCGATTTTGAGTAGTTTTGAGTGCGGGATTGTACCGGAGAGGAGTCGTTTGGAGCGTGTTCTCGATCATGTTGGTGTGAGGAGCTGGACCGATTGCCATAAGGAGATCAGGTTTTTGGATGCTGAATTGGGGTTTGACTTTTTGAGTGTTGAGAGGAGGGAGGTGGAGATTTTGAGTAGTTTGATGGGGTTGATGTGCTACTGTAGATGCGTGCTTTTTGAGGCCGTCGACCTCAAATCCAATCCACAATCCAATGAAGAGCATGCTATTAAAGTGCTTGATCACATCAATCCTGATGATTTGCGGTGCCCGATTTCGCTTGAGTTGATGGTTGATCCAGTGACCACCGTTACGGGGCATACATATGATCGAGCTTCGATAGTGAAGTGGTTTAGAGCTGGAAATTTCACTTGTCCTAAGACAGGTGAGATGCTTGCAAGCACGGAACTTGTTCCAAATGCAGCGATTAGGCGGTTGATCGAGCTATACTGCTCCGAGAATGGCATTCCTTTTGCTGAATCAGCTTGCAAGCATCGTGATATCACGAGGACTGTTCTTGCTGGGAGTGTGGCAGCAGAAGGAGCCATGAAAATGCTTGTGAGCTATCTTGCTTTCAGGCTGGAGGTTGGGACCGGTGTGGAGAGGAATAGAGCTGCCTATGAGATCCGGCTTCTTGCCAAGGCGAGCATTTTTAATAGATCGTGCTTGGTTGAAGCTGGAACTATTCCTCACTTGTTAAAGCTGCTGACGTCGAGGGATTCATCAATCCAAGAAAATGCTATTGCAGCTCTTTTGAATCTCTCGAAGCATTCAAAGAGCAAAGCAATTATTGTTGAGAATGGTGGTTTGGTGTTGGTTGTGGAGGTTCTCAAATATGGGCATAAGGTTGAAGCTAGGCAGCACGCAGCTGCAGCACTGTTTTACCTCGCCTCAATAGAGGAGTATAGGAAATTGATTGGGGAAATTCCTGAAACCATCGCAGTTTTAGTGGAGATGGTCAAGAATGGAACCAGTCGTGGCAAGAAGAACGCATTAGTGGCGATTTTTGGGCTTCTAATGCACCATGGCAATCACAGGAGGGTTCTTGCATCCGGGGCAGTCCCGGTGCTTGTTCAACAGTTGAAGTCTTCTGATAGAGAAGATTTCATTAATGATTGTCTGGCTGTTCTGTCAAGCATAGCAGAGAAATCTGAGGGAACATTGGCGATTTTACGTGCCAATGGTTTGTATATAATCACAGGAATTCTGAATTCTTCTACTTCAAGGGTGGGGAGGGAGCATTGCGTGACTCTGTTGCTGGCTCTGTGCATCAATGGTGGAGCAGACGTTATCTCCAATTTGGTGAAGAGTAGCTCTCTCATGCAATCTCTTTATTCCTTACTCAGCGAGGGCACTGCTCGCGCAAGCAAGAAGGCCAGTGCTCTCATCAGGATTCTGCAGGATTTTTCCGAAAGAAGATCTTGTAGTTCGCTGCCTGCAATCTTCCAACAGGAACAATTTGTTCATGCTTGGTAACCCGAATTTTTTAGGGGAGTTATTCTTCTTCGTTGCAGTCATCAGTCATGTAAATAGACAAATGTGTGCAGATGCTTTTTTGTTTTCATCCTTTGTGATGCAGTGACAATATTAGCTCAAGTTTTAAAGAGCTAATTGAGTCAAATTGGCTTCTGCATTTTTAACCATGAAGCCTTCTGTACAAATAAACTCTTGTATTCTGATTCTTTTTCAATGTCATTTGCAATAAATTTTTTTGTACCTCTGTAAACATAAGGTTGATTATGCTCCCATTGAATCAAAAATCTTTTTCCTTTTCCTATCATTCTTTGTGTGCTGAGTTCGTCTCTCTCTTGCTCCTTGATATTGTTGATGTCCATTCAGTCGATATATCTAGTGCCTTTTCTAGTCTTGAAACAACTTGCTCCATAGATGGCCTTTGCTGCTTAATTCCTGTGCATGACAATGCCAGCTTGAGCACGAGATCAAAAGCTTCAGCCAAGTATTCTCCTTTGAGTTTCGGATCAGCAAACTCTGCTATGTTACCGCCTTTGGTAAGGACTTTGGCCTGTGAGGTACAAAGCACATTCATACGGCAACTAATCATAAGGAAAATGACTTTGTTGAATTTGATAAAAGCATTAATCCGTACCATTCTTCCTAGAGGCATCGGTCTATTCATATTTAGATTGATAACCCTCTGTCCAGAGAGAAGCTGCAGAAGTACTATCCCAAAGCTGTAGACATCACCTGAAGCATTGACATGACGGTTTCTTCTGTACTCAGGATCAACATAACCAAATGTTCCTCTGACTTCTGAGCTCACAAATGACTGGCCCACATCCATCACCTTGGATAGTCCGAAATCTGAGAGCTTGGCTTCGAAGTTGGCACTAATAAGAATGTTTGTGGGCTGGGAATTGAGCAAGGAATGATGAAAATTTAGAGACAATACAGAGCAAAACTACGGAGATTTGGTTAAGAGAGAAGCATTTGCTGTGTAAACAAGGGAACGCACCTTAATATCACGGTGAACAATACAGCCTTCTGGATAGGTGTGGAGAAACCACAGTCCCCTTGCACTGTCAATGGCGATTTTGAGTCTTTGGATCCACGAGAGCACTTTATCTTTTCCTGCAGTTCACCATCTTTGTAAGTGGTCTATGGTGGTTAATGTGATAACTCCGGGAACAGATAGACAGGACAGGACATCGATTCGTACCAAACAGCCACTCTGAGAGGTTACCATTGTGGCATAACTCATAAACAAGGAAACATTCATCTTCATTCTTACAATAGCCCAGCAGAGTTACGAGGTTCGGGTGCTGGACATCTGAAAGGCTCGCAACTTCTCTAATGTATGTATCTGTATGGCCTTCGCTGATGATGTGCTTTATGGCCACGTGTTGACCGTTGGAGAGTACGCCCTTGTAAACCTTACCTGCCATGAAAGACTAAATAAGCGATTGGATACTTTCCCTAAAAGTGCAAAAATTTCTATATGTATGTTGTTGGTTCATTTACAGGTTTCTAATTTTGGTTTTTGTTCCTTATTTATCCCCTTGTTCTCGGAGATGCCCCTGAGCAGCAGCTAGGGCATGCAGGATACAATACCAGGCCTTTGTGCCTTCTTATCAATGCTTTTCTTTCTGCAAGTTAAGCAAAACCATCGTCTTCCTAGATAGCTCGATGCCAAAAGATTTTGAATAATTTATTGCCAAAAGACCAGGCCTTTGTGCCATCTTCTCTCTCGTGATGATGGAATGCAATGTGTTCTACCTATTCAATCCTGCTAGCATGTAATGAATCTGATTAAGAAAAAGAGAGCAAGGTCTTTAATTCTCACCTGCTATGCCTTGCCCAATGAACTTTGCTGGGTTGAGATTGTTTGTCGCCAAATAGACTTCCTTAATTGATATCTTGATATTGCTGGAATCCTCGGAAGGCAGTTTTGGTGAATCTGTCATGATATAAAATATATGCAAATCTTTCACAGCAAACAAGATTGAAAAAACGAAAGAGTTGAAGTGTGATCTCAAGCGACTTCAACAGTACCTTCTTTTTCTTTTGGGACACGAACTTTAGCCCTTTTCTGGAACAAGATCCACAATGCAATAGCTAGAACTATGATGATTCCTACCAGACCAGCAATTACAATCCATAGGCCTGTGGATCATCCGAAACAGAAAATTACAGCAAATAGTTGCAGCACAGAAAAAATTAAGAAAGAGAAATCATCAGTTGAAATGACTCCTCCCAATGAGCTTGCCTGTAGTAGATATGATGCCATAGCTCTTCTTGCTGTTACTGCCCTTTTCATCTAACATGGCTAAAAAAAGAAAATGCTTAGATTATGTGAAAAAACATATCATGGTAGGTAATTGATAATCATTGTGCATAGAAATAAAAAATGCACAACTGATCAACTCATCAGCAAAGCAATATTACATCTGTGTATGGGGGGAAGACCCTGCTCCCCAAGACATCTGTATACCGTCTGTACCCACTTTTTATCACCAGACCTTTTGCCAGTTAGTGTAATCAAAACAGCAAACTGGCATAGATTGGCCTCAGGCTTTGCTGTCTCTGTACCACGAACGGAGGATTTACCAATCTCCTCCCACTGAGCCAAACAAGCGCTGCAACCTTGATTGAATGAACCATCTTGATCTGGACCCAGATCACAATCCTCCGTCAAGTTCCTTAAGCTATCTCCTAGCTGAGTCACCACATCTGTGACCAAATAATCAGAGCAGCCGCCAGCCCCTCTTTTCAGCTTCTCGATTCCACATCTGAGGACACTTGTCTCAGTAGCATTCATTGAGGCTAAGCAGTTCTTCTGCTCCGTCGCACCAAGGAATATTTGTCCAGTCAGGTTTGCTCGCTGGCCTAGAGCATAGAGATACTCATCAAAGGGTAGTCCGCAGTACTCATTGTTGATGAAGCCCCCCCAACTTGCATTTTGGCAAGTTTGGTTAACATTGTAAAGGTTGAATTTACCAACCAAAGGACAGTTGGCTATCGCAGTTTGAGAGGACACGAGATTCATCATGGTGAAGACAATGGATATTATTAGAATAAAGGAGAGTTGCTCTTCATTTTCCCGTTTCTGAAATCTGCAGGACTTAGCCATGGTCATGAAGGGTTGATCTATTGAAAGAATTTGAAACAATAAGAGAAGTGTGAGCTACAAAAGGTGCTTCATGGTGATAGGATTAAGACAAAGGTATACTTTGAGAAAACCAAAATTTTCTTCTTTCTGGTCAAATTTAAAGGGGAAGCTTGATGAATAGAATCCAGGAGGGCTATAGCTTTTAGCTGGAGATGGTGAGAATGGTACCTTGAAATTATCACTTTCCTCGCCTGTATTCACCCTCAACAAGGACTTAAAAAAGAGTTGTTGCCATTAGGACAACTTTCTAACTTTTTCTATCCAGATTTCTTATTGTTGTGTGAAAGAGACAGCTCCTTGGAGGGACATGAACTAGAGATACAAATGTGGCATATGGCTGGTTGTTATTGTAAGCAAACATGGGGGAGAAGAATGTCGCTGGGTGTCCAAATTGTGCTGTTTTCCTCATTTATATGATATAAATTTTGTTGATTCCAATAGTGGGAAGAAGACCGGCCGGACTGAGAAATTTATAATGGAATGGGAGGCTGACTCTCTGATTAAAGAAGTGTTTCTTGCCGAATATGCAGATGAAAGGCATTAATTACAATTGTCACGATTACTTTAGAGTTTATTATGCCATCAAGGATAGAGGACAAGCAGAGAAGATAAAGGGAACGTTAGTATTGCTGCCCCAATTACTTAGTAGATCTTCTTGTCTCCTGCCAACTTTCTATCGTCTGTTTTCCCTTTAATTTGACACCATCTCAAAAGGATCTGGCCATCTAATATAACTAGTCACATACAGGTGTGCGTGAGTAAGTTTTGGCTATCGCAGAGCATGGTAGCCAAGTCGTAAAAGAGTCATATCATCTTTCGAGAGGTTACAAGTTTGAGCCATGTCATAAGCGAATCTCTGGTCTGCTTGTGCCTTGGGCATTTGTGCTACTGCATGTGAAAAGACGTATTGACTTCTAGCATGCTGATGGAGCTAGGGTGATGAGCTCGTATGCCCATGATTGGACCTTCCGTAATGGATGTGAGGCTATTAATGAAAAAGTGACAATAGGAGACGAGCAAAATCGTCCCTAATAGTGCCCAATAGGGACGGCTTGGCCATCCCCACAAGACCTTCAGAATCCCTTTCTTTCTTGCTTTCTAGGGACGGATGCTAAGCTGTGGCTGAAAGCATACATAGGGAAAAACAGAAAAGCCGTCCCCAGAAGGTCATTTAGAATTCCTAATCTGAAAAAAGAAACCGTCCCAAAAAGCCTCCATAAGGTTCCTAATGTAGGAGGATTCATTTACCTGTTCAAATTGATCCCTCAAAAAGACAAATTGCATTAGTTCGAAACATGCACTGGCACAGCTCATCGGAAATAGAAGTGCAAAGCTGAAATCGTTCATACTTAATTCATTTGTGCACATCAAACATGCAAAACAGATACCTAGAAGTAAAGGAAATTACAGCAATTCATTGTGACTATAGTTCGAATTTCGCATTCCAATTTTTGATACGAGAAAACAATAATGTGAAACAAATCTAAACACGAAGCAAGGTTGGTGATGAACCAGTTCATGACTATCACCATCGCGATGTGCTTGATCTGAGAACCCAATCCCGCATGAAGAAGACAAAGTATGCGATCCGTTCGACATATTGGTTGAAGCAGTGCTTTTGAAAAGAGTTCACGCATGCATTGCAGCAAGATTCGTCAAAGCAGGTCCGTATGGTCCTTCAAGAGCACTCGAGCCTCTCTGCTCTGGAGTGCGAGGGAGGAAGAGGAGAGGATCTGATGTGACATCTTATTCCATCTTCCTTCACTTTTTAGTACGCAGGAACACTCTTGTGGACATCCCTAACCTGACAAATAAGGATACTTTGCCTGCGATGTTTGATAGTCCAAATTGTTGGAGGTAATAGGTTTGAGAGAGAAGAAGTAGTTGCTTGAAGTATTACACCAAGAGATGTCAAGTTTGGAACGCTCAACAGTGTTACCTCCAGCGTAGGGAAACCTTAGAGTTTTTATATGCACGTTATTGGGCTTCGGCCCATATGGACCAAAATAACCATGCTTTTACCTATTGGGCTTGTATGTGAACATATTATTTTGGACTATATTAATAATATATCCAACAATCTCCTCCTATGTTCACCATACAAAGACAAATCCAATAAGTTGGTCAGTGTAATGTTCAAACAAACATGAATCATCCACATTCAGTTCAAGACAATCAACTTAGATCGGTCAAAGAGTATTCCAGCAATAAAGTATTAAACTAAATCATCATGTGCAAACTAAATAAGTGAATCATTCTTATCATGAATCTGTTATGAGATTAAAAATCCAAATCCCAAAATAAATCTCGGATTCGGTTCACAACCAATATATGCATATTAATCAAGTATAAGTAGGCCAGTCAAAATAGTCTAAGGCCTTACAAATATAAGAAACAAGCATAATAATGTCCACAAAATAGAAATAGCAAAATGCAAGTCTCAAGTAAATAGACTTCATCAAAATAGGCAATAGCAGGTAAACTGTCAAGTCCTCACACGCTCTAAGTGATATATATTCATTCATCAAGTAGGTCATCCTGGTCAGGATTCCACTCATTAAGCTCTCCTCCATCTCTGCCATCCCCTGTAGAATGTCAAATATGGATTTCATATTATCATGAATTCAATCAATTGAATAAAAACTTAGCACCATTTCATCAGGCGGAGAAGAACATATATTGATGTCATAAAGCATCATAATATCATGTCATAAGCATCAAGCCGCTTTCATAAATTATGAACAAGACCTAAACAATGTGATTTACAAAAAGCCATCAACTTAAGTTTATTTGTAGGAGAATAACTATTGTCTAGTTTCAAAGAACAAGACCAATAATCAAGTCACTTACAACAACCTAGTCATGTAATATCAAGTTTCAATTAAGAACAAGACAAATAGGCTTCTTATGTAAACAATTGTTTCTATGTTTCAATTTGGAATGTCACAATTACTGATTCCTTTAAAGTCAAATAATCTAGCATCAAGTTTGGAATGAGATCATTTAACCAAAAAGGATAGTCCAATCTAGTTGAATTGTATATCAAGTTTGGAATTACACAATTTTTCCAGATAGAACATTTGAATTAGGTTAAAGTCATCTTCATCAAATTTGGAATAAGACAACTCACCCTTTTCAATTAGTCAGCAACTGTGAACATCAATGAAACATATAAACTGTGCTTATCATTGTAGACAATAAAGAAAGATTTGATAATTCAAAACACAGGTAAGTAAATGGCAGTTAAGACTTGCCTATATAGTCTTTAACCCTAGTTCCCCCACTGTTTTGAATAATCAATCTTTAGGCATACCTTTGGTGAGAGTATCGGCTATGTTATCCTTCGATTTCACATCGATCAAGGTGATAACCCCTTGTTCTCTCAGATAATTCAACAACGCATGTCTCGCCTCTCACATGTCTTCTCTTTGAAGTAAAGAGAGTATTCTTGACGACTTGGACAGCTGCTTGATTATCACAAAATAGGCTTAAAGAATTAATCTTTAGCCGAGTCAAAAGAATATCCATAATCAGATTCTTTATCCACTCTGCCTCTTCACCGGCTGAGGCTAAAGCAAAACGTTCCGATTCCATAAACGGCAATGCAATACAAGTCTGTCGTTTGGATTTCAAGTAATAGCAGCTCCACCCAAAGTGAATACATACCCACTAGTGGACTTACTATTTCCAATATCTGAGCACCATGAGGCATCAGAATATCCATCCACAATTGGAGGATAACCAGAATAATAAAGCGCATAATCTTTAGTACCTTTAAGGTATCTCATTAGCCTATTAAGGGCATTCCAATGCTCTTTACTAGGATCACTAGTAAAACGACTCAGCATACCAACTGTAAAGGCTATGTCAGATCTAGTGCAACTTATAGCATACATGAGATTACCAATCAGTTTCGAGTACTTTAACTGATCCACGCTGGTCCCTTCATTAGGACTCAGTCTATTATTATAATCACATGGTGTCTCACTCGGTTTACACTTATCGTATCCCCAAGTAGAAAGTAGCTGCTCAATATAATGAGTCTAGCTAAGGGAGATGACTTGACGTTCAAAGCTTACTTTCATACCAAGAATGGTATTAGCAATACCAAGATCTTTCATGTCAAATTCTTTAGCTAAAGTAGCTTTCACGTCACTCACTACAGAATGATCGGAACCAAGAATTAACATGTCATCAACATACAAGCAAATGATGACTATCTTATTTGACATAGAACGATGGTAAAGGCATTTATCTGAATAACTAGACTGAAAGCCATAACTTTTTACCACTTCATCAAATTTAAGATGCCACATCTTAGGTGCTTGTTTAAGACCATATAGAGATTTATTTAATTTACAAACTTTTTCCTCAAGACCTTTCATAACATATCCTTCCGGTTGTTCCATGTAAATTTCCTCATTTAAATCCCCATTTAAGAAAGCTGTTTTTACATCCATTTGATGCACTACAAAGTGTTCAATAGATGCCAAAGCAAGAAGAATTCTTATAGTTGATAGATGACACATAGGTGAATAGACATCAAAATAGTCTATTCCACTCGTTGTTTATAGCCTTTAGCTACTAAGCGTGCTTTGTATCTGGCTATTGATCCATCACTATTCAGTTTCTTCTTCAACACCCATTTACAGCCTATAGCTTTAGCCCCTTTTGGCAAATTTACTAGCTGCCAAGTGTGATTCTCGCAGCAGAGAGCTCATTTCATCATCTATGGCTTCTGCCCACGTAGAGATTCCCTAGATCTCATTGCTTCCGATAGGAGAATGGATCATCCTCAAGATGGTAAGCAACGAAGTCTTCACCAAAACTTTTGGGAATTCTCTCTCTTGTAGATACTCTAACTGGAATTGGTTCAATAGCCAACTGTGTGGAATTAGTGTCAGAAGGGCCTACTTCAGATTCTACAGGAGATTCTGAAATCATATCTGTAGATCCAGAAACATTCAAGCCTTGATCTCTGATAAACTTGTTTTCAAAGAACACTGCATCTCTAGATTCTATCACCGTGTTAGTAGATGGATCTAAAAACCTATTTGCAGCGCTATCTTCCGCACTACCTAGATATACACAAGTAATAGTTCTAGATCCCACCTTAGGTTTTTTTAGGATCTGGTATACTTACATAAGCAATACAGCCCCAAGTCTTAAGAGTATCATATCTACAAGGGCGCTTATGCCATATCTCATAAGGTGTCATGGACAACTTAGAGTGCGGCAACCTATTCAATATGTGATTAGCAGTTAGAACTGCTTCTCCCCAGTAGGAGGAAGGCATGCCAGCTGTAAGTAACATAGAGTTTAACATTTCAGTTAACGTTCTATTCTTACGCTCTACAACACCATTTGATTGGGGGTGAATAAGGAGCAGTGGTTTCAAGTATTATACCCTCTGAAGCACAAAATTCCTTGAACCTTGACATAGTATATTCTCCTCCTCTATCACTCCTAAACCTCTTAATTTTCAAGTTGAGTTGATTTTCTACTCTAGACTTGAAAATCTTAAATTTTTCAAAAGCCTCATTTTTCGATTTCAACAAATAGACATGACAATATCCAAAAAAATCGTCTATGAATGTTATTAGATACTTCCGACCACCTTTAGTAATGTAATTTCTAAAATCACAAATGTCAGAATGTATTAGCTCAAGAAGTTGTGTGCTTTTAGAAATCAATTTAAAGGGTTTTCTAGTAATTTTAGCCTGTGCACACACTTCACACTTATCAAATCGAATAGAAATATCTAATGGAATGTTATGAGTTTTAGCTAAATGTTGCATTTTCCTGTAATTCACATGTCCAAGTCTATTGTGTAGCAACTTTGGATCAATCAAAGTAGAATTCACATGGTTTATGCTATCGCATTTAAACTCAACCTATACATACCATTAACCATGAATGCACAACCAAAATAATATGAGTTAACAGATAAAGTTACTCTACCATTCATAGTTGAAAAAGACATACCAGCTTTATCAAGTAAACTCATAGATATTAAATTCTTCTTAAGTAAAGGTACTACTCTAACATGTTTCAGAGTTAGTAATTTACCCGAAGAAAGCACCAAATTTGCAGTTCCAAAGATGAGTCACCTTTGCCTCACCACCATTGCATTTTCCACAGTGTCTTTCACTTCGTGACCTCTCGTGAGTAAATTCTTGTCATTTGTAGCGTGACAAGTAGCGCCACTATCCAACCACCACTCGAAGAGATGCTGGCCTTTCCATTCTTCATCATTCCAATAAAGGCTCGAGGCTCGATCCTCTAATTAGCATATTGGCCTCATTATGTGGTGTGTCGTTATTTGGCTTCCTTGGCAACTTACACTCTGCTGCCCAAAGGACCCCACTTTCCATAGTTATGGCACTTGCCCTTCTTCTTCTTTTTGAAGATAGTCTTTTTGGCCTCTAACGTAAAGAGGATTCACCTTTTGGTGACTTGGACTTTTTCTGAGGTTTATTGGAGTGTGAAACTAAGTTGGCAATTGACTTTTGTTGTCCCACTTGTTCCAAACTCTTCCTAATGATATTTTGATCCTCAATGTGAATATACCTTTTTAATTCATCCAGTCTCATCTCGTACCTTCAGCCCGTGCATTTCGGTCTTGAAAGAACTCCATTCGGTTGGCGCTTGCTCAACACAAGACCAACGAAGAGATTATCGGACATATCAGAATTATCATCTTTCAGCTTGTTTCTCATGTTCTCAAATTCAACTAACTGAGAGGTGATGCTTGAATTCATAGTGAATTTAAAGTCAAAGAATTTCTCCGCTAGGAGGGTTTTAGATAACCCCTCTTGTTTTTGGAACTAAGCGTTCAAGTGATCCCATATCTCTTTCGCCGTCTTATACTCACTATAAGTTATAGCCAAATTAGGATTTAGAGAGTTCAGCAAGTAATCTCTACAAAAATCCTCATTTTTGTTCTATTGATATTCATTCACATCTTCAGTGGTAGATGTAAAATCGCTCAATACAGTATAGAATATGTCACGTTCTTTCATGCCAAATTGAACATGTAATTTCCAGCCATGAAATTCAGTAACATCAAAAGATTGCAACTTTATAATATCATAGGAACTACGCTTTGCCATTTTAATCAAAGCAAAGTGTTAGAAAGAGTGCACCTTGAAGTCCTCAGAGCAACAAAGTTGAATAACTCTCCTAACCTTGATCAAACTGCTCTGTAGAGATGGAATTTGCCAAAACAAACCCCAAAAACGGATTCGGAGCGCCCAAAAACCTTCAAATGGACTGTCCTTGTTGCTGAAACTCGCTGAAAAATCCCCCTCCCGAAATTCGCTAGAAATTTCGTCCCCCAAAATTCGCTAGAAATTCAGATGGAAACTTCCGGGTGCCATAACTTCTCCGTCCGACCTCCGATTGACGTGAGTGACCACTCAAAACGTTCGTAGCGACGAGTAGATCAAAGCCCAAGTGGTTTCACCCTCTTAAATTGGCTATAATTTTTGGGTTTTTGAATCAAATATTTCGGTCACCGGAATCTTCAAACTCAGATCCCGGCCAATATCACCGTCGATAGGAGACCTCTCTCCGAGGAATGATGCATAGAGGGCCTTTCACCAGTGCCCAGCATACTCCCCGAGCAGAAGTGAGAGCTTCTTCCTGCACTCCGTCGACAGGAACGTAACACATTAATAACGTTCTCTTGAATTGTAGAGCCAAGATGAGAAAACTTAGTAGAGAATAGAGTAAGTTACCTTGCGTTGCTGTGATCAATGTCTCTCTTTAGAGCAAATCAAAATAGAAAATGACACGGTGCGTGCCCTGCATACGGCGAGACTCAGATAGTCAGACCAAAAGAATAGGACCTCTCTTGGCTACATCGTTTTGGGAGGGAAAAAAAGGTCATCAGAAACAACGAGCAATCTCAATTATAGTACAGAACAAAAGACATTATTATAATCTTACCGATGTCAATCTGTCTCAATAGATAATCCACTTAGCCTAGTAGTCTATATTAGCCCAGCGCTTTCACATAAGCCCGTTTGTAACCGGTATCCTCGGGTCCAGAATAAAGCATTTATGCACATTTCAGTTTGCTTTAAGCTCAAGTGCAAGGAAAAGTGAGAGCAGTCAAGTAAATAAGTGAAGAAGGATCACTTAGATATTCTAAAGGATAAATCCACTATATGAAGCCATTTTGCTGCCCCAACAGTCTCTTCAGTATTATCTGCCAGTCTGAAAAATATTTCAACGCCATTGCCGAATCAGTTTGACCATGTATACCTTGAAAAGCCTGCGCCCATCTTCAGTGTCTTTCAACACAAGTTCCAAGTTCCCAGTATACACTTGCTGATTGTATGAGCTCCCTGCAGAATATAGGATAAAAACGCAAGATGAGAAGAGCATTAGAAAAAAAGAAGGTAGAATTCCATCTTGCTTCTTATCAAGGATAAAGATAATTCAAGAATGCATGTTCTCCTTCTGGGAAGTGTCTGAACAAGAGTTCTAATCAGAAGATTTAAAAACCGTTGGCTAGAACGTGGTTTTTTTCAGAATCAGTCAAAGTTGTTTAGTTTGTGAGGGTTTTATTGTCACAGCCCTATAGTATAGGAGTTGGTTTTCTTCGTTGCTATTTTGTAGCTATCACGTTGATATCAGTGCCCTAATAAAAGGTCTATTCTTAGATGAATAATGCGTGTAAGTATAAACTATTTCCCTCTGAGTGTCTCTTTATTTGCTTAAGTGCCTCCTTTTCGTATCAATGGTATCAGAGCCTATTTTAGTTGAGAGTGTTCAGAGTTCAAACACGTGAGGAAAAGTGAGCCACAAAAGGTTGAGAGCCAAAAAAAAAAAGAGTCCGTGAGAATACAAGCTCCATTCCACCTTTACTATTGCAGCTGACAGTTGAAATTGGTGGCCTTAGAAACATTTGTGTAACTAGCTATCTCACATTTTGATAGTCACTATGATCATTGGAGCACGATAATGGAAAATTTCCTCAGGTCCAAGGAGTATTGGCAAGTAGTTACCCATGGAGTTGCATAACTAGAGGAAGGAGATGTGTTGTCGGCAACGCAAAAAGCAAATTTGGATACATTAAAGTTGAAAGATCTCAACAAGGCCAAAAAATAGCTCTTCCAGGCTATTAATAGATCAATCTTGGAAGCAATTCTTTGTACGTAAACCTCCAAGCAAATTTGGGACTTTATGAAGAAGAAATATTGAGGATTAAAAGAGCAAAGAGGCAGGCAGCAACTTCAAACACTTCGTTTATAGTTCGAAATGCTATAAATGAAATCAAGAGAGTTGGTCACAAACTATTTTCCCAGACAATGGCAATTGTCAATAAGATGTGGATTCATGGCCACAAGATGGCAGATGTCATCATAATTGAGAAAATTCTTCAATCCTTGACACCAAAATTCAACTTTATTGTCTATTCTATAGAGGAAGCCAAGGATATCGAAGAACTTTCAATTGATGAATTGCAGGCTTCAATTGAAAACCACTTTTCATTATCATCTAAAGCAAATAAAGAAAGATGGTGCGATGAGTGTGTGCAAGAGGCGAAGGTAGAGAAAACAATGATAGCAACAACTCAAATAAAAGATAATAATAAGTATCATGATCCTCAAGGGAATGAAAGAGGTCATGGAGCTCGACATTTAACTGGCTATAGACCAAAGTTAGTAGACAAATCCAATATATAGTGTTTTAGATGTCACAGGTATAACCATTCCTAGAATGTCAAACTACGTTGAATAGACAAAGTGGAGACCTCACAGGAAAACAAGAAGAAGCGTCTTTTTTGATTGCGTGTCAAGTGAAGGAAGAAACTTGACCAAACATGTGGTATATAGACACTAGCTATAGCAAGTTAGCAACCGCATGAGTGGAGGTAAAAAGGTGTTCTTTGATTTGGATGAATCTTTCTGCAACACCGTGAAATTTGGAGATAATTTCACTGTTTTTGTTATGGGAAAAGGGAAGGTAACAATTCACATAAAGGGAAATTCTATGCAGACCATCTTAAATGTTTTTTATGTCCCTAAGTTAAAGACCAACTTGTTGAGTGCTAGCCCATTACAAGAGAAGGGATATGGAATATCTATAAAAGATGGCATTTGTAGAAAACAATATGAAAAATTAGGCTTAATTGTCGAAGTCAATATGATAGAGAAACAAATGTTTTTGTTGTATCTCCACAATACAACTTATTCATGCTTCTCTATGAGGTCAAAGGATGAGGCTTAGTTATGGCATTTTGTTATGGACATCTCAATTTTGGTGGGCTAAGAACACTACATCAAAAGAGCATGGTGATAGGTCTTCCTCATATTACAGCTCCTTAAATTTATGAAGAATGTGTTATTTGTAAAGAACACCATAATTCATTTCCACAAGGAAAATCTTGGAGAACGAGGAAGACGTTGGAGCTCATTCATTCAAGCATCTATAGGCCCATACATCCATCTTTCGATAAAGGAAAAAGATACATAATTACCTTCATTGATGACTATAGTCAGAAAATTTGGGTCTACTTTATGCAGAAAAATTTGAAGCTTTTTTAGTCTTTAAAAACTAGGGATAAGTACACTAATGGTGCCATAAGTTGTGTACGGCGATCACTTTGGTGCCAAAAGTTTCCGCCGGATCACTTAAGTGCCAAATCGGAGAAAAAACGATCACTTTGGTGCCACCGGCGAGAAATTCCGGCCAAAATGATTACGTGGCTTTATATTTAAAAAAAAAAATTCGATAAACCCTTTAAACGACGTCGTTTTCTATCCTACTTAAGAAAACAACGTCGTTTTGCCGTCCTATGTGGATGGCTTAGGAAAAACGATGCCGTATTGCTCATTTGTGATTGAAATTAGGGTTTTTTTTTTTGTTCATCCTCGCTGACCAAGCTTGCTCAGCCACCGTCGCTCGGCCACTGTGCTCGGCCACCGTCGCTCGGCCACTGTGCTCGGCCACCGTCGCTTGGCCACTATGCTCGGCTACCGTCGCTTGGCCACCATCGCTCGGCCACCGTGCTCGGCCACCATCGCTTGGCCAAGAAGTGATGGGAAAATAGGAGGCGAGGGCAGAGGAGGAGGAGGAAGAAGGGGGATTGAAGGTGCAAAGAGAGAGAGAAGACGAGGAGTGTGAGGGAAACAAGGAGGGCGTAGATGGAGATGGTAGATTGGGCTTTGTTCAAAGAGTGGCTGGTGCTGGTATTGTTCTTCGAGGAAGAAGACGCCGCCACCATGGCTTCTCTCTCTCTCTGTTGGCGTTGTTCTTCGGGGAAGAAGACGACATCACCATGGCTTCTCTCTCTCTCTGCTGGTGTTGTTCTTCGGAGAAGAAGATGATGCTGCCATGGCTTCTCTCTCTGCGCTGGTGTTGTTCTTCGGGGAAGAAGACAACGCCGCTGCCATGGCCTCTCTCTCTCTCTCTCTCTCTCTCTCTCTCTCTCTCTCTCTCTCTCTCAATTTGGGGATTAGGGTTTCGACTCGGGGTGCCAAACGACGTCGTTTGGTGGTTTACTTGCTGACTGGACTCTCCGGTGAGCCACATCGGTATAAGAAATTAATAAAAAAAGGCCACGTTGGATTTCCGGCCAATTTCGTCGGCGTTGGCACCAAAGTGAGCGTTTTTCAAATTTTTTGGCACTTAAGTGATCCGACGGAAACTTTTGGCACCAAAGTGAGCGCCGTACACAACTTTTGGCACCATTATTGTACTTATCCCTTAAAAACTATAATGCACTAGTTGAAAAAAAGAAGAAAAAGAAGTTAGCAACACAATAAAGCTCTTCGCACTAATTGTGGTGGAGAATACAACTCACATGAATTTGCGAATTTTTGTGAGAAGCATGAAATCAAGAGGCAATATATAGCAGCTTAGGGTGCGTTTGGTAACGTTTCTATTCAAAAATTGTTCCAGGGAACAGAAATAGAAAAAACTATTTCTGTTCCGGGGAACAATTTTTTACCAGAAAGATATGTTTGGTAAACTTGTTCCGGGAATAAAAAATGAATAGAAACACGTTTGGTAAATTTATATTCTTTTTTTGTTTCTTTTAATTTTTTAATATTTTTATTTTATTTTTCCTTTTTTCCTTTCTTTTTTTTTTCTTCTTCGGTCGCCGGCCTCCAGCGATCGGGCCGACGAGGGTTGGCAGCCTCGCCCGGCCACGGCAAGGCTCCCGGCCCCCGGCGAGGCCGAGCGTCGTCGCCTGCGCGATGCTCAGCCTCGGCCTCGCCGGATTTGGGCAAGGCCGAGCTCGCCTAGCCATGGCGAGGCTCGGCCTTGCCGGATTTGGGCAAGCTCGAGCTGGCCCAACCAAGGCGAGGCTGAGCCTCGCCAGGGGCCAGCGACGCTCGGCCTCGCCGAGGGCCGGCGGCGCGGCGAGGTCGCCGACCCTTAACGGCGTCGCCGGCCCTCGATGGCCGGTTGTCAGCCATGGTCGAGGCCGGCGACCGACCAAAGAAAAAAGAAGAAGAAAAGAAGAAAAAAAGGAGAAGAAAAGAAAGAGAGAGAATTGTTCTTCAAGAAGTGTTTCTGGAATAGAAAAGTAACTTTTTTTTGTTTCATTTTTTTGTTCCAATTTTGTTCCGAGAACAAAAAAATAGTTTTTGAACGAAAATGCAAACAAACGCATTTCTGTTTTTTTTTTTAATTCCCGGAAACAAAAAAACAAATTTTTTGTTAATAAACAAAAGAAAAGAATATTACCATGCAGCCCTTTATACGCCGGAAGAAAATGGTGTTTGCAAAAGGTAGAATCACACTATTTTGAATATGGTACGAAGCCTTTTGACAGCAAGTGGCATTTCGAAAACCTTTTAACCAAAAGCATTTATACTTTGAACACAAGTCCCACTTTTATTGTTCAAAATATGACATCAGATGAAGCATAAAGTGGCCAAAGACTAGCAGTAGACCATTTCATAATTTTTGGGTGTGATGCTTATGCTCATGTTCTGGACCATAAGAGGAAAAAGCTAGATGACAATGGAGAAAAATGCATTTTTCTTAGTATTTGTGATCAATCAAAGGCATATCCTATCACCAACAAAATCATTATCAATCGTGATGTAATCTTTGATAAAGATCAAACCTAGCCACGGAGCGAGAATAATGTTGGAGACTATATTCCGGCAAACTTTGATAATGATGAGGAAAGACAACAACCTATGGAGAGCCAATGACCACTCATCCCTAGAAGATTCTCGAAGTCCACTTGTAGCCAAACAACAATCACAACATGTTAGAAGGAGACTCACATGGATGACTAATTATGAGGTAACTAAATTTGATCAATCTAAAGATCCACTTACACATTTTGCTCTATTTTTTTTTTTATAAAATTATTATGATGCTAACACTTTTGATGTTGTTGTAAAACAATCAAGTTGGTGGAATGCGATGGATGAAGAAATTGCAGCCATTGAAAGAAAGAATACATGGGAGTTGATGGATCTCCTTAGAAGGCACAAAATAGTTGGTGTCAAGTAGGTGTAGAAGACAAAGTTGAAAACACAGGGCGAATGTGACAAGTACAAGGCATGCTTAGTAGTTAAAGGCTATAAGTAAGAGTTTGGTGTGGATTACAAAGAAATCTTTGCAACCGTTGCACAACATGATAAAATCATATTGATGATTGCATTGGGAGCTCAAAATTTATGGCCTTCTTCCAATTGGATGTGAAATCAGCATTTTTGCACAGTAACTTGCAAGAACATGTATTCATTGATCAACCTGCTAGATATGTGCAATCTGATAGTGAACATAGGATATATAAAATAATTAAAAAAAACATTAATACGGGTTAAAACAAGTTCATGGGCTTAGTATAGTTGTATTGATGCTTATCGTTTGAATGAAGGTTTTAAGAAATGTCTATATGAGCATGCACTTTTTATTAAAATAGGTAATGAAGGAAAATTGCTTATCGTGTGTTTATATGTGGATGATCTTATTTAATTGAAATGATCATACCATGTCTGACAAGTTTAAGAAGTCTTTGGTGGTTGAATTTAATATGACTGATCTTGGGATGATGTATTATTTTTTGAGTATTGAAATAACTCAATTAGCAGTAGGGATTCTTATTTCTCTAGTGTGTGTGTGTAAACGTTCAAGAAATTTTAGACAAGCTTCAGATGAAGAATTGCAATTTGATGAGTACACCAACTTTGGTTTGAAGCTTTTGAAAGATCTAAAAGGAAGAAAGGTGGACAACACTCTTTACAAGCAAATTAAGGGAAGCTTGATGTACTTGATTGCAACACAACCTGATATAATGTATGCTGTGAGTCTCATTAGTAGGTACATGGAATGCCTAAGAGAGATGCATCTTAATGCTGCAAAATGAATTTTTCATTACTTGCAAGATACTGCTACTTTTAGGCTATTTTATAAGAAGGAAGATAAGTTAAATCTATTTGGCTTTACATACAATGATTATGCTGGATATCTAGATGATAGAAGAAGTACTTCAAGATATGTTTCTATACTATGTTCGAGAGCTATCTCATGGTCCTCAAAGAAGCAACCAATTTTTACTTTATCAATAGCCAAAGTTGAGTTTGTAGCTACAACTTCATGTGCTTATCAAGCTATTTGGCTGAGGAAGATTCTTAAAGAACTTTGGTTCAAGCAACAAGGAGCAACTTCAATTTATTGTGATAGCTTTTCATCCATTAAACTCTCCAAAAATCCTATTCTACATAATAAAAGCAAACATATAGATGTGAAGTATCACTTCCTAAGAGATCTTATGAAGGATGAAGCAATTGATCTTATTTTATGTAGAAGTGAAGATTGAGTTGCGGACATATTCACTAAACCTCTCAAGTTGTCTACGTTTTTTAAGCTAAGAAGATTGCTTAGTGTTTGCTCGATGGATAATCCAATTTGAGGGAGGGTATTGATTGTCTTTAAACCGAGCGTCTATAACATTAGTTTTAAAGAGGGAATGTTGGCTAGAATTAATCAATGTGTTTTTTTTAGATGAGTTTAACTTTTTTAGTTTGTTAAGATGTTATTGTTACACTCTTAGATTATGAGAGTTGTTTTTTTTCTTTTCTTTGTGTTGCTATTTTGTAGTTATCTCATTGGTATCAATAGTCTTTTTAAAGGTCAGTTGTTGGATGAATAATGTATATAAGCAATAAAGTATTTCCCTCCGAGTGTCTCTTCCTTTATTCACTCAAGTCCCTCTTTTTTGCATAAAAAGCATCATAATAATGGGCACCAAATCAAGGAAAAAGGTACAAAAAATAGGTGATAAAATGGGATAAAGATTTATGCCAGATTTTTCAAAATAATGAAGAGATCAACGAATAATTACAGGGGATTATTGAGATTGAACTTTTTTCTTTTTGCGAGGTGCACTACCAAAACAATTCAGAAGACTTATGCTTGTTCACTATTACTCTTCAACATTTAATCGTCTATCATCATCAAACTCACATTGTGTTAATTTTCAAACTCAAGGAATGCCTAATCTCTCTAATGCGAGTGTCATCCAGAGGGTGGAAACTTTAGAATCTATTTAAGATTGGCTGGAAGGGATGAAACAAAGTAAAGCTACTTTAGAGATTAAGGTGAATTATCCAACCATTATAGAGTTTAAAGAAGCAAAAGAAGAAGAAGATGATAGAGGTCGTGGGAGAAGTGTAGCCTCTAAATGTGACGCTCTTCAACAACTCTTGTAAAAATAGGTCACCCCTTTTATATTTACACGGATGATATGCTCCCCCCTCTCTCTCGTGAAGTTTTGCTCACATGATCTCTCTTTACTAGTGTTTAGTATTCATAGATTTAAGAGTTCTGTCCCCCTATGGGTGCAATCTCGAACTCTTTCCTTCATCATTTAACACATACTAGAAATTCACATTTAGGGAAAAGTTTCCATAAAAAAACTTCAATGTGAGAGAAAACCCTATTGTTGTCGAATGAAATCTAAGATTCATGCAAGATTTCGACCATTTTATCATGGAACTAATATTTAAGATTTACAAATGCATGAGCCATCATGTTGTCAAAAATGACTTTTAAGTTGGCATAACAAACGAGAAAATATTGAGTGGGCTGGTCATGCCAAGTCACCATGTGCCAGCCCAATGAGGAGGCTCCTCGAGGAGCCATGTGAGCTAGGCCCACCATTATTTAAAGTCAAATTTTTTTTCACCCTACTCTCCCTTCATTAAATGCTATGTGCCAAGCCCCACCATTAATTTGAGTAAAAGAAAAGCCTCATCCTCTCTCTTCATTTAATGATACATATTTTTTTAGTCTTACGAGAAGAAACGCTCCTCTCTCCATTGAATGCTACATCTTCTTCTCCATCAAGCTACGTGAAATCCACTGTCTCTTGTCTTGAAAAATCCTTCTCTCCAGCTGGTTGCCTTAGCTTGTTCGTCATGATTGCCTTTTGGTCATAACTTGAGCTCATTAATTTCGTTTGAAGGAATAACAAGCATGGATGGCAATGATTTGATTGTTTTTGGCATTGAAACGAGCTGCAATGTCATCGCGGTCACCGTTGTGAGCTCTCTCTTGTTCTTAATTGCCTTGCCAATCGTAACTAATGGGTTCTAAGTTCTGACCACCTCCTCCTCTTCGTCATGGTCGCCTTTCAATTCTAACTCTAGCTCCTTAGTTTTGTGTGGAGGAATGTTGTAGTTGCCTTTGATTCAAATGCTCTTATAGTTATTATGTGAGCACTACATCTTTGTTAGTTTATGACATTACTCGTTGTTGTTTTTGCACTTACCTATTGCATTTTCTAGTCATATAGGGTAGTTTCATGATAATGTTCAATTGTCATAATTCAGGGAGCATATTAGTCAACAATAGCTAGTTTTTTTTTTTTTGAACAGGAGGAACCAGCTTGCACCAACAGTGCACCGTAAACCCCCTGGTGACGCTAGCAGGGAATCACCACCCCGACGCCACGCTTAAATCGCCTAATGATCCGCCAACCTCCTTATAACTTGCATTGCAAGGGCTTCGAACTCCCGACCTCTTGTTTGGCGGTTTGGAGCCTACCTAGCGAAGTCACCACAGCCAGTGGTAACAATACCTAGTTGTTTATTATGACATATATGATAATCACTTTTTAGATGGCTATGGTCATGCTTCTGGTAAAGTACTTACGCCCTGTCCTGTCTAATATTAATTTGGCCATCGAACATGTATGTTGAGTGTCTAGTAGTTGGCAGACTTGAACTCTAGAATCTCTACTTGGTTATTTACCGTGGTGTTCTTTTGTAAAGAAAGAAAACGATATGACTGGCATATTGAAGATAGCTGATTGTTTATTCTCCAATCTTATTGAGGGCTCAGGACAGCCGATGCCCTCAATTAGATT
This sequence comes from Eucalyptus sideroxylon, assembly GCA_014182405.2. Taxonomy (NCBI): domain Eukaryota; kingdom Viridiplantae; phylum Streptophyta; class Magnoliopsida; order Myrtales; family Myrtaceae; genus Eucalyptus; species Eucalyptus sideroxylon. Next base: position 50,269,401 of record CM024555.2, on the reverse strand, counting down.
TTGAGAAAGTTTTTATTGATAAATAGTGCTTGAGACGAGTAATTACTATGGAAGATTGAGAAAGTTCACTTACTGTGGTATAGTAACAAAATGCTAAATGTCAAATATGATGAAAGAGATTGTCAACTTGATTGATTGTCTCGCTTTTTATGAATTGTTCTTCCTTGTTGATTGTTTCATCAAAGTTTTATATTTCTCTATGACTAAATTATATTATGAATGATATCTTTACCGATTTTGTAATGACATATGGTATTGATGGTATTGTTTCATTAAAGTTTCATATTTTGAGTGTTTATGATTTTTAATGTTGTTTGGTTCGCAATGCAATTAAGATGGACTCATAATTAGTTTGAATGTTGTAAACGTTGAGCAATTCCATTCCAAGTTCATGGCAACTGACATTCAGGTTAGGTGTTTATGTTTTCCTTTATTTTCTTGTGCCATGATGATTCTCAAACTAGTTTGCTTCATTTGCTATTCTTTTTTCTTAAACGATATTGCTATTGGTTCCATCTTATATCATTTGGTGCATCTTATGGATTGTTGGTATCCAAAAGTTGAAATTAGGCTTATTGCATGCCTTTTCAGTATCAATTGATTATTTAGAATGTGTTGTGAAGCTTTAGTTTAATTTTATGGAATTGAAAATATCGTAATGAAGTAAAGAACATTCTATTATTTGTAATTGCATTTATACTATAGAATCATTTCTTTCTAGAATAAATGGGTGGAATGCAAGAATATATTTTTTAGATGTGAAATTTTTTGTTGTGCTTAGTAGGGGTGATGATGTAGGGGAAGATTTGATTGATTATAGGGGAATGTTTTTTTTTAATTTATCCAAATTTTAAATACAAGAATGTCGTTGGGTTCATATGTATTTATAAGTCTACAATTATATTCTTTGTCCTTTTTTTGGTATCCAAAAGTCGAAATTGAGCTTGTTGCATGCCTTTTCAGTATCAATTGATTATTTAGAATGCGTTGTGAAGCTTTAGTTTAATCTTATGGAATTGAAAATATCGTAATGAAGTAAAGAATATTCTATTATTTGTAATTGCATTTATACTATAGAATCATTTCTTTCTAGAATAAATGGGTGGAATGCAAGAATATATTTTTTAGACATGAAATTTTTTGTTATACTTAGTAGGGGTGATGATGTAGGGGAAGATTTGATTGATTATAGGGGAATGGTTTTTTAATCTATCCAAATTTTAAATACAAGAATGTCGTTGGGCTCATATGTATTTATAAGTCTACAATTATATTCTTTATCCTTTTTTTGTTATGATTTCTTCAGTTGATTCTTTCACGTCTATAGTTTTGACATATATCTTCTTTTAAATTCTTTGTTTTTCTTTTGTTATAATATCTTCATTTGGAGTTACCTTTTCAAAACTTTCTTTACTATGTTTTTCCTAATTTGACGCATATAATAGATCAATAAGCTATAAATAAAGATCTCAAAAAGTTTCCTAACTTTTGTACCTTTTTTTTTTTTTTTGTTTCTACTATTATGGTTGGAGTTTTAGTTTCTTTTATTGGTGGGTGATTGTAAAGCTTGGCTATTGAGTCAGTAGTTTTGCTCTTGAGTGTCGAGTGTTGTGATTTTGGAGGTTTGGTTTGTCTAGGATGGCACTAAGTTTCAAACTTCAATCTCTCTTCGATTCGACAAAAACTCCAACTGACAAAGGTTCACTCGCAATTAGTTAATTAATTTGCACATGTAAGTTTATTCGATGGCTGAATTAGAGGTTATTCGAACTTGTACTATGTGAAAGATATTTGTTTTTTTTAAAAATGGATGATATTTCACTTGTAAAAGTATTGCATTAAATATTTTTTGTCATTTGTTTGTAGCATGAAATTACCCATCTAGCAGATACTACTGGTGATTTAGGAAAAAAAATTGAGTTTATGGTAGGAATGATTTTTGCAAGTGAACTTGAAGCATATCATAAATATGTGAGCTATGATATAGGCAAATGATTTGGAGTAAGAAAGTCTAAGATTAGGAAAAAAAAAACAAAGGAGAAATAACTCGGTACTTTTATGTGTAATAGTGAGGGGTATTTTGTCAACTCATCTAATCAAGAAAGAAAATATGAAAAACTTGAAGTTAAATGTGGTTGTCCTGCTTTATTAGATCTAAAGTTGAGAATAATGCTTATGAAGTCATAGACTATGTCTCCGAACATAATCATAAATTTATATTGGAACATTAAAGTGGAAGAATTATTTCTGATACTTGCAATGGTGTTTTAATTGACGTAGTGTAAGCCGGCATTTGAGAGACTATGACATATAAGTTTTTGGCAAATGAAGCAAGAAAAAACAAAAATTTAAGTTTCATCTTACATGATAGTCAACATTTTTTATAGAGTGAAAGATTAATAAATATGACTGATTGTCCAAGTTTTTTGAATCATTTTCATTGCATGCAAATGAAAAATCCAATTTTTTTCTATACATAATAGGTAGATCAAGATGATATATTGACTAATCTATTTTGGAGAAATAGTTTGATCAAATTTGATTATAATTGTTTTGGTGGTTTTTATTATCACGTATCGTACTAACAAGTATGACTTAATATGTGCATCTTTTATTGGAGTTAATCATCATTAAAGAATGCTTGGTTTGATTGTGCATTTTTGTTGGATTAGATTACAAAGTCGTTTATCTAGTTCTTTGAGGTATTTTGAAGTTTATAAAAATTAATACTCCAAAAGCTATTTTCATTGATCAAGACAAAGTCATGGTAAAAGCCATTCGACTAGTATTTTTTAATACTCAACACAATTTATGCACTTGGCCACAATTTATGCACAAGTATAACTAATAAGAATATTTCACATCTTCACCACAAGCCGAGATTTAAGGATAAATATTTCATAAAAATTATATATAAATATAAATCAAAAGATGAATTTGAATTTATTTGGAAAAAAAAAGAAATGAGAATTGTGTACCGAGAATAACAACTAGCTTAAAAGGTTATACGACTTGAGACATAAATAGAGCTTAGCTTTTGGTTGTGATATTTTTCTTATGGTATAAGTTCAAGTAAAATGAGTGAGAACACTAATAATGTCTTCCAATAAATGTTTACTAAGATATCAACTCTTATATAATTTGTTTACCACTACAAAAAAAACAATTGAAATATATGAGAGAAATTGAAAGTCAAGATGATCATATTCTTGTTGGGAGGCCCAAATTGTGGATTTCGAATGATGGGATATTGACGCATGCCGTTTAAGTGTACACTCATACCATTTTTAGAAAGTTTAATAAAGAATTTTTTCAAGGTTTCTCTGAAAAAATTTCAAGCACTATTTTTGATACGTTAATTTTTTAATTATACTCTCAAGTGTGATGAAATTCAAAGTAAACATGTTAATAGATTTAACGTTGTTGACATATCGGTTTCTTATGAATGCAAATAATTTGAATCAAAATGGTGGTTATGTTGTTATGCTTTGCACGTGTTAAATGGAAATATATTAGTTACAATCATTCCATCTTCTTATATATTGAAAAGATAGAATAAGGGTTGAATGTGAATATATTAGTTACAGTCATTCCATCTTCCTATATATTGAAAAGATAGAGTAAGGGTGCGAAGCAATGGTATGTGAATGATGAATCTAACGAAATGTTACTAGGTCCATCCACATTTAATTGGTTTTGTGCTTTAATGCAAAGTGCCTTTGAAGTGATGAGTTTGAGAGCTCAAGATGGAAATACTATGAGAATAATGAAGAGATTGAAGGCAATAATAGCTTAAATTTCATCATACAACTTAAGTGTGGTTGTAACAAATGATGTTAGTGATGATAATAATACTGAGACTTCTTTGTGTAGGATGCCAATATTGGACCCCCTTCGAAGGAAAGGAAACGGAACAAGTTATGAAAGGTTTAAAAGCTCGAGTGAAAAAAAAATCTAAAAAATGAACACTCTCGATACTAATAGAAAATCGAGATTAACTGAGTGACCTAGAATTCTAGTTAATATATTCAGTTTATTTTATACTTATGACATATAATGTCAATTAATATATTTCTTATTTTGTAATGTAGAGTTGATTGTCCAAACAACACGTGATCAGACTCATGTGCTAGATTATTCAAGAAATTCAAATCATACTTGAAATATCTTTTGCTCGAGCAACATTGGTAGTCGTATAATTAATTTAAATTTTCATAATCAGGTATATTTCTCTTAGGTCAACATTTTGTATTTATATTATGCTAAATGGTTCAATTTTTTTTTTTTTTTTTGATATAGATGCAACCACCATACATCATACCGTTAGGGATTATAAATGGTCATTCCATATTTATTGGTTAGGTATTTAGACGTTTGGAGTTACTATTATAATGTTTGGTTGAAATTTGTTGCAAATTCTAATGTTTATTTTTAGTAATTTATTGTTTATAGATGTTGAAGTAACAATATAGATCCCTTGGAAGCATTTTATTACATTATACTAATAATGTTGTTTTCTTATATAGATCCAACCACCAAACATCATCTTGTCTGCGAATATTGATGGATTTTTCCTATTCACTAGTCAAGTTTTTAGAAGTATGGATTGCTATAATAATGTTTAATTATAATTTGTTACAAATTCTAATGTTTATTATTACTAGTTTATCGTTTATAGATGTTGGCGTAGCATTATAAATCCCATAAAAACATTTTGCTACATTTTACTAATGATGTTGTTTTTTTTTTTTATATATATGCAAATACATCAAGTTGCCATGGATTATGAACGGATTTTCCCCATTCACTAATTAGGTACCTATTATGAAAATCATTTTAGATCTTAATGTTGTTTCATTTTTAGTAAACTATTTTGATGCTTATTGATAATGGTTTCTTGGTGATAGATGTTGGAGTACCATAATAAATCATTTAGAACATGAATTCTAAAATGATCCAAAATCAGCTTTTACAAATGTTTAGAACAATAATTTCAAGAACAAGGCTAACACTAGTAAGGCTAATGCAGGAGTAGAATGCCAATAATATTACTTGCCATTGACTTGAAGTCATCATCCATTCAAACTTTCAAACAAGAATATAAAACAAATTAATTAACAACCCTTTTAGAATAGAGCATCATGCTTGGGTTAACACGATTCAGTGCCTTCCTCTCTTCTCCTTCGCTTATGAATGTCCACTGCACAATCTTCATCACATAACCAAACCACCCTACTTCACATAGCGACCAAGCTAATCAAATCCATTAAATATGAGTGTGTACAAACTCATAATTCAACCAAAAACCAAATGAAATATGATTTTAAGCTCCCAAAAAAGGAAAACAAAAAAACTAAAAAAGGATCAATTTCAATGTACAACCTTAGACTTCATAGAGCGCTTGATGAGAGATTAGAGTCTAGAAGTGGAGATCACAAAAATACCTAAAGTAGTGTAGTAATTAGCCAACAAATAACCCGTAGCGTTGGCAAGCAAAAACATGATGAATGTAGGGTGTGATGAGGAAGCACCAACGATGTGCCAGAAGCGGCGAATCTGAGCTTGGATGTGACGGTCGAGCTCTTAGGAGGGAGAGATTTTTAATTCTCTCCTATCAGTTATTATAATTGGGATTATTTCATCATTATACCTTATTGTATTCTCATTCCCCCCCCCCACTTTTCAAAGGCAATCTTATTAGAAATTAATTATGTATTAAAAAGCATATAACTATAGCTCAAAGAATAACGTTTGACATACTTTCATAAAAGGATAAGTGCATTGGAAGTATTTAAACTTGTCACGAAAGTGCATTTGAGTTTTCAAATTTTCAAAAAATGCAATTAAGTCTTGAAACTTGTCATGAAAGTGTAACAAGTCCTAAAACTTTTAAAAAAAATGTAATCGAATCCTAAAACTTATGTGAAAGTGCAATCAGCAAAAGAACTTGATTTGATCAATTTGACAAGCTTTGGGACTTGATTTTACTTTTTGAAAGTTTTATAAAGACTCGATTGCACTTTTATGACAAGTTTTAAGATTTGATTGAACTTTTTGAAAGTTTTAGGATTAAATTGCACTTTATCAATAAGTTTTAGGATTTCCAATGCACCTATCCTCTTTCATAAACATTTTATTTTAAGGTTATGTCATGAGGAAGTCAAATTTTTTTTTTTTAGCTGTATGAATGATTTTTTCTTTTGAATGATGAATGAGACTTAGTGCTTGTCAAATATGAAAGAGAAAGAGAAGTAATAGCACAAAAAGTTTCGTTTGATTTGCAAAAAATGGATAATGTGAAAAATATTTTCCTAAAATTAGATTGCTTGTATTACTAGCAAAAATAAATGAACGCTTTTTTTTTTTTTTTATTATCTATAAAAATATTTTGATATAAATTGTTGTCAACAATGAAAAAAAATTTCATTGATCAATTACTTCAAGCGATACGAACAATCATTTTTAGAATTTTTTTTAAATCATCTATTTTTTGCGAAATAAGTGGAACCTAAATATTGAATGATGTAGAGATGAAAAGTATTTTAAGATAATTGAACATTGATTACTAATATTATCGAATTTTTTACATGTATGGAATTAAGAATATTGCTGGTAGGTTTTAATAATACTAATATTGACATTTGAAAGATTAAACAAAATCAATTTGTTACTCTTTATTTGAATAATGAAACAATGGCAAGAAATTGTTGATAAAAGCAAAAAATATAAAGAAATTCTGTAAATGATTAGGAAAAGAGAAAATATGTCAAGAAATTCTATAAATTTGTGCGTTCACTGGACACAATACATGTATAAATCGATATTTGATATTAAGTAAGATAAAGATTAACATAGTGATATAGAATCTTGATCTCAAAGGAAAAAAAAATTAAGATTTTTCAAAGTGGGAAGGTCTCTTTTCTTTATATAATAGTATAAATAGTTGGAAAAAATTCTAATTATCCATGATTATTTTCTTTATATATAATAGTATAAATAGTTGGAATTCTAATTATCCATATTAACGCACAAACTTTAGGTTTAGTATCAATTCCAGACCAAATTTCTTTCTCATAAAAATCGCTAATTTTCACTTGAGTCCCAAATCTAGCCTTTGTTAATTTGGAACCTTAGTTGTCCAATGTGGCAAATCCACATAAGCAGTAAATATACATCAGTTTTTTTTTTTTTTTTTTTTACTATTGACTTGGATTTTTTCTTTCTTTCTTTCTTTTTTGCATTTTTAGAATACTCTCTGTGTGTCCGTAGCCTAAAATTTCTTCTACTCAAGCAACGCTAGCGGCAGCCTTGTTGTTGGCGTGGCTAGTGTCCATTGCGTCGTGGTAGCATCTGGCCTTAGATTTCAATTCCCTTGCCATCTTTGTTTCTTCCCTATTGGTCTTGTTTCGCAGGTGGATCCCCTCGCAATCTGGTCTCTGTCTTTTTTTGCGTTTTGGGTAAAGACGTTAACGAGTGCCCAAAAGGGTACCATTTAGATTAAAATAAATGATTATTTGTAGTTTTTTTCGGCTTGCTTAGGAGAAAACTTGGCTTACTGGTTTCTAAGTTCGGAAGAGGGCTTGGGCTTGGGCTTGCTCCAAAGAAAAGGCTCTAGTTGTGAGCTTGCTGGTCTCATTCATGGCGTCTCTCGATGCGCGGTGGTGCACAACTTCAAATTTCGAAAAGAGAGCATAGGCCTGTCGGTGAAGTGAAGGATACTATGCACACCATCATTGTTTTTCAAGCTGTGATTGAAGTGAAGCACAAGAATAACTTCGGATTCCATGCTTAGGAGACCATGAAAAGTGCCTTAAATCCACGTCACGAAGCGTCATGTACTTATTGATGACATGGAACTGCCACTTTAACAACTAATAGTTCCAAATCAATGGGGGCAGATTTGGAACTTGAAAGGAAGTTACTTTTTGTGAGATAAAAGAAGTTTGAATTAAACTTGGCACTAAACTTAAAGTTCGTGCCTTTTTTTATGGAAGTAGCCCGATTTTTTTTTCCCCTTCAATTATGGCATCCATCCTTGCCTAATAATGTTGCAATTTGGTTGTTTAGATTCGAATTGGGGTAAGATTGAATAAAGGGGATTTGAAATCCTCCAATATCCCTAATTGTAAAGATGTCACGTCATATGTTCAATGCAACCTATGATAGGATTTGAAATATTTGATAAAAATCTTTAAAAATATTTGAAAATCTATAACTTAAAATAAAATTGGAAATCTTTCAAAATCTTTTGCGTTTTAAAATCTTTAAAAATCTTTGAAATTCTCATCCCTTGCCAACTCCTCTTGTATGTGAGATTCAAACCCTTTCAATCACGTTTCTGAAAAGTCAACCACAGAGCATGACCACTCTCAACCGACACGAGTTCTCCTAATTCTAAAATAGCCTTGTGAACAAAGGGAGACACTTCCTATGGGTCGTACGGCCGGACTTCGTCGCCAAAGAAAGCGGCTCCTCCATCACGGAGGAGCTAAGGGAGTTGATAGCGGAGAAGGCGTGTGTTGTGAGGCGGGCCCGTGGAAGTTTTGCTCCACGGTGCCGTCGCACTGTAATTGATGTACATCAAGTGGAATTCAATGCTTAAGAGCGAGGTCCCTAGGAAGCTTATAATGTGTTGGCCGTTCTTCATCGACCAACAAGTGAACAGCCGACTTGCAAGTCACGTATGAAAGGTTGAGCTTGACGTGACGGATATATGCAATTGGGGTGGAAAGGATGATCTATGCAAACCTAGCATGACATTGTCTTTAGACCCCATTTCATTCTCACTCATTGGACATTGGTCAAAGGCGACGATGATCGTCCGGTGGTCGAAAGTGTTAATGATTGACTATCTTGATGGTGTCCTTGGACGATTCTATCGATGAAGCAAATATGATGTAGTATATGATGCGTCACTACATCGCGTTATTTTTTTATTTTTTAAATTTATTATCCAATCCGGGTTTATCCCACCCCTAAGCCATATTTCTTATATGGCATTCTATCTTGATAGTTTTAGGTTTATTCAATCCAAAGAGCGTAACCAAATACTGGATGGAATAATTTGTTAATCCTTTGGACTACTAAACACAGTCTAAGTTAATGACTCAGGATCCATGCCCTCACCTCTAGCGTCTAAGATCTGACATTTCTCTCTCACCCCTGGCATCGAACAATGGCCTTACTAGGTTGCACCGACACGGACACGCGACACGCGACACGACACAACACGACACGACGATACGTTATTTTTCAAAAGTAGAGAATTTCGACACGTTCCGACACGTTATATATTAAATAAATATTTTAATATATAAATGCATAAATAACTAAATAATAATAATAAAAAGAGCCTAGAATTAATCTATACTAAAAACATTAATCATACATTTGTTAATATCATTCTTTGTTTTAATTTGACAAATTCAACTACATTTCATTGTAATAATCCATAAAACTTGGAGGAAAAAACAAGTAGTCCATGTTTCATTATTAAATTTAAAATTCAACAATAAGAAAAAAATCAACATTCCATTATCAAATATAACAAAAAGCCATTCATCCACATTATCTACTTTTTCTGAAAAAAAAAAAAAAAAAAAACTCTTCGGCTCATCAAGGGAAAAATTTACAATTTCAAGCATCCAACATCTTCAAAATGAGTATGAGAAATTTGTTTTAGCTTTTATTATTATTATTATTTATTTTAATTTATTTTATTTATATTTAAACCCCAAAAATTTTTGGAAATTTGTAAAAATAACCCTGTGCGTGTCGAAGTCACGTGTCGGAATTTTGCAACTCGCGTGTCGGAGCGTGTTGAAGGCAGTTGACCACGTATTGGATTTTCCGACACGCGTTGACAGCATGTCGGAGCGTGTCGAAGCATGTCGGAGCGTGTCGGTCACGTGTCGGAGTGTCGGACACGACACGAAGGGTCCCGGAGAGTATCCGTGCAACCTAGGCCTTAAATCCACGTGAGGTCAATTAGTTCCTTGAAAGGAATTTCCCAGGTCAAATGATTATTCTTCTGTCCCCGCTTTCTCTTTTTCTTGTGACTTCAATGTTTTTTCTCGAAGTTAGAAGTGTCAAACCAATCTCAATAGGTACGAAGGTTTTATTTTTTGCCACTTATATAGTCGTCAAACTGCCCTCAAACGTGCCAAGACTAACATATTGTTTCATCACAAAATAATAGGAAAGGGTAGCACTACTCACCGTAGAGGTTACATTTTTGTTACGCAATTTCTACACCCAACAATATTTAGTCAGTCACCCTGATTTTAATGTCCAAGTTAATCAGCTCATTTATATACTGCCCGTAAGACAAGAAAATTCTTCATATGAGGTCGAAAACTCAAAGCACAAGCTAGCCAAAAGTTCACATGTGATATGACTTAGATTCATCGTCCCGTTGAAGACTGTTGTTGGGGGAAAAATATAACATAGGGAGAGCATTCCTTTACTTCACTAAAGTCATATAACATGTGGATTATGTTATCTTAGATGAACTCAAACAATATAATGATTCCTCTATAGACAATGATATGTGATATGACTCATAAATTATCATTAAGCTTTTGTGCTCTAGGGCCTAGGGGTGAGTAAATCTCCTCCTTTACACTTAGGCTGCGTTTAATAGTTAAAATAAAATTTATCCTATATCCTGCATTTGGTGCTTGTTCAATATAGGATAAAGTCAAATATAAGGGGAATATATACTGGATAAAATTATCTTATGAGGAAGGTGAGATAAATGTGGATGGGATTTCTAATATCCATAATAAGAAAATTATTTTTCTCAAATAAGAAACTTCTTAAATTAATAAATTTAAAATTATATTTAAATATAAATAATATTTGAATTCTAATATAAGAAATTCATAATGACAAAAAATAACGAATTTTTTTAATTTAATATTATTTTTATCTATATATTCGAATTTAATTCTATCTTACAATGTATATTCAATATCTAAATATAAATATATATTTATATCTATCACATATTTTAGGTGTTTTAATATTTAAGGTATATTAGTATAGTTTACTATTTAATAAAATTTTATTAGAGAATAATGGAAGGGGAAGAAAGAAACAAATACTTAAAATAAGAGATAAAATTAAAATAAAAAAAGAAACTAAAAATAAAATACATAATAGTGTCGCAAGAAATTTTTACCATTTCTGTTTGTAAAATTTTTGGTTTATCTATATTGATGTGCCATTTATAACAAATAATATACATTATATGATGGATGTTAATATATTCAACTTTATTATTGCAATCACCAAACAATTGATGGAATGTAGTAAAATTCCTGAAGTTCATATTATATCTTATCCAATCTTATCCTAATTAGAAATCTAGACGATCAAACATAGCCTTAGAGTTTTCATTTACTGAGGTTAAGCTCTCATTGAAATGTTTTATAAATTGATTGAGTTCAAAATTCGGAGACATTTAGAATAGTGCTTCCAAAGATCTTTTCAAGGATTGGATCAAAATGCATGGCAAAAATAAGAGTATATCTTTTGTATAGGGAATTTTGCTTTTGCATAATAATAAAAAGTTTCGTGTACATAATTTGATGCTGAGTTATTTATTCATTCGAGGTTGAGTTTGTGGAAATTCAGGTTGTGATAGGGAGTTCCGAAAACAAAAGGGGATTGCCATCGTTAGAGTTTGATAAAGCTCAAAAACTCGAACTTGTGTACTTCGAAATCGATGATCACGATACTTACTCCATGAGGAAAACTTGTTAAGTAAAAACTTTCTTACTTGAAGGATTCATTTGTTTCTCTCAAAATAAATTATTTGAAATATATTTTACTAAAAATGATTGCTTGTATTACTTACAAAAATTCTTGAAGAAAAAATATTTTCATTATTTATGAAAATATTTAGACATAAATTATTCTCAATAATGAAAACATTTTTCATCAATTACTTACTTCAAGCGACACAACCAACAACTTTTAAGCAAAATATTTTTAAATTATTAATTTTTCGCGAAATAAATAAAAAGGGAGGATGAGAGGCTTAATGCTCATGCACATAGGGTCATCGAGTTTCCTCATCTTGCCATCTTTTTATTCCATCTTATACAATTACCTGGTCACATGGTTCCCTTAGTTCGAAAGATCTCATACAGGAATGTGACGTAAGCTTGGTTGCCTTGCTAGTTCCAAAAAAGAAAAAAAAAAAGAATTTACCATAGGGAATCAAGGCTCAAAATGCGCAGACAGTGGACATGGGAAGTCCAGTGACCACACTAGGTTTTCACCCAACGTTGTACGTTTGACTTTTAAAAAAAGTCTTCTTTTTTCCTTTTGGTGTAAATTAACGCACATGTATGTGTCACGACCTGAAAGAAAAACCTTAAGGCCGCACGGGTCAGCCTACGTGTGATCGAGAGCGAATCGATTGGCTCGTTACACGTGTCATTCTCCTCTCGCTTTTTTTTTTTTTTTTTTTTCTCTCTCCTCTTTTGTTTTTTCCTTTGGCTCTTTCTCTTTTCTTCATTCCTTTTTTTTTTTCTCCTCCTTTTTTTCAATGCCTCCCAAACTTGCCTTCTAGAGTAAACGATCGTGCATGTAACTTTAAGTTGGCATCAGCATCGGTGCATGGTCCAAATCTTGGAAACCTTTCCAATTTTCTCCGACCTACTTTCCTATTTTCGGCTATATCTCATCATGTGATTATGTTCAGATCCTGTCTTATACGGACAAAAGATTTATACGTGTGGGAGAAAAAATGTAATAAATACAATATTGCCTAATCTCATAATTGTATTGGGATCAAGCTACTGTTGATAACAAAAATTGACAAACTTGTGGTTGGTATCGACAAATGATAGACTTAGTTGGTAATAGTAGAATTTGGCGAACAACAAAAATCGTAGGTAAAACAATCGACAACTTGAAGAGTGTCGATAACTTGCCATGGAAATGGACAATCAACACAAAGTCGAAACTATGGGTGGATATGTTTATTGCGACCATTTAAGGTTTTTATAACTTCTTGTGGATAAGTATTTGTTGTAACTTTTTGTAATCACAAAAGGATAGGAAGTATTGTAACCTTTGGTTGTATGCTATAATAACATTATACTCTTTGTAAAGGATCTCTAACCAATTAAAAAATTAATTATTCTTGCAAATTTATCTTTATCTTTATTTTTCTTTAATTTAAATGACTGGCTATGATTGTCTCTAATCTTCATACCTATAAATTTCTCGCAATTTACTTTCATGTCCAAAAGTAACAAAGGACTATTTGCAATCTTTGTCAATTCATATCATGCCATCCACATGCTTGAAAAATATTTTAGACACTTTTCTAAAAACATCCTTGCTTGATGGGACACATTTTGTTGAATCAACTACGCATTAACCATATTTCAACAAGAGCATGACAATGCTAATGGCAACAACTCATTACCACAAACTAGTAATGAGACAACCACACATTCTAATACTTTGGCCACTGGGAGATCGACAAACGATAATCGATGTGAGGAAGTTGATTTGCCGATGCATCACACAAAGAGCAATTAAGATATGTTGCTTCGTATTCCAACATGGTATCAGCCATAAAAAGGATATTCAAAGAGCAACATATTGATATGACCAACTATATTATGAGTCATATATCCAATGTAGTTAAGCCAATCATCATCAATGATGTGAATGATGTTATGTTGAGGCCATGATCTTTCAAGCAACTACTACAAACAAATCCAGTAGTAACCGGTAGAATTCTAGTCCCATTACTTTTTTCAGGGTAATGTTGGTAAAAAAAGCCTAATTGGTAACACTAATTTAGCAAATGAAACTACTTAATAGGCCAGTTAATTGCCAAATGTTGAAAATGTAAGGCTAGGAGCCCCATCGATACCACCCGATGTGAATATTCCTGTTAGGCTTAATATGTTGATTAATGTAGATAATTCTGCAAGATTAGCAATACCACCTAGAGGACAAGATGACCAACCAAATCCATAATTGAATCTAGCATAGTTTGTCGAAGAAGTTCAACAATAATTGGGATTAGATAAGGGTGTTATCATATCTGTCTATAGGAAACCACAATTTCAATGGCCAATAATCGACCTCTTCCAAATAATTTCAAAATAACTGATTTTGCCATTTTGTTGGTGAAGATGAACAATCGACCATTTTTGACCACATTGTTCAATTTATTGCTCATTGTGGGAAGTAGGGACAAATCAGTTGTTAAGAGTTTATGTCCTTTGTCTTCGTTAGAAACTTCTTGCTTTACTTGATATACTACTTTACTACCTAATTTGGTGCATAATTGGATAGAGATGGAGAGACAATTACATTATCAATTTTATAGAGCGAGACTATTGATTATTGATTTGTCCAGACTCTATCAATACATCAATGAGTTGGTTGACCAATTTGTTTCTCAATTTAAGAAGGCTAATAAGTACCTTACTTCATTCATAGAAAAAAAGAATTCACAAGTTTGGCTTTTGTTAAATTGAAATTTAATCAAAGAGTAATTTTTTTTAGTTGAATCAAAAAAGCAAAATTCAAAGGCCAAGACTTTGCCGATTTATTTCAATGGGTAATGAGTATCTAAATATGAGCAACTTCTTAAAGACCAAGATAAATGGTTATCTAGAAACTTTGCACAAAACACGGCTTTAATGGAAAACTATAAGTCAGAATATGAATCTACCTTGAGCTTAAACATTGAAATAAATATGACAAACTGATGCTCAACAAGTCTTACATTTGTTGATCCGTAAAGCCTAGCGAAATTAAAAAGAAAAAAAGAAAAAAAGAATGGATATGGCAAAAATACACAAGTTTACTCGTTCGACACTAACAAGTTGGACAGAATCTACCATTTACTTTTAAAGATGGCCTGATAAAATTAACAAAGGCCAAATTGTCTTGAGTTAAGAAGATTTAGTAAACAAAAGAATTGCAAGTGGCACCATTCATGAAGTCATAACACTATTAATCGTATTATTTTAAGATACACAATGCAAGAGTCAATTTGAGATGGAAAAATCAAGTTGCCGATGATAAGGGGCATGCAATGACCCCTTTAATTTAAAAGAATCGAATGAACAATGAGTCATTCCATTCATTTAAAAGGGAGTATATTTTGATTGTCATTGGCAAGTGGCAAACTTAGTTGATGATGGCAAAGTTGGGTAAACAACAAAGTCATTGATGAAAAAGATATTCCACGACTAAAAGAGGATTGACAACTCGCCAATGAAATCATCAAATAGCGGGCAATCGACACAAAAACGTAATTACTAAAGGTTATATTTATTGTCTCTATTTTAGGATCTTGTGACTTCTTATGGATAAGTGTTATTGTAACTTGTTGTAACCACAAATTGGATTATGATGTTATATTTTCAAATCTAATAACCACTTGTAACCGTCAATTGTGGGTTATAGATAACCACAATGATCAATCAAAGAACTTTAACATCATCGCAAATTTATCTTATGTTTAACTTTCCTGCAATTTAAATGGCTGGCCGTGATGCCTCTCATTTTCATACCTTTACTTTTTTTTGTCATTTAATAACCTAGCTAAAATCAACAAAGCTTTAGCAACTTTTATCGATTCATGTTGATCCTTCCACTATTTTAAATATATTTCATTGGCCCTTTTTTAATGAAACCGCTACATTAAAGGAAGAGGAAACTCTAATATGGGACAAGAAAAAATTAAAAAAAAAAAATATTTAACACAGCATCAATCTAAGCGAGACAAAAATCATTTTTACAATCCTTCCAGACTTTAGCAAAATATTTATAACTTGGTTGCTCTAGGAATGTCTTCTAAAATTTGAATTCTCTCATATTGGATATTATAGTAGGGATTATTTCATTATTATACCTTCTAGTTTCTCATTGTCCCTCTTTTCAGAGGCAGTCTAATTAGAAGTTAATCATGCATTGGAAAGCAATTTATTTTTAGTAATATCACCTTTTAAGATTATGTCGTGAGGAAGTCAAATAATTTTTTTTTTTATGAATAACTTATTTTTCTATTTACTGAATGATGAATGAAATTTAGTGCTCATTCGATAAAATTTAGAAAAAAAGAAGTTGTACCGAATTTGTAGTGTTGATAATAAAAAAAGTGTTGAATATGAAAATTATTTGAAGATAATTGAACATTGTTAACATAAATGGAATTGCTAATTTTGTTGGTAGGTTTTAATGAATGTGCACATACAAATGTTGATAAATCGGCATTTCAAAAGTTAAACAAAATCATTTTATTATAATCTATTTCAATATTAAATAACGGAGATGAAGGTATAAAGGTTGAGGATTAAGTCCATGATTATGGGAAGAGAATATTTCAAGCATTGAAATGTTTTTAGAGAGGTTCTTATAGAAAAGATAACATAATCATTTCTATATTGAAAAAAAGTGAGATGAAGTAAAGTACAAATCTACTCATTCGACAATGGAAACATTTATGGACAATAAAGACGATTGAGATTTTCTAAAAGTGGGAGGCTAGCCTTACTCCATGTAATGGTATAGATAGCTGTTAAGAGGTACAATTTATTATTTACTCTAGTGAATGAATTATGGAATCCATCCTTTTTTTTGTCAAAAAATCCATCCTTACATAATAAGTGAATTTGCGAGTTACATGTTTTTCATAATTATTAATGTCACGCCCCAAACCTTGAGTGCGGCAACATCCCGCCATAGTCATGCAAATGCGATATTTTCAGGTAGTGTAGCCGACCCTAATCATTTATTATTGCCCAAGAGGAACGTATTATAAAACCCCTGACAAAAACTCACGAGATATGAAAGCAGGAAACTGACTCATTCATAAACAAACATGCTTTCAAAGGTAACCACACTAGGGTTTACACATATACTAAAAAGGGGCAGTCTACAAAAGGGATCAATCCTATGACCACTAGTCGGATTCGTTCTTCGATCCCACTTCTGATTGATCAGCCTCCGGGGGTTCCACCATCTACGGTCCTGAAATTTTGGCCCACAATGGGGTGAGATATTGTCTCAACAAGTTTAACCCCCCAAACCCCTATTAGAAAGAAAATACGCCCAAGGGTGGCCTAGCCACACCACATAGAGATCTTACCTCGCCTTAGTTCCTTCCTGCAGGTTAGCACAATTCAAATCACTCAATCACAGATAGTAATAGGAACTTAAACCGCTGGAACGCCAACAATATCATTTCGAATGACCACATGAGTCTGGATTATAAAACCAAATCATTATGACATGTTCCATACCATGTCACACGATTTCGTCTCATAATCCAACCCATCAATAACACTCAGCATGCGTTCCAATTGTTATTCACTACCATAGTTCGGCTATTTGCTGACATAATGCCAGGCATCGCCTACTTGGAGCGCGGCTTTGTCACTACGTCAATGGCATTCTCGAAGGAGCATGGGTCTAGTTGGCCTAGCCTCTACTGCGACCCGCATCCATTGTAAGGGGCATCCCATATAGGGGCAAGTCTAGCTTAATAGCCCTGGACAACTTCCTCTTAATTATCACACAACAAAATCATACTTGGCCCCTGGACACTTTGCATTTCACTCAATGCTTCCACTTAAAATAGTGATTCCAATCATTTTTCTTCATATTAAAAACATCTGAGAAAGTAGTTGTGTGAGTGGGTACACAATCGGATTCGAACCAGAAAAACTAACACCATTCTTTTTCAAACCCCACTACTTGATATACTATTTAAAATCCATTTTCGGTGTCAAACCCGACACTTGGAATTTTTTGAAGAAATTATATACTTTTCACAATCACCACTCAGTTTAACAATTCAACAATCAATTGTACAAATCATCACTCAATTAGCAATATCCACTCATCAAATTAATAATCTGAATACACAGTAGCGATTAGCGCAAAATTATGAGAATTTAGGGTCCCGAAATAATTTTCGAAATTTATTAAATAATTAAATTTATTCTGAAAATTAATTAAATAATAATATTTTAATAATTCGAATAATAATATATTATTAAATTATTAAATAATTTCAAAATATTTATTTAATCCAAAATTACCTCATTAAAGTCAAATCAAGGCTTATCATAATACAAACCTACTTATCCTTAATTAAATGTACTTTAAACTAAACACCACTTTAATCTAATCTACTCTTAAATAAATTAAACTAACCACCTAATAACACTTAATATAAACTAAGCACCCTAAAGCATCATTAACCCTATAATCAATATTTAATGAGCTAAATTCACTTGATTAACGAACCGATCGGACCAAAACGATGAGGACGTCGAGGGGATTGAATTTTCTTAAGGCGGGCCGAGCATCCGGGATCGGGAAGTCGGCCGAAACGGGCCAAGACCGGGCTGCCATACCCATTTTATGCAGCTGTTGTTTTGGGGCCAAAGGAGGGCGGATCTGAGCTCGATTGGGCGGAGGAACAACGGGGGAGAGACGGCGGTAGCTTGGGGCAGTGTTCGATGGCGACTCCGGTGGTGGCAAGCAGAGGCGTGGGCGGCGAGCAGCTTCTCCGATGGTGCTGCAAGCTTCGCTGGTCTTCAATCGCCGGGTGAGCGGGCGGCGTGGAGTGGCGGCGGCGAGGGACAAACGGCGAGGCTCTGGTTGGTGGCATGCAACGGCCATGGCTGCTTGGTTCCTTCCTCCATTTTTTTTGGTCTTCGCACTGCCGAGATGGAGGTAGGAAACCGACGGAAGAGGGAGAGGAAGGAGAGAGAGAGAGAGAGAGAGAGAGAGAGAGAGAGAGAGATGGGACCTCTTCTTTTCTTTTTTTTTTTTTTTTTTAATCCAACAAAAATGGCCAACCATGACATCAAGTGACATCACTTCCCACTCACCCAAATCTTCCACCACAATCTTCCCAATAGGTCCAATTTCATTTTCTGCCGTGGCATAATAATTTTTAAACTTTGTACATCACATTCTTCAATTCCATTCAATCCACTTTCAATTGAGCCAAATTGAAGTCTGTAAAATTAGTCAAATGTCATTACACTTCAATTCACATATTTACTTGACCATAGAACCATCTTGAGTCCCCAAAACACAACTAAAGGTTGGCCTACTAAATTCTCAAGCCAAATTAACCATACTTTAATTAATTTGCTAAAAAAACTCAGTTTACATGAAAAAATCATCCGATGATGAGTTAATGATCCTAAAATGATTTGTGACACATTAGCACTTCCAATTTCTGAATTCGATCTCAATTTCACGAGTAATTTCACTCTTGTACAATATTAGTGCAGTCTCACGTACCGGGTAGCCTTTAGAAATTTTCATGCATTTGTGGTTGATCATCTCAAGCCATAACGTACATCTTTGACATATTGGTGACTCTCAGTTGTCGGGGTAATTTCAAGGTATCAAGTACAGACACATGGTACCCAATCGATAGAAAAGTCGGTACAGTGCCGATCGACAAGAATTGTGCGATCTGGTGGAATCACCCACACTTGATCACATGTCTCTATCGAGTCGACCTATCTCCGGTCTCTAATCGATTTTTAATTGTGCCGCAATGACCCTTGCAGATTAGTTCGGTCGAAATGTTGCTTCCTAGTCAAATTCTCAAGTTTGATGTATTAGAATCTCTTAACGGCTTCACCTGATAGACTAGTTTTCACATGAGTGGCTGACTCAAGGAAAAGAACTATATGCGTGCCCGTATCAATTTATTGAAAATAGAATTGAAAAGTCAGGATGTCACAAATAAGTCATCGAATGTGCTTGATCTCATTAAATACAAAAGAATTTACTTTTTACCATTTATATAGACTGCGCATGATAAAATTTCTGTTTATTGATTTCTCTGTTTCTCTGTTCCTCGGAACAGGTTTGGAACAGAAATCCGTTTGGTAACGCAAATTGATTTTTCTATTTTTGAAACAGATTTCTGTTTCAGAAATTGTTTTGGGGGAGAAATCATAAGCTAAAAATTGTAACTTCTCTGTTTCTGAAATAAAAATAGAAATTTTCTTTTTTGAGACTTTGTTTAAGAAACATGCATGACTTATGTATTTCATTTCATGACTTATGTATTTGAGACTTTGTTTATTTATGTTTTTAAGTTGCAATTATGATGATATTATTGCTATAGGCATTCTTCTTTAAGGAATGTCATTGAAAGATCATTTGGGACATTGAAGAATCGCTTTTTCATTTTGAGGCACATGCCCTCATTTGCATTTCGAAAGCAAGCACATATCGTAATTGCATGTTGTGCCATCCATAATTACATCCGCGATCAAGAAAAGATGGATAAGAACTTTTCCCTATATGGATATCCGATGTACGTGGCTGAACCTACGCAGGATGAGCTTGCAAACATTCAATTGACCGAGGAGGGAAACCAAATAAATATGCTTAGGAAAATCATTGCCAATAAAATGGCAAGGGAATAATATGCCGGAAATTCCATGAAATTGTATTTTCAACTTTTGTAATGTATTAGTATTATTTCGACTATTATTTTGTATTTGAGGATTTCCTATGTTGTTATCTAATCAATTTCTATTTTTAGCACAACTTTCATTTTATTAATTTCGAATCGCTCGCAAATTGCGTCTCCCTCCATGTCAATTAGTACCTAACATAAAATCACTTTGTGGTCTCAAAAGAATGCAAAAAAGTGTAGTGACTTAAACCCGAATCTTGAATGAGGAGAATAAATACATTCACTATTTGCATATTAGCATTTGAAAATACCAAATCTTTTATAGTTTGCATATTAGCATTTTTTATACTAATTACTAGCTTTTATTTACATAAATTGCTAATGTTTTGAAGTTCCTAACTACTCTATCAAATTACCAATATAAATTAAAGTGATTGATCAACTTTTATCAAATTAAATTACCATCATAAGCACCAAGAAGAGTGAGGTAAAAGGATGGGGACAATATGATTTATAGAAATAGAAATTTTTTTCTGTTATCAAACGGATTTTTTAAAATAGAAATTTTGAGTCGTTATCAAACGGGTTTCTTTGCTCGAAACTTGGGTTTGGGGAATAGAAATTGAGAAATTGATTTACGCCGAAAATCAATTTCCGTTTCGAAAATTTTATCATGTGCAACCATAGTTATCATATTGCCCTTAATTAGAGTTGCCAAAATTTATATATCGTTTCATCACAAAAGAATATGAGACGAGAAAAAATATGAAATAATTAATGAACAAAAGATTGTAAAATCTAAGTTGACTCTCAAATGGCTCCCATTAAACTAGAAAAATTTTGAAAGCAATTATAGGAATTGCTTGAAGCAAGGGATATTCCGCTCTCTAAAGGGCGGTAGGAGACACCTATCCTCTTCCACCTTAAAGACTACATATTTGTTAATGAAATATCCGGACCCAACAATATTTGGTTGATCGACTTGATTTGTCTATCTAAAATTAATAGGTTTGCCATTGCACGCTAAGTCATCGTAACTCAAGAAATTTCTTCATTCATATGTGGTCAAGACATCACCGCTCTTAGCGGCTCAGCTGGGTCAAGCTCTCTTTCCCTCATGAAGGAGAGAAGTTTAAATCCAAGAAGGGTTGTTAGGGAAAGGGGAGCACCCTACGTGTTTGAAAAAATAGGGTTTTGGATTTATACTTACAAAACCGATTTTCGGACCGGTTTCAACAGGAACCGGACCCTACCGTTCCGGTTGCACTCCCTATCATAATCTGTTATATTGATTTCTTTTTTTAAATTTTATTTTATTCACACCCTCCTTTTTTTCATCATCCTCTCTTCTCCTTCTGCCATTTCTCTCATACTTTTTCCCCACTTTTCGCCCCAGTCCGTAACTGCAAAGTAGCAAGCTCCGTTCGACGACGCTGTCCGCTCCTCCGCTGCATGGAAGAATCGGAGAGACGGTCCGGCCGCCCCCGCCTCGACTGGGACAAGCTCTTCGCCGCCGCCGCCGCCGCCGACGACGACGACGCCCCCACGCCGGTCCTGGTCGTCGAGAGCTCCTCCTCCTCCTCCTCCCCCTCCCCGGCGGCGGCGGCGGATTCCGACGACTGGATCGCGGCCCTGACCGACTGGGGCCTGGCGGATAATATCGCCAGACAGGCCCGCACCCTCAGAGATTGCGAGCGGAGTCTGCGCGACAAAGGGGAGAAGCTCCGGTCGACGCTCCGGCGTCTCCGGGAGGAGCAGGAGCGGAGGAAGCTCCGCCGCATCGAGAAGGTTCTCTTCCCAAAATTTTGTTTCTTGGGTTGTGAGGTCGGGTTTTGGGTCGTCGGGCCACCGATTGGGCGGCTCGGTGAAGTGGGTTTAGCATTTTTTTTCGTTGGTCGTTTCGTAGATGATCGAGTAGATGAAGGTTTAAAGGCTTTGCGTTGTCGATTCTCTCTTCAATTGAAATCGTTTCGGCAATACTGAGCGATCATAGGGAACGGGTTTATAGTCTCGTGCTTGCGAATTTGCAATGCTGTTGCCCACTACACCTGGCGAGCTGAATTCAAGGAAAGTCCTGAAATTTCTTGCTGCTTTATCAATGTTTTGTGCACAGTAAGTCCCTTTTCCTATTATGAAAAGTGGGAAGGGTCTGTCATGTGGTTGATATCCAACGTCGGGGACCATTTTAATTCTACCTGCCCTACAGCATTCTCCTCCCCTTATGATGACTTGAAATCTTTTACTTTCAAATTGAAAGATGACATTTTTTAGGGTTTGCCCATGGCATAAAGTCGATGCTTCTAGATTGGCAACGCCTGCATTTGACATTCTCCTTGCAGTAGACATGCATGCTTTGCGGGAGTTGCTGTTGGAGGATGCAGTCTGAAAGTTGAAGTCAACTTGTTCTCATTTTCTGCTTACTGTTGCAGCCTCTGTTCCTTTATCCTGATTCTTTATTTTGTTCTACTCTTGCTATGATGTGAAAAAATTTACAATAGATAAGAAAAGATTGTTCAAGCTTGAGTTTTGATTACGCGTTTTTTCTTAGCTTAATAGCCTGTCTAGCGCAATATCAAACATAACATCTGCAGTTAATGTAAGCTGTGTTGTGAGCAAGGTACCAGGTCAAGTTTTGAATGATTGACTTAATTTTGAAGATCTTTTGAATAACTGATTCTTCTCATGCAATTGGCTTGGTTGCCAGCTAAATGAGATGTAATTCAGTCACTCTGTGCCACTTGGTTTTGGACATTATCATGATTTTGGAAATAAAATAGAGTTAATTATTTTCGTTGTGCCCATTAACTGTTTTACATTAGCTGCTATGATTAAAAAGATTAATGGTGAAGTCATTCAAACTTGATACTAGCTAGCATCATTAATGAATTCATATTTTAGGCTTGGATGGAATTGTAATATGGAGCACGTTATGCTATTGTAAATTTGGATGTCCATATAGATGAAGAGTTCTTAGCACACGTCAATCTCAGTGATCGGATCTGCACTTTTACTTTGTCAGGATGCTGATGAAAGTGAGAAGCCCACACAGTCCACTGGTGCAATTGCTCAAGGTGAGGACTTGGCTGTTCTGATGACATCATTATTATATCTTTTGATAAGTTTTTGGAAATTTTGAGCTTGGTTATACCATGCCCATGGTGGTTCATTGGTGTATATGATTTTTCTGAATAGTTATTTTTGTTGAGAGGTTGGAATATTCATTGGTTCTGATGCTATATTGCATGACTGAAGTGACTTACTGCCAAATTTTGTGTGCTTGTAAACCTTAGAGCATCTTATGCTTTTGCCTGAGCTTTAGTGCTGTGGATTCAATGCTGGAGGACATATGTGATCTACTTTGGGACCTCTTATGCTGCTGTGCTGTTAAGTAGAAGATTATTGCCCAAGCTTATTTCGATATGTGGCTTCAGCTTGTTTATGATTCCCTCTCATCCTCAAATATGTTAATTTTAGTCGATCATCTTTTCCTTTCTTTTCTTAGCCTTCTCGCCTTATGTGGTCTATACTCAGTATATTGCTTACATTATAAAATTTTATGCATTGATTATGCCATATCAGGTATTAATATAGTTTATACTTTCCCAAACCTCTCATTTCCTGACCCTCAGTGAAGAGTTACATGAGAAAAGAAAAGGTTAAAGACCATGTTTCTGGGACTTGTTCATGGCCTTAATATTTGTATTTGAATTTACATTTGGTTGTTATCGTCGGCATCGAGATCTGAATGCTGTGCAGTTTGGCAATTGAAAATGCGTTTAAGTGGCAGAAGGAACACTAAAAGTACAGCATTGAAGGCGATAGGAACCATATGAATTTTAGTGAATTGGGACATCCTGATTCAAGCTTTTAATGAGCAACTTCAAAGCATTCTGGAACCACCTTTAGTCAAAGCAAGGTTATTGAAAGTCAAATAGAATATCATGTGCCTCATTTTCCATACAATTTATTCGTGCTTGTCTTTTTGCAAGTCACCTAGCACCTTTACCTATATTAACCAAATTTCTGGTCAGTTAATTCGCTTTTTCATTATCTCAGCTAGTTCTGCTTCCTAAAGATTAGCAGAAAGTGTATACAATAGTTCTCAGTTCTGAAGCTGAGAACTGACATGGAAATTTTGGTCGAAGAACAAACAAATAAATAATTTGGATACAAGAAACCATGAAGATGAAGTTGGAGATCACATTATTGGAAAGAGGACTAGATAGAAAGAGAGAGAATAATCCTTTGATGACAAGGAAACTGAGAGGAAATAAGGGGTTGATAAAGATTAGATTTAGAGGAGGAGAGCATATTGAATGGTTTCTCCACAAATACTTAGGCAGCTCACCATTTTCTCCTCTGCTTTCTGGTAGTGTTTGTCCCCCTTTCTGTTAGTTTTTCCCGTCTTTCATGTAGTGGTTGTCTTTACTAGCACCCCTGGGGATATGTAACATTAGTTTGAGATGCTAAGGGTCCGTTCGTTTTGCGGAAAATAACTTCCGGGAAAATATTTTCCAGAATTTCCGGTGTTCGGGTGGGCGGAAAATAGACGGTCAAAGAAAATATTTTCCAATCAACGGAAAATCCCCTTGTAACGTCATGGAAAATGATTTCATCTTTTGAAAAGAGGAAATCATTTTCCCGTCCTCTCGCACGAGCTCTCGCGCTCACTCTCGCACTGCTTCTTTCCTTCCTCATTTTTGCACTCTTTCTCACGAAACCTAGGGTTTCGGATCTCGTCCTCCTCCTCCTTCGACGCTAACGATCAGCAGCGGCGGAGCATCCCTCATTGCGCAATCAACAGACTCTGCTGAGTCGCACACTCGCCTCAGACGGTTTCCCCTCGCCGGAAGCAAAGCATATCCGCGATCCAGTTACGTGCCTCTCGCTTCGGCTGCCGGATGGTTTTCCCCCGGCTGGCCGCGTGAGTTGACCGTTACGCTTAGACTTGAAGTGCATGCCGGCGTTTGACTTCGTGTCTCTGCTCTGTTTTCACTTCTTTCCTTTGCCTGGATGTTTCGGATTCTCGATTTACTCGTGTTGCGGAAATTGTTTGCGCATGTGATTTTGCTGTTGTGCTGTTCTCTGATCTCGGTGGCGATTGTGGTCTGAGCCGCGCCTGCTGAGGTGTTTCCTAAATGTGCGGAACGTCTCTGGACAGTGGATGCGTTTCCCTTTTTTCTGGATTTTCGAGATTGTGTTGTCGGGAGGTGTAGAGATGATGATGTCTGGACAGGAGGAGATTGTGTCTTCAGGATGCATTTGCCTCTTTCGTTTGATGATATAGAATGGTTACCAGAATGTGCTGTGGATTTTACTGGATTTAATTATAGGCTCTGGTTGATTGTATATGTGGAAATGAAAATGAGACAATGCTTCCCTGATTTCTCATGATTCCCTCGCTTGAGGCAAGTTGCAACGTCATAGACTCCCACTTAGTCGTTCCAAATTTTAGTTGTCGAACCCAACAATGCAAGCCCTTGGATGTCTTCTTCATTGTGGAGATAGTGGCTCTGCATGATCTGGAGTGATCTACATGGGGGTGAAATTCTCACTTGCTTCTTTTCAAATGCTTGCTGGTGTTTGAGGATTAAGGTTTTGGTGCTACTTATTATCGTTTGCATTTGTGAAGATGAATAACAGTAGCTTGAAGCTACAAGACAAGGGAAATGATTTCTTGAAGTTCTTTATCTCTTACTTGCATTTGTGATGGTAATTTGATCTTGATTTGGTGATACATTGATCATGCTGGTATACATATAGTTATGTGCGGAGGACACATCTGTCTAAATTAATATGAGTATTCATAATTCAAACTGGAAGGTCAAACAGTAAAAAGTAGAGTGGTAAATCCGCACAAGCAGAAGTTCTAGCTAACTTTGGGTAAAATGCTTTACAAAAAATTGATTGAAAAGCCAAAGAAAGCGGACATGATGAGGTCACCTAGAGAAGGGGGCATGCATTTGGGCTTTTTCAGGGATAACTGAAGATGCACAAGGTCCATTTTGTAATTTGTGCATTGTACACCTAATAATAATCGAGACTAGTTGATAGATGGAAGTGTTCTAGATATTGAAAATTCTATGTATTCCTGTGCTGAAAATATGAGGCTATTGTTTCCATCCCTTTAGCAGGGAAAGACATGACATTTTCTAAGGTCTCATCAACTCATGGTCTATGAATAGAATCCAAGCCTCATGTCAAAAATTCATAAAGTGAAGCCTGTTCAGATAAAATTTAGAAGCACGATTTTTTTATCAGCAAATGTTCCAATACATTTTCGAGCATATCCTATGGTTTCCCATTAATGGGTTCAGACACTTGGCACTGCGCATCATTGATCTAAGAAAATTTTCCGTGTGCTACAGGTCCTAATTTTTGCAGGAGAGGACATAATAACAATAGGACATCACTCGACTTAGGCGATGACTTCAATGAGTTGATGAAGGGCTAAAAAATATCTTCCTCTACTGCGCATTCAAAAAAGAGGTCTCACAAAAGGCGAAAATGTTCCAACAATGATGACAAGTATGTTTCACTTGCAACACAACTTGGAGAGATGGCCTCGGCAATTAAGTCATTAGCTCAAAGGGATGTCGATCACTCTCAAGTCTATTACTCTCAACTCTACAATGAGGTAATGAAAGTGGATGGATACGATGAAATTACCCTTGGATCAGTTTTTGACCATCTAATTGAAAATGAAAAAATTGGAAAAGCATTCATGGTGAAGAGTGCGACTCTTCGCAAAATATGGGTTGATAAATTTCTAAACAAAGGAGATCATCATTAGTGATATATTGTATTAGTCTTTATTGCCAAAAGAGTCATGTTCTTTATTTCTTTGTTGTTATTGTCAATGCTTCATGAGATGAAATTTGATATAAGGTTGTTTCTGTTTGTTGTCTGAATGGAATTTGTCGAGTGTCTGCTTTGTGATGTGTCTGAAGAGGCGTTGACGATTTGTTTGGTTCTTGCTTTGAAGTGTTAGGTCAGATTCAGATCATGTAACCTGTTTGGGCAGCAAGTTTGAAATTTGATAATTTGAGATTGGAGCTTCGAATGTTAGGACTGGAGGGTAGTCGAAATTATGCCTTTAAGCCGTGGGAGTTGTTCGTAGTTAGTCGGATTTTAGATGATGGGTAGAACTGTTTCTTGATTGAAGGAAACTGTGGTGGAGGGCGGGTTATGCGGCATTGTTGACATGTTGTATTGGGACATGGATGTATAATTTTTCAGCAGCAAGATGTTGTCTTGGACTTGTCTCTGGGTGTATGGTTGGTGATCATGATTGTGATGGTGATCGAGAACTCTTCCTTGATGCTTTGTTTCTCCTCTGGTGAGGCTTAGATGTTTGTTGGCACTTGTGAGATTGTATCTAGGAAGGACTTCGAGCTTCTGCGGCCTAGAAAAACCGGTCTTTGCACTGTGCAAGAATTGAGCGGCTCTAGATATTGGTTGACTGAATGCGGCAGAAGCAAGAGTCAATTCACAAGTGTTTATTTGCCAAAAAAACTCTTTTTTAAATGACAGTATATGCGAAACATATCTGCGAAACATGAATCCAAGTTCAGTTGTTTGGTTTCCCATAATAATTTTGCCAAATGGGTTCATTCTGAGTTGAACACCAATGGCCTGAGGCAAACTATTCCCAAGCAAAAGGGTTAGAAAATATTTTTCTTATTGAACATCGGAAAACATTTTCCGAAACATTTTCAGGTTTCACCCGAACACCGAAAAATAGTCATTTTTCTTGAAATGACTTCGAGGAAAATATTTTCTAGAATTGGCTCATTTTCCGCGAAACGAACGAACTCTAAGTTCTACTCAATTTTTTATTGGTTGTAGCTCGTTGCTGGAGTGCCATTATTCTGTCTTATGTTGCCAGATGATGTCTCCAGATAACACGAGGGGTTCTCTCAATCTATATTCTTTATCACCGTGATAACTCAGTATTCATAGAAGTTATTAGTTTCCTAGAAGAAGTGTGCTTTCTAGAGCTGTTTTTGATTCTGTGACTATAGGTTGCAATTTCCATATATTTCCATTGTTCAAATAACATGATAGCAAGATAATTTTTATGGAATTCCGAGTTTTGGAGCATGT
The DNA here is from genome assembly GCA_014182405.2 of Eucalyptus sideroxylon. Taxonomy (NCBI): domain Eukaryota; kingdom Viridiplantae; phylum Streptophyta; class Magnoliopsida; order Myrtales; family Myrtaceae; genus Eucalyptus; species Eucalyptus sideroxylon. Next base: position 50,240,849 of record CM024555.2, on the reverse strand, counting down.
GGCTGGAGGTGAATAGATAATAGGGATTTGAAATCTCAGGTAGGAATGCATTTTGACCATGTCGGTGTTCTTTCTACTTTAACTTTCCTATATGGAGCCTTGGACAAGTCAAATGGATTTAGTTCTAATTTAGTGGACTGCATAATTTCTTTATAATTAATTACTGTAATTGGTAATAGCTATGCTCATGATGTATCTTTGACTCATCGGTCTTGTCTTTTACAACATGAGGAAGTGACATGCTGTTTTAGGTGCACCTGATGGCGTAAGAGAAGTGACAACACAATTGACAACCCCTTAGATGGACCAATGGATATATGAGCAAGTGTCGCCGCTAGGAACTAGACTTCCTGCCCATCTCTTTAGCTTGCCACCTCCTCAACCTAGATTGTCCACCTACATGAAGATGATTGGTCCATTTGGAAAGATCATCATGAGAGGTTTGCCTATAAATAGAGGCATTCCTTCCCTTTATTTCCACACCATCTCCTCTTCTTCCCTCACTCTCTCGACCTCACCCTCACCGCCGCCCTCTCCCTCTTTCTCGTGGCTGTGCCCCTCTTGCCTGTTTGCTTGCCTGCATGTTGCTCAGCCACCTATTGCTTGGTCACCTAGGGTGTTCCTTGAAGTGTGGCAAGTAAAACTTACTAATATTTGGCTAGGATTTGGCTAGGACGTTGTGTTACGCTATTCTGAACGTGTGACGAGTCCATGATTGAAGTCGATTGACTTATTGTTGTTTGAAGTTCGGTTGTATTTACTTGGATCAATTTAGACCTTGTTCCTTGATTGAGTTCAATCCTTATTTGATGAGCTTTAGCTCGTGCTTTGGCTTGAGTTGCTTGGAAGAAGCTTGGTTTGTGTGTTTATTTGATATGTTTTGGTTTTTGCTTTGATACAAACCTACTTTAAAAGCGTTTTGTGAAAGCTTACTATTTCCTCACGAAACTATTTCAAACCATTTTCACAAGTGTATGTTTTAGTGCATGCCCCAAGCTTTGAAAAAAGGGCTTTGGCGGCCTTGACGTACGTGAGATCACTATGGATAAGTCCTCTCTTAGTCTTGGTGCGATATCAAGGTGTATCGTTTCCGAGCCAACTTTGGTACTAGATCAGTGAACATGTCACGACGGGCCAACCCTTTCATGGTCTCGGTGATATTGAGGCGTATCATTCTCGAGCCAAGTCTAGTACTAAGTCGGTGAACATGTCACGACGAGTTGGATCTATCATGGTCTCGGTGCGATATTGAAGTATGTCGTTCTCGAGTCAAGTTGGGCACTAGATCGGTGCTCAAATATGTTGGATCAAGTCGCAATCCTTGATTCGTGCTTGGCATGCTTAATGTCTCGGTTTCAGTAAGTCATTTCACACACTTATGCATGGTGTATGGCACGCCTTTGGGCCCTTGAACTAAAAGTGAAGATAAGAACCAGATTATGATGCTTGATGCATTGGTCATACGATGGACTAATTTGTAGCCATCGACTAATGGATTTCAGCAACGTTGCCTGACGGATTCATCATCGGAGGACTGTTGTCATCCTTGGATTAGGGGATGTTGCCTGATTAAGTTTGGATGCCCAATGGATGCATAGTCGGAGGATCATCATCACCATTGGATTATGGGATGTTTCCCGATTAAGTTCGGATGCCCGGTGGATTCCGGAAGAGTCGATGGATTTCGACTATTAATAAATTAATCTTGTGTGCATGAGTTCCTCACATTATGAAATGAATTTTTGGTTATGCTTGCATATGAGTGAGGCGTGAGTTCTTTGTATTATAGAATGGATCTTGTTAATATTTGTACAATATTGAGTGAGATGTGAGTTCCTCATGTTGTGGGTGAATGTTGGTTTATGCTTGCATACTGTTGATTGAGGATTCTTCATGTTTAATTTAAGACAAAGTTTTTGTTTTGCTATTAATTTGTCATCGACTAATGTTTTGGATGAGTTATATGTTTATTGATAGGCGAGGCATCCTCCTACCCAAAAATTAGTGGGTTTGACTTACTAAATCCACGACTCACCTCATTGTTTTTCAGAATTATAGGTATGGAGGAGTCATAGTCTCGATAGGGAAGCTAAGATTTACCCCGGCCTTTTTGAGCACAGAGCATGCTTTTTTGTAAATATAATGGCTTGCAAATGTAACTAATGTAATTGTATGTTTCTAAATGGTTGTTTTCCTGGCTGCTAGTTGTTGTCTGTGTGTTGTATGTATGCTTCCACATGTGCTTAATGAAAAGATAAAAAGAAGGGGACGCAACATGCTTGGAACGTCGCGAAAATAACCCCCGTGGCGATAGAGTTGGGGTCGTGACATTAATAGGCCGGTTAATTGCCAAATGTTGAAAATGTGAGGCTAGGAGCTCCATCGATATCACCCAGTGTGAATATTCCCATTAGGTTTAATATGTTGATTAATGTAGATAATTCCGCAAGATTAGCATCACCACCTAGAGGGCAAGATGACCAACCAAGTCCATAATTGAACCCAGCACAGTTTGCCAAAGAAGTTCAACAACAATTGGGATTAGATAGGGGTGTTATCATATTTGTTTATAGGAAACAACAATTTGAATGGTCGATAATTGACCTTTTCCAAATAATTTCAAAATAATTGATTTTGTCGTTTTGTTGGCGACGATGAACAAACAACCATTGACCACATTGTTCGATTTATTGCTCATTGTAGGAAGTAGGGACAAATGAGTAGTTAAGAGTTTATTTCCTTTGCCTTCATTAGAAACTTCTTGCTTTACTTGATATACTACTTTACCGCCTAATTTGGTGCGTAATTGGATAGAGATGGAAAGACAATTACATTATCAATTTTATAGAACGATACTATCGATTATTGATTTGACTAGACTCTATCAATACATCAATGAGTTGGTTGACCAATTTGTTTCTCAATTTAAGAAGGCTAATGAATATTATACTTCATTTAGAGGAAAAAAAATCACAAGTTTGGGTTTTGTTACATTGAAATTTAATCAAAGAGCAATTTTGTTTTAGTCGAATCAAAAAGCAAAATTCAAAGGTCAAGATTTTGCTGATTTATTTCAATCGGTAATGAGACCATCTAAGTATGAGCAACTTGTTAGAGACCAAGATAAATGGTTATCTACAAACTTTACACAAAACATGGCTTTAATGGAAAATTATAAGTTAGAGTACAAATCTGACTTGAGCGTAAACATTTAAAATAAATGACAAAATGACATTCAACAAGTCTTACATTTGTTGATCCTTAAAGCCTAGTGAAATATATATATAAAAGAATGGATAGGGTAAAGATACACAAGTTTACTCGTTTGACTTGAACAAGTTGGCCGGAATCTACCATTTACTTTTAAAGATGGCCCGATAAAATTAACAGAGGCCAAATTGTCTCGAGTAAAGAAGATTTAGTAAACAAAAGAATTGCAAGTGGCACCATTCATGACGTCATAACCTATTCATTGTATTATTTTTAAATACACAAAGCAAGAGTCAATTTGAGATAGAAAAATCAAATTGCTGATGATAAGTAGGGGTGTGCATGGTCCGGGCGGGCGGTTCCCGACCTAGAACCGGGAACCGCCCGCTAAGGACCGGTTCCGAAAAATTGGAACCGGGATCCACCCGTTTGTTGCATGGATCCACCCGGGAACCGAACCGCCGGTCCGGTCCGGTTCCTAGGTGGATCCATGGAATCGATCTTGACGCGAAACAATTTTGATTTTCAACATAAAATGACTACGTGACATCAAAGCAAGCCAAAAAAAGAAAAACCAAATTTAAGTACGTGGAACAAAAATTCATTTGTTGCAACTATAAATGCAACCAATGAAGGAATGGATGTACGTAAGTTGATATAGAGGTAGAGAGAGTAGTAAGTGTTTAGGAAAAATGAGTCTCTCTTAAAGCTATGAACTGGACATATCCCTCATTAGGTTCGGCAAAATATCACAAGTCGCACAAACAAATCAAAGGAGGTGAAATGAGGCACCATCCAAACACAGGAAAACAAAAGAAGTGCAACTAAACAAGACTTTATTGAATACATCACCTTCATCATTATATTAATAAATAAACTAAACAACGAAAAAGCATAAGAATTCCCCAATATTTAGCTTTGTATTCATCCTGCAGCAAAAACAATTGCCACAAAACAATTGCTTTGTATTCAATTTTAGTATTTTTTTTTTTTAGTATTAAAAGGGAACCAGTCCGGTCCGGGTGGGCGGATCCGCCCATGGAACCGGGAACCGGACCGGTTCCCACCGGTTCCCAAAAATTGGAACCGGGAATCGGACCGGTTCCCTCAAGAACCGCCGGTTCCGGGCGGTTCCGGTCCGGTTCCGGGCGGTCCGGGCGGTTCCCGGGTATTTTGCACACCTCTAATGATAAGGGGCATGCAATGACCCCTCTAATTTAGAAGAATCAAAGGAACAATGAGTCATTCCATTCATTTAAAAGGGAGTATATTTTGATTGTTATTGGTAAGTGACTAACTTAATTGATGATGGCAAAGTTGGGTAAACAACAAAGGCATTGATGAAAAAGACAGTCCACGACTCAAAGACGATTGACAGTTCGCCAATGAAATAATCAAATAGCAGGCAATCGACACAAAAACATAATTATTAGAGATTATGTTTATTGTCTCTATTTTAGAATCTTGTAACTTCTTATGGATAAGTATTATTGTAACTTATTGTAATCACAAATAGGATTATGAAGTTATATTTTCAAATTTAATAATCACTTGTAACGGTCAATTGTGGGTTATAGATAATCACATTGATCAATCAAAGAACTTTTAACATAATCGCAAATTTATCTTATGTTTAACTTTCCTGCAATTTAAATGGCTGGCCGTGATGCCTCTCATTTTCATACCTTTAATTTTTTTTGTCTTTTAATAACCTAGCTAAAATCAACAAAGCACCCTTAGCAATTTTTATCGATTCATATTGATCCTTCCACTGTTTTAAAGATATTTCATTGACCCTTTTTTTAATGAAACTGCTACATTAAAGGGAGAGGAAACTCTAATATGGGACAAAAAAAACATTTGAAAAAAAAAAATTATTTAACACGGCATCAATCTAAGCGAGACGAAAATTCTTTTCACAATCCTTCCGGACTTTAGCAATACATTTATAACTTGGTTGCTCTAGGAATGTCTTCTAGAATTTGAATTCTCTCCTATCGGACATTATAGTAGGGATTATTTCATTATTATACCTTTCTGGTTTCTCATTGTCCCTATTTTTAGAGGCGGTTTAATTAGAAGTTAATCATGCATTGGAAAGCAATATATTTTTAGTAATATCACCTTTTAAGGTTACGTCATGAGGAAGTCAAATAAAATTTTCTTTTTTATGAATAACTTATTTTTCCATTTACTGAACAATGAATGAAATTTAGGGCTTGTTCGATAAAAATGAGAAAAAAGAAGTACAGAGAAAGTTAGTTCCTTTTTCTCATTTTTACTGAATTTGTAGTGTTGATAATAAAAAAAAATTGTTGAACTTAGAGATGAAAATTATTTGAAGATAATTGAACATTGATTTATGATATTATTAAATTGTTAACATACATGGAATTATCAGCCCTGAGCAGGTCCTTAAAAGGCTCCCGATAGGCCCATACGTCGGCCCCCCAACCCCCAAGGAGAACCTGCTGTGTTGGGGTAAACACTGGGTATTCCTCTTCCTCCTCGGGAAGAAAAACCATAGGAGGAACCAAGGGGTGCGCCACCAAGGCTTCGGCCTGGCCCCTTGGCCTGAAGAGGGAAAACTAACCCCTTAAGTGGGAGGTGACCCCCTCTAATGAAGGTTGGAGTTTCTCCACTGGAGAACTCCTGCGAATTTTGTTGGTAGGTTTTAATGAATGTGCACATATAGATGTTGATAAATTGACATTTCAAAAATAAAAATAAAAAATCATTTTTTTATGATCTATTTCAATATTAAATAACGAAGATGAAGGTATAAAAGGTAGAGGATTCAACAGTCCATGATTATGGATAGAGAATATTTCAAGAATTGAAATGTTTTTAGAGAGTTTCTTATAGAAAATATAATATAAGCATTTCTATATAAAAAAAAAAAAAAAAAGTGAGATAAAGTACAAATCCACTCATTCGTGAATGGACACATTTTTGGACAAGAAAGGCTATTGAGATTTTCTAAAAGTGGGAGGCTAGCTTTACTCTATGTAATAGTATAAACAGTTGTTAAGAGGTACAATTTATTATTTACTCTAGTGAATGAATTATGGAATCCATTCTTTTTTTTTTTTTATGGTAAAAAATCCATCCTCACATAATGAGTGAATTTGCGAGTTACATATTTTTCATAATTATTAAGTGATCGAATGTGCTTGATCTCATTAAATACAAAAGTTTTTACTTTTTACCACTTATATAGTCATCAAATTGCCCTTAACTAGAGGTGCCAAAATTTATATATCATTTCATACAAAAGAATACGGGATGGGAAAGAATATGAAGTTATTAATGGACAAAAGATTGTAGAATCTAAACTGCTCTTGAATGGTTCCAATTGAACTAGAAAAATTTCGAAAGCAATTATAGAAATTGCTTGAAGTAAGGGATATCCTGCCCTCTAAAGAGTTGTAAGAGACACCTATCCTCCTCCACCTTAAAGATTACATATTTGTTAATGAAATATCTGGACCCAACAATATTCAATCGGTTGGCCTGATTTGTCTATCTAAAATTAATCGGTTTGCGCATGCTATGTCATCGTAAGTTAAGAAATTTCTTCATTCATATGAGACCAATAATTCAGGGAAAGATACTTTACCAAAAAAAAAAAAAATAATTCAGGGAGAGATACCATCGCCCGCGGTGGCCATGATGGCTAGAACTTTACTCCCCCATCTAGGGAGAGAGGTTCAAAATCCCGCGTCTCCATTGCGTGACTCACCCGCGGCTGGGCCTGTGGTGGTGGTGGCCTCGCCCTAAATTTCTTGCAAGAATAGGTTGTAGTAATTAGGGTCGGGAAATTATCAAATGGAAAGAAAGCCATGATATAAATAACAAATAAAAGGGCCAAAAAATTGGATTTAAAAGAAAAAAATCTGTAATCTTCTGATGAGTACTCCTGCCAAATTTGATTTCCCATAATCTGTTATATTGATTTTTTTTTAAAATTTTATTTTATTCACACCCTCCTCTTTTCATCATCATCCTCTCTTCTCCTTCTGCCATTTCTCTCATACTTTTTCCCCCACTTTTCCCCCCAGTCCTGAACTGCAAAGTAGCAAGCTCCGTCCGACAACGCTGTCCGCTCCTCCGCTGCATGGAAGAATCGGAGAGACGGTCCGGCCGCCCCCGCCCCGACTGGGACAAGCTCCTCGACGCCGACGACGACGACGACTTCCCCACGCCGGTCCTGGTCGTCGAGCGCTCCACCTCCTCCTCCTCCCCCTCTCCGCCGGCGCCGGGGCCGGCGGCGGCGACGGCGGCGGCGAGGGATTCCGACGACTGGATCGCGGCCCTGAACGACCGGGGCCTGGCGGAGTATATCGCAAGACAGGCCCGCACCCTAAGAGAATACGAGCGGAAATTGCGCGACAAAGGAGAGAGGCTCCGGTCGACGCTCCGGCGTCTGGAGGAGGAGCAGGAGCGGAGGAAGCTCCGCCGCATCGAGAAGGTTCTCTTTCCCGAAATTTTGTTTCTTGGGTCGTGAGGTCGGGTTTTGGATCGTCGGGCCACCGATTGGGCGGCTCGGTGAAGTGGGTTTAGCATTTTTTTCATTGGTCGTTTCGTAGATGAAGGTTTAAGGCCTTATGTTGTCAATTCTCTCTTCAATTGAAATCGTTTCGGTAATACTGAGCGATCATAGGGAAATGGTTTATAGTCTCGTGCTTGCGAATTTGCAATGCTGTTAGCCATTACACCTGGCGAACTGAATTCAAGGGAAGTCCTGAAATTTCTTGCTGCTTTATCAATGTTTTGTGCACAGTAAGTCCCTTTTCCTATTATGAAAAGTGGGAAGGGTCTGTGATGTGGTTGATATCCCTGCCCTACAGCATTCTCCTTCCCTTATGATGACTTGAAATCTTTTACTTTCGAATTGAAAGATGACATTTTTTAGGGTTTGCCCATGGCATAAAGTCGATGCTTCTAGATTGGCAACGCCTGCATTTGACATTCTCCTTGCAGTAGACATGCATGCTTTGCGGGAGTTACTGTTGGAGGATGCAGTCTGAAAGTTGAAGTCAACTTGTTCTCATTTTCTGCTTACTGTTGCAGCCTCTGTTCCTTTATCCTGATTCTTTATTTTGTTCTACTCTTGCTATGATGTGAAAAAAAGTTACGATAGATAAGAAAAGATTGTTCAAGCTTGAGTTTTGACTACAGGTTTTTTCTTAGCTTAATAGCCTGTCTAGCGCAATATCAAACATAACATCTGCAGTTAATGTAAGCTGTGTTGTGAGCAAGGTACCAGGTCAAGTTTCGAATGATTGACTTACTTTTGAAGATCTTTGGAATAATTGATTCTTCTCATACAATTGGCTTGGTTGCCAGCTAAATGAGATGTAATTCTGTCACTCTGTGCCACTTGGTTTTGGACATTATCATTATTTTGGAAATAAAATAGAGTTAATTATTTTCGTTGTGCCCATTAACTGTTTTACATTGGCTGATATGATTAAAAAGATTAATGGTGAAGTCATTCAAACTTGATACTAGCATCATTAATGAATTCATATTTTAGGCTTGGATGGAACTGTAATATGGAGCACGTTATGCTATTGTTAATTTGGATGTCCATATAGATGAAAAGTTCTTAGCACGTCAGTCTCAGTGATCGGATCTGCACCTTTACTTTGTCAGGATTCTGATGAAAGTGAGAAGCCCACACAGTCCACTGGTGCAATTGCTCAAGGTGAGGACTTGGCTGTTCTGATGACATCATTATTATATCTTTTGATAAGTTTTTGGAAATTTTGAGCTTGGTTATACCATGCCCATGGTGGTTCATTGGTGTATATGCTTTTTCTGAATAGTTATTTTTGTCGAGAGGTTGGAATATTCATTGGCTCTGATGCTATATTGCATGACTGAAGTGGCTTACTGCCAAATTTTGTGCGCTTGTAAACCTTAGAGCGTCTTATGCTTTCGCTTGAGCTTTAGTGCTGTGGATTCAATGCTGGAGGACATATGTGATCTACTTTGGGACCTCTTATGCTGCTGTGCTGTTATGTAGAAGATTAAATACTTGCCCAAGCTTATTTCGATATGTGGCTTCGGCTTGTTTATGATTCCCTCTCATCCTCAAATATGTTAATTTTAGTCGATTATCTTTTCCTTTCTTTTCTTAGCCTTCTTGCCTTATGTGGTCTATACTCGGTATATTGCTTACATTATAAAATTTTATGCATTGGTAATGCCTTATCAGGTATTAATATAGTTTATACTTTCCCAAACCTCTCATTTCCTGACCCTCAGTGAAGAGTTACATGAGAAAAGAAAAGGTTAAAGACCATGTTTCTGGGACTTGTTCATAGCCTTAATATTTGTATTTGAATTTACATTTGGTTGTTATCGTCGGCACCGAGATCTGAATGCTGTGCAGTTTGGCAATTGAAAATGCATTTAAGTGGCAGAAGGAACACTAAAAGTACAGCATTGAAGGCGATAGGAACCATATGAATTTTAGTGAATTGGGACATCCTGATTCAAGCTTTTAATGAGCAACTTCAAAGCATTCTGGAACCATCTTTAGTCAAAACAAGGTTATTGAAAGTCAAATAGAATATCATCTGCCTCATTTTCCATACAATTTATTCGTGCTTGTCTTTTTGCAAGTCACCTAGCACCTTTACCTATATTAACCAAATTTCTGGCCAGTTAATTCGCTTTTTCATTATCTCAGCTAGTTCTGCTTCCTAAAGATTAGCAGAAAGTGTATACAACAGTTCTCAGTTCTGAAGCTGAGAACTGACATGGAAATTTTGGTAGAAGAACAAACAAATAAAAAATTTGGATACAAGAAACCATGAAAGTGAAGTTGGAGATCACATTATTGGAAAGAGGACTAGATAGAAAGAGAACGAATAATCCTGAGATGAAAAGGAAACTGAGAGGAAATAAGGGGTTGGTAAAGATTAGATTTAGAGGAGGAGAGCGTAATGAATGGTTTCTCCACAAATACTTAGGCAGCTCACCATTTTCTCCTCTGCTTTCTGGTAGTGTTTGTCCCCCTTTATGTTAGTTTTTCCCGTCTTTCATGTAGTGGTTGTCTTTACTAGCACCCCTGGGGATATGTAACATTAGTTTGAGACGCTAAGTTCTCCTCCATTTTTTATTGACTGTAGCTCGTTGCTGGAGTGCCATTATTCTGTCTTATGCTGCCAGATGATGTCTCCAGATAACATGAGGGGTTCTCTCAATCACTGTGATAACTCAGTATTTATAGAAGATATTATTTTCCCAGAAGAAGTGTGCTTTCCAGAGCTGTTTTTGATTCTGTGACTACAGGTTGCAGTTTCTCATATATTTCCATTGTTCAAGTAACATGATAAGCAAGAGAATTTTTATGGAATTCTGAGTTTTGGAACATGTGGCTGGAGGTGAATAGATAATTGGGATTTGAAATCTTAAGTAGGAATGCATTTTGACCATGTTGGTGTCCTTTCTACTTTAACTTTCCTATATGGAGCCTTGGACAAGTCAAATGGATTAGTTCTAATTTAGTGGACTGCATAATTTCTTTATAATTAATTACTGTAATTGGTAATAGCTATGCTCATGATGTATCTTTGAATCATCGGTCTTGTCTTTTACAACACGTGCGAGGAAGTGACATGCTTTTTTAGGTGCATCTGATGGCTTAAGAGAAGCGACAACACAATTGACAGGCCCCCTTCGGTCCTCGTTTGCAGAGATTTTTTCTGGAAAATTGGAGGACGAAGTATGGTTGGTTTTCCGCGATTACGTTTTTCATTAATATACTGCTGGAGCTGTATACTGAGTTTTCTTCAGACTCCTTGTAGTGCTTCCAACTTGCATAAGAATGGATCACCTAGCAGGACTTGCTCAGATCCGCTAATACAGAAATCCGTTGGAAAGATCTCACCAAGAAAAAGGAAAAGAGCTTATCCATCCTCCAGAAAACAACCATTTCGGGGACCAAGAAATCTTTCAGTGGAACGAGCCGATCATTCACCTAACAGTGATCGGAAGACTAGATCATCATCCATTTATACCTTACGTGATCTTAGCAGGAGATTTTCTGGTCGACTATCTAGAAGGTGAGTTATTTTGCTTATATGTAGTGGTTTTTCTTCCTTGTCCTTACCTTAAATGGAAGATTCAGTTGTAAACATTTGCATCATTACAACATGGTTGCGGTATATGAGTCTATTCTTATAACTCACCGAGGAAAGGAAGTTTGAAATTGAAATTACCAATTTTTTTTTTCTTTTTACTTCACCATATAGAACTCTAATCTATTTTGATATTTCCAAAGTGAGCTGAATTGATGAAGAGGATATTTTGACTATTTGCTGAAAATTTAGTTCCTTGCTTCATGATGGCATTGATGCTATGATGACTAATAATAGGTCTTGGATTGATAAGTTACAATTTGATTTGGAATGCCTGGTAGGACTTGGACCCTTATCTGCACCTGGATGATGTCTTGGCAGTTGCTTTTGACACCATCAGTACTAGCGAGCTATCATTCGATTGACCAGATGATGCGTTGCTTTGGTATTCTACTTTGATATTTGGCGACAATCACTTGTTAGTCTTAGAGATGAAACTTAGATAATGATATCTTTAGGTTTACCCAGGAAAGTTAGTTGCTGCGTCATATTTACACACTGCCAGAATGAATGAGTCCTTCCATTGGGCTTCCAGCCTAACTCCAATCAGTATTAGTTGTTTGTAGCTGCATTTATCATTTTCAATTTGGAGTTGACCAAAACATAACGATCATAAGAATCAATGGTAGGGAAAATGATTTCCATGGTCAACTTTTCAGAGATTCAAAGGCTAAAAAGGTACGTTTCATTCTTTTCTTTTCTTTTTTGTCACCTTTGCAGATAGTTTAATCTGATATCTTGGATATGATTTTCATTTGTCTAAAGCAATCTGGGTATGTCTGTTATCCCCGGTAATATCTGGTATAAATATTTCACTTGGAAAAGAAGTACAATTAGCATGGGAACTGTTAGACTTTAGGTTTTCTTCCCTCCTACAGCATTAAAACACAATTGGAGAGCTTGAATTTGATCCTTAACTAGTTCATTTGGTGTAGACTTTGAGTTGATCAAGTATCTATACTATCTATAAAGGAAAATCAATGACAGGTAAGTTATATTGGCATAGCCTTAATTTACATGGGATTTATAGCAACTTTTAAGTTGAAAAGCTCAACATGTCCCTGTGCTGGCAATCTTGACTTCCAGTGGGATTTTCCATTTTAAATCATCGGTTTTTCTTTATTTTTCTTGAGGTTTCATAACGAGAGGTTTTTGGTCTATATTACTACATGTACCTGGTGACATTGGCATATTGAAAGCAAAATTTTAGGATAAGTTCATTATGGCATAAGTGGTTGTTAAACATGACTGGTGAAGATTCCGAGTGAATACCTTTTTGTTGTTATGTAGAAAAGGAATTTTTTTATAGTTTCTGAAGTTGCTTTGGTAAAGTAAATGTCATACAGGACAGTTTATCCCAAAAAATAAAATAAAATTGTGGCCTGTGCATTGTTCATTATTTAACATTTCGTGAGGGTTGTTCTGACCTTTTCAGGGCCTTTTTTTATTTTTATCTTCTTTACTTAATCTATTTATCGTATTCTTTTTAAGAAGGAGCCAACAGTTGTTCTGGTCGACGAGGAAGAATGTCAACAATTGGAGAGAATTGAAGGAGGTCACAAATTGAATGAATGGTAATTGAACTGTTCCATTATTCTATGCTCTATGTGTTTACTATTTAAGGCAGGCGATTGTGGGAAATATTATTAATTTGACCTTTTTCGTGCCTTTTCAGTATGAAAGGTGCTACAATCGACTATCCATCAAGGTATCTCATTCTTCTTCTTATTGATAAAGTTTGGCATTGATCACATAGAGATAATTTTTGTCGTTATCTCTTGCCAGGGATGATCCACAATCCGTTGAAATTTGTTATGCAGACATAGAGTGCCTTGCTCCTGAGCAATATTTGACGTCACCTATCATGAACTTTTACGTTCTGTAAGTATGTCTAACAAATTTAGATCTGTTGTAAGTCAAAATACTGGTAAAAAACATGTTAAGCAAAATAAGAAAGAGAGAATATTCCTTGACTTCTGTTGCCTTTATTATTGGCGTAGGATAGGACTAGGATTGGCTATTCCCCCAGGGCATTTAGCAATATCCTTATTTCTCCTTATTTTTTCCTCTTGTAGGTCTGTTTGATTGGTTGTATATTTCGCTAATTATGCTTAATTCCCAGATATTCTTCATACTTACTTTATGAGTCCTCTATAAGTATACCTATCTGTAGTTTTAAATTTTTAAGCCTCTTATTGCTATTCTCCTGTGTAGATTTGCTGCCTAGATAATATGGTGATAACTTTTACCTTCTATTTTGGTACTAATTTCTTGATGGTTCACTGGCTAGATACCTACAACAGCAATCTTTGAAGTCAGATAAAGGAATAAATGATTATCATTTCTTTAATACTTATTTCTACAACAAGCTCCAAGAGGCATTATCATGCGAGGTGACCTTTTCCTCAGTTTTCCCTCTTTGATGGATTTATTTTGAAAAATGAATGTCCATCTGTCATTTCTACCATGCTTTGTGGTTGGTTGGATTGTCCTGACTCTATGCTTTGACTGTTCTATCTTTGGGTAAAGCAATATGGACTCTTTTTGTACAGGAGATATTTATGCTATTTGTTTAAGTGCTGTGTTTTTTTTTTCCACCATATTTTGTACTAATATTTGGTCTATAGGTGAGCATTAGTTCTTGTATGGGTGCGTACTAGATTCTTTCTCCTTTTGGACACATTATTGTTTCGAGTTAATGCTCTCTTTGTTAATGAAATGATGACATCTGCTCTTTCATATATGCATTCAGATGCACTATTTGTTTATTTCTATGGATGATTTTCATGTGATAAGCAGGGAAAGGAGAAGGATGCCTTTTTTGCTAAGTTCAGAAGGTGGTGGAAGGGCGTGAACATATTTCAGAAGGCTTATGTCTTTATACCTATACATGAGGAGTAAGTTCAATAATCTTGTATCTTCAATAAGTTTTCCACAATTTGCTGCTGAAGATTTTTGTAAAGGCTCTTTGCTCTTAGTTAACAGGTTCTTAAGGAAGATATGCACAAAATGCTAGAACTTCAGTGTGGTTCTGATGGTAAAAACTGATTCCTAGATAGATTAGACCTCTCTTAATACATAGGAGGTTGAGCTTGCATACAAGTGGTTGGATGTTTAGTTGCAAGAACTGTAGTTTCAGCCTTTAATATTTGCAATACCAACAGGTTTGATTAATAGCTTGAGGGTTGAGTTAAATATGAAACAATCATTAGTAGTAATGGGTCATGATAGCTATACCATGTATATACCATGAGGTTGAGTTACCTAAGAAAGAAGCATATGAGTCATGAACCTATAGCATGGCTAAGGATGCCCTGACTAGTTTTTGCCTGCCAGTCAAAAGGACTATTATTAATGAGTCATGGAAGTGAAACTCGCCTGTGAACTCAATAAGATTCATTTGCCCACATGTTTTTATGAGCTCTCTAAGACTTTTGGATCTAGATTAGTGATGATAAGAACTTGGTGATTTGGTTCTTTCCATCCATTTGACTTTTCTGATGATTTCTGCATATAATTATCAGTGTTGAAGACATAAAAACCCCACAAGACCTGTCCCTTTCATTGTGATCAGCTGTCTGGGAGTGTAAAGATAGTATAGAAAAATGGCCTTGTCTGAAATGTACAAGAGAGAAAGAAGACTAATCCGAAATTAAAACTAGGGTTATTATTGTGGCTGAACATTGCACATAGTTGAAAATGGGTGTTGGCAATCTCGCATAATTGAGTCGGTTCCAGAAAAATGAGGTTGAGTGATTCAGGCCAGTGTAGCCTCTTCACAACAAGGGCAGATAGGATATGAGGTTCTCCAATTTCAGCAATAAGTCTAAAGTGAAGGAAAATACAAACGGAGAAATTACATGATCAACATCCGAATTTTACTTGCTCCAATGGAAGTGTTAGAACGTCCATCCCAAAAACTTAAACTGATGGGTGGAGGGAGACTATATGCATATAATGCCATAGAAACCCCATAGAAAAGTGATGTGGAGGTGCTTTGACACCTTCTCTCACATACACATCAGACTGAGAACAATGTGTGGAATTGACAAATAGGTTGCCTTGCGTGGAAATAAACCAGAGGCAGAAGAACTTGGCTTTGCTACCATGTTAAAATGTCTAACTCAAAAGTTTAAGATGATAGGTGGGAGGAAACTACGTGATATAAGGCCCATTGAAACCCCATAGACGAGACGTAGGATAATTTAACAAAGAGAATTTGCTGATCCACTGTCATTTTATGTATTGTCTAAATGGTGTGCTGCTAATGTAGTAGGACAATCTTGGGCTGAAGCATAAAGTAGCATTCGACAGTATAATCTATATTCAGTTCGAGTTATTTAATTTGAGATTGTTAATATGCATGTAGATTGATGCATTGGCTCGTGTTCTTACTTTAACTTGCATAAGGGCTTAAATGGTGCCACTTGTCTATTCTTTGGTGCGTCTAACTTAAATCATCTACGTGATTGGCATTTTGGAGTCTGAGGAAGCAACTGAAGTAGCTTGACCCCATTATTGTTCTTCTACATTCTACTTTGTGAGATTTCTAACATAGGCATCTCCTTTGATCCTGTCAGCCTTCATTGGAGCTTGGCAATTATCTGCATTCGTGACAAGGATGATCACTCTGGCCCTATTATACTTCATCTCGATTCACTGGGGCTTCATCATAGTAAATCAATTCTTGATTACATTAAAAGGTGAGCTTGAAAGAATTCTGTGGTTGATGCATCATTGAAAATGTTCAGATTTTTTCCAGATGAAGTGGCATCTCATGCTTTTTTGTGCCATAATATTTGTAGTTGATGTATAGAGTTATTAGCCATCAAATATGAAGCAAATACCTTTTCTAAAGTGCAGAGAGAGCATTGATTTGTGATCCTTGGTCTAAGTCATACAATGTAGTAGAGAGAGATAAATTTTTGTGGAGTTCTGTAAGATGACCGCTGTTGTTACGCCTGCTGTAGGTTGACAGAGAAGTTTTAAAAAATCTTGGTAGTGGCAATAACTCAAACAATATGTTGTGGACTTTGTTGTTACCCTTGCTGTTGGTAGCGTGTTTTAATTTTGTGTGGCCATATTCTTAATCAACCGATCCTTTGTTTCTAAGATAGGTTTTAGTCATAGCAGAAATCTTGGTGTTTGTGCGAGATGTACACTGTTTCTAAGATAGTTTCTAGTCGTAGCAGAAACCTTGGTGTTTGTGTGAGATGTACACTGTTTCTAAGATAGTTTTTAGTCATAGCAGAAATCTTGGTGTTTGTGCGAGATGTACACTGCTTCTTCCACCCCTTTTTTTGTCCTGGCCAGATGGTTCTTCCATATTGCATTTCACAATCTTTACATAAATGTGACATGTATTATGTTGACTAATAATGGTGCATAATTGACACTAATACATATTTTCAAAGCGAAATGTCCATTAAGTCCACAATACATCTGGGAGCATGTTGAGATTTGCATGATATAATTTTTGAGTTTGGTCTGTCTCCACTTTATTATTCTTAGCTCCGGTATACATGGAAGTGGAACTTAGTTTTAGTTTTGGGGCATGTTCGTACTTTCCATTGTTTTTGTGTATGTCTGCATATGGTTTATCAATTTACTAAGGTCCTTATATGTTTCTGCAGCTTTTTGGTTGAAGAATGGAGTTATCTAAGGCAACAAGTTGCTCCTTCAGATCTTCTGATCGAAGAAGAGATTTGGGAGGTGCTCCCAGAGCAAATTGTTCAAAAGAAAATTGCCGTAAATATCTTTTCAGACAACCTTACAATAATCTTTTCATGCTTGTGCTCTTCTGCTATTTATAGTGGCATGGGTTAGAACAGTGATTAGAAAATATTCTGTTCTTCAATATAAAATTTGCTGAAATTGTTCTGTTCAGAAAAGATGTAAAGCTTTGATAATCACTACAAATAAAAAAATGTTCTGATATGGCAATAAGACAATGTCTCAAAATTGGAAGCATCAATATGTTTGGGATGGTTCATTGCAGCAAATGGGAAGTTGCAATCCAGGGTTATGTTTCTTGGTGGATGATACTCGTTCTTTCAAGTAAATATGAAAGCCTTTGATTCCAACCATTGGTGTTGAAGGAGCATCTGCAATTGTCTAAAATTGTGTATGTATACTTAGGGGATTCCTTTTGAAAAAAAAGAAGATAAAAGGGACGAAAGAGTTGGGTCAATTTCTACACCTTAGACGGTACCTTCTTTTTCTAAATTGTTTATCTATTGACTTGTCCTTTTATAATTTTTCTGTCTCACCGTAGGTTCCTCAACAGAAAAATGACTATGATTGTGGGCTCTTCGTACTTCACTTCATGGAGCGCTTTATCGAAGAAGCTCCTGATAGGCTGAAAAACAAGGATTTAGCTATGGTACAGGATTTTCTTTCTGCTTTCTCTCTTAGGAATTCATGAACCTCTGGAGGTTCTCGTTTCACTTGTGGCAAATATTTTCAGCTAATTGTTTATGTATTTACATTTCTTTTCTCAGTTTGGTAAGCAGTGGTTCAAGCCTGAAGAGGCCTCTGGCTTGAGAGTGAAAATCCAGAAATTACTTGAGAGAGAATTTCAAGATTCAACAGAGGGTCAACATGCTCGGGGTTCTTCAGACTCGGATGAAGCCCCAGCAGAGTGTGTGGACATCGAAGATCCTTGATCGTTTCCATTTGATTGGGGCAACTGACAGAGCCAATCCAAATGCTTTGGTCCTAGTTTACTTCATCTATTTATCGAACTAACATCTTCTGCTGTACAGGATATCCGGAATCAGTTTTGTATAGCCTGGAATTGTCCGAATACAGAATTTCAGAGAAGTGGGGGTACCCTTCTGTTGGATCCAGTTATTAAGTGTTCAAGGTTCATCCATTTTGCAAGTTATAAGTACCCTATTGTTCGTGATGTACAGGAGGAAAAGATTATGTTCTGAATTTTCATATATAGATGGTGCTAGAGAGAGTCTGTCACTTATCATTTAGATGCAAGGGATAACCCCATTCAAATTTTGTTGGGCATGTAAGCTTTCGGCAGTTTAAAGACATGCTCGACTTGCAAAGAAAAACTGGGAAAGTTCATCACGGAATATTGCTCAGATTTTATGTTTTTGTCTGGCTTGTCATGTAGAGCTCAACTTTGGATGCTTACCGATAAAAATAAATTTGAGGGTTCCTCGTTCTTAGCTGTTTTAGATAGAAATTAAATGTCAAGAAGTTTTGTTGCTTGGCCACTGTAAATGGCACCAGCCGGTTTAAATACCGGGAATTAAGTGTTGGTGATTTGGTTTGATCTAATTTTTGTATTCTTTTATGAGAATCAAGTGTCACGGCCCAGAGGTTTCGATTTTCGAGGCACAGTGGATTGAGGAAGTGACCCAAGTGATCGGGTGAGCTGGAAGTTTCTAAGGGCCTATTCTTGATCTAAAATAATCTTGAAGGCAATACATGAAGTGTACACTATTCTAGAGTGATTTTGCAATTAATGCAGGCAGTTGTGTGTATGATACAAAATGAATTTCACATAATTGCTTTGATAGAATACTTTGAACTTTTATTTTAATATATGTGTCCCGTTTCGTTTTCTAGTTTTTAATCCAAAGAAAGAGGATATATATTAATAAAATAAAGATCGAAGAAAGATCCAATCTCTCCTTAGAGATAGGGGACGAATAATTTTATTTATTTATTTATTTAAAGGTACTATCGAAAAAAGAACAAACTCGAAAATAGTGTGATGTAATATTTGATTTTTTTATACCTTAAGACTTGCTTTCTTTTTATCTTACTTATTTCTTTTTTTTTTTTTTTTTTTTTTTTGTTTTGTTTTCCACAAAAATGAAATCATTAAAAAAGAGTACTTAGATAGGGAGATGAATTCTCCATAGTGTACGGTTGTAATCAATGGGGTTTCTCTTTTCAATTAATTCATCTCACAAGTTACAGAAATTCAGAGTTTATGTCTCTATGAGTTTCTCTACCTAGAATGTCTATGAGTTTCTCTACCTTGAATCCTTATCCTTGTGAGTGTTGTGAGTAAGGCTAACTTGAGGAAAGTTCCTTAACATGATTGTTGGTTTGTAACTTAGTGCAGAGACTGTAACATCGATTTTGGAATTTGAAGGCAATTATAAGGAAATATGAATCAACTTGCTTGAAAGATGCAAGGGTAGAGAAAACTCTTAGTGGAGGTTTGGTTTGCGATGTCATTTACTAGTCCTTCTCTGAAGCTGAAAGAGTCAATTGGGTCGAATGACTCAACCAGGCTTGGGTCAAAGTGGCATCTCTAGAGAGAATTTTGAACCGATCGAGCTGTAGTTGTAGTTGTAGTTGGGGGAAATGTATTTTATGTATTAGTCACACTACCGACATGGTGTGACTAACCAATTAAGTTAGCTGCTTAATTTACCTTTGATTAAACGAGGCGTTTAAATTTTGGAATCATTCTGTTGTTGTTGGCTTATTAAATCTTTGTGTCACGATCACATGGAATAACCAAAAATCAGGCGTTCAATACAAAAGTGACCAAGCTCAATTTTAGAATCATGTTGTGGGAATAGTGGAAAAGAATGCCCAGGAAAGAACCAGCTAAGAAATTGCACAACGTATCTTTGAAAGAGAGATTGTCATCAGACTCAATTCAGCTACAGATAGCAACCAAGCAGCCACCTCTGTGTATGCAGCTGACCATTTTTTGTGATCGTTTCTGCAGATATGAAGATTCGTGTCAAGAGAAGTCCTCTATCACAATCGAATAGTAGATGTGGAAAAGCAAGACTGAAACAATCGAATCGAACAGATTATCTCTCGATTTCAGTTGCTGCTGTCTTCATCAATAGAAGATCACTTCTGATATACATGGAGGGAGAGATGTGCCCTCAATGACCATACAGCTAAAACCAGTCAGCGAACATGTTTCTGTTCCTCTTGGACTAACGTGGGAAGCATCTTCAGGGGATTAACTTGTACACGACGTCTTTCATGCTCGGTCTCTTTCGCGGGTCTGCGTCCCAACACATCTGCATCAAGCTCGAGAATTGCCTCGGACATTTTCCCGATATATTCGGCCTCACCTTCTGTAAGTTTTGCAAAACCAACCAAACTTGTGAGCTAACCATTTCGAATCAAAGCTAATTTATGCCATACGAGTATATGAGTCAGTATCTGGGTCACCGGTATGGCTGATTACATGATGGACAACTCCTTGGTCGATTAACTCGGTTATCATGTTTGAGTGCGGCGTCTTGCGGTGGCAAATCTCCCACAAGGTGATCCCGAAGCTGTAGACATCTGCTTTCAAGCTGGACTTCCCGTTCTCGATGACCTGATATCAGACACGAAACACTTATCAGGCATTTTAAAGGCGTGAACTCTCATTAAAGTGAGTCACATACATTTTAAGGCGATACCTCAGGGGCCATGTAATTGATGGTCCCGCCGACCTCGGACGAAGTGTAATAAGCTGCCAAATGAGACAGGCCGAAATCGGTAACTTTCACGGTACCATCCAAATCCACGAGGAAGTTGCATGGCTTCACATCTCCATGGACGATTCCCTTGTCATGAAGGTAGCTCAACCTGCGTGGGAGAGAAGAAGCTAAATCCACAAGGGTCAGTCCGAAACGCAAAATTGAGATAGGTTTCGAATGGAAAATAACGTCGAGAATAGTTTACGAGGGAAAGATGTTGACCCTCTCGCCGCGTCGAGTGCCATCCTTCTGATGACGTCCTCGGAGAGGATCGGGTGCCTCGAAAGGTAAGCAGACAAGCTACCTCTTGGATAATACTGAGAGACCATACAATATACATTCACCAGCCTCGTCCCCCTGAATTTGACGCGTGTCGTGTCATGTGTAGCTCCTATGAACTGAGGAAAGTAAAATGATTAGGGCATATGAGAAATACTAGATCATGACAAGAAAAAGAGTTAAGAGATTTCGAAGGAAAGGAAGTCGGTAATGATGCGAAGGCAGTCACCCGCTCCTCGAGTTGTGAATAGTATTTGGAAAGAGAGAGAGAGAGAGAGAGAGACCTTAGCAATGTTAGGGTGGTTGAGGCTACACCAAAAGGACACCTCTCGCTGAAACATGGATCGACCCTCTGGATTCGCATCTAGAAACTTGACTGAAAGATTTCATGGAATGAAATAATTTATCAATTCATAAGTCATCCCAAGATTTCTTATGATAATTGGTTTTAGACTAAGCTAAAGTTTACGTATATCAGTACGTTCAAAAGGATTGAATGTAGTATCAGTTTCTTCAACTTCAAATTTCAAGATCATTCATCATCCACGAAATCAATGATAAAACCTATCAGTTACGTGATATAAGAAAATTACATCATGTAATATGGATTTACAGATGCATGCCATCACTTAAATAGAATGTATAGAGGTAAAAAATAGCATTCATGACAACCTGCGACATCTCTGCCTCCGTAAGTTCCTCTGTATACGGCCCCGAAACCCCCTACGGCGATCACCTCCTTCACGTACAGATTGTTTCCGTCGATTTGCCACCAATGTCTGGCTGGCGTACATAAACTATTCATACAATACATGGCAATGGAGCTCCAACTTCCTTGTGATCATGTCGTGCGTCTCTCTATTTTATATCTGTGGAGTTTATGGTAAGGTTTGCCAAATCTTGGCGTGGTCTATTTGAGAATATTACGTGTGTTGCTTTTCTTAATTCTAGGTCCATTTGAGAATATTACCTCTGTTGCTTTTGGTAACTGTAATGACTCGTGAGATGGTAATTAATGTGGAGAAACATTCAGACTATAGGAAAGTCGAAAGTTCATTATCTCAATCCGAAAGTGAATGAATAATTCGTTGCATAAGAATATATGGTGGGTTAAGATTAATGAAGTTAGACATCGGCCTTGGCTGTGCCATTAATGAAGTAGTCTTTTTGTTAGCACAAAATTTTTGGGTGAGGCTATATCCACAATTTTATGGGTGATCACATACATACATACATACATACATACATACATGTATATATACACATATATATACATCTATTTATGTATAAACTAAGCTTTCGTTTTGTATTTTTTCTTGCACCTAAAGCGAAGAGAACAATTTACTTCTTACTCTAATAGGGCAAAAATAAAATCTATTGAGTATGTATTTGGCTGGAAAATCATTTTAAGATATTAATAAGCCTGTTCTTCCCGTACTAAAAATCATAAAATGAAAAAGGAAATGAAAAGAAAACAAAATATCAATCACATCTTTATGGGTGATCAGGATCTCACGTGTGTGTATATATAAAGAGTAAGTGAACCATGCCCTAAAAAGAAATTTCACAAGATAACTCTGGTATATACACATGGAATTCTTGTTAAACCCTATGTGGAGAGATCCTTCTCCTATAGATTTGATATACACGAGGAACTAAAATGTATATATATTCATTTTGTATTCTTTCTTACACCTAAAGTACGTGAAGAGCAGAATTTACTTCTTACTCTAAAAGGGCAAAAATAAAATCTACCGAGTATGTATTTAGCTGGAAAATCATTTTAAGATATTAATATGTCTGTTCTTTCCAAACTAGAAATCATAAAATGAAAAAGGAAATGATAGAAAAGAAGTGAAAAGAAACAAGATATCAATGGTATCTTTATGGGTGATCAGGATCTCACGCATAAGTCAACCATGCCCTAACAAGAAATTTCATGAGATAACTTTGGTAGATAAACATTTGGCGTGTTTGGTAACGTTTCTGTTTAAAAATTATTTTAGGGAATAGAAATAGAAAAAAGTGTTTCTGTTCCAGAGAATAATTTTTGACCAAAAAGATGCGTTTGGTAAACTTGTTCGGGAATAAAAAATGAATAGAAATACGTTTGGTAAATTTATATATATATATTTTTTTTTTTTTTTAATTTTTTAATATTTTTATTTTTATTTTCCTTTTTTTTTCCTTTCTTTTTATTTTTTTCTTCTTTCGGCTAGTCGCCGGCCTCCGGCGACCGGCCGATGGGGTCGGTAGCCTCACCTTGGCTGGGTGAGCTCGGGCTCGCCCAGATCCGGTGAGGCCGAGCCTCGCCAAGGGTCAATGACGCTCGGCCTCGCCGGGGGCCGGCGACGCTTCGACGAGGTCGCCGACCCTTGACGGCGTCACCGGTCCTCGACGGCCGGTTGCCGGCCATGGCCGATGCCGGCGACCGGCCAAAGAAAAAAGAAGAAGAAAAGAGAAGGGAGATAAGAAAAGTGTTTCTTCAAAAGTATTTATGGAATAAGAAACAATTTTTTTTTTGTTTATCATTTCTGTTCTTTTTGTGTTCCGGGAACAAAAAATCAGATTTTGAACAAAAATGCAAATAAACGCGCCTTTGTTCTTTTTTTGTTCCCGGGAATAAAAAAACAAAATTTCTGTTCTTAAACAGAAAAAAGAAACGAAAACATGCAGCCCCATTGAGTTCTTGTTAAACCATATGTGGAAAAAACATTCCCCTATAGATTTAATCCACATGAGGAAATAAAATCTAGTAACCTACAAGGTATTATAGTGTCGGCTGTAGAAGAGTTTGTGCCTTGCGAGGGTTTTTTTCTTGTGTGAGAAACCGCAGCTTGGACACCTTAATTCTTACATTTTACGAAAGCAAAGTCTCACCATCCACGCATTTTGACTTTTCTTATATCTGAAACACGTAAAAACTTCTGCAAAATGCAAAAACCAACATATAAATTCACTACTGATATTTCAATTACGTTTTTGTAATCTTGATGGGGAAATGGAATACACTATTTTCTTTCAGCCAGGCGAAAACAAATAAATCCCGATCAAGGATTGTCGGGCAATATTATTTTTTAAAATGCGTGCGATTTAGGTGATGGTCCGCAAAAAGTTCCTAACTTCCTATTGATGTCTCTCATCAACTTAGAACACTTTTTTTTTTTTTTCTGGTAATAAAAGGAAATTAAATTAAGCCGCTGAAATTTAGGGGGTCTATGGTGGATCTCTTCTAAACGTACGTCAACCCCATTAGACTCTCTTCTGAGGTACTTTCTTTCGGGCTAGAGAGTCCAGACTAGCCTATATTCTATGATCTTTGGGGCCTGGCTATTCTTTGCTCTAAGGTCGTAAATGGGGTAGGTCAATTCGATTTAGATTCGGTTCATACTCGGATATGAGTCATCTCAATTCATAAGTTCCAATAGCATGTTGGGGGTGAATTCGGATCTTTTAGGTCTCTGCTTGTTTTGGATCGTTTGTTCTCCAGACGAAAATTTTAGCACTGTGCCTCCCTAATTTAAATAGTTTGGGTATAGATTTATTTCTCTTTTGGATTATTTTCGACCTAATTATTGGGAAAATTTGGATTTGGTTCACGGACCAATTGTTCAAAATTAAGATTTTATTTGTTTAGTGGAAAATAAACCGCTAATAATCAATTTCTTCATTTATTGTCGTTTGTATCGTGCGTATCGTGCAAGAAAATGGGCCCAATTTCCTTTAAAAAGATTCGAGTTTTTCTTTTACTATAAAAGAAAATCAACTGTAGGCCGAGTCTTAGTTCTAACCAAATTTGTTTTGATCTCATGAAAAAACATCAATTTTAACTTGTGTTTTAATTTTAGTCCAAACATTTTTTTTTGTCTAATAAAAATGCGCAAACTTTCAGGCAATATCAATATTTGGCCCTTATCAAGTTTCCATCAAGTTTACACTGAGTACATAAAAAATGACATGTGGAGTCTTTAATAGACTTCACAGATGCCTGACTTCGGTACTTAAAGTTGGTGATTTTTATGAGGCAATAAAAAGTTTTGGTAAAAAATGAGAATTCAACCTAAAATTGTTATATTTTCACAAGACAAAAAAAAAAAAAAATTGGGCCAGAAATTGGGGCATGAATTAAAGTTCATAAGACAAAAAAATAGCTTTTGGACTAGAATTAGGTGGAAAATTGTCAAAAAATTTCTAAACCTATTATGCTTTCACTAATTCAATTATAAACCTTTTAATTATGTTGATTGAACCATAAACTTTTCACATATTGCCAGTTGAATCCATTCGTCAATTTTGATCATATATTGTTAATGTAAACATTGGTCATCCTACATGACGTGACCGACGCTTGGGATGGCTAACATCGATATAGATAATTTTTAATAATATTTTAACTTTTTTAGTCTTTTCTTTTCTTTTCCTTTTTCTCTTTCCTTCTTTATCGTTTTTTTTAATTGTTAAGGGCCGGTAGGAGGTTGTCAATTGAGGCCCGGCATCCCTCGTCAGCCATTGGGTGAGTTCCTATGAGCCTAGTAGCTAGTGAGGGCTTGTTGCCTTCGCATGCAACCCTTGCCCAAATCTGAGTGAGGGCTTTGTTGGCCATTGAATAACTGTGAGCGAGGGCCGAGAGCCCTCCCTAGTGGTTGGCAGGGGTCATCAGGCCTCATGCAAATTAGGATTCAATTAACACAATACGTGAAAAGTTCTATGACCCAATCGCCATTAGCCCCTTGGTAGGGACGTTAGTATCATAGGGGTGAGGTTTGACTCCAACGCAAAGCCTCAAAGTGCAATGAGAGTTAGAGATATGACGAACAAAAAAAAAAAAATAACATTTAAAATTTTTTAAATTAAATTGGCAAAAGTATAATAAGTTTAAATTTTCTTCTTCTTTTTTTGGACAATTTTCCCCAAAATTGAGTGCTTTTTAAGGGAATTAGGCCCTAAAAAATGGGTTTACCAAAAATACTTTCATTCATCAAGAAACGTCTTTGCCTAAATTCTAAAAAACGATCAACCCTTCCTAATAATCTGAATTCATTTTCCAAAGCCAACTGGACTTCCACCATCACGGAGACAGCAACAAAGGGTGGGCTTGCCGATCAACGAGAATTTTGCAAATAGGTGGATCACCCATACTTAATCACATGGCTCAGTCGAGTCGACCTATCTCTGGTCTCTAATCGATTTTTAACTGTGTCGTAATGATCCTTGTAGGCTAGTATGGTCGAGAGTCGAGACCCTAGTGCACCGACAAGAGGACGGATGGCCTTGGCGGGCAGAACCAGAACTTGGTAGGTGGACCCCGAGCGAACCGTGGTTTCGACAAATTCTAAACGAAACCAAAGTCCCTACATTGAGACCTCATGATTACAGCCTAATAAGAAACAAGACCTTGACCTTTTGGATTCAAAATAGATGAGAATCAAAGTTGGCTAATTACGTGAAACCCATGTAGAGAGAGCATAAGAGCAAGGATTGACAATGTGGGGAAAATTGATAAGAGTAAGCCGCTGAGAAAAGTATACTGACTCAATGTGAAGTGTAGGGGAAGAGTAGTAGATCTAGGAGTTTCGATTAGCAAAAATACATATAAGAAAAATAATCTTCAGGTGTCTCCCGTCAACCTTGGCTTGACGATCAATGCCACAACAATGCACAATCGATGGCATCAGCTATCCCGGCGACATTAGTTCTAACGTTAGAGTTGGCGGATGTCCCCGACAAAAGTGTGCATATTGTGGCCGAAAAACCGGCACACCAAGTGCACAATATGAGAGGATTGAAGGCCCGTCCGTGTCCTCAATTTGCCCCAATTGAAGTGCGTCACATAGATTATAAAACACATCGAATTCGGATATACGAACTAGTTTGTGTTTGCGGATCCAATGGACGAGAAAACAGTGGAGGTCAAGTGAGTCGACATGTCGAGGTCCATGGGATATTCACAATAAACAAGAACAAAACGTGCGGCATTCTTACATCCTACACAATATATATATATATATATATAAACTAACAAAAGAAGGAAAGCAAACATATTTGGGGATACCACTTTAAATTGCAATTGAATAATAAAAGGCAACTTTGTCTTTTCAATGAAAATGGGGTGTATTAAGTCAATGAGGTGAAAATAGCGTCACCCATTCTTTTTCTCCTATGCGGGGGATTTGGCCTCGAGTGCATCTCAAAATGAGATAATATCCCACAAATCTAATAGGGTTATAATGCGACAATTAGGGGTGAGCATAGTTCGGGTGGGTGGTTCTTACCTTGGAATTGAAAATCGCCGACTAAGGAACTGAAAGCCACCCGTTGGTTCCACAGATCCACCCAAGAATTGGATTGCCAGTCCAGCCTGATTTCAGGTGGGTCTATGAAACTTGTCCCTAATCCCTACAAATTACATTCATCAATTAATATCATGGAATTATTCATGCTCTTAAAATGAGCCGTTGGCTTTTAAATTCGTACATGATAACAAAGTGTTGCAACATTTATGGACATCTTCAATCAGTCCTCTCTTTCCTCTTCATTTATTTATTTTGTTTTGGTTAAGAAAGCAAGTAAATAGATTATTAAAATGAAAAAATAAGTAGGAGGTTAATTCTATTACACATGCCGAAGCGACAAAAGGAGTTAATAATATCCAATAATTGTAAATATACATATATGTGCATATATTTGGTTGAAAAATTACAAAATAAATTGGAGGACTGAACTAGTACTCACTAGTTCAATTAAATTGAAACCGAGGACTGGGCCAATCGCCGTGGGAACCGTCGGTTCTTGGCCGATCCAGTCCAATTTGAGACGGTTTAGATGGTTCCCGGTTCCTTTGCACACTTCTGTGATAGTTATTACGTAGTATGACTTTGATTTAATTTTAATCATATAAAATGCACTTTATTTATTACATAATTAATACTATGATTGGAACAATAATAACATAACATTTTGAGCATTAATTCATATGATTAGTAAATGAAGATGATTATTATGTTATGAATAATTGAGGTGAGTATGGTCTAGGTAGGCGATATTCACTCTAGAACTGAGAACCGTCCATTAAGGATTGGTTTCGAAAAATTAGAATCGGGAATTGCCCATTAGTTCAATTGATCCACTTAGGATGTGGGTTCATGGAACTAGTCTAAATGTTCCCAACAAAACCACAATTTTCAAAACCCTTTTGAATTCTTGAAAAAGTCCAATTGAACTTGAAATTAGATGCGTACAAAAATCATTCGTGTGAAATCAATGAAATAAACTCACACAAAACCAATTTAATCTTAACATAAAATAAACTATTTCAATTCAAACATATCACCCTTTAGAAACATTTTATCAAAAATATTATGTGTTCGGCTAAAAGATGAGGAAACACATTAACGAATTTAGATTTCCCGCTAATATCATGCTAAAATGACCTAGGTTGTTTGCAATGCTCAGGATAACCTCAAATTATCATAGAAATTTATACAATCCAGTTTGGGTGGACGATTCCACTTCTAGAATTGAGAACCGAACTGGTACTCACCGGTTCCAATTGGAACTAGGAGCCGAATTGATCCTCGTGAGAACTACTGGTTCTAAGCCGGTTCGGTCAGGTTCCAAGCGGTTTGGGTGGTTTCCGATTCTTTTGCACACCCTTATGAATAGTATAATATCAAACTATGAAAGTTTAGATAATTGCACCTACTCGTTGTGCCATGCTAATTATAACATTATGAATATTTTTAATCCTTTATCACGCGGGATAACATAATCATTACTACATCAACCTGTTATTTAAAATTTTCTTTATTAATCGTACGATATTGTGAATACTACTGGTTCATGCTCAGCTCAGTCGATGTTTAGAGTCATTTTTTGTCAGTGAACCGAAAAGGGTGTGATTTAACCCAATAAAAATCGAGTAGAAACACCTCTAACAGTGAATTTCTTTTCTAAGGTCAATTTCCTGCCATATAACTGAGGAACCTAGTCCTAAGCATCATTTTTCACGTCTCCTTTTCCTATTTCCATCAAATGTATTGATCAAAATTCATTCAAGTGCATGTACTAAATTCACCGAATAATTGTATTCTCAGCCCCACCGGCCCTTATCGCTGGACTGCTACGCCACCGGCATGCATCAACTGTGATCGATAGGATTGCGATATTGCAATTATCCCAATTAACACTTAAAATTGTTACCTTTTAAGCGTAGACCTTACCTGATAAAAACATCTATCAAATCGAACATACAAAATGCGGCCTACAAGGTTAAACTTAAAATTAACTAAATTAAACATATAATAGAAAACTTAGGAAAACAAGAGATTTTATTTTGCTTACCTTTTTCACAAGTTCAATTCTATTCTCATTTTAAAGTATGTGGATTTCTTTATCTAGTATCATATTCTCCAAATGATAATCTAATTTAATCTCAATGGCTAAATTAAAACTAGGAAATTACCTATTTGGTTCTAAGCTTATTATACAAATGTCAAGTCAATTCTAAATTGTCCGATTTTATCAACGTACTCTTAAAGCTTTGCACAATTTCCAAGGTATGTCTTTCGGCCATTGCCAATGGAAATCACTAATGTTGCAATTCACATAATACATGTTTCGAATAAGGTCGTCCACAGCCCATATAGGACAACTGACAAAGACTAGACACCATCTCGACAATTTCAAGTCAAAATTATCTAGAAAACTATATTGGAATTTTATAAAAATATTTGAGACTACTTTGACAATATTGAAAAGTTTAGAACTAAACTAACATCCATATAATAGATTTATGACTAAATTATCCTGTTAAAGTTCATTAAATTTGAGTCACAAAATGGGCTTAGAACCCATTTGCCGGCCCTATATCCAATGGAGCTTCTCATATAACGTCCTCTCTTTCCACCTCCGGAGTGGGAGAGAACAACAAAATCTATGAAATCCAGGAAACCTTCCTATTAGAACAGTTCTATAGAGATTCAGTCATTGTGACTGAATCAACAATGGCTCTGTTCATTCAAGTTACAGTCTTTCGGCTGCTTCTTGGCTGAGAATGGAGTGAAAAAGGAGGTTGTGGAAATGTAATTGGAGCAGGCAGTATCCTGATGACCATCAAAGTTGGGAGGGGACGAAACAGCCCACTGCTTGTTGATGGTTAACATGATGTCGTGAATTCCTATCGGGTTAATTACATATAAAGGCAAGTATTTACAAGTATGACATGTTTTCAATTTGATTAGTGCAGCAGTAGTTGTACAGTTTATGTCGCAGTGTGTCTTACCATTGTTTAAATGATAAGAAGCAGGCCACTGGCAAGGAATTCTAGTTTATATGCAACATGAACTTCTGCATGTAGATAGCTTGAGCCTCCATCACAAGCCTCCTTCCGAGACAAAAAGGAATGCATCGAGTTTTTTAGCAGAGATAGGAAGGGAAGACAAATGAAAAGGAAAAGGCACTATCGATATTTTGGAAGCATAAAATGATATTGGAAAAACTAAATCCTCCGAGCAAAATAAATTTGGCATGCTCTTTTTCCCATCTCTCAAGTTATCCCGTAGAAGTGCTCAAAAGTCAAAACAGGCGTAATGACGGGATATGTATGTGATTATTACCGTTGCAATCTGAGAAGGCTGGATACTAATGACACAAGTAAACATCTTTAAGCAAAATTGACAGTCTTAAAGCCCCTGAACCTGATGAAACTCGGAAGAAGAAAAATACGCTGCCATGTTATAGAGGGGTAGCAAAACCTGCAAACATTGAGCAAAAAACAAGTTCAAGTGGTATATAAATGGTGGAACATATCATTGACTAAGAAAAGGCAGTAATATGAAGTGAAAGCACTATTTGCGATGAAGACCATTATAACACAGTTGCGTTGGGGAGGGTAGCACCATTGCTACAGCCATCACAGGGCTTCCAGATGAAATTTGCATGTCATGGAGAAACAGTGGCATTGTGGCTCTAGAAGTTACAGGACAGTGATGGCAGAAACAATGATGACAATATCAATTGTCCATTTTTTCCGGAATAATCTTTTTTTTTAACAAGACCTTTTTCTAAATAAAATAGAGAATTCCAGTGATGATTACCTAGAGTAACCAAAATTGGCTAGCATCGCGTCAACTTGGCATGGTAGCTCAAACATGACTAAACACACTAAACCTCATCATTTCATCACAATATTATTCTATACTAATATCTCTAGCCTCTCTTTTCTTTGGCAATATCATTCTATCCAAAGTCAAAGACGTGAAAATCTGTCACTCTTATACTTCTTGGATGAAAAGCCTTTCCTAGGAACCCATAATCAAGTAAGGATTAAGATCTCGCATCAGTTTCATAGAATATACCATAATCTGCATTGTGATGCATGGCTGAAAAACACTCAGCACACAGCGTCTGCAATTTTAGTGAACATTTGGTAGGAATCATGATGTGAATCACGAGACCACTTCTATGACCACCACCAAAATTTAAAACCTTGCTAAGTAGCCTTGATGCAATTTAAAAACCAAAAAGTTATCAATAAGAAAACAGGGAATCAGGCTTCAGCCATGATGCTTATTGAATTCTACTTGCCAAGATTTGCACTTCACCGTTCTCAAACTAGTCCTTTCTTCATGCCTTTTCCCAGATTTGTTTTCTCATAGGTACACCAATCTTTGAATAGTATCCTTTCTCAAATCCACTTTCTTATTTTAAACGGCTATATCATCTATCCTTTACCCAGGAGCTTTCATTAACATTCCCAAAATTGCTAAGGGAATGATCAATCATGACATAAGTTTAATGACTACCTTTCGACAGATAGGGCATTGACAACATTGTCGCTGGTGTGATAGACTTCAACAACATGCTAAATTCCTACTTACCCACCAATTATGGGATACAAGTTACAGGATATAGCACTACATGTTAAAGATATAGAGCTACAACAGAGGTAAAATAAAATGAAATATACCAAGTGAACAGATTGGAAACAGTCAGTTACAGAACTCCCTAGAGTATGAGATTTGATTAACAAATTGCATATTAAAAAGTAGTTCGGAAAAAATGGGAGGCCAAATCATCAAAGTAAAGATCTAGACAGCCACTTTTGTCTCTCAATTATCCTAAAAAGGTAGTAGCATTGGGCTGCTTGAATTTATCCTATGAAATAAATTGCATTCTTTACTATATCCATGGTGCATCCCCAACCAATTGCATGTACGCATGACTGAGTTCAACATAGCCTTGTACTCTAAATTTGTCTTGCATATCAACTATGATTTTCACAAAATCAACCGAGCGTGCATATTTCCATTCCTTCTATTACATGAACTCAAGGATTTGTAGATAGAATGGCACATCCCCGGATTTTGTTCTTTGATTTTCAGAAGAGTCTCCATTAAGCTAGGAATTTCAATGAGAGTAACCTTAACCACTTTCATGCAGGCAGCGACCATACAGAAAGCACAAGAGCAATACATGTCCGTGTAAGGAAAATGTTCCATGCCTTCCTGAGATAGAAGCAGAAGATGACACACGGTCTTACACATCTCCAAGGAATACAACCCATGGATCCATATTCCAACTACTTCATAGTGTGTGGCAAAGGCACAAGCACAAACCACATTTCAAGCAAAACCTTTTCTATATCCAGGCAGAGTCGGATTCACTGGATATTTTAGCAGTAATGTATCATGAATGACACAGTAGTGTGAACCACTAAACATTTGCTAGGATATGATACCAGAAACAGAGGCCAAGCCCAAACATCTTGGGACGAGATTCACGACGTTATTAGACAAAATGGGTACTTCAAGAACAAGAATCAAGACACCAGTAAAGTGAACAACGACACAGCTTAAACCCAGCAATGAGAATAAGGAATCACCTTCAGATAGACAACCCCAGCTGTGACTACTCAAACACAGCAACGAAGTGAACAAAGCAGACGCCGTGACGCTGTGCAATGGCATCATCGACAACGCACCGCCCAACTCCACAGGAAGCCTGAGACAAAAGCCAACATCCGATGATTTAACATTCGCCAACAATCTCCAAATAGCTCCGATTCAATTGACCCGGTAGCCCTCCAAGATACACCAGCTCCATCGAGACTTTCTCATCCCACCCACCACGCTCCGTCGCGAGTGAATTTCGAAATGCACCCAAAGAATGCAAACTCATTTTCAAGCTCGCACTTCATAACTAGAGGTCCACCTAAGCCTCAACGACTGTCCCAACTCTTCTATCGTCCAATGCAGTATGCATCGACCACCGCACCCGAAAAACAGACAAACCCACAAAAACCCAGATCAAGCCGCGACTAACCTCGAGAGGGCGACCCGTTGGGCAGTGAAGAAACGCGAGGAGGAAGGGACCGGCGCCGCACAAGACAGACCGCTGAGCTTACTCGCCGCCGAGGACAAGCTAGGCGAAGAAGAAGAGGAAGACGGTGAGGAACGGGTCAAGAGCGTTCTAGCGGAAGCAGAAGCGAGCCGAAGAGCCGCCGTCTTCGCACAGGTAGCCGCCATGCTCGCCTTCTTCGGAGCCGAGTCCCGCGAGACACCGCTGCGAAGACGAAGGGGAAACCGGAAAGGGAAGAAAGGGTTGCGGCTTCTGGGCTTCGGCCTCTTCCCAAGAAGCCCGAGTATATTTTTTGCGCCCCCGAAAGTTTTTCGTCATTATAAATTGCCCCCAGAAATTTCGATTTTTTTTTTTTTTGTGGCAATCTGGCACCTGACATTTTCGAATGTGCTTGCAATTTTCCACTTTGGGCTGATGGTGTGTTGTCCATTCTGGATTACTCCTCCAAAATGGAGAGGATCTCGGTCGTTAATTAAACTTCAACTGAGGGTTTCAAAGTTAGAAAATATACTTAAGAACGGTCTAGTTTGCGATTTGCTGAAAGAAGAAAGAGGAAGGGAAAATATTGGATCAAGAGAGCAAGTATTGCACGAGCTCCGGCGTTGGTCGGATGTTTTAAAGCAGAGTGTTGCGAGTCGCAAAATTATCTAGAATTCAGTTAAAGAATGAAGAGAAGTGCTTTGTTTATTTTGAGACTAGTATCCTGTTATTGGATGAAGAATATGGTCAACCTATTCAAATGTCCACTTATAATCCCTCGTATTGCTTTAGTATACTAAGTTAATAGTTCCATCTCAATATGCATAGCATTGCTAAAAAAAAGGGTATTCAAATTCCACCCCTACCATAATTTCCTTTTTTGGTCAGAAAAGAAAAATTTTCATTAAATTCATTCAAAGTTTGAAATGCTTGAGAGATGGGCTTTAGCTTATAATAATTCCCAAAAAGCTAGATGGGGAAAAAATTGAATTTTGGTTGCCAATTGGATGGCCACCCAATATGCAATTAAATTGGCTTCTCTAGGGCTATAAGATACTTGAACATTGGAAACGTTGAGCAAAATTTGATTGCACTTTTAAATAGGCGCGTGAGCTTCTCAAGTGAGTTATTGAGGGCTTGTAAGAGCATTGATTAGAATGAAACAATCAGTTTCTACCTTGACAAAATTATTCAAAGGAGAGACAAAGAGATATAACCAATCGAAAGGAGTCCTTCTCTATTGCTGGGTGTAGCTCTTCTCTACCACCTTGTATAGCCTTGACCTCCAATTCCTTAAACCCTAAACCAAACCCTACCAAAAACTCCAACCCTCCACCATAACTTTACCCTAATTGTCCACAGCTCCTCCCATATTACACTGCAATTGTAGCTTTAGTGTTTATTCTTCCTTCAATCCTTGTTTGAACCTCGATCAATTTCTCAATATTCCATTGCCATTCTTACAAATTTGATGTCGATCTACACAAATCATTGGTTTAGTCCTGCAATGAGTTGGATTTCTAGAATTTTTGTCCTCTATCTTTGAAGTATGAGTTGAAACTCACAGGCCCATCATCGACAAAGGTCTCAGCTGCTGAAAACACATGAAAATAGTTGAAGAAGAAGGTGTAGTAGGGTGTATGGCAATCTCTGGAATAAATTGGATGGGTTAATGTATAAGAATGATATGCATATTCTAGATGAGGAACTCTCAAAGGAGAAAATTATGGAATGTTGCTTCTTCCTTGTCAGGCAACTATACCAAACCCTAGCATAAACTTCCAAGCACTTCAAACGGCTATGAAAAATGCATGGAGGAATGAGAATGTGGAAGTAAAACCCCTAGAAAATGGTAAAATCAACTTTGTATTTAGTAACAAAGGAATAAGAGTCGCGTATTGAAGGAAGGTCCTTGGTCTTTTTCTAATCATTTATTGCTATTAAAGTCATGGGAGTTGGATACTCTTATCCATGTTATGAGTTCAAGACATGTGCCTTTTGGGTTAGAATATTTGGGCTCCTACTGGAGTGGAACTCTAAAGGTATGATCAAGAAAATTGCTAACTTGATGGGAAAGGTATTATATGTGAAAATAGATGCATGAGGTCCTACATTACATAAAATTGGGAAAGCAAGAGTGGAATTAGACATGGAGCCGAACTAAGAGTCAGACAATTGATGCAACATGGAAACAAGAAAGTATGGCTTGATTTTAACTATGAGAGTCTGCCATTCTTTTGTTACTCATGCAATAAGATTGAACACTATGCCAATTACTATAAAGATATACCCTATGATGAAGAAAAGTTCACAACAAACTTGGGAGAATGTTTTGGGAGTTGATTAAAAGCTGAAACTACTTAACACAATCCCTTCTGGAAAGTATTCTATTAGAAGGAATCAATAGCAGAAGATATAGAAGAGATTATTCCTGAAACCCTCGAGCACCCACGACAAACTGATTTTATGGATGATGTTCAGCCCACCTCTCCCAGAATTAACCACAATATACAGCAGGGAGATGTATAACAAATGAGGACAGATTCTTATTACAACAGCATAGAAGAGATAACCATGTATATTCTAAGGAAAATAGCACTCTACTCACAGGCCTTATGCATGGAAAAAATGTATACATTCAGCCTGCCCAAACAAGTTCAGAGAGTAGTTGAAAGAAGATATGCAAAGAACCAAAAACTCCCTCTACTAAAAAATAGAAGAAGGCGAGCAATCATGATCCACCAACTCCAATCCAAGGTTGGATGGATGAGACACAACTTCTTGACATACCTGTTCATATGATTGAAGAAGTTGTTGCATGGGCTTTGGTGGCTAGCCCTAATAAGCCACCAAATGAACTATGAATATCTTATGATGGAACTGCCAAGATTTGGGCACAACCTCGACGGACCAAGAATTAAGACCACTAGTGTATCGTTGGTTTTTCTGATGGAGACAAAGAAGAAAGCTAAGTTTGTTCAGAAAATAAAGAGAAGACTTTAATTTCAGAGTTGTTAAGTAATTAATCCTATGAACATGATGGAAGGCTTGGCTATTATGTGGGATGATAGAATTCACTGCATATAGGCTCAATGACTAAGAACTTTGTGAACTTGAGATGTGAAAAATGGGGTAAATGGTAAGAAAATGAGGATTACATTTGTTCATGCTCCTTATATACACCACAAGAGGCTACAACTTTGGGAGGAATTTCGAAAGATAAGCTCCATGAATACTCTGCCTTGGTTGTACTTGGGGGACTTCAATGAGGTGCGGTTTTATTGGGAAAAAGTTGCTAAGCACTTGGCTGAAAAATTTAGAATGAAGGCTTTTTGTGACTATCTAGATGCATGTTCATTAGTGAACATAGACAGCAAGGGACGTTCATTCACTTGGGCCAATAATAGAGAAAGGGATGAATATGTAAAAGAATGACTTGACAAGGTAGTATGCATGATAGATTGGAGGTTGATGTACCCTAAAGTTGAAATATATGCTCTTCCTGTGATAGGATCATACCATAGTCCTATTCTCCCATCTCTTCAACTTAATCTAGTAAAAATAATAATAATAATAAAAAAGAATTTAGTTTTGAAGCTTCCTGGCTTAAGAGTGATGAATGTGGGGAGGTGGTGCAAAAAACTTGGAACTCTCCAACTCAGCCTCAAAAGGATTTAGTTGGAAAGTTGCAAGATGTGCAATATGATCTTTCCAAATGGAGTAAGAAGAAATTTGCAAATGGACAAAGGAAAATCAACTCACCGAAATAGGAATTGGAGTGGCTTACAAGTAATATTACGGGATTCTTTGACAAAGTGAGACTCAAAAAATTGTAAGAAGACATCGATGATTTATGGAGGCATGAAGAGATATATTGAGGATTACAATCTAGAATCAATTGGCTCAGGTGGGGAGACAAAGATACAATTTTTTTGGATGCGACTACTATTCAAAGGAGGTAGAAAAACAAGATCTCTATATTGCAAAATCCAGAAAATACTGGCTATTTGAGTAGAACTAATTGAAAGAACATATTGTGCTTTCCTTCCAAGAGTTATACCAATCCTATGGCCCCCAAAATTTTTCATCATTCCCAAATCAAGTACATCATGTAGTAATAGAAAAAATGACTTGTATATTGCTAATTGAAGTAAACTTAGAAGAAATAACAAAAGCAACTTTTCAACTCAGTGCAACAAAAGCACCGGGGCCTGATGGGCCTTAATGGATTATTTTATTAGCAGCATTGGCAAGATATTAAATGGGATATTCTAAAGGAGGTGAGGAACTTCTTAAACACTAGATCCTTTCCACCAGATTTGAAAAAAAAAATGCATATCTCCATTATCCTGAAAGTTCCAAACCTAGAGAGATTAGATCAGTACCGTCTAATCAGCTTATGCAATTTCGACTACAAGATTATCTCAAAAGTACTAGCCAATGGACTCAAACCACTCATATTAGAAATTATTGTAGTAAAACAAAGTGCTTTTGTCGTCAGGAGGTAAATTCAAGATAAAATATTTATTGTCCAAGAGGTGTTGCATCAAATCAGAATCATAAAAAGAAGAAAGAAATTTTAAGTGGTTCTCAATTAGACATGAAGAAGGTCTATGGTCGAGTGGAATGAGATTTCTTGGAGGTGTGCTTAATTAAGATTGGTTTTGATGAGAAATGGGTAGCATGGATTATACAATATGTTACTACGGTCTCATTTAGTGTCAAGTTTAATGGAGAGCCTCTACAATACTTCAAACCTTTAAGAGGAATCACTTAATAGGATCCATTATCTCCTTACTTTTTTATTCTTGAGGCAAACGTATTGTCTTCATTAATGAAGATAGCTATAGACAATGGTAGCATTATAGGCATTAGACTGAACAAGTGGTAACCAACCCTTTCTCATTTACTCTTTACGAATGATTTGATATTTTTCTTGAATGGTACAATTCTAGAGTGTCAGAATTTGGCATTGATTCCGAATCAATACTACCTAGCATCTAGACAAGACGTAAACTTAAACAAATTGGGGATCTTCTTCAATAGGGACTAACCCTAAGACTTTGAAAGATAATATAACAAGGGAATTGAGAGTTCCGATTATCAACAAAACTAGCAAATATCTTGGAATTCCTTTAGATTAGGGAGTGTCGAAAAAATAAATGTTCGCGTGGATTCTCAAACGAGTTAGCTCAAAATTGGAAGGTTGAAAGAAAAAGCTAATATCCAAAGCTAGAAAAGAAGTGTTGCTTCAAACAGTGGTTTAAGTTTTACCACAATATACAATGTCAATTTTTAAGATCCCGATTTCCATTTGTAAGGTTATTGGATAAAAAATTGCCTAATTCTGGTGGAAAACCAATGACACCAAAGTTGGAATTTACTGGAAGAGATGGGATATTCTGAAGACAGTAAAGGATAAAGGTGGAATGGGATTTAGAGATTTACTCTCCTTCAATAAAGCACTCTTAGGAAATCACACTTAGCGATTGTGTTCAAACCCAACCTCTCTTTGGACTATCTTGTTGAAAGGACTTTATGTTCTCCCATATAGATTTTTGGCATGTGAGAAAGGGACAACGTCCCTCTTGGTGTTGGCAAAGTTTGTTCCTTGGTAGAAATTCTATATCACCTCAAGTTATGTGGACAGTAGGGGATGGATCTCAAACAAAAATTAGGGAGAATAAATGGCTAAAGAAGGGTATTATAGGAGGTCTTGCAAATGAAAACAAATCTTATTTTATTTGTGAACTCATTGTTAAAAAGGAAGGCTAATAGGACGAATTGGTCTTAATAGAACATTTCAAAGATCAATTAGTAAAAGAATCATTACTATACATATCAAACCTCAAATGGAGAAAGATAAACTTGTATAGACTAGTATTCGGGCATGTAAGTATATAGTTAAAAGTAGATACAATTTTGTCCAAGAGAAAGCAGTGACATGCAATGAAAACCAAGCCTCAACATCCTTTCAACCTTCTAATATATGGAAATTCCACTCTTCACCCAAGATCAAAATTTTCATATGGAATCTATGCTAGAATGCTCTCCTAACTAAAGATAACTTATTTAGAAGGAAAATCATGTATAATCCCATATGCTCTTTATGCAACTGAAACAGAGAAACCATGGAGCATTTGTTTTTGTTATGCCTTTGGACGAATGAAATATGGTCCAACCCTATACTGAACATCCATATCTCAAGTTAGGGACTCAATCGGATTGAAGATTGATCTTCGAAATTGAAAGAATATGTGAGTTACTCATTAGATCAAGAATCGGTGGCACAATTTTGTGGCATATATGGAAGGCACATAGCCAAGCCATCTTCAGAATTAGGAAACTAGATGCAAAATACCCTCCTTGATTTAGTTCTAGTGGGACTCAAAAGCTTCAACGAATAGAGCCCCAAGTCAAGCAAATATGGAAATAGAGTAAACAAACCATTACGACCTTGGAACCCACCGTCGAACGGAGTCTACAAGATCAATATAGATGGAGCATACGAACCTATATTGGTGGAGAGCTCGATCACATGCGTCTACCGTGACTTTGTGGGGAGGATTTTGGATGGACCAGCTTGTTCGATGATGGCATTATCTCCCTTGATGGCCGAAACCCTAGCTTTGTTGGAAGCCCTCGATCACTTCTATCCTAAAAGGCATTGAGTCTAACAACTTAAACTTATTCAATGCCTTAACAGTCAAATCAACTAAGTTGGGAGATTCAAATTCACATGCTTGTCTTGAAGTGGAAAGACAATATACGGTTTTTCTCTAGTATCTAAATTGTGCATTGTCTTACAAAGGCCAACTATGTAGTAGACTGAGTTGCCAAAACCCACAAAAAAAAAAAATACTTAAATTTGAATCGGGTCCTATCCCCTCCCCAAGCACTTTGGAAATTTTTATATAATGATGCCTATTTGACGGGCCTATTATGTTTGCTACGTGAACGCAATTTTCCATTTCTGACCAAAAGATAAAAAGGAGAGAGAGTATGCTTTACGGTTCTGTCTTCTTCGTTCTAAGGAGAGAGTGTAATTAAGGGCTTCAACCAAGGTAAGGACTTAGACTGAGAGAGCCGCTATCGCAACCATTGATTTCATGCCTCCATTCAACAATCGACCAGCAAAATCACGAGATATCCATTTGATTGCCCCTTCCATCACTCCAGGTATTAAAGTCCCATTAATATTTGCCCTAAAGGTGCAAGCTTTAAGTGGTTTCCAATCACTTGAGGCATGTCCTCTTTCGATTCCACATCTGCTTGCTAAGAAATTCCATTTGCAAAATCTACTGAGGATGATGAGAGCTATATCAACAACATTATTAGGGTCAAGGAGTTTTTGTCTAAAAATTTCTGCATTTCTAGCTTTCCAATCACCCCAAAGTACCAAAGCAACAATGGCTAGATTTGGGGAGAATTACCAAAAAAACCTTAAATCTATTGCAATTGTGTCAATTCAGTCATAAACATTTTTTTTGTTAATTCAGTCTTAAACATTTTATATTTATGTCAATTCAATCATTCTCGCAATCTTCAATCGGAATAATCTGACATGGAATTTCAGTTAGCATCGACCGACATTACCAACGTTGACATGGACGCCGAAGATGCAAAATGACGTCGTTTTCCTTATAAAAAAAATTGAAAAAGCCAAAAATAGTGTCGTTCTTCTTTTGTGTTATTCTTATATGTTTCTTTCCCAAAATTGACGTGAGGAACCTTAGTTTGAGATCTTCCCCAAATTGAGCTTCGTTTTCTCCTTTTGATGTCAAAATTTTTGCCCCAAATAGAGTTGATGCTCAGCCAATGCTTTCTCAGCATTGTTCTTCTCACAGACGTAAAGAACCTTATTCTCTCCCAAATTGAATTTGCCCAATCGGAAGAGCCCTAATTTGATCTCACCCAAAAATCTCATAGATTTTGTCTAGATTTGATCTCGTTTTGGTAGATTCCTCATGCCAAATCGTTCTTTTGTTATCATGTTCATTGATCGAGTGCCTTTTGCCTGGCACTTTTGTTCATCCGTCATAATCATAAACACACCCGTATTGTGAAGACCCAATTTGGCCACAACCCCATTGCGACCGGACTCGCCCGTCACAAATTGCAGCAAACACGAGGAGGAGTTGTGTTCCCAGTTTGGCTTTGTTGTTGGTGAATGTTGAGCGAACACGACAACGGCAAAAAATAGTCAAAAGGTATGTTGCGGTGGTCTCAAATTTATTGCGTTCTCCTCGTCTTATTTTATATTATCAATTTGTGTTAGGTTTTTTGGCATGTGTTGTCATTGGTTGGGAAAAGAATATTTTTGCATGCTTATTGGCGTGACATCAAAGAATTGTTACGTTCCTTAGAAATAAGGAATCGTTCAATTGGTTTAATTGCGTCATTCTTCATTACAAGAGGAGAAGAAAGGGTGTAGGAATTGAAGGAAGTTCGTGTCTCACTGGCTGCGGTACGAAATAAAACCTACATCCAATTTTTTACTTGTAATTATTTAGTAAGAAAGTCAACTTGGTCCAGTGATGCTAATTTTGTTTGCTTGAATATAACTTAAACCAGTCGCTGGAACTAGTTCAACCCACCAATAGACTGCTTCTTCCATGCGTAACATACCTTTTATCCTTTGAAGTTCTGGAGAACATATGAATTCTTTAAATGAGAATCTATCAATTGAATAACTTTGTTTGTAAAGTAAGTTTTGGCCTTTAGATTCTTTAAATTAGAATATATAATAAAAGGTATTAGGAGAATACAATGAAATCGAGATGATTCAAAACTTATGCTCAAATAAAAATCTCCATTATGTGACTGTGTTTTTACATACATTACGTTTTCTGTGTAGGATTGAGAAGATCGACAAATCAGCTTGGGTGTGCCTTCTCCATGGTGGAAATTTTTACCGTTGCCTAATGCTTGAATATGTTGGGGGCAAGACTAATTTAATAAAAGTCAATATCAGTTCACCAAGCTATGAAAGCTTCATCAAAGATATTGAGAAAGTGGTAAATAGTAAATTTGAGAAGCTTTATTTTAAATTTCTTGGAAAGTCTCTAGAAGATGGGTTGAGATATATATGGGATGAGAGTAGTGTTGTTGATCTATTGTTTAGCTATTTGTATCGAGAGGTAATCGACGTATATGGAGAAAATTTTCTAGCCGATGAGACATATAAGATAAGGGTGATAATTAAGGTGCCATTGAGAGTGAGGGTGAGGGTGTTGGGCAAGGTGAGAGGGTCGTTTAAGGGGTTGGTGAGAGTGCTCATGATAATGTTGGTTTAACTAATGAGACCGTTGTTGAGAACTTGGGTAGTTTAGATCCTGATAATGCAGTTGATGAAGGTGATTATACTAACATAGAGGATGATATTGTAAATGACGACGACGACAAGACAGACTTTCTTGGCAATGTAAGATTTTTCATTGATGATGATCATGATGATGAGGAGCTTCTAGAAGCAAGGAAGAACATGATGGAGTTTCGTGGGAGGATCACAAAAGATCTTATTTTAAGGGAATCATCCGGAGCATTGGTACCATCCCAACCATTAGATGTGGATAACATGGTTGATTTCGGGCGTGCATGTTTTTGTTGCTTTTTTTTTTATTTATTTAAGAACAGATTTTTTGTTTTTTTTTTTTTTCTCAGGAACAAAAAAGAATAAAAATGCGTTTGTTTGCGTTTTTGTTCAAAAACTGTTTTTTTTTTTTTTTTTTGTTCCCAGAACAAAATTGGAACAAAAATAAAAGAAACAAAAAAAACGTTCTCCTCCGTTCCAGAAACACTTCTTGAAGGATCGAAAAGAACAAAAACGAAACACTTTTGATTCACCATTGTCTCTTTCGTTCGTGCCCTACCCGAAACAAGCTCTCCCTTTTTCCGGCGTCTCTCACAAGTTCACCACCGGCTGACTCTCCGGCGCCTCCCACTCGGTTGACTCTCCGGTGCCTCCCCACCCGGTTGACTCTCCGGCGCCGATAGCTGCTGCTCCTTCACCGGTTGAAGCTTTTGAATCGAGGTAAGTTTCTGCTGGTCCTCCTTCACTGTTCGACGAGGGCTTCAGCGAGAGCCACCCCTTGCAGATCTGGGCGACGACTGCTCGGCGCTTGAGTGCGACGGCTCGCTCGAGCTAGCACTTGCCTAGATCTCCGAGATGCTTGCTCAAGCGAGCCCTCATGCTCGAGCCCCGAGTGAGCACTCGCAGACGCTCGCCCAGATCTGCAGCAGTGTCTGCTCGCTCGAGCGAGCATCGATAGCAGAGCAGTGACGCTTTGCTCGCTTGAGTGAGCAAAGCTGCTGTGCTTGCTCGAGCGAGCCTCGCGAGCATAGCAGCAACGCTTGGCTTGCTCGAGCGAGCATCGTTGCTCTGCTTTGCTGCTTTGCTCACTCGAGCGAGCATGGTGAGCAGAGCAGCGACGCTCATAATCGATTACCTGGTCACAATGTAAGAATTTGTGCTTGGTTGGGATATTACATAGGAATTTATGGTTTTCTACCGAAGGTGGAACTTTATGGAATGATACATGTTTTGGCATCTGACTACAGTAGTTTAATTAAGCATCACCTATGCTTTCCTTAACATAAGTTTCAAACACTGTTGTTTTCATTATTTACCAATTTTGTTCTTAGTATTTGCGTCTTCTTACCTTATGTAGTGACAATGCTCACCCCATAACCTCGTTGACCTTGCCATGCTCTGTTTCCATGAATTCATGAAACTTTATTTCTATAAATATATTTATAGGGTGTCCAGGATGAAGCAGAAAGGTGGAAGATGCAGTGTGTGCATAGTCTCATCCAAATTACACAAGATTTACTTCTTTTTTTAAGCTTAAGGCAACACGAAAAACACTCTACTCATATTTTAGCGAAATGACACAGATTCTTCAAATATCATGAGGTACAATATAGTTGCCTCTCTTATATGTTTATTT
Source organism: Eucalyptus sideroxylon (assembly GCA_014182405.2). NCBI lineage: Eukaryota > Viridiplantae > Streptophyta > Magnoliopsida > Myrtales > Myrtaceae > Eucalyptus > Eucalyptus sideroxylon. The sequence goes on along the minus strand of CM024555.2, from coordinate 50,196,455 downwards.
TGGTTTTAAATTATGATGAGTTAGAAGTCTCATATTCTTCCTTTTTGATCAATTGCTCTGTAACGCTGATCCTGGTGACCAGAATGCCATTGTTGCAGTTTCTGCTTTAGCTAGAGCAATGAAGGAAATGCATAAAGTAGCCATTCTACGCTGTGTGTGGAGGCAAGGGCAAGGAAATGTTGTTGTGGGGGGTTTTGACACCAAATGTTTCTGACAATGATCACGTGGTATGTTTCAATATAGAGTTGTTTATTTATAGTTCTTTGATCTTCTCTCCCTTTTTGGTTTGTGTGAGGCTTCATCTAACATGTGCATATTCTTTTATGCGCAGCCCAATTCATTTTATTTCAATGCTTCCTCTTGCTAAGGATGTTCGGGAATTTCTATTCCCCTCTTTCAGCAATCTTCCAGCCTCATTACTGCCAAATGAAGAGCAGCAGGAGGCTACAAATAACTTTGTGAAAATGCTGGATCTCGCACCTTCTGATAGAAAGGAAATGTTGCAGCTTGATTTTACACCGAATCCTGTTTTGGAGGTGAGGTGATCACTTGTCTAGTTTTTTCGTAAAACCTTATAGCTAAACTACAGGTCACTCACCTGCTCCAGATAGGCTAAATTTCTTACCATTTATCTTGGTTTCAAATGAATGGATAACCTGCTTGCAATTTACAAACATTGGTTTAACTAATAGTAATTTCGCAGTGTGGAATTTGGGGGTTTCCATGAACCTACATAACAATTCCAAATGCTTACAAATAGCTTAATATGTTTCTAGATTTGGCTACAAACTTCTGTCACTTAGAAGTATTTGTTAATGTGAACGGTCATTGGTAGATTTCTATAACATTTGTATTCAAGGGGTACGAAGCTTCAACTTTTCCCACTTTTGTGATAAACCTTTCAATAGCTTATTTTAAACCTGATGGACTACTTCAGAATCCACATGGCCTTCGGAGGTGGTTGGATTGGTTAATTTTCTCAAGCAAAAGTAAGAATGGTTATGGCATCAATGGTTGATAATTGCTGCTCAATTCATGGTACCTCTTGTGTAGGAACTGAAGCAGTTCAATGATTTCTTGCACCGGTTCTGCAAATTCTGCCTACAAAATGATCTTCGGAGTTTCTGCGATTTCCTTGCCACCAAAGTGTTCACGTTGATCTCCAAGACCGAAGCCACAGACAGGTATAAGATCTTCCTACATCATGCTTCTCTTGATATTGTTGAGACCAATTCCTTTTTCCCTCCTTCCTATTCGTTTGGTTCCTATGCAAAGGCTCATAAATCATTCTTTCTACATGAGCAACAACGTCACAAAGGAAGAGGCTAGAAGCTTTTTGGTGAAAAGCGAGCCAAAGCCAAAATGAGAATTTAGTTTTGTCTCTTCAATGGTCATGACGAGTAGTTTCAATCCCATGATTATGTCAATCATTTTGTCCGTTGGGCAAGATTATTGTAAATAGATGGCGACGAGATCATATTTAGTAGTATGATGTTTAGCTATTTGTACAATTTGTTCTGCCTGTGCTAAATCTCAAGGGTGATGGGGTATGCTGGTACTTTAAATTGTGTAATCAAGTTGAACATTCTTTCAGCCTCCTAAAGATCTCTCCGCACTCCTTACATGTTGGGTTACGGTTTAACTTCTCGTTGCAATACACGAGCAATCGAATCGTGCAAATTCATTAGCTTGCATGCATGTGCTGCCGGCATGCGAACTTATCGGATCTACACTCTCCCTGTAAATCAATGAATTTTGGATAAAGATCTTTGAAAAGCTGTTAAGCATGGAAGGTCAAATGAAGCGCATGATAGTAATAGGTATTAGATTATGAAAACCTTAAAATTAAGGCACGACCATAAAAAAGAAAGGGTTAATACCCTAAAAAACCCCAAACTGGTACATTTGTGACAAATTTACCCCAAACTATTTTTTTGACCACCAAAAACCCCAAACTGGTACATATGTGACAGATCTACCCTCCGTTAGCTTCCGTTAGCTTCCGTTCGATTTTTCCGTTAATTTTGCTGACGTGGTTGCTGACGTGGCTGCTGACGTGGCAAGCCATGTGGAAATTCATAAGTTTAATACCATTAAAAACCTCAAACTTGTATATTTATGACAAATTTACCACAAACTGGTATATTTATGACAAATTTACCCCAAGTTGGTATATTTACGACAAATTTACTCTAAATTAATTTTTTCGATCATAAAAACCTAAATTGGTACACGTGCGGCACATTTACCCTCTTTCAATTTTCCCAAATTTGACTGAGTTGTGATGTCCAATCAATTTTATTTTCTAGATTACTCTAACATTGCCTCCGTATCATTAATACTTGATTTTTTTTCTTTTATTTGGGAAAATTGAAAGAGGGTAAATGTGTCGCACGTGTATCAATTTAGGTTTTTTATGATCGAAAAAATTGATTTAGAGTAAATTTGTCGTAAATATACCAACTTGGGGTAAATTTGTCATAAATATACCAGTTTGGGATTTTTAATGGTATTAAACTTATGAATTTCCACATGGATTGCCACGTCAGCAATCACGTCAGCAAAATTAACGGAAAAATCGAACGGAAGCTAACGGAGGGTAGATTTGTCACATATGTACCAGTTTGGGGTTTTTGGTGGTCAAAAAAATAGTTTGGGGTAAATTTGTCACATGTGTACCAATTTGGGGTTTTTTAGGGTATTAACCCAAAAAGAAAACAAATTCCGATATTAAAATTTGGTACAAACTTTACTTACAAAATTTTCTTCCAAGTATGCACATATGACCATGTTTAGAATGTTTATCTTCACTCACCATAAACAAAATTAAATTAATGAATATAAAAATTTTTACAGTTACCAAACGTGTTTCTGTTCTTTTTCTATTATAGGAACAAAAATTGTGTGCAGTTACCAAACGTGTTTTTGTTCTTTTTTTTATTTTATTCAAGGAACATAAATTTTGTGCAGTTACCAAACGCGTTTTTTTGTTCAAAAATTGTTCCCCGGAACAGAAATAATTTTTTCTATTTCTGTTTCCTGGAATAATTTTTTAATAGAAACGTTACCAAATGCACCATTCATAGCTAGTTACGAGACAGAGTACTATGAAACAGATGCAAATGAGAGTTTAGGGTCTGATGTAGAAGTAGGAGATGATGATTTCACTAAAAGAATGAGTAGGTTTCCAAGATATGATCCTATTTATGTTGTGCCTAGATTTACTGTGGTTATGGCATTTGATAGTAGTCAACAATTTAAATATGCTTTGATAAAGTACTTAGTGGCTGAATGTAGAGAGATTAAATTTATAAAGAATGAGAAGAAGGTTGTTAGAGCAACATGTGCTAACGAAAGTTGTCCTTGGAAAATCTTTGGATCTATTGATGCTCGTAGTGGATCATTTCACGTAAAGACCTACTATTTAGAGAATACATGTAATATTAGCTTCAAAAATAGGAGAGTGACAAGTTCTTGATTGACAAATCACTATCTTCCTACAATAAAAGCAATGACAACTATCAAAACTATTACTTTTAAGAAGCTAATCAAGGAACAATTAGGCTTAGATGTTAGTATAGTTCAATGTACAAAGGCTAAATTGCATGCTTATAAAGTGTCGATTGGGAATTATAAGAAAGAATATGCAAAGTTGTGGGATTATGCAAATGAGCTTGGAGGGAGAAATCCTAGGAGTACCATTACATTAAAGGTAGAACAACCCGATATGTAATCTGATGCGTTATTTGAAAGAATGTACATATGTTTTGCTGTTTGTAAGAAAGGCTTCATTGGTAGATGTAGGAAAGTTGTAGGGTTAAACGGTTATTTATTGAAGGGAGAAATCCTGAGAGTACCATTACATTGAAGGTGGAACAACCTAATATGCAATCTAAGGCGTTGTTTGAACGAATGCACATATATTTTGTTACTTGTAAAAAAAGCTTCTTTGGTGGATGTAGGAAAGTTGTGAGGTTAGACGGTTGTTTTTTGAAAGGAATTTGTCAAGGTTAGATTTTGTGCTGTTGGAAGAGATGCAAACGATCAAATGTTCTCAATTATTTGGGTGGTTGTCAAGGTTGAAAGTAATGATACTTGGATGTAGTTCTTAACAAACTTGATGTATGATCTCAACATTTCAAACACGTATAGACGATGTTGGGTTGTTATTAGTGACAAACAAAAGATAAGTTTCTTATTTAATTTTTAGTTGCTATGCCTTTTAGATAGTTGTATTTGTAATATATGATATATATTGCACTCATCTTTTATAGGGACTTTTAAAAGTCATAGCTGCCTTATTACCTGTAATTAAGCATAGGATGTGTGCTAGACATATATATGCCATTTGGGGCAAGAAATATAAGAGAATACAAATGCAAATGCTATTTTGACAATGTACTAAGAGTAATATTATGTTGAGTATGACAAACATTCTCGGGCATTTAAGAAAATTAGTTCAGCTGCATATCATGACTTGGTTCAAACAAAGTCGAAGCATTGGTCTCGGGCTTTCTTCACCGTTAATGTAAAATGTGACATTATTGACCACAACTTATACGATGCATTTAATAGAAGAATTATATATGCTAGATGTAAAAGTGGACTGTGGTTCAAGAATCTTAAGAAAGTTAGAATAAAATAAAATTTGTGTGGTATACTACCAAGTGATATGGAATGGTGATATTGGATATAAGGTGATGGATAAGATAACAAGTATGCGGTAGATGTGTTGAACAGAGAGTGTTTTTGTAGAAAATGGTAACTCGCTAGCATCTCTTGACCATATATTATTTCTACTATAAATCATAAGTAAGAGGATGTGTATGACTATATTGATGAGTATTATAAGAAGCCAAGTTTTTAGCTACATATGAGAATATGATGATGTCAATTTAATGAGAGAAATTTTAGAAAAAAACTAATAGGGAGCCATCGGAATCATTGCTAACTAGGGTGAAGCCCAGTAGATGTAAACAGAAAAAGTCAAAAGAGGAAGATGATGTGGCAAGTGAAACTAGGATGTCCAGGATAGAAATGAAGATGACATATCGAACTTGCTTGAAGCTGGGACACAATAGTTTGACATGTCCAATTAAGAATATTGGGTTTACATTATCACAAAAACAATTTTTAAGGCAAAAAATTTCGGTTATTTCTTCCATTTCTATTATGTATTGGTCTTATATGGGCATAAGTTGAATCATGAGTACTATAATTATGTTACAGATTAACATTCTTGATTTTTTAGTGTTGTGACTATATTTTGATATTAACTATGAAGTATAAACAATCCTTTGTAATATATGAATATCATGCTTCTTTGGCATAGGTAACCTTAGATTGATGCTATCTATGAAAAAAGTATAATAATTAGTGGGCACTTTTGGTAAATGCATTTGATGATATTGCTTTTAAGTCTTTGTTCATCTTCAAAGTTATGTTTTTTTAGTTCATTAAGTCACGTGATGCTTACAGGTTTAGCAACGTACAAGAAAAAGGTACAAGTGGTAGTTTTAGCTCTATCGATATGAATCCATCTATTCATGGGATGGTAGGTAGTGTTTTCCTGGAAACTTAATTTATATTAGCAATTTTTTTATAAACATAGAACAAATATGCACTTTGTAGGTTCAGAAACGTAAGGTGCAAGTGGTAGTAGTGGCTCTATTGAAGTAAATCCTTATGTTCATGGTACGGTATGTAGTATTTTATTAGAAATTTGATCTATACTAGCGAAGTTTTCGTAAACATAAAACGAATATACACTTTGCATGTTTAGAGACATACCCACAAAGGTGCAAGTAATAGTGATGGTTCTACCAACGTGAATCATTATGTTCATGAAACAATAAGTCATGTTTTCTTAGAAACTTAGTTTATACTAGCGAAGTTTCATAAATATAAAATGAATATACATTTTGCAGGTTTAGAGATGTACAAGCAAAAGTGCAAGTGCAAGTGGTGGTAGCCTTGCTAGTGTGAATTCCCTTGTTTGTAGAACAGTATGCAAAAGTACTAGAAGTTGTACGAAAAACCAAAGTGACAAGATATAGATTTAGTGATAACACGGTGTTGTTGTTTTTCTTTCTTTGTCCTTTTTCTTTTCTAGTGGAGATAGGTTCGATGAAGTGGTGATCTATTTTGATGTTTTTATCAATGATGAGATCCGTTAAGTAGTGTTTGTGGCTATATTTTTTAGGTTTGTCTTAGATCGCGGTTTGTATAGAGTTGTGATTAATGATGAAGTATGATTATGAACTATCTTTTAATGCAATGCAATGGGGTTTGTGGATCTATTATTTGTTTGTTTACTACATTGTGACCGTTTGTTTATGAAGTAGTTAGATTATATATTTTTTTTCTCGTCATATTTGGACACCTAATATCATCCAAATGAATCATAAAAACAAAAAACAAAAATGACATGTCTTTGATATTGAGGTTGAGAAACATATTGTATATAAAACAAAGGAGATTGCAATAACTTACACTTCATTCATGTTCATACTTTATGCCAACAAATGCAACACATACTAAAAACAAGTACTAAAAAAGCGTACATAATACATTCAATATTGACACTGCCTATGGCAAGCTTAGTACAACATTTGTCTTCAAATTTCCAAATAACATATCTCCTATAATTATAAAAAAACACTCACGACACAACCAACATTATCTTTAGTATCGAATTTTGTTTCTTTAGCTTTGTCACATCTTCGTTGACACATTTTAGTTGTGCCTTAAGGGCTCTAATTTCATTGTCCATCAAACTATCCTCATCTTCATTACGTGTTAACACTAGTTTTCTTTCGAAATTGCTCCGATGAAAATTTTGTGACACGCTTCCTGTCGATTAACCAATTTCTGCATCAACTCAAATAAAAAAATCACAACTTTCTTAAATTCTATATTTCGAGTAGCCATGATATCTTCTTCCTTGATTCTCTTTCGTCTTTGCTATTTGAAGAGGACATTTCAGGCCACAATAGCAAAACACATATGTATCATTGTTGTTTAAATTCAATGACATCAATTGTGATGAATTCATTGATTTCTTCATTGGCTGTGACAATTGTAGTAGAACTATATTTATGCTATCAGGATCAACACCAATCTGAACATACCTAACATGTAAACATGTAATGTAGTTCAAGCTTAACGATAAAGTTCAATAGCAGCTATAAAATCATGTAATAGAATGAAGTTCATAAGAAGCTATATGTTCATTCAATAGAATGAAGTTCAACAATAGCTATATCTCCATTACATAATTCAACAACGAATTATAATTTCAACAATAAATAAGTTGAAAAATAGATAGTTATATAAGCAAACAATGGCTTCAATGCAATCAAATCAAATCCTAATATGAGAATAGATACTATGATTTATGATAGAGAATAGTCGTTTTGGAATGACCAAAATTTGATGTGAAAAAAACATGTGATCGAACATGGCAGTTGAAAGGAATTGTCCTCATTATATCAATTAACAAGAAAATGCCGAACCCGATATAAGTTAAGTGCTCACACTACAAAGTCTGAGTATCTTTTAATAAGTCAATCATTCTCAGATGAACTCGGGTCTGCAAGTAAATTATTGGACCAATCATCCTATTCTCGGGTTAAGTCAGTTGAAACCAACCAATAAGCACCAAGTTTACATAAGTATTACCACTATAAAATCATGTCATTAAACATGTCAAGGTCATTACACAATTTAGGCCATTATTGCATTATATTGTATTAAGATTATACAGTGTCCAGGTCATGCCATTATCTTGCATTAAGATTTTGCAACAACAATGTAGTCACCTAAATCTGCATTAAGATTATACAATATTAATATGATTGTATTTTCTTTATAATCATCGAAATCTCACACTGCAACAATAATATCTACATTGTTATGTCTCCACATTATTATTTCGCAACAACAATGTAGTCACCTAAATTTGCGTTAAGATTATACAATATTAATCTAATTGCATTCTCTTTATAATCACGTAGATCTCATACTACAACAATAATATTTATATTGTTATATCTCTGCATTAAGATTTTACAATAGAACTTTGACAACGGCAGCAGTATCTACATTGCCTAACCTACAATTCCCTAATGCACTCTACATTTTCTACATCAACACATTTATATTGCTATATCATTTAGTTCTTGTGGAGAATCAAAAAGACTTCAAAGCAAACCACAAATTGCATAAGACAATAGCCATAAACAAGACCATCTGTAATAAAGTCAAACCTATGCAAGCCTTGGTTGAAGCAATTTGAGACAAAGCCCTGGGCAATCTTACATTTTAATTTTGCACATTATCTTCAACATCTTTCTTGCTAATCCGGGCGACTGTCAACCAAGTATTCGGCGAATTTGGGCAAAAGCGTTAGGCAAGCGTGAAGCGAGAGTGCAAGGTGAGCAAGAGCATCAATGAATTTGGGTGAAGGCATTGGGCAAGTGTCGAGCGAGAGCATGGGGCGAGCAAGTTTCAGGTGAATCTGGGTGAGTGTCGATCGCGGGTGCAGGGCAAGCAACAACGTTGGGCAAATCTAGGCAAGCATTAAGCACAAGCGCAAGGCCAGCAACACCGTCAAGCAAATTTGGGCGAAGGCATTGGGCAAGGCGAGTGTTAGAGAAAGTGTTAGATAAGCGTCAACTCTGACTTGGGGCAAAAAATTTGATATCTAAAGGAGAAAACGACGCTCAATTTGGGGAAGATATCAGATTAGGGTTCCTCACGTCAATTTTGGGAAAGAAACATAGAAGAACAACAAAAGAAGAATGACGCTATTTGTGGCTTTTTCAATTATTTTTTTATAAGCAAAATGACGCCGATTTGCGTCTTCGGGGTCCATGTCAGCGCTGGCAGCGTCGACCGATGCTAACTGGGATTTCACGTCAGATTATTCCGATTAAAGATTGTTGGAATGACTGGACTAGCACAAATATGAAATGTCTAGAACTGAATTGGCAAAAAAAAAAAAAAGTTTAGAATTGAATTAGCACAATCACAATAGGTTTAAGACTTTTTTGGTAATTCCCCCACTAGAGTTGGTAAGTTGTTTTTGTTCCTGGATAAATTATCGATCTACTCCTCAATTCATGATAATCCCTAGTTTGAAACTTGTAGCTTAGAACTGGATGTGTCCAAATTTCTTTGGTCCATGGATAGCAAATGTTAGAATGTGCTGCACAATTACAAAAAAAAAAAATAAAAAAAAAAAAATAATAATATAACAAGTAAAAGTGAAAAAGAGAATTTGAGATTGGGTTTTTATCTAGATTCAAGCTTAAATTAGAGTTATGTTTAGTTGAGGATTTTTTTATAATTAGCACCTCATACCTCTCAATTACATTATCCAATTACAAGAGAAAGAGAATATTCATGAGTTTAAGCCTAAACTGCCAATAAAATATGGACTCAAACTATAAAAACCTTCTAACATTGGCAGTGATGTTGCCTCCTACGATCCTGTTGGAGTGGCTCCCAGACCCTCCCCATTGGAGTGGGACCTTCATGCCATCCTATCTATGGGAAATATGAATTATACTCCAACAGAAAATTATCCACCATCTCATTATTTTGATTGCACATGGGGCATATAGGGTTAGGCATTATCCCCATTCTATGTAGATTTTGTTTTGTTGGGAGTGCATTCTAACAAAGATTCCACATAAACAATTTAGCTTAGGAGTAACCTGTAACTTCCTTATGTTTGTTCATAGAGTTCTAGGGGGGGAGGCAAGATGCTGAGGTTTGCTCTTCTTTTTACTTGCTTATTGATTCTCGAATATAGTGATAACCACTACACATTATATATTGCTTTCCTTGTGTGCTTGTCCACACAATATGATCTCTTTTTGTTTGGAGTTTGATTGGAATAGTTAAAATATCACGGATCGTTTGCTCATCATGGTGCTCCTACTTACAGTTTCATTCTAGCTTCCATCTTTCCTTGCTAATAACTATATTACAAGCCGAGGTTAATTTCTTTTAGCAATGCCAACTAATACTCCTTTCTTTAGCCACTTGTCTTCTATAGTTCTTATTCCAATTCCATTTCCTATGGCTCACATAATTGAGGGCAAGAAAGAATCCATTCTCAACATCAAGCTTTGCCAATCCTAAGATGGGTGTTGTCCCTTTCTGACATGCCAAAAGTCTTTATGTGGAAAGTAGAAACCTTTAAAAAGCTGACCTCATGAGGAATTTGGATTGTTACTTAATTACCAAGTTTGTTTGGTCAACGTTGCTTAATCCAACAAGTCTCAAAATCCCAAAACCTCTTTATCGTATCTCATCTTCAACGAGTCCTATCTTTTTTTTTTTTTTTTAGTTTTCCACTAAAATATTTTTATCCTATCTCATCTTCAACAACTCCCACCTTCTTCTTCTTCTTTTTTTCCTTATCAATTGCCTTGCATACTGAAACTAGGACTTTGAAAATAGACATGGCACATTATGGAAGTGCTTGCATCACCATTTTAATTAATATTTCTTTACCTACTCTAGTCATTAATTTTTCCTACCAACATTCCAACTTAGTATTGACTTACTTGATAATCTATGCAAACATTTGTCTTTTTTATGTTCCCCAATTAAAAAATTCCAAGATATTTCCCTGTCTTTTCTATAATAGGTACTCTTAATTCCCTTGCTATGTTTTATTTAAAAGCTTAGGGACAATTCCTACTAAAGAAAACCCCTGTTTTGTTCAAATTGATCGCTTGTCCAGATGCCATATTGATGTAGAATTGATGCTAAGTTGTGATAATTCAAAATTTTCCTATCCAAAAATATATATATCTAGAAGTGTTGGGCACCATCTATTAAGTTTGATTCCCCTAATGTTGTCATCATCCACAGCCTTCCTCAAGAGCAATGTTAACACATTGGCCATTAGGACTGATAGATAGGAGATAGAGGGTCCCCTTGCCTAATTCCTTGAGAAGGTTGGAAATAAGGAATAAGCTCTCCATTCACTTTAACTCTGAATGAGACAATGGTGATACAACGCACTATCCAGTCCACCTATCTCTCATCAAATCCTATGTTAATCAGGTATACCTCCAAGAAATTACATTCCACAAAATTGTTAGCTTTTTTTTTTTTTTTATATATATATCTAGTTTAAAGATTGCTTGGAATCTTTTCCTTCTCTTTTGAATTCTAATTTGGTACAACACCTCTTACACCACAAAAATGTTATCCTAACTTTGTCTTCCTCCCATAAAAGCACTTCATTTTGCAACTATGATTTCTAGTAGCAATGGTTTGAGCATGTTTGGCAACACTTTAACGATGATCATATAGCCAAATTTGCTAATGGGACGATATTAATCAAGTTTCTCGGGGTTTGAGACCTTTTGTATTAGGGAAATCAAGGTTTGTTAAGCTCATGTTAAGTGATTCTAATTCTGGAAAATTCTTTTACCTTCATAAAAACATGTATTTGTAACACTTCATTGAATCCATTTGGTCTTGATGCTTTTGCAACCCCAAGCTGAAATATAGCAATTTTAACTTACTCCATATTTACAATAGTTAGCAGAGGAAGATTCATTTTCTCAAACTAATAAAACTCTCTCGATTAGACCTTGTTTTGAAATCCAAGCATCATCTAAAGCTTTAATCATCAACATTATGTTTCTTTGCCTTCACTGAATTGTTGTCGCAAGATAGAATAAAAATAGTATTTCTATCACCCAATTTTAGCCAATTTACCTATCAACTCAATCTCCAATACATCTCTTCCTGCCTCCACAAAGTCTCGATTTCTCTCAATAATTTCTAAACTATCTTTATCAAAAAAACGTCACAAGTATTCATGTATTATATATATATATATATGGTCTGAAAAAAGAGCATTTCATTCAAGTAGGCCAAACAGAACAACCTTTTAGCCAGGGCTTTAAAGCATACAAGATCCAAGAGAGGTTGGGTAGGTGTAATAGCCCAAGTCGGGGGAAGGATTCGGCGACCATGGGCTTTAGCGTCAGCAATATAATTGGCCTCTCTCCTATAATGCTGTATCCGAAGGTTGGAGAAATGGGGGATTAGCGTTGCACATTCAACAAACAAAGCACGACTCTCCCACGGCGTCAAACTAGGGTTGTGCACAGCATCCATGAGTACCAGACAATTGGATTCCAGCAGTAGGTTTTCATGCTCTTTCCTTTTCTATAACAGATGTTTGAGAGTGAGGATTAGTGCTTGTACCTCTGCCTACAGCATTGAAGAAGCTTGGATGTTGCTAGTGAAGCCGTTGACCAGTGTTCCAAAATGATCAAGGCACACACATGCTATGGCGCCCTTATTGCTTGCCATTGGATAAGCCCCATCGATGTTGATTTTCACTACGCCAGGCTTCGGTGGGCACCACACCAAATTAGGATTTGGAAGCTTTGTCCCTGGTTTCGTTGCCATCTGAAGACAGCAACGGGCGATCCTTACATTAGCGAGAGCCACCTCCACCACTTGTTCTGGATCTGGGCACAGCTGCTAGAAGACAAAATGATTGCACGCCTTCCAAATCTGCCATAGTATGGATGCAATAGTCACCAAATCAAGTAAGATGTCTCTATTCTCGATCAGATTTGTAAAACATGTGTTTATTATGTTTGTTCCATGTGCTGGTATCATGATTTTGACTTGGGGTGTGACCAAATGCCCTGCGTCCATGGGCATAAGAGAAAAATATGTTCTGTTGTTTCTGGGAGTTGATCTTGGCATAACTTACATACCGGATCTGGGATGATTCTTCTATGGTAGAGGTTTTTCTTTGTAGACAGCGCATTATGGCATAAGGACCACATAAATATGCAAATTTTAGGGGCTGTCTTCATGGTCCATATCTTTCTCCATAGTTTCCGTGGGGTTTGATAGGATGAGGAGGCTCGGCTGTGATTGTTGCTATGCTCTGTATGTCTAATATAATTGTACCCACTCTTCACGATATACATTCCAGATTGCGTCCCTTTTCAAATGATTTGGTCAGCTATGGAGTTGGTTCGTAATTGTAGGGTAAGAATTTCCTCAACGGTCTGGTCGTTAAAACAATTATGAAGTAGGGGAATATTCCATATACTCTGTTCCGGAATAATGAAATCCGCCACCTTCACAGGTTCTCCTCTAGGTGTAGGCCCGCCTATAATACTTTTTGATAGCCATTTATCTTCTCTGACTCTGATCCTTTGCCCATCGCCAACTGACCACTGGAGTTGATTCGAAATTGAATCCCTGCCTATTAGTAAAGTTTGCCAACCCCAAGATGGTCTAGCTCCTTTTTTCTACATGCCAGAATTCCTTAGAATAGAAATACAGTCCTTTGAAGATTCTGCTCCACAAGAAGGATGGGTGATGGATAAGTCACCACGCTTGTTTGCTCAACAAAGCTTTGTTGAAAGTGAGTAAGTCTCGAAAGCCAAGCCCCCCAGCGTCCTTTCTACCTTTGAGTAGGTCCTACTTCTTCCAGTGAATTCTCAACTTGTTGCAATTATTTTGCCACTAGAACCTTGCTATTTTTTGTTCAATGGATTTACAAATAAAGACGGAAATTTTAAATATCGACTTCGCATACTACGGGAGTGTATGTGCTATTGTCTTAATCAGGATTTCTTTGCCGCCCTTGGAAATTAGATTCTCTTTCCACCCTTCCAACTTTGCATTTACTCTACCTAGAATCAGACGGTATACCCAGGTATTTATCAGTCTTTGCAAGCACAGGTACTCTGAATTCTCTCACTGTGTTTTCCTGTAACCTTATAGGATAAGCTTTACTAAAGAAGATCCCTGATTTATTTCGATTCACAACTTGTACAGTTGCTAAACAGTATTGATTTAGTACATTTGCTAAGTTCTGACATTCCTGGAGTTGTCCATCTAAGAAAAAGATAGCATCATCCGCGAAACATATATGAGATAGGATAGAAGACCACCTGTTTGATTTGATTCCCTTGATATTTCCCATGTCTATGGCTTGCTTGATAAGGGTGGATAAGACGTTCGCCAACAGAATGAACGGTACGGAGAGAGAGGATCTCCCAGTCTAAGCCCTTTTGTTGGATGGAAGTAGCTTGAGAGTTCGCCATTAAATTTGACATTGGGGGAAACCGTTGTAATGCATTGCATCACCCACTGTACCCATTTACCATGGAATCCCATTTTGAGTAGGTAGTCCTCTAGGAAGTCTCATTCCACCCTATCGTAAGCCTTTTGCATATCCAGCTTTAATATTGCTTGAAATTTTCTCTTTCTTTTCCTAATCTTGAGCTGATGGAGCACCTCTTGGACCACTAGTATGTTATCTTGTATTTGTCGGCCACTCACAAATGCACTTTGTTCCATGGAAATCAACTTAGGTAACCATGACAGTTCGCTAGCACCTTGGATATGATTTTGTAGACAAAATTACATAGACTAATTGGACGATATTGATCAAACATTTATGTGTGTGGTATCTTTGGAATCAAGGAAATGATTGTCCTGTTAAAATCTAAGGGCAGCACTCCTGAGATAAAGAAGTCTTCCACTGAGATGAAAATGTCTTCCTGTAGAATATCTCAGTGATTCTAGTAAAAAAGTCCATTCAATCCATCTGGCCTAGGAGCTTTAGTAGCCCTCAGTTGGAATGTTGCTTGCTAGACTTCCTCCTAAGTGACCGCAGCTGTTAGGAGTGTATTCATTTCCTCTGTTACAACTTGTGGACACTGTGCCAGAATAGGCCCATATTCACGATGTCCAACTGATCAATACAAGTTTTCAAAGAAGTCCATCGTCATCTCCTTCAATTGCTTTAGATCTCAAATCCACCCTTGATTTTCATCATGCATCATACTAATTCGATTTCTTTGCCTCCTTTTGATAGTGGTTGCATGTAAAAATTTGGTGTTCTTGCCCCCCATCTAAGCTAGTTAATCCTTGATCTCATCGCCCAATATCGTTCCTCCTATTGCCATAAGTGTTGTATTTCATCTTTCAGTCGATTAACCTGCGCTTTATCATAGTGGCCATTGGGTTGATTTATATAACTTTGAATTTGCTATGTCAAGGCACTAATTTGATGATGGCCCTTAGAGAATTTTGATTGACTCCAGCTCACAAGGGCCAAAGAGACAGCCTTTAACTTTCTAGGTAGTGTTGATTCATTCACCTGTAAGGATGCCCAAGAGTCTAAAATGATCGTGCGGCCCTCCTTATCCTGTACCCAAAAGGCTTCGAATGTGAAAGCCTTATCTCTTCTAACTGGGATTACTTCAGTGTACCTAATTTGTACACATATCCGCCTCTTAACTATTAAATCAATTTCACGTGGTTCAAAAAGAAAAGGAAACCCACCTTTTTTTTTTACATATCCTACAATCTAATTAATTGCAATCCAGATTATAAAATGGCAAGCTTTCTGAAACTTTGGAGTGCAACATATAAATGAAACTTCAAACCATAATGTATATCCACAAAAAGTAGATAATGCTAAAGGCTTTTATTTTCTTCTGTTTTCTTAATTCAAATTTTGCACCTCTCACTCTGTCTTTAAAAAAAAAAGAAATTTCTGATACTTTCACAACACTCTAAGAGGCGGATATTTCTGATACTTGATAACTCTATAAAAAATAGAGTTATTTTACCTATTTTAGGCAGTAATTAATGCATTATCTGTGAGAAAATATTTGAATTTCCTTCTGATTATTTGAATTTTCCTTGTTTATGCAGAATAATGAAATATGGAGAAGATAAGGAAAAGAAGGGCAATTATTAGGAATTCAAATAAAAGCAGCGATGGAAGATGGATATCAAATCAGGAAATTCTTGATTTTGTTCCCTAATGTTATCTACAAGTAGATATTTTAGATTTCCTATAAATAGGAAGAGAGAGCAGCTAGGGTTTTTTTAGCTAGATCGTTTTTTCCATTATTCTGAGAGTTTTTCAAGTATTTTGAAGAGAAGACAAAAGTGGTGACAGAATTCTTGTTCTTTGATTCAAGATGCTGGGTTTGATTTATATTTATATTTTTATTTCTTATTCTACTATGTTCTAATTTTCTTTTGTTAGAGCTACGATGTAGCCTAACCATGATGATGTGAATTTCATGATTTTTATGTTCTACAATTGATTTCATTCATGTGAGTTATTTATTATTGCGTTTAATGCTTTTGAGTGACTGGCCACCACTTGAATGATATGATGTGCATGTTTGAGACTGAGAGGTGATAATATGCAATTGCTCATTATAATATATAACCATGAATTAAACGTGGATAGAAATATACCGCGTTATTTGTGTAGCTTTCGGTGATAAAGTGATCCAAAAGACTCATTGTAAACCGGAAATATTCATAGTTTTTAATGCACTCATGTTTATTTTAATTCATATAGAGATATAGTGGATTAATGAGCTGAGTAGGTTTGCTATACCTAGAGATAGGATAGTAAATAGATTAGGAAATTCCGCTATCACATGTTTGATATCATTCTTGTATTCATAACAATATGAAATTCATATCTAGTGGTTATGGTGAAATCGGAAGCTCTAACATATTTATCTGATTGATTTTACTGCATTTAGTCTATAAATTTCGTTTTTAATTCATTCTTAATTATATTTTGATTTGTTAGATAAATTTTAGAATTAATTTATTTTAGTATTTAATTAGTTTATTAATCATCGATCTCCGTGGGACGATACTTTATCTCATCATTATATTACTTGTTCGATACGTGCACTTGCGTTTAGAATTTTACGAACAAGTTTTTGGCGCCGTTGCCGGGGATCGTTTGTTTAATACTGATTAATATTGATACCAGATAATTCTAAGTTTAATCTAGCTTTTGTTTTGTTTTTCAAGGTGTACATTGGTTTATGACACGTAGCCAACAAGGGGAACTTGTTGAGCTTGATCCAGAAATCGAGCGTACATTCAAAAGGCGACTAAGAGAACAGAAGAATCACGCTAAGATGGCAGACGGTGATAATGAAAATCCACGTAGACTTTTAAGAGATTATGCTGCGCCAACAGTTCAAGGCACCACATCAAGTATCAGACGACCTGCAATTCAAGCAAACAACTTTGAGATCAAACCGTCACTTATTCAGATGCTTCAACAATCAGTGCAATTCAGTGGGCTACCAAGCGATGATCCAAACGCTCACATTGATGCTTTTCTTGAAATCTGTGACACCATTAAATATAATGGAGTTACAGATGATGCTATTAGATTGAGATTATTTCCATTCTCTCTTAGAGATAAAGCTAAGAGTTGGCTTTCTTCTCTTCCCCTGCAGATCAATTACTACATGGAATGATATGGCTCAGAAATTTCTTGGTAAGTTCTTTCCACCTGCAAAGTCTGCAAAGATGCGTAACGATATTACTAATTTTATGCAGATGGATAATGAATCATTATATGAAGCATGGGAAAGATTCAAAGAATTTCTTAGGAGATGCCCACATCACGGACTACCCGTATGGATGCAGGTACAAACTTTTTATAATGGCTCTAGTGCAAATCTTCGTTCTATGATTGATGCAGCTGCAGGGGGACTTTAAATAATAAAACACCAGAAGAAGCCTACAATTTATTAGAAGAGATGGCGTCCAATAGTTATCAGTGGCCTACCGAGAGATTACCAATGCGAAAAGTTAGTGGAGTTCATGAAGTGGATGCTTTTGCTGCAATTGCTGCACAATTTGAAACAACCAACAAAAAGCTTGATAATATGAGTGTTTCAACCATGAAAATTCACAATTTGACATGTGATTTTTGTGGTGGAGGACATGTTAGCACAGAGTGTCAGGTAGGTAATACTTTCAAACAACCTAGTGAAAATTCTAACTTTGTTGGGAATTTTAACAGGCCGCAGAATAATCCCTACTCCAACACATACAATCCGGGATGGCGCAATCATCCAAATTTTTCATGGAACAATCAGAATGTGACGAGACCACAAGGATTCAAACAATCAGAAGAAACAAAGTCAAATTTGGAAGACATAGTCACCAAACTTGCTAACACAACTCAAAACTTCATCAAAAGCACGGATGTGAGATTTCAAAACCAAGAGGCTTCAATCAGAAATCTGGAGATGCAAGTGGGTCAGTTAGCAAGTATGATGTCGAAGGCAACAGGGTTCTTTGCCGAGCAACACGAGAAAAATCCAATTGAAAATATAAAGGCTATTACCCCGAGAAGTGGTAAACAAGTAGGAGAAGAAGAGATTGTCGAGACAAAGAAGAGGTGATCAATAAACAATCGAAGGAGACAAGCAAGAGTAAACTTTTTCCAGATAATCCCAAGCCATATGTGCCGCCAATTCCATTCCCTCGCGACTCCAAAGAGCACAAAATGGATAAGCAATTTTCTAAATTTCTTGATGTATTTAAAAATTGCACATTAACATTCCTTTTGTAGATGCTTTAGCACAAATGCCTAGTTATGCAAAATTTTTGAAGGAGATTTTGGCAAACAAAAGGAAACTGGAGGATTATGAAACTGTGAAGTTAAATGAGGAGTGTTCAGCTATCCTACAAAACAAATTGCCTCCGAAATTAAAAGATCCAGGAAGTTTTACTATTCCTTGCACTATTGGGGATTCTTACTTTGAAAAAGCATTATGTGATTTAGGTGCAAGTATTAATTTGATGCCTTATTCTGTTTTCAAGAAATTAGGATTGGGCGAGGTAAAAACAACCACAGTGTCACTTCAACTGGCTGATCGATCAATTAAATATCCGAGAGGTATTGTGGAAGATGTTTTGGTAAAAGTTGACAAATTTATCTTTCCTGCAGATTTCATAGTTCTTGATATGGAGGAAGATTTTGAGGTACCACTTATCTTAGGTCGACCTTTTCTAGCAACAGGAAGAGCTCTTATTGATGTACAACAGGGGAAGTTGATCCTTAGAGTTCAAGATGATCTTGTTTCATTTAATGTTTTTAAAGCAATGAAATATCCATCTGATGATAATTCTTGTTTTAGAGTTGAGACAGTTGACAAGTTGGTGAATAAGGTTTTCCAGGAAAATATTTTTGAAGATCCACTTGAAGCATGTTTGATTCAACCAAGGGACAAAGATATTCATAATGAGGAGATAAAGGAGTACGCAAATTTCATGGAGGCAATTCCACCATATTCAAGGCAAAAGGCAATTAAATTTGAAGAGTTGGGACAACACATTACAAAGCCTAAACCATCAATTGAAGAGCCTCCAATTCTTGAACTCAAACCCTTACCTTCTCATTTGAAATATGCTTATTTAGATGAAGTTTCTTCTTTACCAGTAATTATATCTTCTTCTTTGACAGATTTGATGGAGGAGAAATTGCTCGAGTATTAAGAGAGCATAAAGGTGCAATTGGATAAAATAGCTGATATCAAGGGAATTAGTCCTTCAATTTGCATGCACAAAATTTTGATGGAGGAGCAATATAAACCCACTATCCAACCTCGAGGCGTTTGAACCCGAAGATGCAAGAAGTAGTGAAAGCTGAGGTAATTAAGCTACTTGATGCAGGTATCATCTATCCTATCTACGATAGTTCTTGGGTAAGTCCTATACAAGTTGTGCCAAAGAAATGCGCTATGACTATTCAGAAAAACGACAACAATGAATTGATTCCAATTAGAACAGTTACTGGGTGGCGTGTGTGTATGGATTACAGAAAATTAAATGATGCCACTAGAAAAGATCACTTTCCTTTACCATTTATTGATCAGATGTTAGAAAGACTTGCAGGGCATGAATTTTATTGCTTTCTGGATGGATATTCAGGGTATAATCAGATTCCTATTGCACCGTAAGATCAAGAGAAAACTACTTTTACTTGTCCCTATGATACTTTTGCTTTTAGAAGAATGCCCTTTGGTCTTTGTAATGCACCGGCTACTTTTCAAAGATGCATGATGGCTATTTTCTCTAATATGGTTGAAAAATATATTGAGATTTTCATGGATGATTTTTCCGTTTTTGGCCTATCATTTGATTCTTGTTTAAATAATTTGGCTTTGGTCTTACAAAGATGTGAGGAGACTAACCTTGTTTTGAATTGGGAGAAGTGTCACTTTATGGTGCAGGAAGGAATAGTGCTCGGGCATAAAATTTCTCAAAACGGAATAGAAGTCGATCGAGCCAAAGTGGAAGTCATTGCAAAATTACCTCCGCCAACATCTGTGAAACTTGTCAGAGGATTTTTGGGGCATGCAGGATTTTACAGGCGATTTATAAAAGATTTTTCAAAAATTGCTAAACCTCTTTCTAATCTCTTGGAAAAAGATGCTCCTTTTAATTTTTCTGTTGAATGCATGCAGGCTTTTAACACTTTAAAGGAGAAGTTAATATCAGCACCAATCATGGTAGCACCAAATTGGGATTTACCTTTGAGCTGATGTGTGATGCTAGTGATTCTGCAGAGGAGCTGTTTTGGGACAAAGGAAGAATAAATTTTTCGAACCATATACTATGCCGCCGAACCTTGTCGGGTGCACAATTGAATTATTCAACAACAGAAAAGGAACTTTTGGCAGTAGTATTTGCTTTTGATAAATTCCGTTCTTATTTAATTGGCTCAAAAGTTATAGTTTATTCTGACCACTCTGCTCTTAAGTATTTGCTTGAAAAGAAAGAATCAAAACCCAGGTTGATCAGGTGGATTCTATTGCTGCAAGAATTTGATTTGGAAATCAAAGATAAGAAGGGGACTGAAAATCTAATTGCAGACCATTTATCAAGAATTCCAAATTCAAAGGAAGAGGTAAGACCAATTTTGGAAGAATTCCCTGATGAGAAAATTTTTTCCATCATGTCCACAAAAATTCCCTGGTACGCCGACTTTGTAAATTATTTGGTTAGTAATGTTCTTCCTCCTGAATTATCATATCAACAGAAGAAAAAATTCTTTTCTGATGTTAAAAATTATTTTTGGGAAGAACCTTTCTTGTTTAAAGTATGTGCAGATCAGATCATAAGGAGATGTGTTCCAGATGAAGAGAAGGCAAACATTCTACATCATTGTCATGATGGAGAGACAGGTGGCCATTTTGGTGCCACAAAAACTGCAGCTAAGATTTTACAATCTGGATTTTATTGGCCTACACTTTTTAAAGATGCATACTCCTATGTAGCTTCATGTGATAGGTGTCAGAGAACTGGAAATATTTCAAGAAAAAATGAGATGCCTCTAAACAACATTATTGTGTGTGAATTATTTGATGTTTGGGGTATTGATTTCATGGGACCCTTTACACCTTCTTATGGAAATTTATACATTTTAGTGGCTGTGGAGTATATGTCTAAGTGGGTAGAAGCTGTAGCATTACCAACAAATAATGCTAAAGTTGTGGTGAAGTTTTTGAAGAAAAATATTTTTACCCGATTCGGCACTCCTAAAGCAATCATAAGTGATAGAGGGACACATTTTTACAACAAGCAATTTGAAGCACTTTTGAGTAAGTATGGAGTTACACATAAGGTTGCAACCCCTTATCATCCTCAAACTAGTGGTCAAGTAGAGATTTCAAATAGGGAAATCAAGAGAATTTTAGAAAAAACAGTGAATGCCTCTAGGAAAGATTGGTCAATAAAACTTGATGATGCACTTTGGGCCTATAGGACAGCATTCAAAACTCCAATTGGGATGTCTCCTTTTAGGCTAGTGTTTGAAAGGCTTGTCACTTACCAGTGGAATTAGAGCATAAAGCATATTGGGCATTGAAATTTCTGAATTTTGATATGCAGTCTGCAGGTGAAGAAAGATTATTGCAACTGAATGAATTGGAGGAATTTCGCAATGAGGCCTATGAAAATTCTAAGTTGTACAAAGAGCGTACAAAAAGATGGCATGACAAGCACATATTCAGAAGAGAGTTTAAAATTGGTCAAAAAGTCTTACTCTATAACTCTCGTCTTAAACTTTTTCCAGGAAAGTTGCGGTCTAGATGGTCTGGTCCTTTTACGCTACAGGTATTCCCATATGGAACAGTTGAAGTTACGCATGACACTGATGGCACATTCAAAGTGAACGGTCAACGTTTGAAGCCCTACTTTGAAGGTGGTTACAACAAGCGAAGACCACCATTGAACTTCATCCTTCGAATAGCGACAACCGAGATAGTTTGGCTGAAAACTATAAAGCAAGCGCTTCTTGGGAGGCAACCCAAGCATTTTAATTATGTTTTTATTTATTTTTAAGTTTATGTTTTGCAAAAAAAAAAAAAAAAAGATTAACTTTTCTCTATTTTATTCAGGTTAATTTTTAGGGAGCACATTTTAAGAGTTTAATCATCAAGATCATCTATGGACTTATCCTACAACCAGGGAAGTTTTCTTCTTCCTATTCTATTTTTCGCATTGAGGACACTGCTTCATTCAAGTTTGGGGGAAAGACAAATTTTTAGATAATTTTTTTTTATCATTATTGCTTTCCTGGTTGTGAATTTTTGCGATTCTTAGGAAAATTTAAATTTTATTTAAACTTGCAATTGAGGTGTGAGTTAATCTTAATTCTGATTAAGTTGATCCACTTATTGAGCACTAAAAGTCCTTACTTTTTGAATTATGTGTAAATCTAGAGAACATTCATGTGAAATATGTGATTTTCTTAGATTTCACCCAAATCTTAGAATTTGTTTGATTTTCTCTTGAGGCGAAATCCTAAGCTAAATCTAACTGAGAAAATGATATAGGCAGTTTTTGGATCGATTGAGCCTTTTAAGCCAACCCTATTTATTTATCCCTAGTCACCCCGTTGAGCCTTAATTATTACCCAATCTTTTATTGGCACCCATATATATTTAGCCTAGCCGTGATCAAATTATATTCTTATCCCATGTCCTATGAACACGTTGATTTTCTTTTGGGATAAAAAAAAAATTATTTGAGCTTGATAGAAATTTGAGAGGAATGATGGAGTAAAAATAAGAAAAAAAAAGTGATTGCAGTGGTTGTTTGGGGTGTATTGTCAAAAAAAAAAAAATTGCTTTTATGGTTCCCTATCCAACTTTCAATTGAGTGAGCCTTTTGGATACTCAATGGGTTGGAAATTTTTATGTTATATTTGGAGGGACTTTGGGAGAAACTCCACCATAAAGCAATTCAAAAAGAAAAAAAAAAAAAAAAAGAGAAGAGAAAGAGAAAAGGAAAGAGAAGAAAAAAGAATGATGATATATGGCGGCAGAAAAATTATCTTGAAGGAGTGAAATTGGACAGTGACATTGGCTCTAATTAGATCCTTGAAATCAACGTGTTGATGGGTGATTTGAGCTTAAAATTTCCGTTATCTCACCTTTAGCCCAGCCTTACATTACAACCCGAAAAAAGTCCTATTGATTTTTGATTGGATAATTAGCTTACATTAGTGGAGAGAGGAATGAAAAGCAAACTTATGAGATTTGGTCATAATTATTGAGAATTTTTGAGAGGTTGCATGTTAATGTGAATTTATTTGGATTGCATATAATTCGAAAAGATGAGGACTCTCACACACACACTTGGATCATATAGTTAGAATTGGTCTTAACTTATAAATCGATTTCAATGTTTGGATGAAATTTGTGTTTTTCTTTCAATTGTGAATTTGAGCAATTATGTAAAGATGTCATGGAGGAGGTTGTTAGCTTGAGTATGTGTTATGTCTTACTTTTGCTCGAGGACTAGCAAAATGTTAAGTTTGGGGGTTTGATAACTCTATAAAAAATAGAGTTATTTTACCTATTTTAGGCAGTAATTAATGCATTATCTGTGAGAAAATATTTGAATTTCCTTCTGATTATTTGAATTTTCCTTGTTTATGCAGAATAATGAAATATGGAGAAGATAAGGAAAAGAAGGGCAATTATTAGGAATTCAAATAAAAGCAGCGATGGAAGATGGATATCAAATCAGGAAATTCTTGATTTTGTTCCCTAATGTTATCTACAAGTAGATATTTTAGATTTCCTATAAATAGGAAGAGAGAGCAGCTAGGGTTTTTTTAGCTAGATCGTTTTTTCCATTATTCTGAGAGTTTTTCAAGTATTTTGAAGAGAAGACAAAAGTGGTGACAGAATTCTTGTTCTTTGATTCAAGATGCTGGGTTTGATTTATATTTATATTTTTATTTCTTATTCTACTATGTTCTAATTTTCTTTTTGTTAGAGCTACGATGTAGCCTAACCATGATGATGTGAATTTCATGATTTTTATGTTCTACAATTGATTTCATTCATGTGAGTTATTTATTATTGCGTTTAATGCTTTTGAGTGACTGGCCACCACTTGAATGATATGATGTGCATGTTTGAGACGAGAGGTGATAATATGCAATTGCTCATTATAATATATAACCATGAATTAAACGTGGATAGAAATATACCGCGTTATTTGTGTAGCTTTCGGTGATAAAGTGATCCAAAAGACTCATTGTAAACCGGGAATATTCATAGTTTTTAATGCACTCATGTTTATTTTAATTCATATAGAGATATAGTGGATTAATGAGCTGAGTAGGTTTGCTATACCTAGAGATAGGATAGTAAATAGATTAGGAAATTCCGCTATCACATGTTTGATATCATTCTTGTATTCATAACAATATGAAATTCATATCTAGTGGTTATGGTGAAATCGGATGCTCTAACATATTTATCTGATTGATTTTACTGCATTTAGTCTATAAATTTCGTTTTTAATTCATTCTTAATTATATTTTGATTTGTTAGATAAATTTTAGAATTAATTTATTTTAGTATTTAATTAGTTTATTAATCATCGATCTCCGTGGGACGATACTTTATCTCATCATTATATTACTTGTTCGATACGTGCACTTGCGTTTAGAATTTTACGAACAATACTTCAAACCATAGACGTGATATTTTTATAACTTTCTGAAATTCGGAAAAGAAAATTAGATTTTGATGGGAAAGTAAAGGAGTGCCTTTTACATTTTTTAAATTAATGATGTAGTTGCTTCTCTGCTTGGATATATGATTGGAATCCTCCAAATTGAGTGCGGGTGCTTAGGTTGTATTCTGGCCTCAAGTGTGCTGTATTCTTGACCTCGTGTGCTTTTGCGCTCTCTCCCATTTAAAAAATTGAGAAGTGATGACATTGATTTTTGGCAAAGTGTATAAAGGCCAAAACTCCTCATCATCACCCTTTATTTTTCGGAATAACTAATTTTTTTATAAGATGTTTATTATTGAAGTAATAACACGAATGACGCAAACAAGAATACAAATAATATAAAGTTATACTAATCATAACCACTATTCGACCCAAAAAGAAAAAACAAATCATAACCAATAATAATGATTCGTCTGACTGAAAAGCATAGCTTTTTAGTAAAATAAGTGGATATAATAATAATAATAATGTATACTAGTTGTATAAAATATATGGTACTTATTTTTATCCGGTCCTTTTTTTTTCCTTTCTCAAAATATCCTCAATTGGTTATTGCATAAGTATTCTATCAATGGAAAATCGTGCAAATCAATAACTCTATTTGTCTCTTAAGTGTTTCAGTTTAAAATTTGAATCTAATCCATCTTGTAAAATCTTGTAGCAAAGAGCGTCAGATCTTGAAGTTTGTTTCTTTAGCATATATTTATAGTATTTGGTTATATTAGGTCGATAATTATATTAATCAGTAATTCAAAATTTCACAAAAAGTAATTTCGTCTATTGAAAATATTGATTTTTTTTATATTCTACGGGCCTATTTGGTAATATTTTCGAGAGTAACTGATTATATTCTTTTGTTCTCAAGAATAAAAAAAGAATAGAAATCCATTTAGTGAATCTTTTGTTTTTGAGAACAATTTTA
Source organism: Eucalyptus sideroxylon (assembly GCA_014182405.2). NCBI lineage: Eukaryota > Viridiplantae > Streptophyta > Magnoliopsida > Myrtales > Myrtaceae > Eucalyptus > Eucalyptus sideroxylon. The sequence goes on along the minus strand of CM024555.2, from coordinate 50,170,633 downwards.
TTTTCTTTGTTTTTAGAAATAGATTTGGAACAGAATTAAAAAACAGAAAAACTTGCTTCTTATTCTCGGGAATAATTCCTAAAATCAAGTCTAATTTTTGTTCTCCTCTTTGTTCTCTTTCATTTTCTTCTCTTTCCTTTTCTTCTTCTTCCCTGGCCTTGACCGGACAAGGACTAGTGACCTCGCCAAAGTGTCGTCGACCCCCGGTGACGCCGAGCCACAGTGAGGCTCGGTCTTGTCAGCTGATACAAGGCCGGGCCTCGCCGATGGCTAGGCAAGCCTCTGGCAAGCCTGCCGAACCTCGCCCAATCGATCACCAACCACCGCTGTGATTAATGACTTGGCCCAAAGAAGAAGGAAGAAGAAGAGAAAACGAAAATGAAAAAAGAGGAAAAAGAAAAATAAGATAAAAGCATTAAAAATTTTAAAAAAATTAAGAATTCTACCAAACGCATTTCTATCTCAAGAATAGAAATTTTAAGTAGTTACCAAACACTTTCAAAAACTCAGAAATTGTTCCCGAGAATAAAATAAAATAAAATAATCATTTGTGAGTAAAAATTGTTCATAGGAACAGAATAATCACTAAACGCGCCCTATATCTCTCTTAATGCCCTTCTCCGTGATGATTCTACCATGTGCAGATCCGGAACCTTGGTTACTTTCTTTTCCCAATGTCCAATCACAACTATAATCTTGGTTTATAGGAACAAAATGTTACTAAACGCGCCATATATCTCTCTCAACGCCCTTTTCCGTGATGATTCTACCTTGTGTAGATCCGGAACCTTGGTTACTTTCTTTTCCCAATGTCCAATAACAATTATAATCTCGGTTTACGAGAAGTCCAAAATTACACATAAATTAGTGTTATTTTGGTGCATTCTAATAAAATGAAATTAACCTTAGTCCAAGAAAGTATTGCAAGACTCGCTATCAATATCACGTGAAAAGAAGTGCAATGAATTTATCAAATTTTTCATTGATCATAATAATACGCGAAAAGAGGTGTAATAGGTTTATTAAATTTTTTATTGATTCTGTCCATTATATCATTGGAAAATGAATATATCTAATATTTATTTTCTAGGTAAAATTCTCTTTACAAATTACAACAGCAGGACATTGTGTAACTAATACCAATAATAATGTTTGCAAGATATGCACTCTATCTCATTTCCCCTTTAAAATTTATATACCGATAAATTGGCCTACTCATGCACAAATTCATACCGCATTGCGCAAAACGATATATCAAGATTTCTGTTTTTTTAAGTTCTCTAAAATGATTGTACAAATGATGCAATTATTAATATATTGATATTCTTTCATGTATAAAAAATATACGTCGAAAATTAAATTATTTCAAATCAATGTCCCTCAAAAGAAATCCCGTGATGATATAATAAGCCGCCCCTGTGGGTGCGTGTCTTTTGCCAGTGCGTCTCATCCTATGTTTTCATCTTCTAAAGTACAATTTAAATCATTAAAAAATATTTCCACCATCTGCTTTGCTTCGATTGTCGGACGGGCAATCACATTATGCAAAATTACACTTGGCGGTGGTTACTTTCTTATTTTTATTTTTATTTTTCTTTGTAGTAACAAGGGTGAAGAAAAGCGACCAGCCACCCTACTTGACAAAATAAAAAATAGTTGCTGGTTATTATGAACGAACCTGTCACCATCGCACCACCACATGCAAGTTGGAGTACAACCTGCGGTGATCCTCGCTAGCGGTACATAAGCAGAATCTACGCGGATGAATCGGGGTATTTTAGTATCAAGAAACAACGGGATGATTCGAATTGGTGGCTTTTAAGATTTCTTGTTGAGACAATTAAGGTGTCACGAAATTATGAAAATAAAAAATGAAAGGGACTAATCCGAAGAGTTTGATGGCTAGGAGGACCCATTTTGGCTATTGCAAATTATATAAACATTCAATGGGCAAAAGAGATGACCATCCCTATCAGTTCTTCATTTCTTCATAATAAGTCTAGTACTATAAGCAATGTACAATTATAATTACCTGTGATAATTGGAATCATATCTTTAGGCTACGTATGTTTCGTGAAAAATGAATGATTTAAAAATATTTTCTTAAAAGTGATCACATGTATCATTTGTATCGCTTAAAATAATTAAAAGGAAGTAAAAATATTTTTCGTTCATTCGTCTTTATAAAGTATACAAGTGATATTTTTTAAATCATTCATTTTTTGCGTAATGAACAGAGTCTTAGTGTGTGTTTGTTTCACTAAAAATTTTGCGATAAAAAGAAAGTATTTTTTTATGAATTTTTTTGGAAAATGATTAGTTTTCATCTGTTATGCGATTTAGGAAAAAAGGTTTCCTTTTTATGATAAGGGAAAGTTATTTTCCTTCAATTTAAGTTTGTCGTTTCCAATCCATGGAAAACGGGTTTCATAAATCGATTAGTTTTCTATTATTCAAATATCCGAAAGTAAAAAAAAAAAAAAAAAAACAATGTCCTTGAGAATTCATTTTCTTTCAAACAAATAGACCCTTAATATTGAATCTCGATAGCATAACATCAAATACACGATAATTCCCTCAACGGCCCTCAGCTTAATTTAACCAGCAGGAGGGATTAGTCAATGCAATCAACGTTCAAGGAAGATATGCTCTCGACGTGCGATTGTGTCTTGGGATTCCCTTCCCCTTCCTTTCCAAATTTCTTTCTCAATCACACGGAACCTAAAAGATTCTGGGATTCGGTTCATGCACTAACCCACTAGATTTTGTAACGAACGAAGAACGGGCGTTGGATCCGAGAGGAATGCGCGAATTGACCCCCTACCAAATTCTTGGAAAGTATCGAAGATTATAAATAACAACAAATCGATCACATGAAGAATCGTGACATGTAAAGCACAGTGCAGTGCAGTGCAGTGCAGAACCGGATGAGGATCAGAGGGGATATAATTGCACATTAATTTTTTTGTTGAGTGTGTCTATTATGCTTTTGATCCAAGTTGGACCCCACCAGCACTTGGCACCACATAGGGATGCCCCTTCAAGAGGGCGGAGAGAAATTGCTGCTCACCTGCTTCCAGGAAAAGGTTGACCAAACCCCAAGAGGTAGAAAAGGGGTGATTGCATCAATCAAAGGTTGTCGTGTAAAAATTTAGGCGAAGCTTTTCCTATTTAATAGCCCAGGCACACCGGCACAGTTACACTGCAAAACCTCGTGAACTGATCCAGTCCGGACCTGTGGAGTTAATGATGGTCTAAATTGGTCTGCACGCGATTGGTGGGGGCTTTGGGTACGGATCTTCCGACTTTCTAGTCGGGGAATTTCCCGATACCTGGACCGATAATTAGGGGGGGGGTGACGTGTGAGGATCCTAAACGAAAAAGTAGACATTTGCTTGAAGGATTACCAAGGCTTTATTCTTCTCTCCCTTCTCCCTTCACTTACGTCTGTGGAATATATGTTTGCTCCTGAAAAAGCAAAGCAAAGATTTCAGACATTTTGCATCTCCTTCTATGACTTTTCTTTCCATTGTGGCCCTGTGGTCAAAGCCGCTGCGAGCAGAGTCCTCCCTTCCTCCTCCTTTTTTCACCTTTCTCTCCTTTTCATTGTCTCAAAAGAATAAAGCAAAGTTTCACCACCTCACACCCGAACACGATGCCACCATCCATCTCGAAATCTCATTCATCCCTGCCTTTCGTTCGGCTGGCAGAGATGAAAAAAAGAAACGAGTGATGAAATTGAACGCAACTCAAACGTAGGCCTTAAAAAAAAAAGAGACAAAAATTCACATGTTTTCTTCGCGGCAGATGAAAACAAAAGAGGGCAAATCGGCTGCTGCTCCAAACAACAAAAGTCTCGTGACTCTTTTCATAGCATTACAATATTACAGCGCCAGCGCGAAAAGAGACTTGGCTTGCTCTATCCTGGACCAGCCCCCATCTTTCAGCCACAAGTTCTTTGTACATCTTCCTTGATTGGCCACTCTCATCTCATCTCTCTCTCTCTCTCTCTCTGCTGCTGCTTCAATACAATTTGCATCTGATCCTCTCCTCTCCTGCCCGCCTTCCTTTTGTTCTCTAGCAGAACCAGCCTTCGTGGCACGCATTCTCAGCCAAAAGCAAGAGGGGGACATTTCACGGAATGGTAAGGGAATGATCGAGAGCAAGAGGCTGAGAGAGAGAGCATTCAGAGGCTCGGAAAAGTTCAAAATCTTGTCTGCTCATATATCATTCAGCCCCTTCTCCTCCAATGATTGAGGAATCCACCAGAAGAGAGGAGAGAAAAGGAATTCATCAAAATGGATGACAAGAAAAAGAACCCACAATTTTAATTGTAGAATCAATGCCTGTGAGAGTAGTAATTTAGGTAATGATTTCCCCGTAAAAGTTATTCGAGGAGATGGGTTCTAGCCTTGCCGCTACCGGCCCTTTTCTTTCTTTCATTAACAAATATTCCGGACCCAAATTAGAAAATTTAAACACCACAATCCCCTCCGGCAATACGAAAACCTTCAATCTGCGATCGTCCAGGTCATGTCGTTCTCGAAAATCCAATGGCAGACCTCAATCTGGCCCGGCCGTGACCCAAGGGCCAGGAACGCCCCATGGGTGGCGCTCCACGCCGACGTGTCGATGTGGCAAATGGCCACGCCGTGATTGATCTTGACCTTGGTCTTGGGATCGAGCAGGTCCGCCTCGTAGACCCGGACCTTGGGGACCGAATGGCAATAGTAGAGCAGGTACGGGAAGAGGCTCTGGTGGCACGACACTGACTTGGTCACCTTCCCGCCGTTGATCCCCTTTACCGTCCCGACCATGACCTCCTGCTTCGACCCGGCCGTGCTCTCCGTGGACCGGGCCTCGACGTCGCGGCCCAGGATCGACGTGGCGAAGTCGATCATGTCCTCGATGGACCCGACGCACCGCTTGGTCTCCCCGGCGCTGGGCGCCCGCTCGCACTCGGCCAATGCGTTCGCCATCATGGACTCCATCGACGAGTTATCGCCGGCGTGGAAGATCCGCTTCAGCTCCGGTAGCTTGGAGGTCGCCATAGGTAATTTGGACAGGATCGTGCGGGGCAAAAACGACCTTTTGGGCATTTTATCCCTAATGTCTGGCATCGGCATCACCGTCCCTTTCTTCAGCATCGATTCTCTAAAGAACTTACCCGGCTCCACCCACCTATTCACGGCTCTGCCACTGACCGCCGACGCCGCCGCCGACGCCGCCACGCCGGTGGCGTTCGCGTACAGCGCGAAGGTGACGCCGCTCTTGCCGTATTCCTTGAAGGTGTTGTTGACGCCGTAGCCCTTGAACCCGATCTTCTGCCCCTTCGCGCTCTGGCCATACCCTGTGAATTTGTCAGTGCCTACGTTGAAGGACTTACCGTAATTGGCGAAATTGACCTTCGCCGAGTTCGAGTTCTTCGCGTACGACTGGAACGAATCGTCGCCCACATTGGACTGGTCCCTGTAATTAGCGAAGCCGTCGCTGATCCCGTTCCCGCCGTCGCCGTAGTTCCTGAAGTTGTTCTCCGGGACGTTCCCTTCCTTGCCGTAGTTCGTGAAGGTGTCGTTCGCGCCGTTGCCGGCCTGGCTGTAGCCGTTGAACCCCGAGTTGATGACGTTGGAGTCGGAGGCGTACTCGGTGAACTTGTTCGGAGACCCGTCCCCGCTCCTGCCGTAGTTGCTGAAGCTCTCGGCGCCAGAGTTGGTCTCGTCGGTGTAGGCGGCGAAGTCCTGGGGCCGGCCGGTGGCGCCGGAGCCGTAATTGTTGAAATTGAGGTTGGGCACGTTGACGCCCGGGTTGTAGTTCTTGAACTCGCCCGTCCCTCCGGCGGCGCCGCCGGCGTAGCTCTGGAAGCTCTGGTCGACCACATTGCCGTCGGAGCCGTAGCTCGCGAACCGGTCATCGTGGCCGGAAGAGTCGCGGCTGTACCGCCGGAACGTGTCGACGGGGATGTTCAGCCCGTCGGAGTAGTTCTTGAACGAGTCGAGCCCGCCGAGCCGGTCGGTGCCGTAGTTGGTGAAGTTCTTGTTGCTGTAGGAGGCGAAGTCGGAGTCGGACGGGTGCTTCTCGAGGCTCGGGGCGAGGTCCGGGAAGCAGAGGAGGCCCGCGGCGGCGCAGAAGGCTGGGAGGTGGTCGGGGAGGGCGCCCCGGGAGGCGAGCTTGGCGAAGGCGGCGGCGTCGACGGCGCCGAGCGGGGAGGCCTTGGAAAGCAGGAACGCGGGCTTGGGGAGGGAGTTGGCGATGTGCTGGTCCCAGTACCGGAGGAGGGACGCCCGCGGGGTGAAGGGGCCGGCGGGGGCTTGGCCGGCGCCGGCCCCGGCCAGACACACCTGCATTGACCAAGAAAGAGGACAGCGGTCAGATCGGTGGGCAGAAAGAGAATGCAATCGCGGATAAGAGAGCAGCGTCACTTACGGAGAAGATGAGGAGGCAGAGACGTTCAATGAAATTGATTTGGACCTGCATTTTCTTCGTGAGAGAGTTAGACATAGAGAGTGAGAAACGGGTTGTAGCGAAGATGTCGGTGCGGTCTTTTACTCCTCTCCGTCTTTCTCTCCATAAGAAGCCAGAAATCTACTTAGCTATTCTTCAGAACGGAGGCAGAGGGAAGAGAGAACCTCTCTGTCTTTCCCTCCATAAGAAGCCAGAAATCTACTAAGCTATTGTTCAGAAAGGAGGCAGAGGGAAGAGAGAAGGGTGGGGGGGAGGAAGTGGGAGATGGAAATGAAAGAGGTTTTCGGGTGAAGAATGCAGGGAATGTGAATGTCGAACACCCCGTGGAACCAGAGTGAATCGTGTCGTTTGCGATCCCTGCTGATTGCAAGTGTTCCAGGCAGGGTAAACTTAAATAATGAGAGGGAGGCGAGGCTCGACTCTGGAACTTCGGGAAAAAAAGAAAATAAGAAAGAGCCAGACGAATGCTGACGTGGCACGCGCTTGTTTGCTTTATCCAATTAGATCTTGACACATGGACGCTGAGGTGGAAATTGAAAATTTAATTTTTCTCTATTTGACTCTTCATCTTCAACCTCCGCCTGCACCTGGGCTTGGCTATCTCCACCGCCCAAGCCGCCACTGCCCAAGCCGCCGCCGCCGCCGCCGCCCCCGCCCCCGCCATGGCCACCATGGAAAGCGGCAAAGCCGTTGAACTCGTCGCCGGCAGCCATGGACGAGCCAAGTTTCGAGATCAAAGCCGGTAAGCAGCAGACCAGATCTGGCTGTTGAGTGACGGTCGATCGTCGCGTCCAAAGCCGACCTCCCCGTCCGGCGTCCACCCCCTCTCCATCGTCCCAACGGCTAAGCCTTGGCCGCGAGCGCTCGTCCGCAGAGATGGAGATGTAGAGCAGCGGTCGGCCATGGACGGCCTCTCGTCCACAGATCCGAGCGCCGACCTCCGCGTCCACCTCTCAGTCTCGCAGCCAAGACTCCAAATCTAGTCGAACTTCCAGATCATCGACCTTCGCGTCTCCTCGTCGTCGTCGTCGTCGTCGTGTGAGCGAGCTATTGTCGTTCGTGGCCAAGGCTCTAGATCTGGCGCAAATGGAGCTGTTTCTACCCGACCGTTTTCTATTCTGGTCGTTTCGTGACGAAAAAACCCGCACGCTTTCTTTCAGTCCATGGATTTTGTGTTGAGTGGTGGAAGGAGAGACCAACTTTAGCCATGGGATTCTCTTCCGACCAAATCCAGTCCCCCGCTGCCAGAATTGGAACTGAGGAACCGAGCGGAGGAGACGACCAAGTTGGAGAGATGCGACGCCGGCGACTCCGGCGACTCCGGCGGTGGCAATGGCAGAAGGAGGATCGGAGGTTGAGCTCGTGGGGGCTACAGATAGCAGAGGAGGAAGAGAGAGGTCCTGTTTGGATTTGGAGATTTTTTAATTAATGTCTATATTTTCATGTCATCAATCATGTGTCACTTTATAATTAGTTAACGATAAATAAGCGCACATCATCATCTGACGTGGCGGTTGCCAACTGAATATTTTCTCCGTTTACTGGGATATATATATATATATATCTCAATTAAGTGAGCAGTTTGTTTTTTTTTTTTTTTTTTTCGGTCGAAAATTAAGTAGAGCAGTTGAAAGGTGTGGATAAACACCCACCGACTGGTGTTCTTGAAAAGAAGGAAACCATGCCCGCTAGAAACTAGGGTCCGAGTCCTCATCGAAAATTGCACCCTTCGATTATCTCGACAATTCGGGGAACGTGAATTTGCGAATTTGAAAGGACGGTATTTTTTAAATTATTTTTTGTAAATGGGCTCCAAAATAATATTCTAAGTTATGCCCGACTTACGAAATCGATATACTAAGCAAGCTGGTAATCACTTTTTTTATGTCGGGGATGGTTGATATAGGTCAAAAGCCCGGTGTTCTTAGTCATCGACGTGTTAAGAATTTTCCACACGCCGTGTGTACTATTAAAGTGGAGAAATATTATTAAGGGATGGGACCCGTGGATGGATTAATATTCCGTGTCCATTCCCATCATTGGAAGAGGCTCTTGATCCCAAAGAGAAATTAAAGGAACATTACCACTCAGGGTAACCCTTCATCCGAGTCGAAAATTACCAAGTTCGTCGACAAAAAAACAAAAGTACCAAGTTCGAAAATGGCTAAACATCGACAGCACACTGCTTTACCAAAAATTGCTAAGTTTGAAAATCGGAAATTTCCCCGCTAATGTTACAAAACTCTAAAAAAGGAAAGAAAAAGAAGAAGATGAGGTTCACTTTGAATTTTTGAGGCATGCCTTCGAGATGCTCGTTATGAAATCCCTTTCCGGACGATTTTCAAGGACTGAATGAACCGGGGTAGAGAGCAGCCGAAGATCGCGCAAAAAAAAAACACAATTTCCCCAAAAATAAAGAAATAATAAAATGAGGAAAAAAAATAATAAGAGAGAGAGAGCATTGAAGTGGGCCTGCTGGACTGGAGTAAGAGTCGACTCGACTCGGCAGACCCGTGCCTTTCTTGATGCCGCGTTTTGCTGAGGTGGCGCCCTCCCATTGGCCTGCCCGTCGCCCTCGCCACGGATTTTGACGCGCCACCCAACTCCCTAATTTGGTTTTAGACTCTTCCAAATTTCTCCATATTCCTTTCTCAATTGCTATTTATTATTTTATTTTATTTCCTCATATTTAATATATACCTTCTTTTAGTGATCCAGAGAACTCCGTAAGCCGACAGCCGGCAGATAAATCCTAAGGTCGACATGTGGAAACCGCCACCACGTGCAAGCGGGCAAGACACCAAACGACACATTCGGGATTCGAATGCATACAACACCCGAGCCAACAACGCCACCACGACGGGTGGTCCTATTTAATATATTTTATTGGCTTGCTAGTATAATAGTTTTTGAACAACTCATTATAAGTCACAAATTTCTAAATTAGTAGACCTCATAATAATTTATAAATATCTTTATTTAATTTTTTAGAATTCAGAATATATCGTTACTATCACGTAAATTAAGAGTCGCCAACTGGTACTTCTTTTTCTCTGACAAAAAATTTATATATTTATGTTGATGGGGGAGGGGTCAGGGCCTTTTCGTGATCCATCCATTCATTCATTCTTTCCAGCGTGCGTTGTTAAGAATGTCTGGACAGTCGACACAAGCCGCACACCTCCTCATGCGACAGTGATGAGCTCGTGACCGTGGCAATTTCGGCAATTTACCCAGGAAACTGCCGCGGCAAATTTGGCGAATTACTGTGACCGAGAAAACGAAATTTGGCGAATCACGTGGAATTCTCGACCGTGAAAATTTTCTCTTCCGATCTCCGGCCAATGATTGATGGACTATTGGCATATAACGGGAAGAGAAGTTCTGGGTGCGGAGTTCATGTGGTGACGATATTCTAAATCGAAGAGGAATTCGAAGAAGAAAGATGGTCCAAGTGCCAAGTGCCCATGTTCGACTTTTGAGTTCCCCATGCTTTTATTTCGGGGCCGATTGGGTCCCCGCATTGATTTCCAACCACAATTTCCAAGAACGATTTGAAGGAAAATTCCGCATTTTCCATCGAAATACCAGCAGAAATCGTCAAATAAGTTGGGAGATCGGTTTGGGGGCGCCACGATAAAGAATTGACAGCCTGGATTTGGAGTTGTGACCACCCAGCCTTGGCTCGTATCTTCCGAGGATGGTACTCAAAGCGGTGACCATTTAGGGAAAACAGCTATTAGGTCATGAGTTTCGCTAGTCATGACACATTGACCATATGTAATCTTTGTCATTTAATCTAAATTTTCTATTTGCATTTAGACGGAAACATATATGAGATTCGGCTTTAAAATTGGGACCAAATATTAGTTTGGGGATTGAATTTGTTTTCTAATTGAGCATGAGCAATTAGGGGTGAGCACAATTCGAATGGGTGGTTCCCACCTTGGAATCGGGAACCACTCACTAAGAATTGGTTTCGAAAAAATTAGAATTGGGAACTACCCATTGTTTCATGAATCCACTCGGGAGCCGAACCATCTATTTGGTCCAAATTTCGGGTGGGTCCATAAAACCGGTCTCACCAAGTTTCATGCTCTAAGAGAATATTATGTGCCTGAGTGATAGACACATTAGCTTCGTACTACACCATTCAATGGCCAACACGTGTTATTTTTGTGGGTACACCTATCAAAGACCTTTACATCGCACCCTCTCTCTCTCTTTCAATTAATCAACACTTTCTCTCATGTGTCTTCTGTCTTTTCTAAAAAAGAACAAAGGTCACTCTTGTTTTTCAAAATGTCTTGAGGCTTTCATAGACCCCGCCACCTTCAGTATGCCGCCTTGTTGCCTATGTCACGAGCTGAGAGTTTCCCTGGCCTTCGAACGACCTGCGGGGGCCCGGTGAGCGGAATTCGCTAGACTAGCCTTCCTTCGATAGATGTTCCACGAATGATACGGTGAATGATTCTTCATACGAGATCCTACCACACCTAAACTTTCTTCGGCGTCTAGTCCATCGAGTAAAAAAAGCAGCTTCTCTTTAGATAACAACCTGTTTTGGGGCTGCATGTCCCGTCAGGAGAGCGCATCGCTCCCCGACTAGTTTGTGCACGGGAGGCCTATCCCATCTTCATAGCTCCTAAGTAATATAATCATTCTATCCTAGAACTCCTAGTACCAACTGTCCTGACGCCACTCCCACGGACCAGTTGTGTTTTACCCTTCTGCCTCACACTCTTCACCAAATAACCTCAAGCGCCACTCACAAGTGTCATGAGTACGGGAGGATTCATGGACCGTGACATTCTCCCCCACTCAATTCGCAACGCCCTCATTGCGATCTGTTCTGTTGCTTCCTTGCGTAAATTAACCATTGATGTGCCACTTTGGGAATTCACATTGAACGATCACACTCGCCCAACAAAACAGGTTTTGCTCCATCAGTAGCCTCTTTTGATCTTAGCCGCTTGGCCCTTCTCAGTCACCTGCGCTTTCTAGCAAATGTGGCATTTTTCGCCAACCGCATCTTTTAGTAGCACCATTTCAGCCTAACCAGCATCTTGACCCCAGCAAACCAGTGGAGGTTCTTTCCTTGTTGAAAACGTGATAGTAGACCTCTTCTTTTAATTCACCGATTGATCCAGGAATGTTATCCCCATTCAGTGAGGATTCAGTTCTTCTCAGACTCACTATCCGCTCGACGACAAGCCGACTCGTCCCAGTACCCATTGTCATCCTAGGAGCTAAGAGCCCGCTACATTTGGGCATCTTTTTGGCCCCGGCAGATTCCTCTCCGCCCACTAAGACCAGGACTTATTTGCTTGACCCGCACTGGAGCGGGGAGTCCGATTCTCCTACTCGCTCACTTACTTGAGAGATTCCTACTCTGATACCACTTGTCACAGGCCGAGAGTTTCCTTGGCCTCGGAACGACCCGCGGACGCCTGGCAAGCGGAATTTGCCAGACCAGCCTTCCTTCTATAGGCTATAGCTGTTCCATGAACGATACGGTGAATGATTCTTCGTACGAGATCCTACCACACCCAGCTTCGCTCGAGCGTTTAGTCTATCGAGTAAGACAGCAGTTCTCTTTAGGCATAACAACTGGTTTCGGCCTACCATGGCCTCGTCAGGAGAGCGGCATCAGCTCCCGACCAGTTTGTGCACGGGAGGCCTACCCCGTCTTCAGAGCTCCTAAGTGATATAATCCTTCTATTCTAAAACTCTTAGCACCAAGTGTCCTAACGCCACTCCCACGGATCAGTTATGTTCTACCCTTCTACCTCACACTCTTCACCAGATAACCCCAAGCGCCACTCACAAGTGTCACGAGTACGGGAGGATTCACGGACCGTGACACCTACCTCTCCACCCGCTTCTTCTCCAACCTCTAGCACCGCCACCTCCTATCCAACTCCTCTTGCACCCTTTGTGTCGATGCCTGCATCGGCCAACAACTCAAGGCCCTCCACCTTGATGGCAAATCATGCTGCCGCCTCTACCTACAGCTTCAGCTTCACCTTGTCCATTGCTTACGCCTTTGCCTTGAATCAACAAATTTGAGGTCAACCTAAGCTCTAGATCACAAATCTAGGGCTCATTCAGGCTTAGATCCAACTTCGAGGCTCAAGTTTGCCAACTGAGCTTGAGCACAACAGTGAAGGATTGAGACAACGATGAGGTGGTGGGCTAAGATGACGGTGATGTCATGGTGGAAGGTGATTCACTAGAGTCTCTAAGTTGAGTTCATTTTCCTAGCGAAGTTAGAGGAGGAGGAGGAGGAAGAAGAAGAAAAAAAAGGAAAAAGAAGAAAAGAATGAATAAAAATTGAAGAGAAAGGATGCAAGGTTTCTGACAAACGGCTCCCAAAAAAAATACTTGTCGACTGTTGAATGGACTAGTATGAAGGTGGTGTGTCTATCACTTGGGCACCTAATATTTTCTCTCATGTACTTAGTGTAACATTTTCTAGTAAGGTAAAGAACTTCCCTATTCTTAATTGCAAGATCAATAAAAAGATTAGGCTTACATTGAAAGTTGAGAGTTGAGACCGTGAATAAGAGATAGAGAGACGACTTAAATGAGGTGAAGTGAGATGGGACAAACACTTAGTCAACAAGTGTTGAGCTTCATATTATGGATTTTAGGATTTTCAATTTTCTTAATTTTTTTGTTGAAATTTTTCTTAAAAATTAAATATGTGTGCATATTACTGGTCTGGTCAAGGTGGACGAGTAGGCGATTCCATACTTGGAACTAGAAATCAGATTGCTACCCACCAATTGCACTAAATTGGAATTCATATTCAGATCAGCTTTCTCGGGAACTATTAGTTTCGATCCAATTCGGTCCGATTCGATCCAATCCAAGCAGTTTTCGATTCCTTTACACACCCTCAAGCAATAGTGAAAGGGTCCTCCTTTTTTTTTTTTTTTTTTTTTTTTTTTGAGTGACTTCTCCAGAAATTTACTAGATGTAAAGTGAGGACGAGATTTCGGATTTTTACTTAATGGAAAAATATTGAATAAATGTTAGGAATGTTGCTAAATGATAACTATATAGCTAAAACCTATCAATGATATCCACCATTTTATGTGTGGCAACAGACTAATAGCATTTTACTTTTGATTTTTTACTATTATCAAGCAAAATTTTACTTCGATTTTCGACGCTCCAACACTTATTATGTTTTCAATACTACAAATTCATACTTGATTTTTTCAGTAAAAATGTAATTTTTCCACTCACCTATAACTTTGTGGTCCCAAAACCTCTCATCTTTCTTATTCTAAATGTCGACCAAAGGAACTGCCTCTTGCTAATTCACCGTCTCACTTTTTATAATCCATCTTTGTTTAAGTCGGGTACTGCGTTTGCATGATATCAAGTTGAAAATATCTACCTTATCATTACTTTTAAGGTCGACGATAAGAGAGAAGAGTTTTCACATAATCATTTACAAAAAAAAAAAAAAATTTAAAGACGACATGATTTTGTTAATTCTCTAAGTTACAACATAAATATCGAAAGACAAATGCATTGTTCCCATACATTAGTTACATATGCTCTTAAAGCTTACATAAATATTGAATACTAATGTGCCATAATGATTAGTACGCATATGTAATGGTATTTCACTCCTACCTATTTTTCGATAAAATTTCGCAAAGCTTAAAAATATGCACTTAAGATAAGAATACAAGGTAACTAATAGAAAATATCACCACGGAAACAAGTACTTGGATTGATATGGAACTCATACATAATGTATTACGTGCATATTATAACAGTAAAAAGTCAGAAATCACCTACGATTCATTAAATGATAATAAATGACTAATAACAAAGAAATAACAACGATTGGATGCATTCATAAATTATGCAAATTTATGTATCATAGGGTACAAAAAAAATGTGTTAAAAAATATAATTTTAAAACTAGTAATAGTGAAAAAAAAAAAGTTGGGGTTGATGAAAAGGAGGCCAGGGGCACTCTTTTTCTACTAACCGTTTTTGCTGGCGGAAATAAAACCTCACGAAAACAGCGCAACCGACCCCTTTATTTTTAAAAAAATCGAGGGGAGATCCGTTATGAGACAACAACATAAGCTCGAAAGCAAGCCCAGGAGTCAAATAATAACGTTGCATCCATTCTAGGCAGACGTCAAACATTTACGTTGGATCTGCTTTTAGCCAATCGGGCATCCCTCGAATTCTCCGCGCACCACATGGCATGTAAACCCCCCCGGCTAAATTCAACGACATGGCGAACGAATCCTACCGCCCCACCTTTGAAACCACGCCACCTTCGGTCCTCCCCTTCCGTTCCATCCCAGGCTAGCATGTGCGCATCGAAAAGCAATGATGCGCGATGGACCTTGGGAAAAAAAAAAGGGAAAAGAGAGGGAACGAACGCACCGACGGTCCACACGCAATCATCGCATGCGGTGCCTAACGGACGGGGACCGATTGAATGTTCGGCGATCCCGATCGTCGGGCTCGAGGGGGGGAATAACAGAGCATTGAAACGGCAGCAGGAGAGCAGCGACGATGGGGTCGCTCTTGAATGCTTGTCGTACGTTTGCTTTTTCTGTGGTCCGATGCGTGGTTGGTTCGATTTTTACAGCTCTTCTACCGATGAGGCAGGTAGATCATGGGAAAGGTCAGGCGATGTACCGAGTCACGACCAGCCCATTTACTCCAATTTAACGGGATCCGAGCTACGATTTCTTAGCCTGTTGGGGTGATACGCTAGTAAATGCTCAGTGACGTGCGCTCCCGACTGATAGTATTATCCGTGCGACATGCATTGCATCCAACTTTTGCATTTGAATCTGGAAACGTTCGCTTCACACTTGGGGCGAATGCTTGTTAGTCGTCCCAGTTCACCAAGCAATCGACTGACTCCCACTAAAGTTTATTGACTAAGAATTTGAGAGTTTAGTGTTATAGTGAATCAAAAGGTTGGTGCCAACATTGCAAAGTTGACCAAATTATCTTTCTATTTCTCTATTTGAATATCTAAAATGATAATAGAGAAGCAACGGGCATGACTGTTCCTTTGAGTACACATAAAGATCACATAGCAAACGCTTACTCACAACAAGATTCGAATTCATGACCTCAAAAAAGACAGTACGATATCTTTATCACTAGGCCATCACACTCGGCAATACTTGACTTTTCTTTTTTTGCTAGGGACACGTGGCAGCATTGCACATGGAACCTTAGTCTACACATTGATTATGTGATCATTTAATCTGTTTTTAAGATTTTTTTTTTTTTTTCCTAGTGGTACGCAAGTCTTTGTTCTAGGTAAACAGCCGATTCATTCTCAAAAGCATTATCACATGTATTGACTGCTGTACAACCTATATAATGATGACTATCCCTTTTTTCCCTCCATTCACATTGACTCTATTCACATTCCTCGCGCTTTCTCTTCAACTACTTTGTCTACATGAGATGACACTCCTTTAAGCTTCTAATTCCATTCAAAAAGGCCATTCGACTCGCAGATTTCAAGATGGAAATCTGAAATGCTGGCGAGAAGGAGTTGGGTTGGGACGTGCGCAAGCTTTCAAGCGGAAGGGAAGCTCCACGCACGCCACCCCAAATGGTCATTTTGTCTCATTCCTACGTCCTTACTTTACTAACTCCCACGTCTTGCGATAAGACAAACGACATCACCTTATTCTCAGCAACGATCCATCAACTTTGTCTCATCTAATCTAAAGGTATCGCGAACCATGTACTTAATGCGAGCGATGCGCATTTTGCCACTTCTCTTTCCCGGATCATCACCGTGATCCCAAGTCAAAAGAGCTCATGGAGTTTCTCATTGCGTGATTTTTTGTGAGCGTTCTGTGTGATAGCAACTAGCCAGCATAGCCTGAAAGCAATAGCTAAAAGTTCAGGAAAATATAAAAATAAGGAAACGAGAACGTGTGGAAAGTCGAGGCGAGAATGGAGGAGCTTGATGTTGCAACTTGCGCAATGTGTACAACTGTAGTGGGGCAAGCGAGACACCCTGGCTTGCAGTAGCCGAGAACCTACCTCCCAGCCGTCCTGCACTTCCATCCATAAAATACACACATAAATGAACAAAAAAACATAAACAAATGAGTAAATAAATATAAAATATAAACAATCAGTCCTAGTCCTCTTCCCACTGCTTAGTGAGATCTTCAAACCGTGTTGAATCTCTTTATCTAGTCTCTATCTCTCTGTCTCTCTCTCTCTCTCTCTGTTCATCTCTATCGGTCTCTCTTGATCACTGCCACTTGTACGCTATGCCTCCACTCCCTGCGTTGACCTTCGTTTCTCTCTCGAGCGTTCCCACGAGCAAGGCCGAAATCCGGTCAACCTTTAGGGAGGATAAAACCCCGCGTTAGGATTGGCCGTAAACCCTGGTTTTCTCGAGCAACTGGACCCCCCCTATTTCCTGCCCTTGTGCTCCGCGTTGCACGTAATAAAATATTCATCTTTCCTCTAGCTGTATGCATAGATAAAACCGTTCCCAGTTAGGCACACAGAAATAAAAAAAAGAAGCATCCAAGACAAATTGCTAGGTTCACTGTCGTGTGCATTGGACGATGAGCTCGCGAGTCCATATGTCTCTCTCGCAAAAATTAGCACTCAAATCTGTAAATCTCAGTTGTAGCAAAACTCACATGGTTGGGGTGTCTTTCCCTTGAATTGATTGGAGAAGAAAATCTGCAGTCAAACTAAGAAACAAACCTAATCCAATCCCTCTTGGAGCAAACATTACATTGATCACATGTATTGACAGACAGACAGTGCCAGAAGGTTGACCCTTGCGCTCTATTTTAAGTTGCAAAACCACCTAAAACAAGCTGGATTTCTGAACCATGTCTCGTAACCGATCACGAAATGATTATCTCATCCTGTTCTTTAAAACGTTCCGGATCAAATTATATGGTTGGACAGCACGAGTAGACTTCCCATCAGCCCATTCTGACATGACTTACACCTTTCGAAAAGTCAAGCTATTAATCATCATGGGATCTTACATTCTCGACACATTTCACCCCTAAAGTTCAGCATTTGGCTCTACATTTGCGGAGTACAATATATTCATCTGCTTAGTTTAACCTGAGAAACTACTTTCTTGAAGAAACTGTGTGCGCGTACGTATATATAATAAGCCTCTTAGATAACTTTTCTGTTTGGGGGAGAGTTCTTAGATTAGATGTGATTCTGTGAACATATGATTTTTAAAGCAAATGGTCACCTTCTTGATCACATGTCATACGACAGGAACAGCCATCTATCGGGGAAAGGACAAACCGTTTCAGGTTTAGTTAATAGCTACATCCAGAAAGATTCTACCAAACCTCACTGGGTTTTGCAGACCATTTTTCTGATAATTACGAGCTCGTGCTTCTTTCCCAATTTTTTTTTTTTTTTTAAAAAGAACAAAGCAAAGGAAAAGGATGTATGTCCGGAGATCGCAGAGTATCTCAGTGAAGCCTCTCGCTTTCTTTTGAAAAAAAAGGAAAAGGGTATCAAAGGAGAGCGATGGGTCGAGAGGCACACGAAAAGCTTGCATAGCTTTCAGATGCGTAGTCATTGTGTACTACGCCCATCATTTTCCGAAAATGCAAAGCATGTAGAAAATTATCCACAAAACCAACAAATTAACCTAGAACAATCAGATCTATATATGACTGTAAAACACCAAAATTAATAAGCATTGTGGAATTAAAATGTACATGTTTAAGCCATTACTTCATTTGAAAAAAAAAACATATCAATCTGTTTAATCAAAAATCTATTGAAATGCTAGATCTTCCTCTCTATAATTTATTTCAATATAGCAGTTTTTATGATATTAAGCAACCGATAGGCATAACCTACTATTTAATAGGCTAGAGATAAGATCTAGCAAACCTTAATTAATAGCGTGTCAATTGAGCCTCTTCTATTACAGATTTCAATTAAACGCAATTGTCTATATTTTGCCGCTCAACTAGGCCCGTTACTAATGGATTTCAAAACTCAATTCAATAAGATGACTTAAGAGTTTAATAAATATTGGAATATCCATTAACCCAATTATTTAAATAGAAAATCAATTAATTAATGTAAGCCGATATTATAGGAAATTTCCAACAAAGCAAACATACAAAAATGCATGAGATTATGTTTGTATACATGCATCTGTGTTTGGGCATAATGCATGCACCGCTTTCCAAAAATGTAAATCAAACATAAGTACTACTTATGCATTTATGTTTGGAATTTTGTTTGTTTTCCTCTTAGTTGCTTAGTTGAAATGAGCCGGTTTCCAAACACGGTATACAAACACAACAACGTCAATAAGATAATTATTACAATACTTAGCGCAATTGGCAAAACACCAACAAGAGAGTGCGTCACGATTCGGGCCCTCTTCACATGCGTTTTGATGAGTCAAATGACCATATCCACTAAGAATTGATGTGAAATAGGTTCACGATGTCTATTTAACATTGATTTTGACTCGCATTGTTTTAGGATTCATTTGTCGCAACTTCCAAATAGTAAGAAGTTACTCTTTCACAGTTCACCAAAAATTTACTAGAGCTATAAAATATTTTGGATGAATTTTATATATATTCTCTTATAAAGAATCAAAGTGCATGTGCTGCAAAGTTTGAAGAAAGACAAGATTAGAAGTCACTGCAAAGGTTTTCTTATATGAATAAGTCCAACGGAGTCCTTACGTCGAAAAATCCATGATCTCATATCTAAAGCATCTCTAACTTCTGTCCTAAGCTTTAGGAACAACAATGGCATCTAACTTATCATCGATTCCCATGTGATGCACACCAGAAATTCGGACGTGCTCGAAAGGTCTGTTCGTCTGCAAATCGTTGCAATGGCCCGAATTGTTTACTCGGCAATGATTGACGAAGCTCTGACAGTGTTAATCAGTGCAATTCGTTGGCCCCAGCTTCTGAACGTGCCATGTTCTCCGATATGTCAAGATGGCCGATGGATTCATCGCCTTGACAAGAAAAAGCGTCCATCTAGTGTAAGGAGGAAGAGCGAATCGGTCGGTCAGGTTTCAAACTCAATAGTTGGAAAAGTGGTGGGAACATCTGCACGATCTAAAGTTGCAGCACTTAGCCCTTCTTCTTTTTCCTGGAACGTGCGTTCACTTAGCAGAAAGGAAGATCTCAATGTGAAGATGGAGTTTTAGATCCTTTTTTTTTTTTTTTTTTTTTTTTTTTTTGGTGTGAACACACATTTGAGTTTCACAGCACATTCACCAAAAATTGTATAGGTAAGACCGAAGCAATAGATAGAATTACCGTCGCAGTTGATCTTCCTTTGCCCATATTCACTGGGAAATTGCCAACACAATGTTTGAATTAGCCATTGCTTCTTTTTTTCTATACAGCAGCCGGTAATTGCAATTGGTTCGGTAGAGACTGAGGAGGGCCATCCAACCTAATGATGTTGCGGCAAACCACAAGATTTCAACGTTATTTTCTAATGTTAATGATCTTACTTTGGCCAGGAATGCCAGAGATAAGGTTGTACACCACTAGAGCACGATAAAAGCACCATGCCATGACGGCTTTCTGAATGATGGCACATCTCCCCCCCCACACCCCACACCCCACACCTATGAAAATGATGATGCAAAGCTTAGGTCATCTGGTCGTCATGTATCATACCAATTTCCTACGTTGCTTAAAGATATTGCTTGGACACCTTTTGCGTTAAAAGAGATTGGACCATACTATAAAGAAATCTTATTTTAAAAAGACACGGCCAATATATGTATGAATCATGATTGTGTTTGTGGGTATTTACACACACTCATATGGAAAACATCTAATCTGATCTTATCTAATCTAATATATTAAACTAAAAGTGACTTTTGCTCGTCGAAAGTATTGAATTTCAATGAATGGGGAGTTGTTTTTGTTCCGGATGGAAAAGGTTAGAGCTTTTAAAAAAAAAAGTGAAGGTTTAGAGAAAAATCTCTTGACAGTAGGTTAGTAAGATTGACCTATAAGAATGAGAAAATGTTTTTAAAAGAAAAAGAAGTACTTTTTCGAAATATTGATATAGTTAAAGATACTACATCTACTCAGTCAAAATATCTAAAGTAAGAAGCAGTAAAATATACCTAAAACTGACTTTTGCACAGTAAATGCAATAAATTTTAATGAATGAAAACTTAAAAAATATTTTCGAGAAAATAGTGAAAGGATATTTTGTGGGAAACTCAAAACGGCTCTATTTCATTACTTTAAAAAAAAAAAAAAAAAAAAAAAAAAAAAAAAAAAAACAAAAAAGGATAGTCATTGATTCATGGGTTTCATAACTTGCTTTTACATAGGTTGTGTCACAGTCAATACCGACTGACTAAAGCAAATCCAACGTAAATTTTTGACTTTTGTCAGGAACAGATGCAACGTTATTATTTGACTTTTTGGTTGATTTCGAGCTTATGGTGTTGTGTCATAACGGATTTCCCACGATTTTTAATACATGATTTTTAATTATAGATATTCCATCTATTTAGTCAAAATATCTAAAGTAATAAGCAGTAAAATATACCTAACAGTGACTTTTGCGCATGAAATGCATTAAATTTTAATGAATGGAGTCATTTCTTTTCCAAACAAACACTTAAGAGCACTTTCAAGAAAAAAGCGAAAGTACAGAGGAAAATCAATTTTATTTTTAGATATCAACATAGCCATGAATATTAGATCAACGTACTAATAATATCCAAAGTACTAAGTACTAAAATTAACTCTAGTAGAATGAGAAAGTAATTATATCTACAGTTCCACAAAATTAACTCTATCATGCATGATATCTGATGTGATATATTTTCAGAAAAAGAAAATTCCTCTATATCTATAGAATAATTTGAAAAGAGAATTTGGCTTCATCGCTTGCAATATTATACACCATAGAGTGTAAAATTACTTCAATTCTTTCTTACCTTTACCAAAAAAAAAAAAAAATTACTTCAATTCCATTCAACACGTAATACTTAGTTCCTTGTCAACTTGTGTCGTGGGTTGATGGTAGCTTGTAGTAACTCGAAAGAGACGGGGAGTTAGCGAGTTGAGCTTGCAATACATCGATCTTTTCTCTTACTCTTCTTTTGTTCGAAGGAATCTCTCCAATCGTGGGATTGGTATTAGTTTGCGTGAAAATGGCAAATAAGAGGACAAACCCCTCAAAAGACGACTCAGTTCTATATACAAACTTAGGGCAAAAACGAAGAACAGAAGAGATGGATCCGGAGGACGTTGGGAAGATCATATTCTCTTCACCCAAATATTTGTTGCTACGTTGCTTTTCTGGTACCTGAAGGTCTCGCCCGTGCAGATCTCGAATCTGTTGCCTTGACGTAATTCTCAAAAACGACATAAATTTATGGATCTTGTTCATCTTCTCATGTCGATTCTAAGAATTATTTGAAAGCGCGATCGTAAATACCCTCTTGGGGGGATTTATTGTTGGTTTGTTTCATGGAGCATTGATCCATAGGGGAAATTTAAACCAGGATTAGTAGCGGATCCTAAGTTTTAGCACTGTCCGATTAGGGATGCTTTAGAAAGTTGTGGCTTGGTTGAATTGGAGTGAGCTCATTGGGTTTGGTCTAGCCCTAATCCTTTTCATCAGGCTTGATCTCGGCATGTATCCTCCCCACATGTGTGTGTCACGGGCCGAGAGATTCCTTGGCCTTGGAACGACCCGTGCAGTGCCTAGCAAGCTGAACTCGCCAAGCCAGCCTTTCTTCAATAGCTGTTCCACAACAATACGGTGAATGCTTCTTCGTACGAAATCCCACCACGCCCAATTTTGCTCGGGCGTCTAGTCCATCAAGTGAGACAACAGTTCTCTTTAGGCACAACAACTGGTTTCGACCTGCCATGGCATCGTTAGGAAAGCGGTATTAGCTCCCGACTAGTTTGTGCACGGAGGCCTACTCTGCCTTCAGAGCTCCTAAGTGATATAATCATTCTATCATAAAACTCCTAGCACCAACCATCCTGACACCACTCCCACGGACCAGTTGTGTTCGTCCCCTCTACCTCCTCACTCTTCACCCGATAACCCCAAGCACCACTCATAAGATCACGAGCACGGAGAATTCACGGACCATGACACGTGTCAATCCATCGTTGGTTTGTGTCCTTGGGACCTGGCGAACCATCATGAGCTCGTGTCCCGCTGATATGTTACAATCTATCCACTGCTAATTTCCTAAATGAGGACTGTCGGATGGCATGACCTTGTTTGTCAACTATTCTAGTCATTTTCATGTAAGGACCTCAATAAGTCATTGATTTGGATGGTGCTTCGGCCCTTTAGAAGTCGATCCATCATGACATATGATATCTTCAACTTTGGCATTTTTAGATTTTCAAGGATTCAATGTGGAACTATTCAGAGCTCTCTACAACTAACTCAACACCCTCTCACCTAACATTCGATTCTGCAAAATCTTTTGGTTCTCCTCAGGCCCTCGCAACTTTCACTGCAGACCTTAGGTCCAAATTTTGTCGTCTTAGGCAAAGGCGACATTTTTTTTTTTTTGGCGAACCGTTTGTCCATTTACTTAAACACATTTGCTTAAGACAACAATTTTTTTATTATTATTTTGCACAAAGGTTGCAAAATTATAAATGACTTTCAATTTTGGAAGTTAAAGGCCACAAAAGAAGATCATCTTGCTCAAAGGCGATGAAAATTAGTGGCATTTGAGTCTATGGCAGCAAACTCTTGTCGTCTTCGCTCAATTTTCGCCACTTTAGACATCGTTGACTTGTTTCTATAAGAAATTCAATTATAATTATTTTTTTATTCTTTGGATATTCGAAAATCACACATAAAGTTTTAAAAATAAAATAACTTCATTATGTCAAATATGAATAAGCTCAACAGAACATTTCAGTACATCAAATCAACTAATACATTTGATAATATAATTACAAAGTAAAAAAAAAAAATCAATCTAATTAAACCGAAGCGAAAGTCCTCTTGGCGTGCTAGCTTCTACACGCGTTCATCCAAACCAGTATAAACTCCTGTTGCAACAAAAGATATAAACTTAAATTTTACAATTTGTCATTATTAATTATGTACACTTACATATTGAACCAAATTAACATGTAAATAACCAATATTCAAAAGTCAAATGCATGGCAAGACTACGATGCTAGATTAGGTTGATAGGTTAGATTACAGTCACTATCTCATCTAACGCAGCTGGGGCCATGACTATAGAAGCCCAATTATTGGCTAGAAATTCTCACCGAGGGGCAACGGTGATGACTGGCAACGGAGATGACGGGCGGCACAACAGGAGGCAAGCGACCAAGAGATCTAGAGATTGTGTGTTTCTTATATATTATCTTCCTCTTTTTTTTTTTTATATATTATTTTCCTCTTTATATTTTGGCCAATGTTGGTCTCCTTGGGGTTTTTTTTTTTTTTCATTTTTCAACTAACTTAGTAATATTGTTATATTGCAATCGATGAAGCAAATCCAATGGTAATTGCAATCTCAATCCAATTTTAAAAAATCGATAAACACCTCATGCATGTATAGAAAGTACGCTATGACCATGCTGCGAATCCAATTTTATATTATTATGTTATAAGAAAAATTACCTTATGGAATATCTGAATTATTAAATAATGAAAGAGAATAATTGGTCAAATATATAATACGAAGAAAGCGATCTAGGGAATTTAAGGGAAAATATTAATTGAGATCTCAAAGGTAAGAGTTCTGGATTTTATGTAAAGATGATTTTATTTGACAATCAACCTAGTCAAATCCAAACATAAGAATTTGTATAAGTTCGGTGTTCAGGATCTTTTTTTTTTTTTGACACTTTTACTTGACGACATCAAAGACTAGAAAATTCGTGATAATTAGAATGCAATTTTTGCAATCGTAAAAAGCTTATATTTGCCATCAACTATAGTACAAAATATTCAAATGCATTTTTTGATATGTAGCACATGTGTGGTATTAGTTTACAAAATTGAAATAAATGTTCAATTGCTATGCAACCTATGTTAGCATTGCGATAATTCTCCATAATTAATGACAGGCACAATTAATTTACTTACAAGAATAATGTTAATTAAAATATTAATAAGATGTATATATTTTCGAAATTAGGAGCATGATACCTAACCTTTTAGCTAGTGCAGAGAAATGTTTGAAGCTCTCTTCACTATACTTGCAAGTACAGTGAAGAGAGCTTCATCAAATCAATAAACAAAAGGTTTATGCAAATGATTGCATAGATTTCAAAATAACCTTAAAATAACTAATTTTCTCACTTCTAATGATTAAAAATATAATAGCGTTACACCCACCCCATGGTCTATAAATTGTGGTCCAATTTCCAATGTGGTCCATGAACTTTTAATTTTTTCAATGTAGTCCTTGAATTTTAACCTAAAATGCAATGTGGTCATTGAATTTTTGGTATAAGTTCAATTTAGTCCCTAACTTATATAAAAATGTTCAATGTGGTCTTTTCATTAATTTAAGATCATGGATAATATTTACCATTTTCGTATAGTCTAAAACTAAATTAAACATATACTAAAAATTCAAAAACTACATTGAATAAATTGATGGATTAAGGACCACATTACACATTAGACTAAAATTCATGTACTACACTAAGAAAAGAAAATTAGGGACCACATTGCACATTGAATCAAAGTTCAATGATCATTCATAAAATTATTCCAAAATATTTTCATTTCACAAAAGAACCATAGGAGTCATTGATTTTAATTTGCAATCTATATATTAGCATTAGATATTTGTTTGTGATGATAAATACAATTCATTACTAGATACATCGACTACAAATTGAGAACTTAATACTAGAGTCGGCCTTGTTCATAGAACATTTGTATTGCCATAGGGTACACCAATGATGACAAAAATGACTATTTTGTCCCAAATAATGAGTTTGATGCCTTAAATTGTGGGAAATTGTCCAAAAATTATTAATCATATTGTATTTTTGCCAATTCAATCCTAAACCTTTTAATTGATTTTAAACATTTTCACGTTTTGCCATTTGAATCTATTTGGTCAATTTTGATTAGAAGTCGCTAATAAGGACATTGATTGCCCTCCGTGGTGCGGCCGATACTGACGTGAATAATTTTTAATAATATTTTAATATTTAAAAAAAATTAAAGTTTTTTTCCTTTTCTTTCTTTTTCTTTCCCCTTCCCTTCTTCCTCCTCTAGCCAATGAGACCTCGGAGAAGCTCACCTCCACTAGCCACCGGCAAGGGTGAGCCTCGCTCACCCCTGGTGAGGTCAATCCTCGCCACGTCCTGGTGAATCTCGCCCACGGCTAGTGATTGGCTAGAGAAAGAAGGGAAAGAAAAAAGAGAAAAAGAAAAGAAAAGAAAAGAAATATATAATTCAAAATATATTAAAATATTACTAAAAATTGTTTGTGTCGGTGTTGGCTGCGCCACGTAAGATGGCCAATGTCCATATCAATAATTTCCGATCAAAATAGACTCAATTAACAAAATGTGAAAAGATTTAATAATCAATTGGTAAAATTGAATGGTTTATGACTCAATTGTGAAAAGTACAATAGATTTAGGAATTTTTGGACAATGTCCTCACTTAAATTGCAATCAATATAGACAAAAGAAAAAAATTCTTGCTTTAGAATAAACTGAATAAAAAAATTCACTGGCTTGTTGCTTTATAGTCGACCAAAGGCATAAATTCTAAGACATTTGCTTGGGGCCAACTAAAGGGGACTAAATCCTAACTTCATTACCAGGTTCTGATCTTACTTCTACAAGACACTAACTCTTTCGCAAAGTAATAAAGTGCTTTGTTGTCGAGGGTCGATTGGGGGCAGACTAAAGGGTGACCAAATCCTAACTCTATTATCGGATTCTGATCTTACTTACACAACACTAACTCTTTCGCATAGTAATAAAGTTTTTTGTTATCGAGGGTCAGTTGGAGCCAACTAAAGGGTTACCAAATCCTAACTTTATTATCGGGTTTTGATCTTACTTCTTTGCGACACTAACTCTTTCGCAAAGTAAAAAAAAAAAAGTGCTTTGCTCCTGAGGGTCAGGACTTTCTGATATCCTCTTGTCAGTTCATTTAGCGGGAAACATGAAGGATCCTAGCAAGATATCGAATCACTTGTGGAGCAATGAATTGATGGCTCCTAACCGCCACCTTGATGACCGATATCTTTCTTCCGAGAGCAGGTACCGAAACATTCCATGGCAACATACCCATGTCTGATGCTAAGAAATGACAGTCGCATGGGTTCGCCCTAGTAATCGATCTCGTCTGGTTGCCAATCTCGGTCCAAACATACCCTCATGTCCAAACCCAAGATGGTTCTTAAATAGAGTTCACAACCTATTCTAACTGAGTGGTATGCAAAATTCAAGTGGTGTTGGTTTTTAGATTTGATTTATTTTGCGAGACATGAATGATTTTAGAAATATTATTTTTATAAAAAATAATTGTTTTTATTGCAATAATAATTAATTAATGAGGAATATTTTTATTATTGATAATAATTTATATCCAGAATTTTTGCGGACAATGAAAGTATTTTTAGTTTATTAATTATTCCAAGCGATATAAATAATCATTTTTAGGAAAATAATTTCCAAATTATTCATTGTTCATAAAATAAATGTAAAATTAGTTGCTCAATATTGTGCATAAATGGAAGTGCAAATAGAAATATTAATCTTTGGGATAAGTGTACTAAAAAATCTTAAAACTTATCGTGGAAGCATAATCAAATTTAAAATTTATCAAATGGTTGCAATTAAGTCTTTTTGTTAGTTTTGCTTGATTTGGTTAAAAGAAAAAACTAGCCTCGCTTTTTATATTATTTCTCGAAAAGAGAGGTGCTAGCGTGGCAACTACGTCAGCCATTCTAGGGAAACAAAAAAGAAACTGGAAAGAAAACTGAAAGGAGGTGCGCTCTGCCGTGGCTGAAAGTAGGTGGAGTTGAAGAGAGGTGCTCGCTGCCGTGGATGAACTATCCACTTGATTCAAAAAGACGATGAGGACAAGATGCACTTTTAGACAAGCACAAGCTAAAATATACAATTGAAAAGCTCGGCTCGTCCGACCGGAACCAAGCCGCCGCTGACGAAGTTCATACATAAATTTTTCACTGTGGGTGAACCAAGGCAACAAGTTAGGCCCTATCTAGAAACCACATTGAGCCCGCGGATTGACTACTTTATCGGTGATTAAATCCAATCTATCTCAAATCATGTATATTGTTCTTGATCGTCGGGACAAAAGATTAGGACAGCATATTGTCAGATTATCTTGAGTTTAAGTTCATGTGTGAAACTCGACACGAATTAAAAGATGTAGCCCGATATGAAATATATGAACAATTCTGGAAGTGTGGCATTTACTAGAAGAAGTCCCTCGAGTTGGTCCGAATTCTTCACTGACTCGGTTACTTTTCTATATGGATTCAAATTCTTTTCGAAGGCCACAAGAGAAGTTTGCTGAACTCGTTGATTTGTGCAGAGGATCTTACATCCAATATGGTTTGTTTTCTTGGTGAAGACATGAGTGCTTTAAGCCGCTAGGTAATTTTTCATAACTCATTATGTTGAATAATTGCGTGAGTCTAAGTATGTTGGTTTATGTGTAATTTAGGGTTGGGAAATACTTGAGTGGTTGAGCAATTAAAATTGTCTTTGATTGATTAGTGGATTCTTTGCAATTAAATTTCTCACTATAATAATTATCGATAGTCGGATCGAATCATGTATATTTCTTGCATTCTTTATTATTTCTTGTTGAGTTTTATTGGCAGTTTCTTCTTTTCTTGTTTGACTCTAATATTAAGATCTGTTTGCTTCCGCATTACTTCACTACAGGTCCGATAAAATGAGATAGAAAAAATCATCCAAACTTCACTACAGGTCCGTTAAGTCATCTATTTGGGGAGCTACCAATTAAGGTCAAGCCTAAAAAATTTTCTCGAGGTAGTCCATAATAAAATTTGTATAAAAATCTGCAGACATAGCTGAGCTTGGCTTGGGCTCCTTTATGGCGAGGCAGGTTTCTCACTAAATGCCTTGCCCAAGCCCACCCAAAAAGCCTTGTGGCTCAAGCTAAACCTAGGCAAACACACTAGCCATCAGGCCTAAGATCAGGTCTACCAATGACAGCCACGTTCATGATTTTATGCTAATAACCGGTGGTGGTTTCCTCTATCGTGGCGATTTCCACCGGGATAGGTCGGATGCAATCTACACGTAGAGATGATGTTAAATTAATGTCTTAAAATTAAATTTAAATAACGATTTATTAGCCAAACTTGTTGATAAAGATTTTCCAAATAAATTACAAATCGGATGAGGATCTACTTTTGTTTGGACTCCTTATAGCTACACAAATGAGGAAATAAAATAAAATAAAATAAAGAGCAAAGGTTTCTTCTTTCATCTGCACGAGCCGAATCCTAAAAGTTATCCACGGTGGGACCCAAAGTCAAAGTTTTGACTTTGAGCACACGATATATAAAAGGCGTGTACTTTTAGCCGGAAAAAAGATGTGAAGCCCTACGATGTAGAAGGAGCAGCATGTCCAGAGAGCGTCACTTGAGAGAGGAGCCAATGCACAAGCCACGCGATCAAGAAAAGGAGAACGCAAAGCAATACGTACATGGAGAAAAAAAAATACATATGTTGAAGTTCCTGTTTTCGGCGTACGTAAAGCGTTTTGTTTTGAGCTTGAATCCGTGGTGATTTTGTGAGGTGAGTTTACGTCCAAATGAGTTCTTTATTTATAAACACTTTAGATTTTGGTTTAATCTAGATGCAGGAAACACTCGAGCGTGTGAACGATTATAAACTTTGGGTTTGATTTTAAGATTATAGTGAATTATTTACTGTTAGCTCTCCCCATGAACGTAAGTATCAATACTCAGACCGAACCACATAAATCTATCTTTATTGTTTCTCGTTTATTTTTCTGGAGTTTTCACGTTAACGTAAATTGCAAGATATTGTCATTTCCACATATTATATTTACAATAATTGGTATCAGAGCTTGGGGTCAGTTTTTTATTTATTTATTGTGATTTGAAGCTTTTACTTGTTTGATTATTATTTGGAAATTCTATTATTGCAATTATATCTAAGAAAAAATCTAAAATTGAAAAGTTTAACGGGAGGAACAACTTTAGGTTATGGAGCATCAAAATGCGGGCGTTATTGACAACTCAAGGTTTGGCTAAGGCACTGGATGGTGAAGATGAATTGCTGATTATAATGAAAGCCTCTGAGAGGATAAAGCTAATGGAAAGAGTGAAGAGTACAATCCTGTTGAACTTATCGGATGACGTTTTAATAGAGGTGGCCGAGGAGAAGGATATTGTAACGTTATGGCCAAAGCTTCACTCTATATAAAGAAAGGTTTAAACAATCGCCTATACATGTTGAATATGATATTTCAATTTAGATATACTAAAGGTACGTCTATCAGAATCCACTTAGATGAATTTAATAAACTCATGATAAATCTAAAGAACATTGGTAAGATACTTAATGATGAAGAACAGGGCATGATATTGTTAGCTTCTTTGCCAGAGTCATGGGAGCACTTTACTGATTCACTGTTGCAGTGGCGTACTACAATTACCTCAGAAGAGGTCAAGTCCATCTTATTCTCTAAAGAGTAATAGGAAAAGTTGCGAGATGATGGTCTAGGCGCAAGGAGTAGCGCAAGCACTGACGATTCGGTGTAGAGAACAACATCGAGGGCCTATTAACAACAGGGGTAAAAACAAATTGAAATCACACCATAGAATGTCCAAAGGACGCATGAAGTGTTTTGAGTGTCATGAGAAGGGACACATCAGGAGAAATTGTCCGAAGCGGAGGAATAAAGGTGATAGGCAAAATGCTACAAGTAATGTGGTGAATGTTATCGAGGGGAGTACTAGTGATGTAGAAGCTATTTTATGTGTGACTATTAGTTCGTTAAGAGACGAATGGGTGCTAGATTCAGGATGTTCTTATCATATAACGCCTTATAAAAAATGATTTACTACTTACCAGGTTATAGATGGAGGCAGAGTTCTTTTGGAGAATAATGTAGTCTACAAGGCTTTGGAGATAAGGACAATTCGAATTTGAATGCACGATGAGGTGATGTGCACATTGATTGATTTGAGGCATGTACCGAAGTTCAAGAAGAATCTTATTTCTCTGGGGATACTCGACGACATCAGGTATAAGTTGTTGGAGAAATCTTTCCAGAATATTTTGAAGCTGACAAAACGTTTCTTTCAGTCTAAGTCTGGATGTTCGGAGACCGTCAGTTTAAAGTCTGAAGACTTTGTTCTCTCGAGACTCAAGACCCAAGACTCAAGACCCAAGACTCAAGACTCAAGACTCAAGACTTAAGACTTAAGACTCAAGACTCAAGACTTAAGTCTATTCTCACTGACAGTCTTTCTAATCCAAAGGACGAAGGAAATCCAAAGCCGAGGTTTATGGTTGAGGATTCGATTCTATTCTCTGGATCAGATTCTTTGGTTGGATAATCATTCGGATTCTTTAATTCTTATCTAAGATCGATTGAAGATCCGTTGGTCGACGAAATAATCTTGGAATGTTCTATTCATGGAAACCGAGATCCTGATTGTATGGGCGAACAGATTGATGGGCTATCATCGATTCCTTAAATAGCTCGGATGATCTTCTTGATTGATTCCGTCCAACGGGTAGATTGGAGGAATTCCTTTGGTAAGTGCCAACGGCTATGATGGCATAAAGGAGTATAAAAAGAAGACGTTCTAGTTGTTTTAAGTGTGTGATTGATAGAAAAATTCCAGAGTCTGAAGATTCTTGATTGTTATTTGAGACTGTTCGAGCAAAATTGTAAACAGAGAGAGTATATACTTGGTGACGCCTTGAGTGAGTGTGGTAGATCATCTACACCTAGAAATCAAGGAAGATCAACACCGTAACATCTCTTTGATCATAGTGGAATCCAGCCAATCGGCTGTCGGTGCGAAAAGTGGACGTAGGCTTGAATCAAGCCGAACCACTATAAACCGAGTGTTCAATTCTCTCTTTCCCTTACTCGGTCTCTCGATTGATATTTAACTCTTGCGATTGAATCATTAACTGTTTAAATATCGTGCAAGCTTCGAGAAATTTTTTATATACCTATTCACCCCCCCTCTAGGTACTCATACTAGTTATATCAATTGGTATCAGAGCCCGTGTTCTCACTTTGTTTGAAGTGTTTTACTTCAGAGTAAAAGATCCATGGCTAGTATGCTAGCACCGGGGCTGATGGAAGGGCAAAGCAATACCAGACCTCCCTACTTCGATGGAAAGGATTACAACATCTGGAAGAACAAGATGAAAGCTTTCCTTCGATCAAAGGATCCTCGGAATGGGACGTTGTGGAAAGAGGAATCACTCCTGCTGCTGCTTCAATCTCGAAAGAGGGAAAGACACTATTGAAGCCAGCGGAATGTCTCGGGAAGAGATAAACAAGAGACAAGCACTCGATGCAAAAGCAATTTACTCTTTATATTGTGCTTTATCTCCAACTGAATATAATAGAATATCTTCTTGTGTTACAGCAAAAGAAGTATGGGATAGATTACACATCACCTATGAAGGGACAGATCGAGTGAAGGAGACCAGAATTAACATTCTTCTTGGTCAATATGAAGCCTTCAAAATGAAACCAGGGAGAATCTATAACTGACATGTTTAGTCGTTTTACGATATTGTCAATGGTCTTGAGAACCAAGGACAAAAAATTTCTGATCCCATGAAGGTGAACAAGCTTCGCGTGGACTCTCTAAGGATTGGAATCATATAAAGACTTCAATAAGAGAGACGCAAAGAATCATGCCATTATCTCGTAGACGAGCTGATTGGAACTCTTCGGTCTTACGAAGTGGAACGAATTAATGAAGACGAAGATCCAAGAGGTAAGAAATCTATTGCATTAAAATCAAATGACGATTCGATGATGCAGATTCTGAAGATGATATGGATGATGAGGAGCTCGCTCTCATGATAAGAAGATTCAGAAAACTGAATAGAAAAGGCAAGAAGGTTCATCCCAAGGAAACAAAGTTTTCGAGACAGCAGACCAAGTCTGTTGATGATGAGGAACCAAACAAAGATGTAGTTTGCTTCGAATGTAAAAAGAAGGGACACATCGGACCCAACTGTCCTCTTCGAAAAGAAAAGAGGAAAAGCTGAGAAGTTTCGAAAGGCTCTCAAAGCTGAAACCCGGGTGATACGAGAATGTGAAGAGAGTGATAATGAATACGCCAACATATGTTTGATGGCACATTCGGACTCGGACTCGGATTCGGATCGACTCGAAAGTGAATTTGAGGTAAGTAATTTTAAAATTCCTGTCAAAGTCTCTAAATATATTGATGAACTGTGTTTCGGTCTCAAGACTTCTCTCAAAATAATTTCCGAACTTAAAAAGGAAAACTCATTTCTGAAACAAAAGGAAATTATTTTAGAAGAAAGAGTTAAAAGTCTAGACCTAAATGTTTCTGCTCTTAAAGAAAAAGAAGATGATCTCTTGAAAGAAAATGTTTTCTTAAAAACAGACTTATCAAATATTTCAAAGAAGTTTTCGATAGGATCCGAAAAGCTTGAAAAAGTGCTTTCGGTCAAAGACCTTACTTTAATAAGTCTGGTCTAGGTATGACAGCGGAAACAATCCCCTTGATTGATTTTCCAAAAGTAAAAGAAAGAATTAAGAAAAGACCATCAAAAGAGGCTTATAAAAATCATTTCAAAAGAGTGTTTGTAAAGTCTCGTAGGTCGAAATGCTTTAAGGTGTTCTAAGTGTAACAGTCGGGATCATTTTGAAAAAGAGTGTCCTATGGTTTGGAAACCTGTTAAGAGAGTATGGCCTAATAATGCTCATCCTACTAACACCAAAGGACCCAAGAAAGTTTGGGTACCAAAGAAAGCTTGAGACTCTCTTTTGAATGCGGGTCTCTGTCAAAAAGAAGATAAAGTGGTATCTTGACAGCGGATGCTCAAGACACATGACAGAGACTCAAATTGTTTCATTAAGCTTATTCAAGTAAATGGTGGAAAAGTTTCTTTCGGAGGAAATAGCAAAGGAAGTATTGTGGGATTCGGGACTGTAAAAATTGGAAATCTCACAATAAGCAATGTCTCTCTAGTGGAAGGACTCAACTACAATCTACTCGATTAGCCAGCTGTGTGATACTGGTTACAAGATCTCCTTTCAAAAAGGCATATGTTCTGGAATTAGCAAAGATTCGACTCAGTCTTTCATGGGTCAAAGGCATGGAAACATCTATCTCCTTGATGTAAAGCCAAATGAAGAACAATGCTTAATCTCAATTCAAGATGAAGCAGTTCTATGGCACGAAAAGCTTGGCCATATCAACAAGAAGCAATTAGCCAAAATCTCTTCTAAGCAGCTTGTTCGAGGTCTACCTAAATTGCCTTACCATAAGTCGACTTATGCACTCCATGCATTCTGGAAAGCAGGTAAGAAATTCATTTAAGCAAACAAATCATGTATCTACTAATCATGTACTGCAGTTGCTTCATATGGATCTCTTCGGACCAACAAGAACCCGAGCATTGGAGGTAAGAAGTATTGTCTAGTAATTGTAGACGATTTCTCTCGCTTTACCTGGTACATTTTCTTGCAAATAAGTCGAAACCTTTTCATACTTTGAGAAATTTGCTAAAAAGGTTCAAAATGAAAAAGGATGTGCTATTTCAAGTATAAGAACAGATCATGGAGGTGAATTTGAAAATCAAGATTTCACAAAATTGTGTGATGAATCTGGTTTTAAACATATATTCTCCTCTCCATACACTCCTCAGCAAAATGGAGTTGTGGAAAGAAAGAATAGATCTCTTCAAGAAATGGCTAGAACTCTTTTAATTGAAAGCAAAATTTCTTCACGGTTTTGGGCTGAAGCTGTTTCAACTGCATGCTATATTATAAATAGAGTCTTTCTAAGACCTATTCTTGAGAAAACTCCTATGAATTGTTCAAAGGTAAGAAGCCTATTGTTTCATACTTTCATGTATTCGGTTGCAAATGTTTTATTTTGAAAAATGCAAATGATCGAGTTGGTAAGTTTGAAGAAAGATCGAGATGAAGGCATCTTCCTTGGATATTCTACATCAAGCAAAGCCTACGAGTCTATAACAAGAAAAGCCAGTCTATGGAAGAATCAATGAATGTCAAATTCCAAGACTCGGCGCAAGATGAATCCAGCCAAACTCAATATGAAGAGTCTCGAACTCACTCTAGACCTTCCAAAGTCTTCAACTCAAGAAGCATCTCGGACTCGAAGTCAATCATCAAGATGCTCATGAAGACTCAAATAAAGAAAGAGATCATCAACCAATCAAATCAACCAAGAATGCGGAAACACAAATCCAGTCATCCAAAAGATCTCATTATTGGCGAAATCAATGAAGGAATCCGCACCATCAAAAAGGCGTGAAGAATCTAGTGCTGTTGCTCTCATCTCGAAATTGAACCAAAAAGCATAGAAGAAGCTTTATCGATGAAAGCTGGATCGAAGCTATGCAAGAAGAGCTCGAGCAGTTCAATATTAATGATGTCCGGAATTGACATCTAAACCAAAAGGTAAAACTGTTATTGGAGCCAAATGGGTGTTCGAAACAAGATGAACGAAGAAGGAAAAGTCGTACGCAATAAAGCAAGACTCGTGGCCAAGGGATACACGCAAGAAGAAGGAATAGACTATGACGAGACTTACGCACCGCTTGCAAGGTTAGAAGCTATTCGACTATTACTTGCGTTTGCTTGTTACAAAAATTTCAGGTTATTCCAAATGGACGTCAAAAGTGCTTTCCTAAATGGATTTATCCAAGAGGAAGTTTATGTGGAACAACCGCCTGGATTTGAAGACCCAAAGAAGCCGGACTCGGTCTTGAGGCGAAAAGGCTCTGTATGGTCTAAAGCAAGCACCTCGAGCTTGGTACGACAGACTAAGTAAGTTCTTATTACGTAACGGATTTGTCAAAGGTAAAGTAGACACTACTCTATTCATCAAAAAGGAAAACAAAAGCTTTTTACTCGTTCAAATATATGTTGATGACATTATTTTTGGATCCTCTAATGAAAGTCTTTGCAAGAAATTTTCTAAGTCTATGCGGGATGAGTTTGAAATGAGTATGATGGGAGAATTAACATTCTTTCTTGGCCTTCAAATAAAGCAATTGAAGGAAGGAACTTTTATCTTCCAAGAAAAATATGCTAATGATCTTGTCAAAAGATTTGGATTGGAAAATTGCAAGAAGACGACATACCAATGTCATGCTCTCGAAGATAGACAAAGATGAAGAAGGGAAGAAAGTAGATCAAAAGCTGTACAGGGCATGATCGGTTCACTTCTTTATCTTACTTGCTTTCTAGACCTGATATTTTGTTGAGTGTTTGCATCTGTGCTAGGTTTCAATCGATCCTAGAGAATCACATCTCATTGCCGTGAAACGTATTATCAAATACGTTGCTT
This sequence comes from Eucalyptus sideroxylon, assembly GCA_014182405.2. NCBI lineage: Eukaryota > Viridiplantae > Streptophyta > Magnoliopsida > Myrtales > Myrtaceae > Eucalyptus > Eucalyptus sideroxylon. The sequence goes on along the minus strand of CM024555.2, from coordinate 50,134,566 downwards.
CATCTTCAAGCATCGGTCTTTGGTATCCAAAGAGGGGAGACTTTAATCTTCTAGGATACTCGAGATGCGGATCTGGCCGGTTGCGAGTCGATAGAAAGAGCACTTCGGAACTTGTCAACTGCTTGGAAACAGGGGCAGTGTCTTGGTTCTCAAGGAAGCAAAGCACCGTAGCTCTCTCAACGACGAAGCGAGTATGTAGCTCTTGGAAGCTGCTGTTCGCAAATTCTATGGATAAAACAACAGCTACAAGACTTTGGCATTGAAGACTCATGCACGAAATCAGATGTGACAACACCAGCGCGATCAATCTCACCAAAAATCCAATCCTTCATTCAAGAGCAAAGCATATTGAGATTCGACATCACTTCATTAGAGATCATATTCAAAATGGAGAAATCTCGATTCAATTTGTTGATTCGAAGAGTCAACTAGCGGATATATTCACAAAGCCTTTGGAGAAAAATCAATTCGACTTCATCCGCTCAAGACTCAACATTTTGAAGCTTGAAGAAGTTAAAGTCTAGAGACTCACCAACTCTAAGACTCTGACTTTGAATCATGAGACTCAATCATTCATGGCTAAAGACTGTAAGTTGCTATTTTATCTAAAAGGTACGAATTCTTGTTTAGTTATTTTATCCAATCTCGAAAAGGAACGATCTCTCTTTTAGATATAATTCGAAAATTTTTCAAGGAATTAATTTTGGTAGTTATTGATTTTGAAACGATATGTTCGTACACCTTCCTTGTACCGATTTAAACTTCTCTTTTCAAATCCGAGGTACATATATATATACAGTTTTCTTTTTCTTCGCCCAAATCTTCAAAACCCTAAAAAAAAAAAAGACACTCTCCTCCCAATACTGTTTCTACTCCTGATACTGTTCGTCGTCGAGAAAGTGGTCATTTTTTCTTGGGAAAAGCAAGTGAAGGAATCTCCCAATAGACAAAGGAAAATGTCGTCTTCGAGGAAATCATCAAGAATAGCAAGCGGGGACCACAAAGAATGGAGAAGGGGCCGATTCATTTCGATCTCACTGAGGAAGAAGACTTACCAAGTCAGCGACAAAGTCCGATTCGCTCTCCTCCACGTCATTCAGCACCTCCTACCCCACAAGATGCAAGTCAACATCCGGAAGAAGAGATAATCGAGGAAGCCGACCCGAAGAGTCCAAAGACCCTCCTTTATCTATAAGCTTTATCGTGCGTTGAAAGCCTCTCGGTTCTCCGTTAAAATATATAGATGACTTCCTTAAGGACAAAAATTATGGAAATGAGTATCTTTTTCTGCGGAAAATGGAAGAATTGGGAATTGCTCCTAAAGGAAGGGCGTGGAGGCTCTTGAGAACATTCCCAGTGATCCTCGTATGCCGGGACAAAATCGATTGACGGAACGATGATGACAAAATGTTCCTTGAATTTAAACCTAGAATGGGTGTAGCAGCAATGGTGAAAGGAAATCGGATGGATTTGTTTAAATCCAAGGATCGGGAGAAAGTGTATTTCAGCTGTTGAAAAGAGGGGTGATAAACCCTAGAAGTGTCGATTTTGACTTCTGGACTCCATCAACGTGAACTTAAGAGAAAAGTTGAATTTGCTTCAACTTGAGACTTTCGCTCCGATTCTACGAGACGGGTATGCTCAATTGACCGCCTATTTCTATTCAAATCTTAGCTTTTTGGATGCGAATAGAATTTCATTCGATGTTCAAGATCAAGTCTACGTGGTAGATGTGAATATGATGGCGGACATTGTTGGAGTTGAACGGGGACGCTATCTCCCAATCAAAGTCTCACCTGCTCGTACTACTCGGATCTTGTCAAAGATAGGGACGTAGAGAAGAAAATTACCTATTCCAGATAAAAGCCATCAACATTGTGCTTCATAAGATTGTGATCAACTGTCTCGGACCAAGTCTACATCAAAGACTTCGTGTCTCTTTCTCAAGTAAAGTTGATGTATGCGATCAACTCGGGACGGAAGTTTTCTCTCCCGCACACTATTCTCTTCCATATGTACGAGCATTGTCGAAAGACAAAGGACAATTGCCTTATCCTGGTCAGTGACCAAGATCTTCGACATCTCGAACATTGAACCGCCGCATACATTTTGTGTTCGACCGTGTGAAAAGATGGTGGTAGGGTTGAAAATGTTAATGAAGATGCGTCTGCAAGAACTCTCCAAGGCAATGGAGAAATTCAAAGTGAAATCTCCTGTCCAGTCTGCTTCAAGAAGGAAAGGAAAGGAGGCCATTGGTGTCTCATCGAAAAAGAGGAAAAGAACTCTTATCCTGGAGGAAGAAGATGAAGATGAAGATGATGAAGATCCCACTATCCAAGCGGCCGACAAGAACAAGACGTTCGTGTCTCATCAAACAGATCTTCAGCGAACGAGAGAAGAAGGAGAACAGAACGAGAAGAAGAAAAACAGAGAGAGAAGGAGAAAGAAGTTGAAGAAGAAGAAGAAGGAGAAAAAGAAAAGTCTGCGACAATTCGGAGAAAAGGGAAATGAAGAGCATGATCATCACTCTTCCCCTTTCGATGTCCTAGAGACAGGGGAGTTAGCGAGCAAGAGAGGTCTACACCTCCTGCTGCTGTCGGTGAAGATCTAAGACAATCTCCGAAGACCCGGGAAGAAGTTCAGGTCTCTCAATTGCCTCGAAGAAGGTGCTGCATCGATTCCAAATCTGCCGGACCATTCAAAAGCGCCATCGTCCGCATACACATCATCCGAGAGAGTCAATGCAAGTACACGACGGATGATTACTCAGACTTTCGTAGCATCATGAATATTCTTCTGGAAATGCGGAACCGCAGATATATGTTCGGACTTTGTGAAATCCAAGCTTTGAAGAGCGCCGGACAAGCATCTTCGGTCTCTATGGAGGATAGATTCAAAGACCTCGCTCTGCAACTTCAAGCCAATGCCAAGGGAGAAGAGGTAGCTCATCCGAGAGAAGACCCGAAGAAGCTCGAAGGAGTAGTCCAGTCCATTGGGGATTTCCAGATCGTGCGCATTCCCAAGCAGACATGACTCCTTTCTCACCCTTTTCAATGCTGACAAAAAGAGGGAGAAAACCAATTTGAACAAACATCATTTTTTTAAAACTTTGACTTTTGTGGTTATGTTTATTTTTGAGTATGACTTGAGAACTTGAACTTGGATGTGAACTTGACTGAATTGACTGTGGATTGTGATGCTTGACTGGTTGCATTTATTCAAGTATTGTTATATGGTGTTTCTCATGAAAGTCTAACCAATTTTCTGTGGATGCGAGTCTGGTTGTTTTATTAATCTTTATGAGTTAGCCATATTGCTTGAGAAATGTTTTGCGGGTCAAAGATGTTCAAATCTTCAAGAAAGTTTTTGTCACCATCAAAAAGGGGGAGATTGTTGGAGAAATCTTTCCGAATATTTTGAAGCCGACAAAACGTTTCTTTCGGTCTAAGTCGGATGTTCGGAGACCGTCAGTTTAAAGTCTGAAGACTTTGTTCTCTCGAGACTCAAGACCCAAGACTCAAGACCCAAGACTCAAGACTCAAGACTCAAGACTTAAGACTCAAGACTCAAGACTTAAGTCTATTCTCACTGACAGTCTTTCTAATCCAGTGACGAAGGAAATCCAAAGCCGAGGTTTATGGTTGAGGATTCGATTCTATTCTCTGGATCGGATTCTTTGGTTGGATAATCATTCGGATTCTTTAATTCTTATCTAAGATCGATTGAAGATCCGTTGGTCGACGAAATAATCTTGGAATGTTCTATTCATGGAAACCGAGATCCCGATTGTATGGGCGAACAGATTGATGGGCTATCATCGATTCCTTAAATAGCTCGGATGATCTTCTTGATTGATTCCGTCCAACGGGTAGATTGGAGGAATTCCTTTGGTAAGTGCCAACGGCTATGATGGCATAAAGGAGTATAAAAAGAAGACGTTCTAGTTGTTTTAAGTGTGTGATTGATAGAAAAATTCCGTAGTCCTAAGATTCTTGATTGTTATTTGAGACTGTTCGAGCAAAATTGTAAACAGAGAGAGTATATACTTGGTGACGCCTTGAGTGAGTGTGGTAGATCATCTACACCTAGAAATCAAGGAAGATCAACACCGTAACATCTCTTTGATCATAGTGGAATCCAGCCAATCGGCTGTCGGTGCGAAGAGTGGACGTAGGCTTGAATCAAGCCGAACCACTATAAACCGAGTGTTCAATTCTCTCTTTCCCTTACTCGCCTCTCGATTGATATTTAACTCTTGCGATTGAATCATTAACTGTTTAAATATCGTGCAAGCTTCGAGAAATTTTTTATATACCTATTCACCCCCCCTCTAGGTACTCATACTAGTTATATCATAAGTACACCGCTGAAAGTGGAGTATTGGAGATCTCTCGAGGTGCCATGATAGTGATGAATGGGAAGAAAATGAATACTCTTTATCATCTACTGGGAGAGACCGTGACCGAAACCGCTACAATTTCATCAGGTGAGTCAAACTCTAATTTGACTCAGTTATGGTGCATACGTTTATGGCATATGAGTGAAGCAGGTATGACGATGTTGAGTGAACGGGATTGTTGAAGGGTCAAAAGACAGGAAACTGGACTTATGTGAGCACTACATCTTTGAGAAACAATGCCAAGTTAAGTTTACTACAGCTGTTCATTCGACTAGGCGACTAGTTGAATACATTTATTCAGACATCTGGGGGCCGTCTTCAATTCCTTCGAAAGGAGGTGGCTAATGTATATCGACATTTATCGACGATTATTTAAGGAATGTATGAGTATACTTTATGAAGTACAAATATAATGAGTTCGATCAGTTTAAGAAATTTGAGGCATTGATTGAAAAGTAGTCAAATAAACAAATTAAGTACTTGAGGACCGATAATGGCATGGAGTTCTATGGTAAAGATTTTAATGAGTTCTACGAAAAAGAATAGATTGTGAGACACCACATAGTACTTTAGACACCATAGCAAAATGGCATTATAGAATGGAAGAATAGAACTTTGCTTCGCATGTAGGACTTGGCAAGGAATTTTGAGCCGAAGCAGTTAACATAGCATGTTACTTGGTTAATCGATATCCATCATCTACTATCGAGTGAAAGACTCTTGAGGAAGTATGGTTGGGGAAACCTGTTGATTACTATGGATTATGTATATTCAGATGTCCTGCGTATACTCATGCGAGTGATGGTAAGCTTGAGCCAAGAACGGAAAAGTGCATATTTCTAGGTTATGTATATGGGGTGAAAGGCTACAAGCTGTGATGCACTGATCCTAGATCATCTAGTATTCTAATCAGCAGAAATGTGATCTTTGACGGGGCTGCAATACTTCAACAGAGAAGCTCTTTAACATAACCAGCAAAGCAGACAAATCATGGTGCCATTAGTAAGGTAGAGCTTCAGGTGGAGTCTCTGGAAACCTTGAAAGTAATAGAATTTGAAATTACATATGGGGCCACAGTTTCTAAAGTTGGTGATAATGAACAACCAACAAAGCCACAACATACTATAGCTGTAGACAGATAAAGAAGGCAAATTAAATCATCGATACGTTATGGTTATACAGATATTGCTTATGCACTGACTGTAGGTGATGAGATTGAGACAAATGAGCCTCCGTCTTACTCTGAAGCAATGGCTAATGCAGAGTCGTCATAATGCTAGGAGCTATGAGTGAAGAGATGAAATTACCCCATCGAAATTAGATATGGGATCTACTCAAAGTACCCAAGAGTCAGAAGATTGTCAGAAGTCAATGAGTCTTTAAATGGAAAGAAGGCATTCCTAGTGTCGAGACAACGAGGTATAAAGCGAGACTTGTGGTGAAGGGATATACATAGCATGAGAGCATTGACTACAATTAGGTGTTCTCTCCTATGGTAAGGCATACCTATATTTGTGTTTTACTTGCCTTAGTTGCTTCATAAGATCTCGAGTTAGAGCAGCTAGATGTGAAAATAGTGTTTCTTCATGGTGAGTTGGAGCAGTGGATTTACATGAGGCAACTAGATGGATTTGTCATTCCAAGTAAGAAAGATCATGTTTGCTTATTAAAGAAATTTTTGTATGGACTGAAATAATTTCTTGGGCAGTGATATAAGCATTTTGATGTTTTCATGACTAGTCAAGACAAAAAGTCAAATGGATAGATGTGTTTACTTTAGGAGATTGGAGGATAGTTCTTTGATTTATCTATTACTCTATGTTGATAATATGCTACTAGTAGCTAAAAATGTCTGATATTAATATGCTGGTGAAGCAATTAAATGATGAATTTAAGATGAAAGATTTAGGTGCTGTAAAGAAAATATTGGGTATGGAAATTTTGCGTGACGGGTCTATAAGAGTTTTACATCTATCTCAGATGAAATATATTAAGAAGATCGTAGCATATTTTAATATACAATTAGTGAAATCGGTAAGTATACCTTTAGCGAAACTCTTTAAATTTTTAGATAAATTATCACCGTAAATTGAAAAGGAGGAGGAGCATATGTCCCGTGTTCCTTATTTCACAAGTTATAAGCGTGATTAGTTGTTATATGAAGCGTCCTAGTAAAACTCATTGGAAAGTTGTAAAGTGAATCCTTAGATATTTTAAGGGGACAATAGACGGAAATATAGTGTACCGGAGGGACAGTAATGGCAATGAGACCACCGATTTTGTGGATTTAAATCACGCCGGTGACTTGGATGATTATAGGTCTTTAGCATGGTATGTGTTTATGCTAGCAGATAGTGCAATTAGTTGGAAAACATCTTTACAAAATCACGTTGCCTTATTTTTGACTGAGACAGAGTACATTGCACTAATTGTAGCAAAAGAGGTGACATGGTTACGAAGTTTGCTCTCGGACTTTGGATTAAAACAGAAAAGTGTGGATATATATTGTGATAACCAATATGCAATATATTTAGTATAAAATCCAGTTATCACGAGTGAACAAAGCATATCAACATTAGGTATCACTTCATTCAAGATGTTTTAGCTAAGGATAATATTATTGTCAAAAAGATTATTACAATAGATAACTCAAGAGATGTGATAACTAAATTTGTTCCTTTGGCGAAACTCAAGCTCTGCTTGAGCTTTATTGGTGTCTGTGGAGGATGAGTGCCCATCGGGGTGTTGGGAGAGCAGCATGAATGATGAGCATTAAACTTAATTTCAAACATCAAGCCAATGTAAAGAATTGTTAAATTAATGTTTCGAGTTTGAATTCAGATAACGATTTGTTAGTTGAACTTGTTAATAAAGATTTCCTAGGTAGATTACAAATCGGATGAGGTTCTTCTTTTGTTGGACTCCTTATAGCTACACAAAGGAGGAAAAAAATAAAATAAAATAAAGGAGCAAAGGTTTTTTATCTGTAAGAGCCGAATCCTTGAAGATTATCCACGGTGGGGGCCAAAGTTAGAGTTTTGACTTTGGGCACACAATATATAAAAGGCGTGTACTTTTAGCCAGAGAAAAAAAAACAAAAAAAGACATGAAGCCCCATGAAGTAGAAAGAGCAGCACGTCCAAAAAGCGTTGCTTGAGAGAGGAGCCACTACACAAGCCACACAATCAAGAAAAGGAGAACGCAAAGCAGTATGTACTTGGAGAAAAAAAAAATACAGACACTGAAGTTCTTGTTTTCGGTGTAGGTAGAGCATTTTATTTTTTGAGCTTGAACACATGGTGATTTTGTGACGTGAGTTTACGTCCAAATGAGTTATTGATTTATAAACACTTTGGGTTTGGGTTTAATTTAAGAGTGGGAAACACTCAACCGTATAAACAATTGTAAACTTTGATTCTCCGATTATAATGAATTATTTGCTACTAACTCCTCATGAACGTAAGTATCGATATTCGAACTGAACCACGTAAATCTCTGGTGCCTTTATTATTTCTCATTTATCTTTTTGGAATTTTTGCGTTAACGTAAATTGTAAGATCATGCCATTTTCACGTATTATATTTACAACAGATCAAACCTGAAGCGCTCTTGTGTTAGGACTGTCATTGTGACAGGGATGTCTCTTCACCATCGCCTGGGAGTTGCAACCACCTCATGGGTCGCCAACGACCATTATGAAGGATTGTAGAGCAAGATTCACCATAAGTTCGATCAAGAGCAAGAGTGTGTGTGTCTCTAAGGCGTAGGGTGATTCCATGAGGATTGTTACTATTGCACGATGGTTAACTAGGAAAGCGTAGTTATGGTTGTGATTCTTTATTGAACTCTAGGGCACAAACATGGCCAGAACGACACCGCCATTTCTATTTTTTTTTTATCCCTTTTAAATTTTCGGTATCCAAACTCTTCCCACCCCCAAAAGGCCAAATAATAAATTAACTAATAATTTATATATTTGATAAGGTTTTGCAATAAATCCGAAATAAAGATAATGTTGTGGCACCGGACGATAGATCTAGAGAATCTACAGTACCAGGGATGGGTGTTTCAAAGTAAATACTTCTAACATGCCATCCGTCAGTTGTGTACTTGAACTAATTTGTCCGTATAAATAAAGCAAAGACATCCAAGGAATCTTTTTCACCAAATACCCAAAAGTGAGACAAATCTTGTCCTCACATGTCAGGAAGTGAATGACATGTGATTGTATATGGTTCTTGAAAAAGGCGACTCCTTTTCAGCATCAGTACAGACTTCGATCGGTCTACTGTCTTCTTGTCCTTTCCCTCCATAGGAACAAAGTGGCCTTGCCACAGCATCACCTGCTTTGTTCAAGGCTAAGGCATTTGCACATTCCATTTCAACAAGGATTTACCAAGAACATTGGAAAACCCAAATGATACTAAACTGTGAGAGAAATAGAACCTACAACTTTGGATATCTGCCAATTAAACTTAAGGGCCCTATTGGCACTTAGAAGTTATGGGGATGTTTGATAATTATTTTATTTTCCAAAAATAATTTCTGAGTATTTAAATACATTAAATAATTGTCCAAAATATATATTTCTGAAATAGAATTGTGTTTGCTAACATCTTCAAAATTCTTAATTCAAATAAATTTCTTTTAATTTTTTAATAATTTTATTACTTTTTTTCTTTTCTTTCTTTTCTTTCTTTTTTTTCTTTAGCCAATTTGGCCAATCTCCAACCAATCTCGGATGATTAGCAATCGGCTAGATGAGGACCAACGACTTGCCACACCTCATCGGTCGAGCCTCACTGGTGACCAAACGACTAGGCAAGGCTTGGTCGAGCCTTTAGTCTAGGTGAGGCTCGACCTCACTCAACTTGCCCGGCCAAGGCTCACCGATGGTTGGGTGAGCCAAGCAAGCCTTGTCAATGGCAGAGGGATGCTCAAACGAGGCTCAATAGTGGTTAAGCAACCCAAGCTCGCCAAACCTCACTCTAACCCGACGAGCCTTCGACGAGCTTCGTTGGATCTCACTCAACTAGTCGTTGACGATCGGTGGTGATGGACGATGGTGGACGGCAACGATGGTGGTGGAAGAAAAAGAGAGAAGAAAGAAGAACAAGAAGAAAATAAGAAGAGAAAAGACAAACAAGAAATTTAAGTTTACTTGATTTCGGAATTATTTTCAAGAACAAATAAGTTATTTTTTTTTACCTTGATTATGTTTCAAATCTATTTCCAAAAAAATCAATAATAAAAAATTTACTAAATTTTTTTATTTTTCTACTTTCAGAGATTTAGAAATAAAAGAAGAAAATTTGTTACTATTTGGCAAATTACCAAACGCACCCTAACTAGCTTTGACTTACTATTTGGCAAGTTGCCAAAGCGAAAGAAGAAAATTCGTTACTATTTGGCAAATTGCCAAACGCAAATTCGTTACTATTTGGCAAATTGCCAAACGCGCCCTAACTAGCTTTGACTTACTATTTGGCAAGTTGCCAAAGCGCCCTAACTAGCTTTGACGACCATATCGTGTGAGAGACTAGATCGGTTCGAGCTTGGAGCACAGTATCTATCAACAAAGCAGCCTAATCACATAATGGTAAGTACATGGCCTAAGCATTCAGTTCTGGCCCTTAAAAACTACTCAAACCAAAGTAAGTACACTTTCTGTTAGACAAACTCCTAATAAGCCAATGAACTCCACACTACTGACCATAATGTACCTTTGTGCATATACTACAACATCGATCAGTTCGCCATTCAAAATACATCCCTCGAGGGTCATAAACTGCAAACACAAAGACAGGCCAGCAACCTATTTGAAATCATAAACAAACATCCACAGCAGCAAAATGCGCTATTTGGAACATACTAAGATTTTCAAGGACCTCGTAATTTAATGAGATTAATGTATAATGAATTCAAAAAGCCTCACATCTAGGCTAAGAAGTTAGCAAAAGGTCAGCCCAAAACAGGCACATTACATCAAATTCAGATGCAAATAGCCACTAGATCCACTTGGATGAAAATTCCATCAGTTCTGAATGCAATGGATATGTTGAAGGGAGAAGTACCTATCAAGATAAACAAATAAAAAACTCCCTATTCAACAACATTCACCATTTCAAATTCAACCAGCGAGATATTGTTGTCGGTCTTCACGGTAAAACTGGCAGGTTCATCAACTTCAATTCGGCCCCATCTGTCTACTGCAAGCCTCATCGACCCTTTGAACATTTCGATCTTTGCATTTCGCAAGGTCAAGGTGCTGCCTTCTACCATCAAGTCAACTGGACATCGAACAACAGAGAGAAAAAAAGATTAATAAAAAGCAAGACAGACAAATGCTTCACAGCTAGAGAACAACAGCATAATGCTTAGTCATTGGCCAGTCATATGAAGTCAAAATCAAAACATACGATTGCAAGTGCAAATTAATTCATCTCAGTTCAAGAGAAAAAGTATTAACCTAATATTTGTGTTTCGACCTCTAGAGTTAAAAGTGATGAAACCATGAAAGGAATTCTTGTATGTCAGAAAGGACAATCAGAACAGAAGAAACAATATTGTCCCAAAATAAATGCGGCATTTCCATAAAAAATATTTGCAACAATATATGTCTATTTGCCCTGAAGAAACCATCCTGTTTCCTGAGAGAAGATTTTGAAGCAAAAGAAGATTCAAAAGTAAAACACGGAATTTATATAACCAAAATATATTAGGGCACTTTTTCATATTAAGACAGGCATTTTGGACCCAACATTAACCCTAGCAACAAGCAAGTAATTTCTGCAGCTTACTTGATCATGTTTAGTGTCTCATAAAACTTTTATTTGACTTCTACAAGCTCGTCTTTCATCTTACTCGGAAAATATACTTTACCATCAGAGTGAGCTCTTTTGCACCAAATAATACCTCATGCTCCAGTGTACGACACGAGTAATTTATTTTGTTTCATATCTATTTAAGAGTTTGCAATCAGGCATGTTACAGTTATAATGTGTTTCCACAGCACCCATTTGTCTTATTCTAATAAGTTCAGTAAGAATTTATAATGACTTATTAAAAACCTAAATAGAAAGTAAGTATTGGAGAACATCCTGTTTAATAATTATCACGAACTTCTTATTTTGCGGCAGTCTAAATAGTCATGGTCTTGTAATGGCATTTGAATTGATGTAAACAGAAAAAGGAAAAGAAAAGCACTTTTGAATTTCATTTGACTTTTAAGCTAAATTTCCATATGCTAACCTGAAAACTGTGTACCCTAGGTTTTAGACTCGCTCAGCATTCCAAACCAATGTCTCGACAGAACTATATTCTCACTCCCTCATTGACAATAAAATTAGTAGCCAATGAGTTAAGCACTAGTGAGCACTAAATTTCCAAGTCCACAGTAGAAACAATCCACATCAAATTGCCCAAGCCTCCTCAATGATAGATAATGGCATAACCAAAAAAAAAAAGAAGAAAAGACAATGTCACCCCAATATAAGGTTCCTTTAGAAAAGTGGACAGTGAAGATATGGATTCAAGAAGCGGCTATTTGAGTAGAAAAGACTCCAATTATGCTTGTGTTAAACAATTCAAAACAGTGCATAAATGCATTGTGAGAGAAAATATTCCAGTTCTCTTTTCCAAAGTTGTCTGAGAACCTAGGGATACTAATGCAAGTTCAGGAAGTATGCCTTTGAACTGCTAAGAACTTGAAATTTTAAGTCCTCACACTTTTCCAAACTAAAATTCCAGTCTTCAAGAACCACTAAATAACATGCTCCTTACTTGATAACATATGCTAGTACAACAATAAGTTAACATCACATTTCATTTACACTATCATTCCAGTGTCATAAGAGAAATAACAAACTGACAGCAATGAATAAGTTTACACAGAAATGGCCCCTCCCAGCACCAAATTGGGGATATTACACAGAGCCTATGCATAGATATGGAATGGGTTATGCAGCACTCTAATCAATATATATATGTGTCAGTCATCCATGGGCCTTCCACCAGCAGCTTGTGACTTGTTCACAACGAAATGGTGCTCAGAGGAGTTGATGGTGGCCATGGTGTACAAGGTGGTCAATTGTTTTTTTTTTTTTTTTTTTTTTTTTTTTGGGGGGGGGGGAGAGAGAGAGAGAGAGAGAGAGAGAGAGATTAGTCTTCTATGGGTGAATTATAATATGCAACCACCAACCCAAAAAGGATGGTTATAAAAAGTTCCTACAATCACATACCCCACATGGAAAAGGCAAAAGGCTAAAATTTAGTACTATTTCCTATTTAGTCCCAAACGTAGGTTTATCAGCATGTTTCTTGGAAACCCCCTATGCAATTCTGGACAAACATGGGACAGCTTTTAGACTAAGGGGGGCCTTCCTGGCTATATTTTTCCCACTGCAAGCGAGATAATTCTTCAAATAAGCAGACAGTGAAAGGCGGAGAGAGCAGAGAGTTCAAAACCCCTAGAACTCAGGAAGAAGATCAAGCAGGGGAAAAAAGTAATCACGTGCACACTTAAGATATGAGGCTTGGTTTTAAAAGTCTAAGTGATTAGGCTGAGCTTTAATCTAGCACTTATAATTGGATCATCTACCTTAAAGACTTTGAGCCTAAACAATTCAAATCAGGGACCGAAATCGAATAGATATGGTCTACCATTGATAAACACTAGACAAGCCTAATATTATTGACAGGCTACATGAAACCCTACTCAAAACAGCACGCCCAGTTTTCTATTTTGCCAGACAAGACCAAAAGGACCAAGAACAATTCGAGTTGAAGGTATCAAACTATTCAATCCAGCACTTAGCCTATCCAAACCTAGAATATCCTGTAGGATCCAACATATATAATCAGGTTTAACCTCATAGCTTTTCTTTAAATGTGTCAAGACATTATTTCCAATGCCAGTCTTGGAGAGAGAAAAGATCATGTTGTGGATGAAGGCAACATATTGACAATCTAACAACAGTGCAATCATTTGCAACACTCTGTACGATTACTTGAATACGTTACTCCATATCCAAGCTACCTGGCCATGGGCGCAAGGATTGGGTGTGGGTGCAGATCTGTGTGTCTGATTTGGCTTTCTGAAAAATCCTAGGACACAGGTATCTATCTAATAAGTATCCATATAATAGACACCAGTATGTGGACACTTAGTCTAGCTTATGATACATACATATTGAGTGCTCAAAGAGCCTATATTTTCTATTAATTGCTTTCAAAAGATGCAAAAATGAAGCCATTTGGGCCTAGTCAATTGTGTCTCCAAAAAAGGTAGGCCATATTTTTTCTATTTTGGTGCCTGACTTGCCTTCTTTATGCCCAGAGTTTTTAAACGGATAATCCATTTACAAGTCTTAGATTTACAACCCAGCCAATTAGTTAAACTTTTGAAAGCAATCCCGATTGCTTAAGCGTGCACGTGATTACTTTTTTCCCACATGTGATCCTCCTCCTAAGCCCTAGGGTTTCAAATTCCCTGATCTCTACACGCCTCTACAAGCAGCACCGCACACAGCGGCCTGACATGGAACACAGTCACTACAAGACAGAGGCATCCCATGCTTCTTAATCTAAGCTTTGCTTGTATATATCTATAAAATGTCATTATGCAATTTCGTAGTATCTATTTGCTCGTATTTCGGCCATTAGCAATTACACTAATGAGAAGTAACCAAAATTCTTAATCATCCAGTTTCAATCAGGGATTCAATTCCCGAGGTGAATCATTCATCAAGACTTATAGACATGATTCACCTTCCTCCACCAGAAAGGAAAAACCAAGTATCTATGCTTTTCAAACAATGCTAAAGGCAACATTATACAAATTGAAAGATAATCAGAAGAACTTGAAAGGGCCAACAAGCAGACAGTCAACTCAAAAGTGAGAGCCAGATCCTACAAGCAACAAGTGCACAGGCATACGGTTCAATTCCTAAGTATGGAACAAGAACCAAACAAGGATAAGTGAAACAGAAGTATTTTTCTAGTCCTCTTGTTATTTATGTGAGAAGAAGAAGGTAGGAAAACTATGAATGTATGGAAGACAAAAATTGTATCTAAGTTTTCAACAAATGGGACACAATGAGTTCTTCCACGCAAGTATAATTGGCTAACAATAAAAATATTTCATAAAATAATCCACATAATGAAGCTGACAGGCCGCCAATTAACAACATGAAGCAGCATTGGCCATGTCAATGTCAACCATGCTCCTTTTCCATTGCCTTCAGTGTGAACATTTATCAGAATATATTAATCAGCTTAGATTATAATCCTTTCTTTCCATTAAAATCTCATGAGCGATGATGGTCGCTTCTCTCAAAATAATATAAGGGGTTTAGTTACAAATTTGCTTCATCCAATCATAAACATAGAAATGAGAAACACATTCTACTCATGCATCATCAATCAAAGAACTTACTAAGAATTATCTATCTATTCACAACCACAAGATAGGGTCACAGGCTTTTCATGATTAGCAACAGAAGAAGAAAACACAATAACACAGCATCATCAGCAAACCAAAAGTTCTCATTACAATTAATGTACCTTGATCATTTCTTGCGACGAAAACTATCATGGCCGTGTCGTCGCCCACCAAGGCTTCAGCAGCTCGCATCTGTCGACCCCTCGGCACGACCACCTTCGTATTAACGACCTTCACCGTGAGGTTTAACCCAGTATCAAGCGGACGGAGCTCACAAACCTTCTTGAACACAGCCTTCTTCATCTCCGGTTTGGACGCTTCAGCCATTTTCAGCAGATCTACAGGACAAACAAACAATGCTAGCTTTATCGCCAATGCTCGTGCTATTTTTCGAATGCTTTATCACAGAAACAACAGGGCGCCGATGTTTCTGGAAATTCTTGCTCTCCCATTGTACCAATCTTTTATCTACACGCATTAGGGTCCCGATTCATCAAAAAAATCGAAAAAAGGGTTTTTCGTCGCAGAAACAAGATTCGAACTTTTTCAGGTCCCCCGCGTCAGCGGTACCTCAAACCATCCGATCCATCCAACACACGGTCATTTTTCTTCGGTTTCCTTCGGCATCCATCTCTCGAGCTCGACGAAACATCAGCGCATTCAGCGAATTCAGAACGCACGCACGAACGCAACGCCGCTCGCGCACGGCGAAACGAGTCGAGACGAGATCGAGAGAGGAAGGAGGATCGGCAGAGAGACCTTACCAGGCGTCGCGAATCGACGGTGCTCGAGCGAGACGGGAGTCGTCGATCCAGATGAACACGACCGATCTCGTGAAGCGATCGACGAAGGAATGGACGGACTCCTACCTAGATCGATTCGATTGGAGTTCTCTTCTTGCTAGAACCGATCGATTCGAGAGAGAGAGAGGGAGAGAGACGAGGAATCGCGTGCATGCGGAAGATCGAGCAGAGGGAGAAGGAAGAAGGAGATGGAGCGAGCTTTTATACGGGTTCTCACCCCCGATCACGTGATCAGCGCGTGTCCCCTGCGGCCTCCCCGTTCGGACGGACGCGAGAAAACGGTGCGTTTTGGGAGCACGATGGGAGGGGGAGTTATGCTGAATAAATAATAAATAGAGAAAATGCTCCATAATTATATTTTTCTATGACAATCCTATTTGAAATGGGATGTGAAAAAATTTCTTTTTAAGAAGATTTTATTGATAAATTCTGTGAGAATCTTCTGTGTTTATAGAGACAGAATACATACATAGAATTTGAACATTGTAAAAACTCCAGGGACAAAGAATGTGAGTTTTACTAAGAGATCTGTACACATAAGACTCATGTTCAGTAGCTAGTGCTCACCCCACAAATTTCAGTCTATCTTGAACAGAAACTTGATGGATTAAATTAAATTTATCATCAGAAAATAGTAGAAAGACCGTACATATAAGCAATGAAGTAAAATGACGAAAAATAAATTCCTCCAAAATTATATGGAAAAATTGCAATTTTACCTACTTATCTATTGTCTATCTATATATGTATTATCAAAGTAAAAATGTAGTTAGTCTCTCTTTAAACTCGTCATTTACCCATCATCTACATATTTGTATGATATTATAATGCAATGTCCACTTTCCACTTAAACTTGCGGTCGATGAAATTCCTTAATTGTTCTTATAGAGTAACAACCCACCTCGTCCTTCTCTCATTTTCTTTCAAAATTTTCAATAAATGTTTATAATTAGTTATTGAAATGATGACAATATGTTCATTCAATGTTTGCTTTCTATAAAAGAAATTGCCTATTAGTAAAAATATATATAATATTATTATAAAAAAATTGTATATTACTAAAAAAATAATGTCTAATATTATATTTCTCCATTCAATTATATCAGTAATTCATTATCATGCTGCAAAAGAAAAATAAATCGTGCATGTGCCCTACGCGAGCATGAAAACTAATTATAGTCAATATAAAATTGTATCTCCTTTAAATTGAAGTTTAAATATAAAATATTAAAAGTGAAATATGAAAAGCTAGAGAAAATCCTCTATTTTCCGAAACTTCTAACTAGGAATAGAAAGATAATAGATTTAACAGTTTTAACATTTGGGATATGCGGACTACATCAGAGAAATTGTCAAATCAGTTCTAAACCTATTGTATATATGCCAATTCAGTCATGAACTTTTTAATTTTGTCAATTTAATTCCAAATTTTTGTGCGAAATTCAAATATAATATTTCTTTACAATCACCTTAAAATGGTTAACGTGATGGTATGACCACATATACAGATGACTGGACCACTATGTTAGTGATTTGCGGCGAAAATTAACTGAAATGACTACATTAAAATTTCTTACAAAGATTTAGAGTTAATTTGACTAAATTTAAAAGTTTAAAACCAAATTGACGTCCATATAATAATTTACAACTAACTGGGTAATTTTCCCAATGCACATATTTTAGATCTATGTGTTTAGACTATTTAGATAGAATGTGATAGAATGTATATATCGGATACTTTATCCTAAATAACAATATAAAGTACAAACAAATGCATCCTAAATCTGCAGATATTCCAAAGTGAAAATTATGATGAACTTAAAACCTCTTTAAAAAATTAGAACATGGCACTATAGCAACACATCGGTTCTAATGTAAGGAAAGTGGGGAAAAATTTGAGTTTGAATACGAAGCTTTCTAGTTGGAAGATGAAGACTATAAAAGAGTTGTCAGAAAAGCATGGCACTCACCAAATCTAGAAAGTGAGGATGGCAAGAAAATTGAGATATGTGGTAGTGACATTAATGAAATGGAGTAGAAAGAAAATTTTTGAATGTGTATCAACAAATTCATAATTTCAAAGAGGAGCTCAGCATCACTAAAATAGCAGTCTTCTAGCTGGGAGCAGTCAAGGCACTTGGTCTAGATGGCTTTAATGGACACTTGAATCCAGACTTCACTAAAACATACATCTCTTTAGTTCCAAAAATTCAAAACCCAGAGAGACCCTATAGGTTCAAATCTATTAGCTAGTGTAATTACATGCAAAATGATATCTTGGCCAATAGGTTGAAACCCGGGATTCCTCGATTGAAAGTTGTGAAATAGAACGCCTCTATGAGAGATAGGCAGATGCAAGATAATATTACAATAATTCGCATTGTCCTACACCAATTGAGAGTTCGCAAGGCAAAAATAAAGGAAAAAAATCACAAAAACCCCAAACTTTGCCCAAAATGACAAATATACCAAAAAGTTTTTTTTTTTACATGAAAAACCCCGAAGTTTGCCAACCGCAACACATTTACTCAAAACTTTTTTTCATGATACAAAAACCCCGAACTTCTATCAGTGTGATACATTTACCCTAAATTATAGGGCATTTTGGTTTTTTACTTTTTTACTTTTTTTTTTTTTCTTTTCTCTTCCCTCCACCAACCTTGGTGAAGCTAGCGGAGAGAAGCCGGTGTCCAGCAAGGGCTACCCTCACCTAGGCTGGCTAGGGCTGCCCTTGCCTGCATCAGGCTAAGGGTGCCATCACCAGTGCTGGGCAAAGGGTGCCATCACCAGCGCTGGGCAAGGGTGCCTCTCACTAGATCTAGCAAGGACTGTTGTCGCTAGCCCAGGCGAGGGCGACCCTCGTTGGACGTCGACTTCCCTCCGCCAACTCTACCATGGCCGATAGAGGGAAGAAAGAAGAAGAAGAAAAAAAGAAAAAGGAAAAACATAAAATTAAAAAAAAAAAAACGACGAAAATGCCATTGATAGGGTAAATGTGTCATAGTTTGCAAAGTTTAAGGCTTTTCATGTCACAAAAAAAAAAAAAAAACTTAGAGTAAATTTGTTACTTTTGGCAAAGTTGGAGGTTTTAGGTGATCTTTTCCCAAAAATAAAAGAAATTTGAATCTATTTTCAAACTAGACATGGTCACTATATCAAAATCAATTAGAGGACCATCTTGCTAGCTTTCATATTGCATTGAGCACATTAATTTCAACAATAATAACAGCGTGAGTGATAAAGCTTGAACTACGTCAAAATTACATGCGTGGTGGGAAATTCTTATCATCTGGACATAAAAACTAAAAACTAAAAATTGCAAATGTCAATTATAATGTATATTAACTTCGAATGTTTGACCTCTAATTGAAAGAAAAACAAAACTAATCAAAGTTCAAATATTTTTGCAATTTAGATTTGATTAGCGACTAACTAAAATAAATTATACCACTATCAAAATTTTATATCTTATTTTCCCAAATAAAAAATATGAAACTTTTGTCAGAAGAATTTAAAAATAAAAAAATAAGAGATAAAAGGGGAGCAACGGTAAGTATAAAAGGCATTGAAGATAAGCCCCTGAGAAACAGTTGGCGAAATGGAGACCATCCTCACATCCACAACTCGCCAACTGACCACCTTCCACTCTCCCTCCTCCTCCTCCTCCTCCTCTTCCTCGCTCCCTCTCAAATTCTCTTCCTCCATCGCCCCCACTCTCCGGGACACCAGGAAGAAGGCGGTCGCCTCCTCCCCCGTCCGGCGGCGACCGGCGAACCCGGCCGTCCCGCTCCGAGTCCGGGCCAACTCCCAAGCCGCCCCTGCCTCCGCCGAGGCCGCCAAGGCCGCCGGAGTGCCCGGCGAGATGAAGGCGTGGGTGTACGGCGAGTATGGAGGGGTCGACGTGCTCAAGTTCGACCCGAAGGTGTCGGTGCCGGAGGTGAAGGAGGACCAGGTGCTGATCAAGGTGGCTGCCGCCGCGCTCAACCCTGTCGACGCCAAGAGGAGGCAGGGGAAATTCAAGGCCACTGACTCTCCTCTCCCGGTAATGAATTGTTCTTCCTCGGTTTTTCTAATCCTTTTTCGACTGCTTGGGTTTTGTGGGTTGGAGGGAAAAGCCGGTGAGGGGAGAGAAACTTGGTGGGTTGTGGAGAAGCTGTGGGAAGTGAAACTTCTTCAGTTATGGGGATTGAGAAGAGAATTGAACAGCCAGTCAACATAGTGACACTGTGTGGATGGATACTACTAACAGAATGTACAGACTGTAGAAACTGGTTCGAGTTTGTGGGTGAAAAGAGAGCTTAACTGGTGCTGGAACAATTTAGGCTTCACACCCGGAGCTGAGAGGACCAGCGCCCGCATACCTGGCCTGTTTATGTGGCTCTGTCGCAGCACTTATTGCTGCAAAGGCCGTGCATAGGGGAATGTTGATATGTGCGTGTGGGAGTTTAAGTGTCATCAATGGAACTGAGAGAATTCGAGTAGCACACAACCCTCGAAATGTGAACTCTTCTAGTGTTCCTTTTTGTGGACGATGTAGAGGAATGATTCTGGATATTGCAGTAGCGTGAACTAATTGGTGGTCCATTGGTGGTTGTTGGTAGATGTTAAAAAGGTGGTTAGGCATTGTCTCGTATATATCACGGCTAGTCTTCTCTCCTAGAGGGAAGAAGAAACATAGTTTCTCTTGTACTCATTGTAAATAAGTGAACTCTCCTTGCACTTTGAACTATTAGCTTGTGATTTCTGACGAGGTCTATGCGGATTAGAGTCCAGGTAATACCTGAGCCACTGTATATTTCTTGCGACGAAAAGGTTTTGCAGTCAGCTAGTCATAGTAACTGACTCTGTCGATGTTCTGCATCCTCAATACTAAGGAATTCAGAATGGTCTCGAACGCCGGACTGTGAGCATTGCAATTCTATGAATGTATTTGTATTTCCCATCAGCATTCTCTTCGAACTGGTAAAATTTGATTACATGGAAACTATTTTTGTTTCCAGAGTGTCCTTATCAACGGGTACAAAGCAGAAGTCAAGCATCCACTACCTAAAAGAAACCTATAGGAAATGTTAAATAGTACAAGAAAATGTGTAAATTTGATGGAGAATGCGGTTCTTATGCTTATCTAATAATGTGGAATGTAGGATAAATTGCCACACAGAGCACCAGCTTACTGTGGGAGATTGTTTTGGTAAAACTTCTGTTGTACCTTTCACCCGGGGACTTCCATTAATATTCTCTTACTTTATACGAATGAGGATATTTTTATCCCATTCAATCAACTGATTTAGTCGTATGATACGAAATGGTTTTGACATTTTCTGTTCCGTTGTGCTTTTCTCTTTCCCTTTGGCAGACTGTTCCAGGCTACGACGTTGCTGGCGTGGTGGTAAAAGTTGGGAGCCAGGTAAAGGAACTGAAGGAAGGCGACGAGGTATATGGGGACATAAATGAGAAGGCCTTGGAAGGGCCTAAGCAGTTCGGTTCATTTGCAGAGTATACTGCAGTGGAGGAGAAGTTACTGGCTCTCAAACCAAAGAACATCGATTTTGTTCAGGCTGCTGGGCTTCCTCTTGCCATCAGTACAGCCTATGAGGGCCTTGAGAGGACTGGGTTCTCTGCTGGTAAATCGATTCTTGTTTTAGGTGGTGCTGGTGGAGTTGGAAGTCTCGTCATTCAGGTATTTTCTTGGAGATGATCATTTCCACCTTTAAGTCATGTGATACTTGTTTCTTATAAGAAACACCCAATACTTGTTTTCAAGTAGAAGAAAGCACAGAGATCTATCTCTAAAAGATGAGAACACTAGAATCTGCGCATTTGCTTTAGTGCCATTGATTGGGTAAATTCATGCAAATACTGGGGCAAAATGGCCACACTCTTGTTGAGGTAACAACCTTTATGTTTGCATTTAGTAACTTGGCCTACGTCTAGCTACACGGATTAAATAGTTCTGATTTGATATCCCATTCCCAGTTTTGAACAACCATTTTAATGCAGATGTTAGAGTGGAATGGTTCTGAACTCTGCACCTCATCCTTGTCTAGCATTAGATAGTTCTGATTTGTTACATTTTATGCCTTGTGGTCATTCAGGACATGAATAATGGAAGAGTCAAGCAAGGCCCTTCTTTCCATTGTATATCGACTTAATTTCGAATTATGCTCATTGAATTGTTCATTTAGATGATGTGATAGTTGGGGTATATGGTACTTGAATACAAGTCTAATTTTTCTGCAAGTTGGCTGCATCAACTGAACCAACCCATGATCTCTCTCTCTCTCTCTCTCTCTCTCTCTCTCTCCAAACCCCACCATGAGGAAATGCACAAAAGTTCCTGTTTGCAGAAAAAATGTGCAACTCTAACGTTATACATTGATTTGAGCAGCTAGCAAAGCATGTTTTCGGTGCCTCAAGAGTAGCAGCCACTTCAAGCACTGGGAAGTTGGAATTCTTGAAAAGCTTGGGTGCTGATTTGGCTATTGATTACACAAAAGAAAACTTCGAAGACCTCCCAGAAAAGTTTGATGTAGTCTATGACGCTGTTGGTAATGTACATGATCCGATACCCTTTTAGTTCTTAGAAGCAAAAAATTCAGGATGTCACACTTCAGCAAAATTCTTTTGTTACTGCGCATCGAGGTGATTATCTCATGATGGTTCAATCTGTCTCAACTAGATGTTACTTGACATTGGGGTTCTTTCATGTTGCCATTATCCTAGTTAGTAGTTGGTGTTTAGAAGTGCTTAATTAAGGACATAAGGTGTCCTCATTGTCCTTTTAAAAGAAAATAGCATCACTAAATGAAATAAATATAGTGATGCATACCAAATTACAATAGAAGCTTTCATAGGTTACATCTTTGATGAAGTCAAGAGTGTTAGACAATAACTAGCTCCTGCTTACAACTGTTAAGTCATTTTAATCACGCATTCCTTTGCCATCCCTATGCTAACATTGGCCTAATGAATACCCTTCCTTTTGACAGGTCAATGTGACAGAGCAGTCAAAGCCATAAAAGAGGGAGGGATCGTGGTAGCCCTAACTGGCGCTGTGGTACCACCTGGTTTCAGATTTGTAGTCACTTCCAAAGGAGAGGTCCTAAAGAAGCTGAACCCATACATCGAAAGCGGGAAGGTGAAGCCAATAGTCGACCCCAAGGGACCCTTCCCTTTTTCTCAGGTTGCTGAGGCCTTCTCCTACATCGAGACAAACCGAGCGAGCGGAAAGGTAGTGATACACCCATTCCATGAGAAGGGGCACATGTAGCTAAGGGATAAATTTTGTATCGTAATCATCCCACTGAATGACTACGTCATTTGTGACAATGCACTCTACAGATGTAACATCCATAGGGTGAAGTCCTTTTGTATATGAATACAGGGAACTTCCCTTTGAAGCTGCTTCTTTCACCACACCAAAACCTATCACTTTACTAGCGAAACGCCTGTTGCAGATCATCTTAAGTCGATGCACAGTCCAGAAGATCGAGAAGGATTAGGGAAAGAATTTAGCAATCTACTCTTTTTGTTTCCTTCCACCTTTTAGAGCACTTCTGATGAGATTACACCATGTAGAAAAAGTAGGAAGTCAAGACCCAGCGGTTGTTAGAGACATCAAACCCTCTGGATAGATAGGAGCACTAACAGAACATCTTATTGGCATGCCGAATATCTGAAGTAATCAGGATTTCGCTACTGCACCACGAAAGATTTACGGACATGGGCTCCGAGAAGGACACCCAATTAAACGATATTCTCAGGATTTATAGCCCCACTGAATTTAATGTCCAGTTCACTTCGCGCCGCTGCTGAGATTTTCTGCTGTACAAGTTGGAGGAAGAGGAAACCCTCCTGATCTTTAAAAGCTCGAGAAAGAATATCTAGATATTGTATTAACTTCTCATCTACCTACTGGACTAAATGTCCTCATGCTTCAGCAGCAACTTGTTCTTGGCAGTCCGAATATCTCTTGCAGCTCTCAATATAGTTTCACGACTGCTTGTCCTAGTCGGTTTCTAACCAAAACAACTTGAGAGAAATAATTGCAAAGTCTTTTGAAAGACTTGTGTTCCACATTGGCGACCTAGACTTGAGAGAAATAATTGCGATTCTTTTGACAGACTCGTGTTCCACATTGGCGACCTAGACTCTCACTCTCTCTCTCTCTCGCTCGCTCTCTAGTGTGGTGAGCGCTACTGAGAACTTTGGCCCTTCAATAATAGAACAAATCTGTTTGGCGATATGTGCTTTGTAGGCGACTCCGATGGAGAAAACATGAATCGAGCCGTACAGTTTAAGATTCTTGCCTTCGAGATTAAGGACAGACTTCTAAAGCTAGCAAAGCTCAATTGCATTTTGCCTTGGAAATGACACTATTTTCCGCACAGATAATGCACTTTACTGGCAACGTTAGGCCGGTCTAAATGGATCGCCACCACGAGAATTGTTTGTTACAACATTCCTGCAGCAGTTTCCTAAACAGCTACGGCACCTTCAAAGCCACGGCTGCTCACACAGCCTCGAGCTACTGCCACACCAGACGACACAGTGACGGTTCGGTCGTAGCTGCACCAATCAGGCTCGATGTACATGGGAAGTTCTTGAAGGTAATGCAGAGTGTGCATGCCAAGGACAAGCTCACACCAGCTACCGATCATTGAAAGGTACTCTGCATTGAAGTCCGAACGATTTGCTTCCACATATTTGGTGTGTGTGGGGGCAGCCTAGAGCCCGGGACCAAACTCGCGTGCCTCGGCCCATATACCTGAAGTACTTGCACATTAGAGCCTGACCCACACCGAAGCGACGAGTCATCCGTGTTCATCGGCTTCCTTCCTTCATGTGAACTCTGATCTGAAAACGACCCTTCGGCTGTCGACATCTCGACTCGGTCCAATTGGGCGTCGTAAATTTGAGCTCTGATAAGGATTTTTTGGCTTCTTGCGCCTTCTTGGCGCCGAATTCAACGGTGAAACTATAGAAACTTAATGACTGATCACGAGCAATTGCTCGACGATCTTAGGATTCACGTGGATTACACATTTTTTCAAAGGTCTGTATTGACCTTCGATCATAGACCCGGTCCAAGTGGTGTATATTGTGAGTCCCTCTCCCCTTAAGCCTCCTTTATTACGCAGGACCTTGTTTTCCAACGTTTGGATCACTTAGGAAAATGAGTAAAAAAAAATTTTCTTAATTGATGGAAAATCTATAATTAAACTCAATAAAATGAATTACTCTTTAAAAATTGGAAATCATTTTTCAAAAATATGATTAGATATTGATGGTTGAATTAAAAACTCTATGTTTGGGCATGAAACCTTGACGCTTGTTCCCAAGCCCTTGGCAATGCACTCGAGTCTAAAGGCTAGGGTCGAGTCCACCGGGTTTCATCAAGGCCGAGCTCAAGTCCAAATAAGCTGGGCCTAGGACTCTGGTGTGCTTGCCCAATGCCCTTCCCAGGTCCACAGAGGCCATTTGTGCCCAAAATACGATGCTTGTGCCCAAATCCCTAGCACCCAAGCCGAAGACCCTACATTGGGATAGTGTCCATCGAGACCATGCCCATGTCCATCAAGGCCAAGCCAGACACCTTAGCACTCAGGCCAAACACTTGTATTAGTGTCCCCATTGTCAAGACCGAGTGTTTAGAGGCTACGCTCAAACCTTGGTGCCAATGCCCATGTCCATTAAGGCTAGGCCCAAGACCTCGGTGCCTAGGCCCAAATCCATTGAGGCTTAGTTAGAACCCTGACACTCACACCTACGTACATCGATGCCAAGCTTAGATCCATTGAGGTTGGGCTTAGACCCCAATGCCTATGCCTGGGTCCATCGAGGTTGGGCCTAGACCTTGAAGCACATGCCCCAGTCCTTGGCACCTCATGAGGTTCGAGCCATTGGCACCGCGCTTGGGTCCATCAAGATCGAGCCTAGGACCTCGGTGCTTGCAATCAAGTCCCCGATACTTGCATCCATCAAGGCCCCATGCCTAAGCACTAAGGTCTCTAGCCCAACCTCAATGGACCCAAGTAGGGGCCCCAAGTCCCAAGCCTTGGCCTCATAAACCCAAGGTCGAGCGCAAAGGATCCTAGCATGAGCACTAGGGTCTCGAGCCTAGGTGCTAGGGACCTGGCATCTATGAACTCTAGTCTGATCGCTGAGGACCCAGACCTGCTCTTGCTTGTTCTTGGGATCTAGGTACCCATGCCCAAGCCCCCGAGGCCTGATTAGGATTCCATTGAGGCAAGATCCTAAATTTTAGTGATCATATCCAGTTTATTAGTTATCCATGCCCAAGCCCTTACTAACCCCTGGTTTAATTTATGTAATGTAGATCTATTTTCTTATTAAATGATGAAAAATATATTTTTATTCATTTTCAGATTTTAGTTAAATATCGTAAAATATTATCATTTTTTTAAGAAATTTTTTTATAAAATATCACATTTTTTCGTGAAATAAACGGAATCCTCTCTGAGAAGGAAAGGGAAAAGGGGATGAACCGCGTCTCATTTAGGATTTTGCTTTTTGATTGATAGCAACAGGAGAGACATGTGAATCGCCAACTTTACCCGTGCAACCCATGCAAGTTTGGAAAGCCTTTTTGACAATCTAGGCCACGATGTTCACGTGCCGTTCGTCCATGCACCATCGCCTGAATGTTGGATGACCGCGGTCGATCTAAGAATTATCGTATCATTTGTTTTTATAATATAGGAACACAAGCGTAAATGCCCCTATCATTTGGAAATTCCTAAAGCATCCAATAAATTCCATGCATTGATTTTATCCTGTGACCCTAATCCAATTTATATAAATATATCTCACGATTATTCATTACTTCATAGCTCATCTACGATTATTTATTTACTTCTAGTCTATTATCTATTGCCACTCTTGTAATCTGACTTTTCAAATAGAAAAATATGAAAATTTCCAAAATTACTAGTAATAAATTGTGAAATTATACAATTTGTTGATAAATTTTAACTTCAAAATTATGTTTTGAATATTGGCTTATATTACAGCATGATAATTCATATTTACTTCACATTATCAAAACCCCCAAAATCACATCAATGATGGAGACGAGGGCAAATTGGAATTTCGGGAACTGCTCCCCCAATTGATTTTTCCTATTCCGGATTGGCTCTCTTCCGTCCACAAATCCATGGAACTTTTTCCAATTGAGAAAAATAATAGAATGAACGTCGACTTCATCATTTATTCGGGTAGGTATAGGCGTCTCGACCCGGGCTCCACGTGGGAGCCGCCCATTGGCTGGCAGGGCCCAGTGGCGGCCCCCACCACCGTGCATGGAGATGACATGGCACTGCGCCATCCAAGAATTTCAGGCCTCGGTAGCTGGACGAGCCGTGTCCACAACTTCTCCGTCCCAGCTTCCCTTTCGACGTTGATGAGAATAATTGTTCTCCGTTTATTTCTCTTTCTTGATCCCGTTGCTATAAGACAGGACCTAGCAGCACTTTTTGTAATCCAATTATCTGCTCCGGAAATCTGCAGATACGAAGGAGAAAGGTGTATCTATCCATCCATCTGTCCGTTTGCTCACTCAGCTTTCTCTCACTAGCTTCGCACCGGTAAGCTTCTACTGGATCTGCATGCTAACGTGTTCTTGACGGCAATGACTTTTCAGCCGCCGTTGCTTGCGGACTGAGTTCTTGGCTTGACTTTAGTCTAGTTCTCGTGCTGTTTTGTGGAGGATTTCTGGGGTTTAAGGTTTTTGATCATGGGAAAATATGGATGTGATGCCATCTTTTCGGTCGCTAGCAAAAGAAACCGAGAAAGAAAGACGAGGAAAAGAATTCGTAGCTCTTTTACTGGTTGAAGAGAGAGAGAGAGAGAGACGTTAGTGCAGGAAATGGAACACAAATGATTTCTTGGTTGATTATCTTTGTCTATGTTGGAAGACATGAAAGAGTGCTCATTTTCCCTAGTCTCACGGAATGATCATTTGATAACCCAGATGTGATCTTGCAGTTTTGAAAATACAATATTCGGATGCTGTAAGAACCTGTTGTGATCTGTCGCGTCCAATGCTTTGACTTCATTGTAGTACTTGTGTAAAGAAATTGTGCTCAATTCGGCTATAAGTGTACTGGCTATGTACAGAAGCTTCTGTGGCACAACTGACCAGCAATTTGATCAAATCTTCAATAAGATTTTGGTAGATCTGATGCTTACTTATCTTTTGAACGAAATTTTGTTTCATTTTCATTAGATTCGGTATGGGTTGAAAGTAGTAGGAACGATTCGCTAGTTTCTTATGCTTTTGGGTTTGGTTTGTGTAGATCTACAGTCTGTTAGGATGTCCTATTACTGGTACAATGGTAGGTCTCATTAATCCGTGCTGCTTATGACATTTACCTTAATGTCTCGTGAGATGTTGGAAACTATGACTGTACTTGTGACGAAGTAAAAAGTTATCACTGATTTTCTTTAAGGGCTTCTCTCCTGCTTTCCATGGTGTATATTGCTTTATAGATGTTCCTATCAAATTGAGTCTTCTTTTCTAAATTTCAATCTTGAATCCTTGACCTCAGAAAGCACCTAAAATCTTCAAACCCACCTCACCAACGGACTTGGGGTTGTACGATCTCCAGTTGAAGCCGCAAGAATCTCAATTCTTGTTCTTCATCCTGAATCGACATAGCCATGGCAACACCTGTACGGGCCAATGAGAGGCTCTCTATTGCAATGGAGAGAACCGGCCAGTGGTACTGTACCGTTTAATCGGATATGTCAATCTTATCAGGCTTGTTCTTGTTTCATGTATGACCAGTCTCTATTTACTGATTGTGATGAAATTTGGATGCAGGGTCTTCTCTCAGGAGATTCCAACCGATTTGGTCGTTCGAGTAGGAGAAGCAAATTTCGCCCTTCACAAGGTAATAAGAACCATTTTTTGCAATTTTGTTCATGTCTTATCAAGCTAATTGATCACGTACGTAAGCTGAACATTCAATTTTCATGGCAGTTCATGCTATTGGCAAAGAGCAACTACATAAGGAAACTGATAATGGAAACTAAAGAAGCAGACCTCGCAAGGATAGATTTGTCCAACATCCCCGGGGGCCCTGAGATCTTCGAGAAAGCAGCAAAGTTTTGCTATGGCGTAAACTTCGAGATCACTGTCCACAACGTGGCGGCTCTACACTGTGCGGCAGAGTACCTCCAGATGACAGATCAATACTGTGACAACAACCTCGCTGGGCGCACTGATGATTTCCTCACGCAAGTGGCCTTGTCGAGCCTGTCTGGTGCCATCGTGGTGCTCAAGTCATGTGAAGATCTTCTTCCAATGGCCGAAGACCTCAAAATTGTCCAGAGATGCGTCGATTTAGTCAGTTTTAATGTAAACCTAACTCCCCTTTCTTGATTTGTCCCCCATTTGGAGATGCATTCGTTGGATGGAATTAACTGATGAAGGATATGCTTGTGCAGGCATGTAATGAGGCCAATTTCCCAAGCCGCTCCCCGACCAACTGGTGGACCGAGGAGTTATCAATACTAAGTGTTACTTTCTTTGGAAAGATCATCACGGCGATGAAGCAACGAGGCGCAAAATCTCTGACTTTAGCTAGTGCTATCATAACATACACAGAAAGAGCGCTGCGAGATCTTGTACGAGACCACACAGGCAATGGAACTAAGTCGGCGGATTTTGATGACCCTGATGTTAGGACCCAACAGAGAGAGATTCTCGAGTCAATAGTTTCCCTCTTGCCTTCAGAGAAAGCTGCTTTTCCGATCAACTTCCTGTGTTGCCTCCTTCGTTCAGCCATTTATCTCAAAGCCTCCACCAGCTGCAAGAATGAGCTCGAAAAGCGAATATCAGTCATCCTTGAGCACGTGACGGTCGATGACCTTCTGGTGCTTTCATTCACCTATGATGGCGAGAAGCTCTTCGATCTGGACAGCGTGAGGAGGATCATGTCGGGGTTTGTGGAGAAGGAGAAGAGTATGTCGGTCTTCAATGGTGGGGACTTCAGGGAGACCTGTTCCACTGCTATGCTGAGGGTCACTAAGACAGTGGATGCTTATCTCGGCGAGATTGCCACCTACGGTGAGGTCAGCATTGCAAAGTTCAATGGGATTGCTACTGTCGTGCCTAAAGGAGCCCGAAAGGTCGACGATGATCTTTATCGTGCAATTGATATCTACTTGAAGGTGAGAATCATAAGCTTTGTATAGCTGAGATCTTCATTGCAATACCCGCATCTTCTCTTCACAATGATCATCATTCTTCATCACATTCATAGATCCTTTCCTAGTCATTGTCATAGAACATGTTTTGTGTATAGTGTTAGAAATGACAATCAAGAGAACTTTGCAGTCTCACCCGAACCTCGATGAGATTGAGCGAGAGAAGGCATGCAGTGCGATGGACCCGCTGAAGCTATCTCCCGAAGCCCGGCTCCATGCGTCGCAGAACAAGCGGCTGCCTGTGCAGATCGTCCTCCACGCACTCTACTACGATCAGCTGAAGTTGAGGAGTGGCACGGAGGACCATAAAGGGCCGGATGCTGTAACAACAAGGCATCAGCTGCAAGCCGATTCATCCCTGATAAAGGAGAATGAGGATCTGCGGTCCGAGCTGATGAAGATGAAGATGTACATTTCGGACTTGCAGAAGACCAATCATGGAACAACGTCAGCAAAAGGTGGCCCAAAGCGCCACACCTTCTTCTCTTCGATGTCGAAGACTCTGGGGAAGTTGAACCCCTTCAGGCACGGGTCCAAGGACACGTCCAACATAGAGGATGCTGTTGATATCACCAAGCCCAGGAGGAGGAGGTTCTCTATCTCTTGATTCAAGTGATCACTCTCGATTAAATGCTGAGTCTGTTTGAAGCCAAAACTCATCTGTTTAGGTTGTGTTCAGTCTTTTGTTTTGCGGGTGGCAACGGCATTGTTTATTTGTGTTGAACAGTGTTGATTTGTTAATATGTTGGAACCATATGATCAGATCTACTACATCGTCGAACGATTACGTTCGAGAGAAGTTCGCATCTGGCTTGTCATTATGTCGTTCTGCTCAACGTAGCTTCATTTAATTGTGGCAACTAGCCGTCGGGTGATATCTCTCGCCTCACTTCACACAGAAATGTCAAACGAGCAGCCAATTCGAAAAACACGAGCTGTTTTAGCAGTAAAATCGGCACTCATCTGTTACAGCGCTCCTTTTGTTCGACAATCACATGGCGGAGACAACCTCAATAATGAGGATGGGACTTAATGCGAAGAAAAGTCCGACCAATCTTGACCTCTCGAAATTTCGACAGATATGGGCAGACATGCCGCAGGAGCAGGAGAGCCGGATGGCCCCGAGAACGACCTGTACTATGCGAATTTGAACCAAGGAAGCGAAAAAACGCGGTCGAAAGACTAGGTAGCGGTCCTGCGTTGCGCTCTTGATTGCAGTACATGGGGGGCTTCCAGGACGGTCCTGACAAGAACAGGTTTGGTTTTCACTTCTTGAGGACGGTAAATTTTGCCCTCAGAATCTGAGAGGATCTCCATCATTGTACCCACATAACGTATTGACAAACTGTTCTGTCTTCCGGTCAAATGTTTGATGAACAAGGTTTTTCCTTCCTGGAAATCAGCAGAGATTCATTAAACAAGAAGTTCGAAATTACATAGTCTGAAACAGAAGCGCTCTCGACGGATAGATTGTACAAAAATACGCTCAGTAACATCTGGAATAGAGGGATATATCGCAGACCGAGCGTCTTCCTCCTTACCAAGTCGCGCCGATGCATCTGCGGTACCATTCGCTTCTCCAAATATATGCTTCAAATTTGTATGCCTACAACTCCGTGAGCACTACAACAGACAGCATCCAACGCCTTGTTCAAACGACACGGGATAACACTTTCGAACAGGCTACCGAGTGGAGAATGAACGTACAGCAAATATGTTCCGAGTTGTTAAATTTTTGCTAGATCACAACCGATCGATCTAAAAGTTTAAACTGCTAGGTACGTGACAATGTAAGATCTAAGATGAAAGGAAATTCAGTTATATTTTCATTGCATGCAGAAGCCCACTTGATTTAAACAAAAGATATGCTCATTGCACGAATCAGTCGCCCGCCCAATTTACTTTCGTGCACTTTACTTTTCCCTCACTTACGTTCAAGTAGTTTCATAACTCGATCCGTGAACTTTGTGCCCGAGTTCGAAACAACAGGACAGTCTTGGTCTCGTCTCCTGCCATCTGAAGTTCAGACTGCCCGGCCGAGACAATGGCTATGCTTTTTCGTCGACATCTTTTTGGGCTCGCCCACTGGACGCGACAACGATTAGAGTGCCGAGCTGGTTCACCGAGCAGCGGGAAATATTTAAGCCAAATTTTGGATGTTTACATGTGCATTGTTTTTTAACACTCTAATATTTCATATTGTCAACTCAATGTCAATCCAGTTTGGGACTAATCTACAAGCCTTGGCAATTGGAGTCATCTCTTATCGTCAATGCAAGGACCGCTTGTTGCTTTGAAATCGTCCGGACAGTCGGTATTTTTTTGGATTGGCTTCCCCATTGAGGTCTTTTAGACGAATAAACCATGTGTCTAAGAGTACATTTAGTAATATTTCTATTTTGAACAGTTTATTTTCAGAAATACTTTTTTCTATTTTTGTTCCTGAAAATAGTTTCTAAGTATTTTAAGATATTTGGCAATTATATGAAATTTTTGTTTACAGAGCATAATTATGTTTGGCACGACGCCAAATATTTTTGTGACTTAGAAATTCTTTTGATTTATTAATAATCTTATTGCATTTTTTTTTTTTTTTTTTTCTTCTCATTCCTCTTCGCCGACCGCCGACCGCCAACCGCCGACCGCCGACCTTAGCCATGGCCAACCGACGATTGGCCAGATGAGGGCCAATGAGGTTGCCAGCCTGGCCACCATGAGGACGCCGATGGTTGAGCGAGGTTCCCTTGAGCCTCGCTGGCAATCGGCGAGGTCGCTGAACCTCGTTTGGCTAGTTGTTGACCAACACTAAGGCTAACGACCGACTAGGGGAAGAAAAGAGTAAGAGAAAGAAAGAAAAGAAGAGGAAGAAAAGAAAGAAATAAAAAACTTGTTTCTTGTTTTTTGAGTTGTTCTTAGGAACAAAAAATTACCAAACATGTTTCTGTTCTATTTTTGTTCCAGGAAATAAAAGAACATAAATATGTGTTCCAAGAAGCGTTACTAAATACTCCCTTAGTACTAATTCAATCTATGACTTTCTTTTTTCAAATTTAAAAATGAAAAGAACTATTCCACTTTTGAAAAATTATAAAATAATTATATTATTTTACATGTTAATATTTTAATATTTTGATTATATTTCAAGTGTTTCGTGCTAAATAAAAATTTAACTGATGCTAAAAACAATAAATCTTAAATTGAAATATTTTCAAATACGTTTGAAGTTCTCTCGAATTTTTCCGACTTTCTCGACAAGGTCTGGCTCCAGATTTTAATTATTGAAGTGAACCCCACCTTCACGGCGCCAATTTCATTTGCCCCACAAAATTATTTACAGCATGTGCACCCCTAGAAAATGATTTTTTGAAATTTTTTTTTTGTCGAATGCTGAACTTCAAATTGCAATTATTGGTACTGGAAAGTTCAAAAAGGTGGAGGAGTGAACTTGGGGTAATGGATTCGAATCTCGTCTTGATGTCAATCAAAGTTGTCACTTGCCGTTTACGTTGGTACCAACTCCCACCTAAACTTCCTTCTTCTTCTTTTTTTCATCAGAATTCGACCTAGATTTTCTTGTAATTTGTAAATGAATTTTTAAACTAAATTTTCTAAACTAAGTTTTCTGAAAATTCGAAATTCCCTCCAATATGCATTTTCTTTTACAAACTCCAATTTGTAAAATTTATCTTATAACACGAGGATATAACATTTAAACCTGTCATCTAATGCTCATAAAACATTCTATAAGTCTCATAAATAAATTGCAGGTGATCTTGGTCCATATCAATTTATGCGTGATTGGTGCAATAAAAATCCCAAACTCGAAATATGGATGCCTAAATCAACTATGTCAACTTTAGGGCGTTCAAAATGTAAAGATGAGTCAGATTATTTGCATATGCTAACATTTTAAATTTAGTCACGTTTATGGTAAGTTTCAAGGAGGAAAACAACAGAAAATTGATGAATTAAGAAAATGAAATAACTTGCAGGTTCAAGAGGGTAAAGCGAAGGATTTAGAGTACGAGGTTTAGCGAGCAAAAAGATGAGAGTTTAAAAGTGAGGGGATTTGAAGTTTTGAGTTGATGTGTAAAAGAACTTGTCAGTTTAGGGGGTAAAGTGAAATTTTCCTTGATTTAAGCGGCATGATACCATCTTAATGATGACTTTCTAGATTTTTTAATCCCCAAGCAATTGACTTAGTTGGTGAGTGTTTAAATTGAACTCGATATTTGCTTAAATCACAGCGTCACCATTTATATTAACCTTAAGAATCACTCTCGCCACTTTACAGGTGGGATCCAATCCTATGTATGTGGACGAGGCGATTCGTAGGCATTCGCATGAATAGTCGAGCTGCAATATTCGGATGTCAAGTGTCATAAAAAGCAAAAAAAATTTTAGCATTTTCGATGTTCTCTTGATCGTATTTAGTGCCATCAATTCGGAATGCCTCAAATAGATTTGACTTGCACATGTTACCTGGAGATATATAGTGCTAATGTAGGATAAAAATATTTTACTCGTCATGGTAGTTCTCTTGACGCTTCAATAATGTCGACCATCGATCTACCGATGAGGTTATTGTGGCATTACTAAGAGCTGACGTCCATCGAGGCACGGAAGGAAGCACCGTATGAGATTAAGGAAATTCTCCCGTTGATAATTCGTGGGAACAAGCTAATCGCCTAGAGTTTTCAAGGAAATGGCAAGGAAATTTAGAGTTTGACGAATACATACATTGCGACAAAACTCCCCCTTCCGGCCAGAAACTACTATTAATCATTTGCATAATCTAGAATTTGTACGACGCAGCGTGTAATTTAATCCTCAATTAAATTATAGACAAATTGCGATGTACCCTTTTTCCTTATCACCTCGTTTCGATGAAAGCAAACATTAATATGAACAAACACACCTTGCCATTTATAACATGGGAGAAGTGTTGCATAATTTACAAGGACAATCTTCAAAATCTTCAAAACAGTTAAATAATCTCCATTTCTTTCATCAAAAAATGAATGATTCAAAATTTATTTTTCTAAGGGTGATTGCTTGTATCACTGAAATGATATGTTAATATAAAAAAAAATTATTACAGAAAAAAATTATATGTCTTAAATTTTTCATAGATGATGAAAATATATTTTGCTTAATTTTTTTTTTTAAGATATTAGTTATCTTTTTTAGAAAATATTTTCAATTTTTTTTAAATTTTTTTTGAAAACAAATTAGAATTATGAATGATGGTTAGGAATGGCTTGACTCTTCTTTGTCACCATCAGAAAAGAAGAAATTAGACTTTGTCTTGAAGAGGACTTTGTCTCATCTTAATTAATTGGGTTTTGTTGACTATGGTTCCTTTTATTTTATTTTTTTTTTTTTTGGTTTAATTAAAGTTAAATATCTTGAGATTTGTTTTATAATTAGTACATGACGCAATTTGATAAGCTCTTCATTATGTGGAAAGCCCATCTTTACTTTATCGTATCATTAAGTATATTCATTTGCAAATCAATCTTAACAATATTTGTATTAATCTCTTAAGATATCGAAACGAAAAAAATATTAAGTAAGTCTATTTTGCCACATAAGTCATGTGTCATTCCACTCATTTAGACGCCATGCACTCCGGCATCAGCCTACAGTCCCTCTTGCTCGAAAAACCTATCTCGTCATCCACCTTCCCCCTGAGCCCGACCCCCGTGCCTTCCCATGTCACCACCAACAGAGTTGCCGATGTTGATCGAGCCAACCAAATCTAGCCAAATGACGCTGACGACGGCCATGGAGAAGCGTTGGTGTTGCTCGCGAATCGCTGGTCTAGGGTTTGCCTTCACTCATCTCGATCTCCAAACACTGACCGAATCAAGCCAGAAGATGATGATTATGGCCATGATCAACTGTCGACGTTGCTTGCAAGCTAGTGAGAGAAAAAAAAACAGATCAGTGGTGTTGCCATTTATGGCCGAGCCCTCACCATCCATGACCTCGAAAGGCAAAAAGAGAAAAAAAAAATTGAAAAGTAGGCCCTCTGGATACATAGCGATTATTAAATAACGCATGGCCTACGTGACAAAACAGATCTACCCAATATTTTTTCTATAGAAACCACCATCGTGCTATCATCACTATTAAGTTATCTTGTGATAGATATGGTCTCCAAACTAATAATGTACATGCCCGATTTCAAGACAAGCTCCGTATTTCCATCCATTGACGGAAAATCCTAACCTGGAGAGTCAGAAATATGCAGCTCACCCACATGGCATAAAAAACATATAGGAGGTGGTTCTTGCATTATTGCTTG
Source organism: Eucalyptus sideroxylon (assembly GCA_014182405.2). Lineage (NCBI taxonomy): Eukaryota > Viridiplantae > Streptophyta > Magnoliopsida > Myrtales > Myrtaceae > Eucalyptus > Eucalyptus sideroxylon. Next base: position 50,098,381 of record CM024555.2, on the reverse strand, counting down.
TGCATGCTTGTGTTCAATGTCGTTTTTGAACTCCAAATTCTTCGACAATTAACTGCTAATATCAACGACTTGCATCTGAAAGATTACAAAGATAAACTGCGGCAAGAAACCTCATTACATCTAAATTCCAAACTCCTCAGCCTGGTAATATTTACACATTCACATAAATCAACATATCTAATCGTTGAAATTGCCTTGAGAAAAGGTCGAAATTGATAGATAGAGAGAAAAAAAAAAAAAAAAACCGCCAAGAAAAAACCCCGAAGAAGAAAAAAGGAAAAACTAGAACGGATGAACATTCCGGCTCATCCCGCTGACGTTAGTGAAGAACCCGACCTGCTTGTACGGCAGGAAGGACCTCCTCTTCTCCCCTTCCTTCGCCGCCCTCGCCTTCGCGTAATGCTTCTCGGGCGCCGCCGCCGCCGCCGTCTGGCCCTTCTTCCCTCCCTTCGAGGTGGCGGTGGCCGCCGCCGCCGCCACTTTCTTCCCTCCCTCCTTCTCCCCCTCCTCCTTCCCTCTCCTCTTAGGGTTCAGGAACACGAACGCGTCCTTCCCGTCGCTGCTGCTCCGGCGCGCCAGCTCCTTGAACCGCCACAGCTTCGAGAACCCCGTCGAGTAGCTCTTCCGGCACCCCTCCGGCGACGCCTCCTCCCCCTCCTCGACTGTCTTCCCCCGCCACACGCAGTACGTCTCCTCCGGCACCCCGGCCAGCTCGTCCCCCTCCCCCTCGCTGCTCGACGACGACGCCGACGCCGAGCCGCGCCCCTCCACGAAGATCTTCCTCAGCGGCGGCCGCGCCGGCGACGGGGCGAACAGGAGCTCCCGGCCGAAGAGCGGGTACACGGTCCGGATCTTGCCGTTCTCGAAGACGGCGTCGGCCGCGACCGGCGAGCCGTCCGGGTCCGCGCAGGCGAACGTGAACTCGAACTCCTCCTCGTCCTCGCCCCCTTCTTCGCCGCCACCACCCTCTCGTTCTCGCTGCCCTTCCCTGTCGTCCTCGCCTCCTCGTCCCGAGAGCAGCGGCTTCTTCAGATTCTCGGCTTCCTGCTCTTCCAGGTCTTGGCCTCCGCCGCGGCGGGAGGAGGAGACGTCGGCGGCCGCGGCCGCGGTCGTCCCGGCCTCCGCTCTCGAATCCTCCTCCTCGCGGCGGGTCGCTTGCGCCGTCGTCTCCTCTTCGCGGGTCGCTTGCATCGTCGCGGAACTGGAACTGAAACTCGAATCCTCTTTCTCTCTCGCTCGCTCGATCTTGCCTTCTTTTTTTTATGCCTGATTCTTGGTTGCGGGTGAATGGGAACGGGGAAAACGGGAGAGAGAGGGACGTGGAGGATGACGCTTCGAGAATGGTGGTGAGCCCGGGAATTAATAAGGACGGCTTGGAAGTTTTGTGGTGGGAAAGTACGGACTCCTTTTCACACCCGAAATATGAATGCCCCCATTTTTTATTTTGGTTAATATTTTATCCTATTTTCTAGTTTTGTTTAGTTATTAATTAATTAATTAATCAATTCATCATTATTATAATTTGTTTTGTTTTGGGTTTGGAGGAGGAAACGATGATGAAGCGCGTAATGGGGGCGTCAGGCTTTGCGCGTGACTCGTGATACCAGTCGTTTTTTTGGACATCTTTCGGGGATGTCTATGAACCGAGGGAGGGAGTGAGTGAGCCCTGTTCTGCGTTCCCACGACGCGGCCCACGTGTCTTGGCCGGGCCTCCTTCGTTGCCACGTGTGGGCGGACTTCGGACTAATTGGTCGCGTTTGTTCGTTTTGTCCGTAGACTTTTGGGGCACTTGCCAACCCTGCCGCTTAAAAAAAATTGGGTTAACATCACTAAAACGTATTAATCTTTTGCAGTGTAAAAACTCATAACGTGATACGCGCGCTCCATATTTAACTCACGGACTGGTACATCTCTACCACATTTACAAAAAAATTTGTGATATATCTGAGATTTTTGGGAGATAGATATGACATGGGTGTATAGTTTTAGAATTATTCAGGCAAAATTTAATTTTGAGTAATATGGTATGAGTATACCAATTTGAAAATTTAGGGTACATGTAGTATGGGTGTACTGATTTGAGATTTCTTTTTACACAAGTTCTAAAAATATATATTTGGACGGCTATTAGTATGGCTTTTAATATATTCACTATTGAATATGGATATGTGATATTAGGGGTAAATTAGATTAAATCACTATTTTTTTAAGTATAAATATCAACAATCTAAAGGTCAATATGTAAATATAGAAAAAGAACTTTACTCTAACGATGAATATAGTGAACATCCTAAAAGAAATTCAGTTTTCGAAAGAAGTTGTCATCATTTGATCGCAAGACAATTCTTAACGAACTCAATTTCATGTTAAAAGTCTATTTAGTATAACTATAACTGTATTAAAATAATTGCATGATGTGTCGTGATATAAATAATTTACTTTGTAATTTTTAATGTGTCAAACGGAGACAAGGCAAATTACCCGCCATACCCATTATATTTTCGTAATTTTTAACATGTAATTTTATTATTTCAATTTTCATAAAATGTTTTTTTTCCCCATTTTCCTCTCTCCGTCTCTTTGAACTGAGATTTGGTAAAGCTTCTTTAACTTCTTTAACTTTATTACATTTTGGTGTGTGGAAGGGAAAAAAAAAGAACTAAATTCTCTGTCTGCTCTTGCTCTAAAATGAGACAAGATGGATTCTACTGCTTCGTTTATTGCAATAACGAGCAATTAATAAAAAGAACGCGTTTTCACCAAAAAAAAAAAAAAAAAAAAAGAACGCGCCTTACGTTGATAAGATTGGAAAATAAATTTAATAAAGAATGAGTAAATGTAATTTGGGACGAAATGGTATGACTTTCGTCACCCTCGCGTGGAGCCGGAGAGTTGACCACGGTGCACAAGTCAAAGTCAAAATCACTCCGTGGGGCTGAAGGATAAGGTGAGCGCCTCGAGGTCGATTTCGACGGAAAGGTAGCAACTTTTGATTTTCCCTTTCTTTTTTCTCCATAAATTCATGAATACAGGTCAATGAATGAGGAATTTCATTTCGGTTTAGGAAATGAATTCCTCATGAAAATACAACCAGATATCTCCACACAAATATTTCAAAATGCAAATTTCGAGTTTGCGCAACGCGTGAGAAATTAAATTATTGGTGCCACATCAATTTTTTTATTGGTAGAATACAATTTTTTTTTTCACATATCCACTAGAGTTCCGAAATTCAAGAAAACAAGATTCAAAACATAACATATCCTAAAAGGGGTTTAAAGTTTAGTAAGCCAATTAGAAGGGATTTGATGGATCTTCACAATTCAATCTGCAGCTTGATTGGATTATTTTAATATTTTGTTTATCTTGATCATTCAGTCACTATCCAGAGGAAAGTTTCATGGAAGGGAGTGGGTAGGACTGGGGGAAGATGAGTTTGGAAAAGCTTAATAACTTAAATAATAATAAACTCATAACAAATCTAACCTAAACGACAAACGACAGGATTGGGTCTCAGACTTTCGCATTGACAACTCTTTCACCCTCCTGTGGAATTGCATTATAAGAATTGTGTTTACATCATGTAGGATCTTGTTCAACCTTACTTAACTCTTAAGAAAGCTGAAGTACCCATCTTGTACCTAGCTAAAATATAGTACTCTTGCAAGAACTCTGCCCCTCCTACTCCCAAGAGCCTCCCTTATTGAGAGGGAGATGCTAACCACCAGAGAAATCGTGCTTTCTAAGAAGAAAGACCCGTTCCTTGTTTCCACTTTGACTGATTACTTATGACTCATGAGTACTCATTTTGAAAATTTGGCCCATAATCATTATAGAAAGAATCGGGTCATGACCTCTTTCATTGGAGTAGATAGACTATATTTATCCATGATTCAATGAGGGTGATGAATGATCACTAGGATGAGGAGATTCAATTAAGGTGTGGGCTTTGAGCAAGTTGTTAGGAATCTAGGATGGTAGAGGCAAAATCAAACTAATCACACACCCAATACAGAAGACTAGGTGATACGGGTTGGCACTGAGAAGCATGTCAATGGACATTATTGAAAACTCACACATCGATGGGAGAAGTTTTGTAAATCGATTTGTAAATATATATTCATCTTTAAATGGTCATCACCTTGAGTAACAAGTGAGTTTTCCATGTGCTCTTTGTATCCTACATTATACACCTAGTGACATGTCGAAGATTAGACATTTAATTTTGGGGTAATGACATCCAAGTACTTTAACTCTTCCCCTTTAACAAATTACTAAATTTTTTTGTCTTAATCAAATACCTTGACTTTTTAAATGTGGATCAATGTGAGGCCTTTGTTAAATCGTGGATGGAAAATGCTTACTATGACACTAACATCGTTAAATAGCTATTGATTGTTCATATTAGCCTCCAATGCAATCTCTTGAGATGCTATCACATGAATCGATTCATGTCCTCTCTATCTCGCCCCCCATCACCCGACACCCAAATGAAGATCATACAATTTTTGTTGAGTATTGCAGAGTAAGCAGGCCGCATCAATAAAATTGCATAACATGTAAATATAATTAGCCTACGTCTCATATTAAGTTAAATTTGAAAAGTGGAATTTGAGGACCACCTAGGCTATCCCTTTATACAACTCCAAGAACCCCTTTGATCCAACTCTTTCGGCCCAGAGAATGGAATCACCATCAACTACAGTGACAGGAGAGAGTGCTCAAATGATGTTATCTGATCACAAGAGATTTATAAAGAAAACTATAAAATCACAAATAGCCATATACTATAAATTACAATAGCAAATATATCATAAACTGATTATCTTTCTCGAATCAATAAACAAAATTACTTATCGTTACTAGAAATATATAGAAGAATAATCATCACCCTATTTTCATAAATTCCTTTTCAATCAAAGCATAATCCACTCTAAATATCACGATGGATATAATAGAAGAAGAGATAACTCTGTTTGGAAAATAAAATAATAGTTATCCAAAGGAATCGTTGTGGCACTTATTCAAAAATTAATGTTATCAAATAATTAAACTATAATTTCCAACCATATAACTAATATTCACTTCCGTATAGGAAATAATGTTCTTTTCAGAAGGACCACAGTAGAACAATTATTAATGATAGGATTACAAATGAACTCCCAACCATATGAAGATTGAATTACTATAGGGGATTAATAATGATTTTAAACTCAAAGATTCACAATCATATATTAGTATAATAACTTATCATAAAATTGTACCAAGGAATTTTAAAATTCAGAGAATCGTTAAATACAATATTGAAAACTATATTCACCTAAATTTGAAAGTCGCATCTATTAACCACATGTTTTGGCTTTAACCCCATATCAGCTACATATTGATCATAGTCAAGAAAGCAAAGTTGAATTCTTTATTTCCACTAGAACAAGGTTGAATTCTATAAGCAAAGCAAATCAGGCATAACCATCCAGATGAGTTTAAGTTTGCATTTGTTGAATTCTTTTTTGACGGGCCGTTCTTTAAAAGCAGCGGCGTGTAAATGCTACATTTGTTGCATCTCTTTCTCTGTATCATGCCATTCCTCTTCATAATTTCCCTCGTTGTCAAAACTGCAGACTCGGTTGGAAGAACAATCTAGTTGGTTACCTCGAAAGAGTTTACGAAATCACCAAAAGGCAACAAGAGATCGAAATCACTAAAGGGCAAAGTGCGGTACTCCATGAATTAGCTTAAACGTAAAGTTGACCACTACCTTCACAAGCCCAACATCACAAATCGCAGGTGACTTTAAACTGATGAAACAGGAGTAACCAAGCATCTGAGATGTTTGGGAAATTATATGTTGATATCAGTGGATTAGAAGGGAAGTAAGGGAACATAGACACATCTGCATAAACCTTGCAACCTCTCCATGATAGCCTCGGATGTTCTTACTGACTGATTAAGCTCGCTAGCTGCATCAGCGATTCCCTCAGATTCTTTGGAAGTGCGCCATCGCTCAGCTGGAAGAACAAGAACAGTCTTAGTACTGACCGGAAACAAGAATGATGAAGCTATCAAGTCACGAAGGAAAAGAAATGCACAGAGAACCCATTAGTATATGCCTTCTGTTCTGCACATGATTGAGTTGGAGCATGAATATCACAAGTCAAAGTAGAATCAAATTAAAGTAGAATGGACCAATATCCACAGAAGCTTATTTGAAAAAGAAATTCTGTAATTACTCTCAATTGCCACAATATCCTCATTAGAATGTTTGCATAACGTACCTCGAGCATGAGATTGGCTAGAACTTTTCCATTCAATGTGGTGACATTGGCATCCACTACAGTATATCCCAGTGAGTTGATCCCATCCATCATCCCAGTAAACCATCCGTGCTTCTGCGACATTAATATCTTGACCAGAAAATCTCCATTCCCAATTTGGTTCACCTCCACCTGTGCCTGAAATCATTAGTTCCACAAAGTCAAGGCACGAGACCAGAATGACATGCTCGGTCCGCAATTCATGAGGAACAGTGAGATGACAGTTGAGCTGCCAGCCTGACTCAGTTCACCTTTGGGTCTGTCTTGAGGTCGAGACGGGAAATCTCTCGGTTATCCAGTTTTCCGGCCAAGCTTTTGCTGCAGCCATGCCCCACACTTCGAGCCAGCGACTTCGAGTCAGTATCCTTTGGTCTGCATAACTCTTTTTCTGATTTCTCTAGTTCCTCCTTGAGCTTTCTCATCTCCGTCTCTAAATTCACTATGTATTCTGCTGCATCCCCAAGGATTGAAGTCATGTCCATCTAGTCAACACAGGAAAGGATCAGATGGATATACGTATTCTTCAAGAAGAATAATGAGCAACGTGATCACAAAAGAATTTGTTACTGCATGTAACTTTTAAAGATGACAATCTTTGAATGCGTAGACTCCTGAATATGATTATACTTATGTCAAATAGCAATTGCTGTCGACCAGAGAAATTCCACCGTGTATGCAACATCACCAATTTGTCAACTCTAATGTACAAAAAGCATTGCATCTTTCTAGCAGGTCCTTGAGTCAAGAAAAAAGACTTAAGAGGAGAAGCTGAAAGATCAGATTGACAACTTAAATCCCTTAATACTGCAGCAAATAGCTTCGAATTAAGTCATGCCGAACGAAATGGATTACAGATTACTCTTCAGAGTAAAGCAATAAAAATTAGTAGACCTTTGATATGTTTGGTACGAGCGAACGGAGAGTAAAGAGTCCTTCTTTAATCCTGGTCCTCCTCTTCCTCTCTGTGACCAGGTTCTTTGCTTGGCATTTACCTCCTTCCTGCTGTTTGTCAACACCTTTACGCTTCGCAGTCCCAACATGACAACCAGACAAATTCATCTGTTTCGACAAACTCTTGGAATCTTTAGACCCCATGGATTCGACAACAGACTGCTTCATTAGTCCAGCTTGGGAAAGACATCCCAAAATATTATGCAGGTCAAATGATGGGTACTCATTAGTAGTCAGATCAGAACTACTAGGTGATCCTTCGGGATAGTTGCTGCTTTGCGTTCCTGTCGGAAGTTGTGGCAGTCCAGGGTCCAAACCCGAAAGGTGGAGCGGAGATGGATAGAGTTTGAAGTACTCTTGGATCAGGAGTTCGTCGATGCTTAAATCGCAGATCCCGGCATTCACGGCTTCTCTCAAGAAGAGACTCCAAGTCATCATCATTTCTTTTTCGAGGGGTTCTTCCGGCATCTGACGAATTCAAAACCAAACCATAACATCGGAAACTTCTGAGCAAACAAGTAGAATTTCATACAAAAGCCGACGCTATTCTGGAAGTGCATCTTACATGCTTGGCGCTGAAGAGCTCAACGATGCCGCCGACGACGGAAATCAAAACGCTCGTTCCGGTGATTTCCTGTCGAAAGTTTCTTATTCTGTCAACATCTCAGATATAATCATACAAACAAATGGTAAACCATGCGACGCACTGACACAACAGTCCAAATGCACGATCGTATACTCGACTAGATACATAGTGTAAGACGCAAAAATGCACATGGACATTGTAAATTGTTCCAAGCAATCTACTGCATATTTTTTCTGCCTATGACCCATTGTCTAGTTACGCAGAGCACACAATTCGGAGAACTACTAGCTCCAAATTTGCCAACACAGCATTGTAACCTGACTCGCAAGTTCAATTGATAGACACCAAGGGACCAGAGTATCGATATCGAGAGGGCTAGAATTCAGAAAGACAACAAAGATAGCCCCATGGTCTCCAGCAATTTCGTCCGAGCAATTCAGGAGCGAGCAGAGCAGCGCAGAAATATGCAACGATCGAAAAGTAAGGGATCAAGAACCGCCCCCACCTGAACAGAACTCGAGTCCGAGGCGCTCGCCTCGCGAATCCACCTGGGCCTGTTCGATATCCCCACCTCCCCGCGAATCCTGACCGAAGAAAACGTAGTCAGGCATCATTTCTTCACATCCTTTGCTTCTAGAAAAAGGCAAGGCGACGCTTACCCAGAATAGAGAGGGAGAAAAGAAGGGTAGAGGGCGAGGGCCCGGCACGCTCTGTCCTCACGGGGTGCTGATCGCGGAGGTCCCTGCAGAGCAACCGGCGGGGCTCTCCTCGCTCCTCCACCTTGACGCCGTCGAGCCTCGATCCTCCTCCTCCTCCGCAGCAGCACCCGACCCACTCAATGAACCTACGAAAGCACACAAACCCAGAAAAAAATTCCAAAAAAAAAAACACATCACCACGATGGATGAACAGGCAGAGGAGCAATGGTTCTCGCGCAGAGAATCGGGGAAAAGGGAGAGTACAAGGAACAAGAAGGGTCGTGGCCGAGCTTCCAGACGACGGCGTAGTCCCAGGCGGCGGAGTCGACGAGCGGCCTCAGCCACCCGAGTGATCTCTGGAGCGCTCTCATGGCGGACGAACGATCGGCTTCTTCTCCACTTCGACCACCGCAAGTACCGCGAAAGCTCGCCCGCTCTGTTCTTCTGCATGGGGGGGGACACCACTTTATAACAGAAAGAAAGAGCAACGACGAAAGCACATGGGGCTTACACTATCACTCTAACCGACTTCGTTTCCCTCTTTTTTTTTCCCCAATATGTTTCGCTTTCGTTCAGAAAAAAAAAAAAAAAAAAAAAAAAAAAAAAGAAAAAAAAAAAAATAAATATATATATATATATATATATATATATATATATATATCAATTACTGACGAGATTTGTTTTCTTTTCCTCATCTTGTTAAAAATATTAAAGAGTTGATACACGAAATAAATTCTTATTTGATATACGCCTGTCGCACTCATCCCAAATTTATTTTTGTATTCTAACAAAATCAAAACCAGTACATCTAATAATTTTTTGAAGCTTTTGTGGGAAAAAATTTAGCTCAATAGATTTTCCACTCTAAAAATTTAAAAGTACTGGGCTTTTCGGTAAATGCAGCATCAATACATCAACTGATTACATAAATAAACCAATTTATGATTTTTTATGATATAAGTAAATAAGTTTGAGGATAAATGTGGCAGGAATGTCATGGAGATGGAATCATTTTGTGACATTAAACATGTGAATATTAAACTTTCACTATACATGAATACATGATATTTGGAAAGCTCGAATTTCCTTCTTCTTCTTTTCTCAAAAGTCTTGAAGGTGTTGACCGTAACGCGGTGGTGAAAATCTCTGGCAAGAGATGTAGAATCTGACACCTGAAATGTGGCAGGTTCGTTTTATTTTTCGGTTGACTACTGGTGGTGAAAAAGGAAAAGCGGGGGAAAAATCAAGCGACTCGTCAAACTAGCGTGCGATCGTAGAGATTCGCAGCGGAAGTTACAGGCCACTCGCGCTCGGAAACGAGTGCGGCACACGCGCTCCCCTTAACGCCTCTTTTGCGGCCGGTGGTGTTGCCACGCGCTAGCGGTGCGAGTGGAGGGCAGCGACGGGGGAAGGAGATCGCGGTTTTCACCAGCATCCGTTCCCCCCCAACTTCCCAGACGACAAAAACGACACCGTCGCTCCACGATAACAAGAAGCCATCCTGTTTTCTTTTGGATTTTCCTTCTTCTTTCTCGGTTTATTTTTGTAGGTCTATTCCCCTTAAATTGCGTGCACTAATTTTAACATCATCCAAAGTCTGATCCAAGCTATTTTTAACTGGTTAAAAACCCCAATTTCGACACAAGGTTTTTGCATAAAAAAAGCTCGAATTCTAATTGATACCTAAATTCAAACCCCATTAAATTTCTATAAAAAATGCTATATGGGTTGAGTCTGAGGACGCAATTTGTTATAAACTAAAGAGTTTTCGCTTTTTTAATAAGACCAAAAGTACCAAGTTAAAATTGTAACCCAAGCCAAAGTTTTCATGCTAATAGTGTTCATTTGAAGGTCGTGATACGTTCAAGAAGAAGAATCCAATTCTAATAAAGTTTTGCTTCATGTGGGATGAACTTAGCATCGGTGTTATTGGACACAAACTTTTTGGGGTTTGGTTTGAAGTACCCACAGTTTGTGTTAAGCCAAAAATTGGAACTTGACTTAAGATTAATGCTTTTAAAGGTGATTAGGGTTGAAATTTGTTATAAATCATAGAGTTTTTGCTTTTTTTAATAAGATTAATGTATTTTAATGCACGTGCCTTGTACAAGTTTATTTGCAGAAAAATTGACCATGGTGCTTCAACATGAGAAAGGAAAACCATGATAATTTGTTCTTTCCAGAATCTTCACAACATAGTTTTTAAAAATAGTCTAAGCTAAATTGTTATCTACAATTGAAATTCGTTTATTTTCTCAACAAAAATGAGAGTACATTCACCATAGAGAATCTGACATCTGGAAGGTGGCAGGTTTGACTTTCTTCTTGTCCTTCTTCTTCTTTGTCTGAACCTAGTAAGACGCGCGCCTTCTAACGATTTGCGGAAAGGTTTTAGCAACAAAATATTTCTATTATAAGTAATTCGGTATAATAAAAAACCCCATAAAAGTTAGGTTCTCACGAGAATATATGCAACATAATTAAACAACTAATCCATGCTATTTTTTTTCTAAACTACGATTTGGCTGCAATAATATCCTTTTTAAATAATATTAGTGTACTATGTTCATGATAATTGAAATGCGTTGAGTGATATACTTGTCCGAAACTTCACAAAAAATGAGAAAATGATGAATCCTCTTAACCTCATTAGACTTGCTTTGCACTTTATTAAAGTTGAATAGCCAAGTATATACCATGGCTCGTCGTGAAAATGTCAAAGGATTCTACCATGGATGCCATGGATGCACTGAAATATTTATATGTTTGGCTTAAGAAACTAATAAAGTTTTGTTCTACTTATGAGCCTTGATATGAATCATCTATCCGGTGGAAATTAAAGTTACTGTCTTTTAAGCTTGTGGAATTTTATTTTTATCGTTAAGAAAGGGAGGTATGGTTTATGATGAAACGTCCTTAGTTATGTGCTCTCCTTTATAATGTAGGGGCTTGTATGACTACGATGGAGATAAAGAGACGCGTGTCTATCTTTTTTTCTTTCCCAATCTAAAATTTTGAAGATTTGATTTTTTAAACTATTTAAGTTAAATGTGGCATTGATGGACTAGTTTGGGACAATAAGGTAAATACAAAGGGTTAATATGATAAAAAATAAATAAAACTGGTAGACTTGTGATAAATTTAACTAAAATTAATATTTTGATAATAAAAAATCATAAATTTGTATAGTTGTGACAAATTTACTTTTAACTAAAAACCTCGAATCAACATTTGTGAGAAATTTATCTTCCTTGGTTTCAATTAAATTTTATTAATATTACGAAAAATTACAACCGGTTTATCTATTACAAATGGATGGTAAAATCCCAAATTGATACTAAAAGTGATTGGTTTTCAATTCAATTTGGGGGTGTGATTGTCATGGGGCAAAAGGGAAATACTGAAAGAGGAGAGGAGGCCATGCAAGAGACTTTTTTTTTGGTTTGTAAGAGACATTTAAAAAAATATATGAAAATAAATAACAAACAATCGGTTCGGGCGAAATTAGACTACCCAAACACCAATTCCATTTGTTGAAATTAAGAATCGGATTAGCATTCCCAGGAACTAAACCAAATTGGCTAGTTTAGTTTGGTTTTGGTAGTTCCCAATTTAGTTGATTTGTTTTGCTCACCTCTAATTGATACACATTTCAACTACAATGTATCATCCAACTTAATAATTTAACAATAAAAATTAATAGAAACCCATATAAGATAAATTTGTTACATGTTTACAAATTTGATATTTTTTGTGATATGTCAAATATTTAGGGTTATATTATAAAATCATATCAGTTTGGAGTTTTTATATTAGTTTTGGAATAAAGCAGCATGAGTGTGGCGGTATAGAATCTTTCGTGACATTAATCCAAAATTAAATACGGAAAATCTAAATATTAAACTTTCATAATGCATGAATACATAATATTTTGAAAGCTCGAAATTCTTTATTTTTCATAAAAGTTTTGAAGATATTGACCGAGACGCGGTGGTGAAAATCTCTGGCAAAAGAAAATCTGACACCTGAAATGTGGCAGGTTGGCTTTCCCTCTTCCTTTTTAATTTTTTAATTTTTTCGGTTGACTAAGGGCAGAAAAAAAAAAAGGGAAAAATTAAATGAAAGGTTGAAAGGTGTCTTTGGGGAAAGCTACTCGTAGACTGCATTGCGATCGTAGAGATTTCATCTTTACGGTCACTCGCCCCAGAAACGAGTGTGGAACACGCGCTCCTTCCATGTGGAGGGAAGCGACGAGGAAAGGAGATCGCGGTTTCCACAAGCGTATATCCCAACTCGCAGTCAGGTACAATAATAGCGGATAATAGTGGACCAGCGCTTCCTAGGAATATCAAGAGAATTTTGAGCTCTCATTTTGATTTTAAAATTCATCACGTTTTTCAAGGAGGCAATTGGCCTGTAGATAAGCATAGTACTTGTAGCCTCCAAGAGGATTAGCTTAGGTTTTGTTCAATGATAAAGTTGGGATTCTAGATTTTAGACATTAATTGACATTCTTGGATGTTTTTAGTTAATTATATATGTAACACCATAATCCATTAAAAATAAATTCAACGTGTACTTTGGAGAGATGAAGGAATAAAAAGAGATTTATGACTAAGCTCGTTTGAAAGAAGTCTTCTTTATACTATGCATCTCTTTTTCGTTGATCATGCATTCAATAAAACCCGAAGAAAATTGAGCGATGCGAGATAATTCTTTTGAGACTTTTTTTTTAATTAGATTACGAGTCTTAAATCTTTGCATGGGTATTTTTTTTAACTTTTATTTTTGTATTTGAAAATTCTCAAAGCAAGATTATGGATAGTACTGACAGAAAGATTTTTTTTATCAAATACAAAATGGTAACTTCAGCACACCCGATATGTAAAAATCAATCTCCTATCATAAAAGCAAATTACTTTAGTAAAAGGGTTCACAATTTGGCGATTCGTTAAGCACAAATAGCTAGCAAAACCAAATTAAGGAAATAAAAAATTACAATTAATCTTTGTTTTTTTCGTGGGCATTAGTTGATTCAGCTTTTAGATGTCAATTGATTTAAAAACTAAATTTCCATTTTGAAATGCCTCGTAGATCAATAAATGGAAAGAATGGCTTAGTTATGGAGGGAAATTTTTTTTTTTTTTTAGTTGTCGAGCATCTGCGTAACATTACGTAATTACTTATGGGATTCAGGAACTATCTTCTTCCGACTATGGCTTCCACTTCTGTGATTCTCTCCGGCCATGGCACCTGTGCAGAGTTTCTATTCAACAAGAAAATAGATATTGGAGATGTATTGACTGTATGGCTGCTGCTGCGACAGGAATTATATCATCTGCATACTTGGAATTATCAAGCACACCCAGTTTTCTCCAACTTCGAACGTGGACAGTGAGTAAGCCCCAGCCCGATATGACAGGAAGACAGCTGCAGATGAACAGTAGTTCAGGCATTCCTAGAATCATCCTGCCTTTCGGTCATTTGCAGAACTGTTTCTTTAGTGATAATTGAGGGAATCATTGATGGACTGGATAGGGAGATCAGTGACTCGAGGCTAGCTTCCATTCTTGCAATACCATGGAGAGAAGGGTTCTTCAATGGTAAAAAGAAAGACAAATCCATTCCTGCAATACCATGGAGAGAAGGGTTCTTCAATGGAAAAAAGAAAGACAAACTCTATTCCTAAGGCACAACAACGTGCATGAGTCGACTTCAATGATCACGACAGAGTGCATCAAAATGCTTCCAGCAGCATTCCTAGGGCACAACAACGTGCATGAGTCGACATCAATGATCACGACGAAGTGCATCAAAATGCTTCCAGCAGCAACCGGTACATCAGTTTTAGATTGCAGGTGGGATAGCAGAGAGGAGCTTCCCTAAATTGATACATGCTGAAAGTAATTGCAGCGCAAACCAAAATTTGACTGGGAGGAAACAGGCAAAACAAGTCACCTCAACCCCAAAATAAGAAGAAAGGCAACATGAAGCGAATGGGGTTAAGAGGCTTAAAACCATGAGTCAAGATGCTCCAAAAATCATGTTGAAAAAGGGGTTTGATTTGAGTTTGCCCACTTAACCTTCGTTAGTGATAACCTATTAGATTTTGTAGGGCCACTACCGACTGTTCCAAAAGTTTAAGTTATTAGATAAAAACGTAGTTTATTATTTAAATATTCTAATGTAACTTGGCTCAAATTTTCAACCAAATTCAATCAGGCAAATTTACTTGTCAAGAGACACATGTTTATATCTGAGATAATGCTCATATTCTTCCCAGTATGCACAGGTAGTGATCAACAAGTCCACATCCTATTTTCAGCAAAAAAGCTCGGCATGGACAAGACAAGATCAGACTGAAGCTCATGAGGACCCTTCTATGTCCCTGGCCCTCAAGGAAACGGTTCTTGTATCGAGTAGCAACAAAACACATTTGCGTTGCAAAGCATCATATTACACGAACACTTCGAAAAATCTATTCTTTTGATGACCTAATGACTAGGATCCCTATGTAGCAGTTCCGTAGAAGCACCCAAATTTAAAGTAGGAAAATTTATCAAAATAGAGGGCCAAAGAAATTCGGGTAAATAGGGAGTGTGAACAGAACCAAACATAAAGTGCAATCTAGCACACTAGACAACCTTTCTACATTGCAAAATCCACACTTGAGAGGCTTTCGGACGCCCACGTTACTCCAATCACAACACATGCAAGAGCAACAACACTCCTCGAGCAAAGGGTAAAACAAGGTACGCACAGATCCTCAAGAAACAGCGACACAAATCTACTTCACTGTAATACCTCAAAACCCCAAGTTTGAAGGCACGACCAAAGAGAGAACACCAGTCTTGGACATGGGCATTACCAAGCCTGGTGCTCAGAGGGAGACGTGTTCATTAGATGTCTACTTATATAGTGTGGAAGGATATTTTTACCAGATATAGATTGTCAAAATTAAGTGATCCATTTTCAAAATATTCCAGAAAAATCTCTTACTATGTCAAAAAGTGTAGGCTAGAAAAATCTTCTTCATATGTCAAATTGAGGACTGAACAAATCTTTGTTGAAGTAAAAACTTGTATGACTAAAAATCTAAAATCGCGGGCATTAAGTTGGTGAAACTTGCCAATAAGTAGGCAAGAGTTCTCAGCCTTGCAGAAGCAGAACAACTAGAAAACCAAATATCTCCTCCTTCCTTTGTAATACAATTAAATAATAAAAGCTTTCCTTTTGTTCCCTTATACTCCCTTGCCGCCACTCTCTTATACACATTCTTGTTGTTTCTTCGCCCAAATCTCCTTTTTTGCCTTTTAATGATGCATCGACTAAAAATTAGGTGTCAATACTATCAATCTATGCAATTTTAGTTACAAGATTATATCAAAAGTTATGGCTAATCGGTTAAAGCTATGGCTCCTAGAGGTGATAGAATAGGAGCAAAATGCCTTCATTAGTGGAAGACAAATTCAAGACAACATCTTCATAGTCCAAGATGTGCTGCACCGGTTTAGGATAAGGAAAAAAAGGAAGTTTCAAGTGGTCCTAAAAATAGACATGCAGAAGGCATTTAATCGAGTTGAGTGTGATTTTCTCTGTCAATGTATGGCAAAGATGGGTTTCAGTGATCATTGGGTTTCCTTGGTCAAAACTTGCATCTCCACCGTCACATTCAACATAATAGTTAACGGAGAAACTCTCCAAGAATTTAAACCAACTCGAGGCATCAGGCAAGGAAACCCCCTCTCTCCCTACCTATTCATTATTATGACTAATGCTCTGTCTATGCTTATACACAAGGCATTAGGGAAGGCAAACTGAAGGGAATTACATTGAATAGAAACTGCCCTACACTCTCTCATCTACATTTTGCAAATGATGCTATATTTTTATTTTTTTGGATGGCACTAGAAAGGAATGTTAAAACTTAGCACGTGTCAGGCCTGGAAGGGCTAGTACAAACACCTAAAGGTAGGTGAATAGGTGTTAAAAGAAATTTTTGCAAGAATGTTTGTAAAAAAAAAAAAAAAACTTTTTTGTTGAAACAGAGTCTGAAAGCCAATGAACTTTAGTAAGTTTTAAATCTCTAACGAATAAACAAAATTACGAATAATTATAGGAGTTTAGGGAAGAGAATAAAGACACAAGGTTTATAGTGGTTCGGCTTAGATCAAGCCTACATCCACTCTTCAATGCTAACAGCCTATTGGTTGAATTCCACTATGAATAAAAATAGATTTTATAGTCATGCAATCTCGACTTCACAACACAGAGACTACTACACTCTTCCGAAGTCTCACAAATGTTTGCTCTCTCTCTTGAGTACAATTTGAGCTTCAGCAAATGAAACAAAAAAGAACTAGGAAGCTTCAAATTTTGAAAATTTTCTTTCACGCACGCTTTACTCCATACAATTAGATAGTCCGCCTTAAATACTCCTTCATGCCTTTACAACCGTTGGCACTTTCCAAATGAGTTTTTCCAATCTACTCATTGGATAGAAGCAATCAAGGAGATCTCGAGTCGTTTTAAAATGTGGTAAAAGCCCGTCAATCCTATTTGCCCATACAATCAGGATCTTGGTTTCCATAAGTGGAACCTTCTAAGTTTGTTTGCCTTTCAAAAGATTTGATTATCAGAATTGATTCCAATAAGGATAATCAATCATATAAGTGCTATATTCAGCCATAAAGTCATCAATGAGTCATTTGAATCGAAACCTTGAAGAAACAAAGATAATCTCCCATTTGAATAAGTCTTCATCTTTTAGTGTTGTTCAGTCTGGAATCTATTAGTGTGAATAGACTTTGATCCTAAAGTCTACCTGTCTTCAGACTTTGACTTTAAAGTCTTGGAGTATTCATACTAGACTAAGGAAATGTTTTGTCAACTTCTAAACAGTAAATGAGTTTTCTCTAACAAGACCAAGCCATCAACTTGCACATATTAGGTATATTCTTTAGTATTTGCTGTCCATAGCATTTAAGGAGGAGTATGGCAAAAGAATTACGGGTTCCCATCATTGAAAAAACAGGGAAATACCTAGGAATCCCATTGGATTGGGGTAAATCAAAGAAAAGCATTTTCGCGTGGATCCTAGCACGGGTTAACATGAAACTCAAAGGGTGGAAAAAAAAAAAACCTTATAACAAGAGCAGGGAAGGAGGTACTAATCAAAATGGTGGTGCAAGCACTACCTTGGTATACTATGTCAATCTTCAAAATCTTGGTGTTGATTTATCGAGCAATAGAACATAAGAAAGTGACATTCTAGTGGAGGAGTAGTCAAAAGAAGACTGGCTTCCATTGGAAGAGATGGGAGGTGTTGAAAATCAGAAAACATTGTGGAGGCCTTGGTTTTAAAGACCTAATCACTTTCAATAAGGCAATGCTGGTTAAGCAAGCTTGGAGGCTCATACAAGATCCTTCAACCTTATGGGAAAAAGTGCTGAAAGGTTTATGCTATCCCTCCGAAGTATTTCTTAAGGCACAAAAAGGATCTAAACCATCTTGGGGTTGGCAGAGTCTACTCTTTGAGGGAAGTTTTGGAGCAGCAACTCACCTAGTCTGTGGGAGATGGGGAGTATATCAAGGTCAAAGAAGACAAATGGCTGAAAAGGGGGTATATTGGCAGTCCTATAAACCTAGACGAACCTCACTACATGGTTGAACTAATCGACCCAGCATCCAGATAGTGGAATAAGCAAAATATGTCTACCCTATTTGATGAAGCTCTAGTCAACGGAATTCTTGCGACCCCCTAAACCCAACCACGATGAAAGATAAGCTCATGTGGGACAAGACCAGCTTAGGAATATATATGGTGAAGAGCAATTATAAAACCATTCACAACGTAGAGACACACATCAACAAAACCCGGGCGTCCTCATCTTACCAATGTCCCAAGAAGCTATGGAATATGATTTGGCATCTAAACATTCCACCAAAAATAAAAATCTTCGCATGGAGCTTATGTATAAACGCTTTACCAACATAGGAAAATCTATACAAGCGAAAGATGGTACTTGATCCTCTATGCCCCATCTGTCGCTAAACACTAGAGACACCGAAGCACCTCTTTCTACTCTGCAAATGGACATAACAAATCTGGTCAAACCCAATACTGAGGCTATCTACCTCTCCTCAGGAAGCTACACGAATAGAAAAATGGTTGTTTGAGGCCTTCAACGCACGTGAAGACCACTAGACATAGGAACTGATCGGTGGTAATCTATGGCAGATCTGAAAATAGCGCAACACAAGGGTCTTTAGAGGGGATCAATTGAGACCGACAAACCATAATTGAAGAGGCAAAGGTTAAGAGGAGGCTATTTGATAGATGGAACTCGAAAACATCATATCGGGGACAAAGAACCAAATCTGTACCTGCGAGATGGAGTCTTCCAGAGCATGGCAAGCTAACATACAACATAGATGGTTCCTAGTTGAATGAACGGAGATCCGACATGATGGCGGGTGTGTGTCAGAACTCAAAGGGCATCATCATACACAAATTTGTAGAAGAGATCAATGTCGATTCAGCCTTCCAGTTAGAAACCCTAGCTCTCAACACTATGGTGATGTGACTTGTGGAACGAAGGAAGTACACATCTCAAACTGGGTAACTGAAGTACAAACTAACTGTATGGAAAAAAAGAAGAAGTACAAACTGACTGCTTATTTTTGGTGGAACTGGTGATGGGCTGAGCGGCAAGTCCATGGACAGAGCAATGGATCATTGAAGAATGTAGGGCTATGTTGGGCCAACTTCTAAGGGCCCAAGTCACCTATGTGCCAAGAGAGGCCAACCAACCCGCTGACTGGATAGCCAAAGCTCACAAGGACGAATCACTAACGAAATATTGACTACGTGACCCCCCTCGCCCAT
This sequence comes from Eucalyptus sideroxylon, assembly GCA_014182405.2. NCBI lineage: Eukaryota > Viridiplantae > Streptophyta > Magnoliopsida > Myrtales > Myrtaceae > Eucalyptus > Eucalyptus sideroxylon. The sequence goes on along the minus strand of CM024555.2, from coordinate 50,078,944 downwards.
TGTGGAATTTATTATGTATTGACTCTGGATTAAGTTGTGGAACAGCTATGAGTTAGTAATGAAATTATCCTTTCGACCAAGAAAAAAAAGTTAAATGTGGGACTACTCGATAAGAGATTATTTCTTATCTCTTTTTCTTTCTTTTTTGGTTTCTTCATTCTCTGTTTTCTCCCTTATGGATGAAATTAATGTCCCTCTTTTTTTTTTTTTTTTTTTTTTTTAAGAATTAGTGTATTTAGCAGATAACCATCTAGTTATTGTTTTGATGAGCTACTCGTTTATTTTTTTCTTTATTTTGCACCAGAAAACTATTATTCTAAATTTAAGCTAAGTACAAATAAGAGCGAAAAGATTCATCTACTTGTTTTAATGAATGCATTTGGTTCTATAATAACTTTAATGTTTGTCATTACAATATGGTCTGTATATTTTGACTACTTGACTTTTATTTTATTCATGGAATTCGATAGTTTTATTTATTTTTAGGGCATTACTGAAATATTTTTAAAAGATGTTTTACATAAAAAATAAAAATAAAAAACAAAGTTAATACATCAAAAAGTCTAAACATCTATTGTTATAATGCAAATCCAAAGAAAAATGCTTCCTAAAACATTATTACATGAAAAATTATCTTTGGCTTCATTACATGGAATAATGAGAAATATTATGTCGATTACGATAATTATCTTCCTATAGCAACCAAGAAGAACATGTTTGTCTCTCTTTAACCTTCTAATAAAGACAACATAACCTTAAGCAAAAAAAATGTCTTCGCACACTACTCGAAAGATCCTCTCGTGTTAGAAAATTACTAGGTTCAATTTCAAATAAACTTGTTGAGATGATTGATTGTTCAACTCTATTCACATTTCTATAAATAGAAATATATGAGCAATACATACTTCACGGACTCTACTGCCTACTCGTGGGGCTGTTGGATGCCGCGAGACTCTACTTTTTCAATTTTTGCCTTTAAGACAATAATATATTTCTTTTCTGGGTTTGATCAAGACAATAATACTCACTAAATAGGAAGATAATACATTATCGTTTTATTACATTTGGGAAGTAAACGATTACCTAAGAAAAACGTAAATAGAGTAGCTCATCTGCAACGAATGCAGTAAGATCGAGTTCATCCCCTTCCTCGCTTTTGTCAATCAAACTGCAAAAGGTCACAGCTAGAAGAAGATCAAAGCATCGTCCCACATTAAGTATTCATGATATAAAAAAGAAGGGGAATATTGCTTCAAATGGAATACTTTCATTTCTTCTCGTAAAATAAATGAAGTCAAAAGAGTTGTTTTCTGATGTTTAAGTACAACTCATTTCAAATAGAAGCTGTCATTCTTTTTTCATGCTGTAATTATTTTTTATAAAAGAAAATCATTTCACTAGGTGTAATTTTTTTAAGTCCCTATATTTGTAATTTTTCTTAAACTTTATAGTTGTAATGTAGAGAAGATCTGCTGCAAGTCAACTGGATTCTCCGGAGGATGTTTTGTTGTTCTTATGCTTATTTATCCATTTATTTTTATTAATTAATAGCTACAAGAACAGATAAATACACGGAGAATGAGCACTTTCAGCGTCAGCTTTTGTAGAATAACTCTCAACATTTTAGAGTAAGAATAATGAATTAAGAAAGTATATAATGGGACTTACATACTAGACAATTGAGTTTGTGGGCTTGTTTAAATAACAAAGAAAATTGTGTCAATTTACATGGATCATCAAAGTTTTCATTGCATGCCTCTTATCAAACTCTTGAAGAAAAAAGCTCAGAAATTAGAAGCATCATTTGGGGCAGAAGGCCATATATCATTCCAACTTTTATGCTTGAATATGATTTAAGATTTTATGCAAAACTTTCCAACTTTTATTTTGTATTTAACTATTTTTCCCATGCCTCTCATATTAATTGAATAATTCCACTAAATTTGGCAGTTCTCTCATCTTACGATTGAACAATTGCCGAGACAAAAGGCTTTAGTTCATATAGGCCTCGTGATAATCTCCTTTTTTCTATAGTTGTCAAATGGCTGACAAGTGAGTCGAAAGAAAGGAGCAAAAGATTACCCTTTTCACAAAATTGGAGGATAATGCAAAATTTAAGAAGCTGAGGGACAATTTATATCTATAAATACCTCAAAAATTCGACACCGAAAACATGGTTAATGTCAAACGATAGAGAGCAAAACCAAGTGGCTTAGTTTTATAATCAAAAGTCATTACGCGGATAAGAATTAAGAGAAATGCTCTTCTACACACGACACATAGCTCATTTAGTGGCAGACCCCATTTCTCTTTACTTTCTTTCTTAATCCTTTTCCTCTTTTTTTTTTTTTTTTTTAGGAGTTTCAAAAATGCGTATGGGATGTTCGCAGATCTTGCGTGTGTGGAGTGAAGAAAATGGGGGGGAGACGGCGAATCTATACTGCTGAGAAGGATGATGAGGGTTCTGGGGGATGCATGTGTTTAATTAGGAGAGAGAATGTTAGGTGGATCGGTGAGAGGAAGGGACGAATAATTGAAGGTATGGTTTAAAAAAGAGAGTTCAAATCAAAGTGGAATTTCTAATTAGGGGTTCAAGCTTACTAGGATGAGAGAAAAAGACTGGGACTGCTAGGTTTCGTGTCATCTCTGGCGTCAATTATTTACGCCATGTCCGTAAATGTGCGAACACAGAAAAGCAAGGTTCCTTGTCGGAACATACTATTCTGAGGGTCAAAATAAGAACTTCACTTCAATTAATCTTTTCCGCTTACACGACTATGATTTTGCGTTTATGCTTGCTTGAAAGTCCGTTCACATTGATTGTTACATTGATTCTTGAGAAACAATCAATGAACGCATTGGCTCAGTATGGTTGTGGTCTCCAAGAAGATTGAATGAAACATAGCCGCAGAATAATTGTTTCAGAATTGTAATGTCATCAGCCGGCCTTGACAACTAGATGCTTGCTAAAACTTGGCTTGTAAAATTTCATTATATAGCTTTATCTAATAATATATTTTCGTCCAATCCCACGACCGCTAGATGTTGGCAGAAACCTCAGTCAAGGTTTTAGATCTGATGTTCCTATTGATGTAGACAAGCTCTCAATTTGTTGGGAGTGTTCTGAACCTTAAGAAGCATGAAAAGAGAGGCGAAGTGTTGATGTCTGTCCACAAAAAGTTCTCTCTTCACATGCGCTGATGTTTCCAAGATAATGAATTCAAGGTTAGGGAGCAAGTGGGTCCTTGTGTTCCTCCACGTATGGAACATTGAGAGTGAGAGACGGTATCTTTTTGCCGGTGTGAAGTTTTTGACCATCATTCAAGACGAGTATAAATAAGCTCCTTCTCCCCAACTCTTTCTCATCGAAATCAAAACACCAAGAAGCAAGGCCAAAGTCTCTCTCCCTCTCTCTCTGTTCCTCTCCCCCTCAGAGTAGAACTTACGATGGTTTATGAAACAGACAGTGATGTTCCCGTGACATTCCCAGTGATTGATATCAGCCTTCTGTCCTCAGAAGATGAACTTCAGAAACTCAGATCAATTCTCAGCTCTTGTGGATGCTTCCAGGTTTCTATCTCTGCAATATGTTTCGGCCGATTTTCCCTTTTTCAGCTTTTTTGGTTTTTTTTTTGGGGCTACATAATACAAACTTTTTACTGAAACCTGGTTCTTTTCAGTGATGGTTGCTCCTTTTTCGGCTTCTCTATATTTTAGTGCAGAGGGAAAAAAAGCTTCTCTACTTTGGGGGGCTAATTCCTGTTGGTTTACTTCATATTGCTATACAATGACTTATAAATTGTAGTCTGACTGCTTAACATTTAAAACAAATAGTTGCATGGTCGTTGCATGCTCAGGAAGTCTTGAGTTAGATTTCCCACACCCTCTTTCGCCCATTATTGAGTTTCCATGGTTCTCATTTTCTTATGCGAACAAATTGTCGAGATATGTTTTCATCAATATTAGGTTTTGGCAGTTGTTTTTCCCCCATAAAAATATGCTAGAGCCTTCAAGTTGAACATAGTTTCCTAAATTTCAGGCCACTGGACACGGAATATCAGTTGAATGTCTTGACAAAGTGCGTGAAGTTGCTCAACAGTTCTTTGCATTGCCAGTTGAAGAGAAACAGAAATATTCACGATCTCCAAATGAGGCTTATGGTTATGGAAATGACTTGGTTGTATCTGATAACCAAGCTGAAACCTGTTGCTACCGCTTGTTACTTAGAGTATTTCCCGAAGATCAAAGGAGGATGAATCTTTGGCCTGAAAATCCTGCCGATTTTGGGTATGTTTACATGCAATTGCCAAATTTCTGCTTCATGTACCCAAGTTGCAGTCGTATATACTCACGGAAAATGAAAAGCTGCTGTTTCTCTATGGGAATTCCTTGCTAATTCAACATGATTTCACAAGAACAGCACCATCCAAAAATATTGTTTTGAAAGAAGTGATCATGTGGTTCCATTAAATTAGAGATGCACAAAGAATAACCTACCCAAAAAGTCTCGAGATATAAGATGCGAAATCTGCAAGCATAACAGCAATAGCATGATTTGGCACAACTGCTTAATTCCATTATGATGTTATATACAGTGATTTGAATGTGTTCATTCTTTCTTCTATTTCTTATTGACAGTAAAACCTTGCATGAGTATGCTCTCAAGATAAGATCAGTGATGAATGATCTTTCTAAGGCGATGGCCAGGTCACTTGAGTTAGAAGAGAACAGCTTCTTGAACCAGTTTGGAGACCAGCCAGTTTTGGAAACAAGGATCAACTTCTACCCGCCGTGCTCCAGGGCTGAAGTTCTGGGCGTCAAACCTCATTTAGACAGATCCACAGTCACAATTCTTTTGCAAGACAAAGAGGTGGAAGGCCTCCAAGTCCTGACAGATGGCGAGTGGCACACAGTTCCCGTTATTCCCCATGCTCTCGTCATCAATCTGGGCGGTCTGATGCAGGTATGCATTCTGCATCCATGTAACAAAAACATCCGGAAAGTTACATCAGTAGGGTCTAAAAACGCTAACCTAGGCGTATGCAACAATGGACATCATTTGAGCAACTATATGCTTTACTTTCTGTGGAAGTGATTGTCGCTCTATTTATTCATTTGATTAAATATAGGCATAGAATCCGTTAAACGATCAGCCCATAAGTATTAATTAGTTTGACCTAGCATATACACATGTTGCGCAAGCTCTCTTACATATCAGTCTTTAGTATGTCAATGGATATGATTGGCGACTATATTTGCAGATAATGACAAATGGAATGTTCAAGAGCCCCTTGCACAGGGTATTGACAAACGGGAACAAGTTGAGAATGTCGGTCGCTATGCTTGATGAGCCAGAAGCAGAGAAAGAGATCGGACCGCTCGATCAATTAGTCCACCACAGTAGCCCAAGGTTGTATAGAAGTGTCAGGAACTTTGCTGCTTTCAACTACGAGTGCTTCCAGAAAGGAAAGAATTCGCTCGAGGAACTGAAAATTTGACTTATTCCAGAATTTGCTGTATAGGACGCATGTTAGTGTCCATGGCATGAAATTGAGTGCTAGTTTTATACCCTAAATAAGTGAAAGGAGTGCGAAACGTGTACGCAAGAAACTCAGTATGGTTGTGGTTTTCAAGTAGATTGAAATAAATATAGCTACAGAATAAGCGTTTTAGAATTGTAATGTCATCAATCATTGTTATCAATTTATGCAGTAACATGACTTGAGACAACAGACCAATTTTGATAACTAGATGCTCACTAAAATATGTCTCGTAAAATTTTGTAAGATTAAGTTATAATCCTCCCGTCCCACGGCTGATTGATGTCAGCAAAAACCTCATTCAAGGTTTTGATCCCTGATGTATTTTCTATTGATGTGGACAAGCTCTCGATTTGCTGGTAGAGTTCAGAAAATGTTGAATTGTTTACCCTTTTTTGTGTAAAATTCTATAGTCCCATGGAAAGCAAGAAATGCCAGGCTGTAAAAAGTCTTCGGCGGTGGCTGAATTTTGTCGAGAAGTGCTGCTTGACAACACCGCGAACATCCAATGTCAGTCAATATTGGCTGAGAAAATCTTGAATAGCAAATGACTGTCTAGTTGTTATCTAAATGTCTAAGTCGGTCAACAAAGAGGTGGTAATGCATGCTTATAAATATACTTATAAATAAGCTTCTTGTATCATCCATGTAAGTGAAAAGCTGCTCTCATCAGCCTAGACAATGGTGACCCTCACTCAAGGCCGATGACCTTGAGGCTCGATGATGGCTAGGGGAGAGAAAAACCGAAAAAGAAGAAAGAAAAGAAAGGAAGAGAAAAGAAAATTAAAAATTTAAGAAGAAAAATAGAAGATAAGAGAAAAAGGAAAAACAAAAGAAAAAGAAAAATTCTAAAAAAGTACTATTAAAAATTATTTATGTCAATGTTGATCGTGCTATGTAAGATGGCTGATGTCCACGTTAGTGATTCCCGTCTCGCTTTGCTTGAAACTCTATTTGGGGGATGTATGGGTTTAACTAGATGAGAGAATGTTAGTTGGATCAGTGCTTTTAAGAAGGCGAATTCAAATGAAAGTAGGATTTACGAGGTCAAGCTTACTCGGACGAAGGAAAAATGGGCGAACGCAGAAAAGCAAGGTCATTCGACATGGCCTTGTTTCGTTTATGATGTACATATTAATTGTCGGGCTGCCGGTCGGGCTGCCGGTCAACATTCAAAGTTCATGATGATGATCTTGCATTTATGATCGCCTAAAAGTCCATCCACATCGATTGTTCAAAATTGTAATGACTCACAACTTACGAGACGAAAGGCCAACCTTGACTACTAGATGCTCGCTAAAATTTGCCTCATAAAGCTTTATCAAATTATAAATTTACGGCGCGGCTGTCGGCTGCAAGCCGGTTCCTCCAATACCAAAAGAAAAAAAAATTATAAATTTTTGTCCCGTCCTATGACCACTAGATGCCAACAAAAGCCTCGTTTAAGGTTTTAATCCCTGATGTATTTTCTAATGATGTAGACAAGCTCTCAATTTTGCTAGGAGTGTTTTTGTTGCGGAAAATGAGCGATCGAACAATAAATGAACAGAACAAGAAAATAATTCAAACACTACATTTACATGGTTTGATTGTAGTGTCCACAGGAAGAGCATCAATAAATTCCACTATAAATTAAGTAATATAACAAAAATTACAATCACATTTAAGTCACTCAAACATTCTAAATATTTTTCATGTCCCAATTATATCTAATAACTCATGCAGTATTTAGATTCACAATTCTTCGTGAAATAATCCTGCGAAGACCTCTGTGTGAGCCTTTAATGAGAAAAAGAAGTAGCTGATTGGAGAGATCCACCTTGATATGCAAATAGAGCTGGTAGTTTTCAATATCCCCTTTCAAGAGATAGACATCCCCACCACATTTGATTTTCTGCTAAGTCATCCCTAGATACATACTGATGAAGCTGTACCATCAAGTCTCCATCAAAGTGTGAAGTTTGTGGTTAAAAGGAAGCTTGTCACTGTCTAAGGTAAGGAAGACTGTCAAATTTATCGTGAGACTATTATTCCTTATGTTAAGCTAGATTTCAAACTCAAATCAAGTTACCACTCATTTAAGTTGGTGTCCATAATATATGTTTCTCAATGTTCATCTCCACCAACTCCAAAAATTTCAAATGTTGTTGTTATGGGGAAAAGGGTGATGGTTGAAAATGGCTTTGTTCCTGACTATGGTCTTGGAAGAAGGAGTCAAGGCATTCAAAACCCTATTAAAGCCCCTTAGAGGTCCCGTTTTGTTGGATTAGAGTACCATGGAAGAGATTGAGAAAGTCCTAGAAGACGGAGACAGATAAGGCAAGAATTACCACCTAAGCAAGGGCAAATGAGGCAAGACTCACTACCTCCTACCTTTTGTGAGACGTTCCTTGTCCCTGCTAGAATGATGCGGGATGGGGGGGGGGGGAAGTGATAGACACCCTAGGATAACCAAGTGGCAAATATGATTACTATGTAAAGTATTCAGCTCCCTCTAGTTTTTACATTAATCCTTGGGATATTATCCCAATTGGATGGGGTGGCATGGATGATCCAGCACCTCCAAAATGCGATGTAACGATGTACAAAAATGTATCTATACTAACATGACATGGAATGTGCAACCTAATATGCAAACTATATGTCATGTGATTTTACTTACGTGACCTAATCTAATGACGAGCAGATGTTAATGCAACTATTCTAATATGTCACATGTTTAAATGATCCTAAGCATGCAATGACTAAATGAAGTGCAAGGGATGACCTAATTCTACATGACACGCATGATATTTGTTATGTTTTCTTTTCTTTTTAATTAAGAATTCGAAATTAAAATCACCCAATAATTAAACATGCAATTTTAATTAAGGAAAAGGAAATCTAACATCAAAAAGCAATGTTTTTGGTTTTTTTTTTTTTGAAAATTCGGAATAAATAAATAACCTAATTCAAACATGAAAACTAGCCCAAAACAAGCAATATTCTAGCAAGAATCAAATCTAATTCTTATGTTATTTATATCAATAAGGACACAAAATATACCAATGATCATATTTAAGTGATTATGAATATTGATAGAAGGCTTATCTGATCAAATTTGGAAATTGGTAAATCAACAATTGTATCCAAATGATTATGGATAAGATGGAATATTTTCCGTACCCTGAGCATTGTATCTTGTAAAGTTTTCTAACTTGTAGGATTTTGTGGATATTACATTATTTAAATAAATATATAATAGAATATTCGAATAACCAACAGAATATGTCTAATATATCAAAATACACGAATCATCCAAATAAGGCAGTAAAATATGTAGGATATACTAAAGATAAGCATCTAACCTAATTTGAGGATACTCTTTCCAAATTTGGATCAAGTGCAATCGGCTCCATAGTGGGACGGCGACTGGTGAGAGGCAGCTAGTGGTGACAGACTGTGGGCGACTCGCGGCTGGTCGTCAACGACAGCAGTGATGCTCGTCGCGGCGTGGGGCACGATTCAATTGGGAGTGCTGCAACTAATGAGCGCTCGAGAAGACTAGCTAATTACCGCGTCAGGATTTTGCCATCTGGTTTATTCTTGCCTGTGGATGATTCCAAGTGCGCTCCTTCAGGACTTCTTCACCACCTCATTCACGGATCACACCTGCTCATAAAAGGGAATTCTTCTTCTTCTTCTTCTTCAGGGAAACTCGACCTGGCTGCAGTTTTATTATCGGATCAGTAGCTTCATTGCCTCCTCAGCTCAGTTTGATACGGACTAGCTTTAGGTGAGGCAGCAGCTGGGAGGATTGGAACGGCTCGTCATCACTGGTGCCGTCACGGGCGGAAGCAATAAGCAGCGACGAGGGCAATGGATAGTCGTCGTCGTGAGGCAATAAGTCTGCTGTCATCGAGCTCGGCAAGGCAACGAACGACAGCAACGATGATACGGCAAGGCGTGAGGTCCCTCTTACTCTCTTCTCTCTCTCACGTATTTTCAATTCGTCTTTATTGCCTCCAAGAAAAGAGAGTCCCGTCTATCCTTTTATAAGTGAAGAAGTCAGAAGATTTCTCAATTTTTACTTTCCTTTTGTGCAAGCAAAAGAAATGGTTCTCAAGAGTTGGATGAATTGTTCTGGAAAAGAAATTCCATTTTTGAGTGATGCCAAAACCTTCTCTTGCCCTTCTTTCACTTGTTTTCTCCACACGCTCGTACTTATCGACTCAATTAAATATTTTTTTCTTCTCTTTCTTTATTTTTATATTTGCCCATACTAGATCATGGACCGAATATGATGCCATGATTACATAAGAAGATAATATATGCTCAAGATTTTAATTTTTTTTCTTCCATCGGCAAAAATATTGATCCAGCACTTGGATTTTGCTTAAGCCCATTGTGTGAGTGGGCTCCTTGATGGCCGAGTCTTCATTCGCCCATTAAACACATGTCGGGGAGATCGGAGATAGAGAGGGAGAGATTGGGGGCAGTGCACTCGTCGGCAGCCTCCCCGAGCACCAGCCAGATCACAACCTTCGACTTGGTCATCAAGTGGCCATTGTTGGGGTCGGGGTCAGGGTTGGAGCCACAGCCGTTGAGCATGGGGGCTATCGAGGATGGCGACTGGCCCAAAGTGAGCGCCGTTTATCTTCTCTCTCTCTCTCTCTCTCTCTCAATTTGGGGATTTAGGGTTTTGAATTGGGGGAGACACCAAACGGCGTCATTCTGTTGTTTAAATGCTGACTATACTCTTCGAGAGCCACATTAGCTTCAAAATTTTATAAAAAAGTGCCACGTCGGATTTTCAACCAACCAGATTGGAGTTGGCACTAAAATGATCGTTTTTCAAAATTTTTGGCACTTAAGTGATCCAAAATAAACTTTTGGCACTAATAGTGTACTTACCTCAAAAGAGTCCTCTTGACTCATTGACTCCCCAACCAAAATGTGATGGTGCTTTACATGTAGGGTTGTAAAAAAAAAAAAAAAAAAATCTGGATTGACCTTGCTTTGGATAGTTGCATTGCAATGGGCGAGCTGTAAAATAGATGAAAAAACGAGAGGCAATGGTGGCAAGTGTGGAAATAGCAAGATGAGAGGTGACAATGAGCTAGGTTGCGTTCTTGTGTTGTCAATGGTTAGGCCATGTCGATTCGATCAAACAATGTTGAGTTAACTCTGCAATAAATAAAAAAAATTGGCATGTTGGATTTTCGGACAACTCAAATCGATGATGACACTAAAGTGATCGTTTTTTTTTCAAAGATAGCACTCAAATGGCGATTGAAAAGTTTTGGCACTCATGTGAGCAACATACGAAAACTATGGCACTTCTAGTGTCATTTTCCTCATTATTGGTGATTTTAGTCGAAGGGTTCCAGCCCAATTTCTTTTTATGTCATCTCTTCCACCTCTCTTGGTAGAGGCTTTTAAAGGGATCAGTTAGATTCTTGCTTGAGCTCATGTAGACAATTGTTATGGTACTATCTGGAATCAATTGTCTTGCATACTCATATCTTAAATCAATATATCTAGACTTGCCATTATAAGTGCTACTATAACCTCTTTGCTAAAATAGTCTAACTATCACAATGGATAGAAATTTCTAATTACCGTTTGCATAAGACTAAACTATAATTTAATGTCCGACAACAAATTTCTAATTAATTCAGCCACTTTCATAATTGGTGCTAAAGCAATGAATTTAGATTCCATCTTTGAATGAGCTATACATGTTTGTTTCTTACTCGCCCATGATACATGCACATCCACCTAATGTGAAAATTCATCCATAAGTGAATTGATTATCTCTCATACTTATAAGCCAACTAACATCAGTATATCCTTTTAATATAGTAAAATAATCATTATGGATCCCAAATTTCTACTTCTCTTAAGATAACAAAAAATTTCGGAAGTAGCATTCCAATGTTCTATACTTGGATTACTAGTATATCTACTCAACTTACATAGGGAAAAAACAATATAAGATCTAGTACAATGCATTGCATACATTATAAACCATACAATACTTGCATATTTGAGTTGTGCTATTGCTCTACCAATACGGTGATTTAATTTAATACTAAATCAAATGGAGTACTCACTTCTTCAAAATTAAGATGTTTAACTTTATCTAACATTTTTCAAACGTAAAGATTATGGCTCAAAGAATAACCTCTACTAATTTTTCTAACTTTAATACCCAAGATAGTATGTACTAGACCCAAATTTTTCATTTTCAATATAGAAGTTAGATACTTCTTAGTCTTAATAACTCCAGTAATATTAGATCACAAAAGAAGCATATGATCAACATATAAACAAACTAAAACACTATAATCTTTAGTGAATTTAGAATAAATCTGAGTCAAATGTTTCATATCAATGCTTAAGTGCTTGCTTAAGCCCATAAAGAGATTTAACCAATTTAAATACTTTCCTTTCATTTCTAGAAAGAAAAAATTCTCTAGTTATTCCTTGTAAATTTCCTTATTTAAGTCTCTATTTAAGAATACGATTTTACATCCATTTGATGAAAACAGAGATGATAAATGGATGCTAATGCAAAAAGAATTCCAAGAGACGTTACATGTGCTACAAAAGCATGTATATCAAAATAATCTATTCTAGCTTTTTTTAAATCTACATTTAAGAATACAATTTTGACATCTATTTGATGAATGCAAATATGATAAATAGATTCTAATGCAAAAAGAATTCCAATGGACATTATGTATGCTACAGGATTATGTGTACTAAACTAGTATATTCCTTCATTTTGCTTATATCCCTTGGCTACTAATCTAGCCTTAAAAGCTTGGATAGAATTATCAGAATTATATTTTCTCCTAAAAAAAATTGCACCTAATAGGTTTAAATTGGTTTGGTAAATCTATTAATATCCAAGTATTATTGGGCATAATTAGGTCCATTTCATCATTTATAACTTCTTTATAAAAAGAAGCATCTCTAGAAGACATATCATCACTAAAAATTTTATGATCATCTTCTAGATTTAATACTAAAAGATATTTATTTACTACGTTCTTACTTTTGTCTCCTTTAATAAGGAAAACATGAGTACTAATATTTAGACCTAAATCTTTTGGTTTTCTTGCTCTAGTGCTTCTCCAAGATTTAGTCGTGTCTTTGGAATCATATGTTTCTTTCTCACAAGAATCTACTTGTGATTCTATAAGTTTTAATTAATTGTATCTTGTTTTTTTAACATTATTCTTCATAATTTCAAAACTAGCAGAATATTTATTCTCAAGGAAATCAATATCTCTTGATTTTACAATGACATTGGACTCTAAATCAAGGAGCCTATAAGTTATATTGTTTTGAACCATGCAAGAAAAACACTTTTAATAGCTCTAAGGTCAAGTTTGGTTCTCTTAGGATCCGGTACTCTTTAATATGCTAAACACCTCCCACGCTTTAAGATAGATAAGTTTGGTTTTCTATGTTTCCACAATTCATGATGGTTGATGTTATTTCTCTGAGATGATATCCTATTATGAATATAATAAGTAAACTACACCTCTCCCACAAACTTAATTGGTGGCTTTGAATTTTGCTTTTTATGGTTGAAAGCTTTGAATTTGAAAGCATATAATTAACCACTTCTCTTAAAGACCTATTCTTTCTTTTAGTCAAACCATTTTGTTGTGGAGTGTATGGCGCTAAAACTTGATGAATAATACAATGTTCTTCACAAACAAGATGAAAAATTATTTAAGAAATATTCTCCACTTCTATCTGAACATTAAACTTTAACTTTCTTTTCTAATTGATTTTCTATTTCAGCCTTATATTTCTTAAATATGGTCAATGTTTCATCTTTTGATCCTAGAAGATAACCATACAATCATCCACAAATAATAAAATACCTTTTGCCACTGCGCATTAACATGCCATTGCATTTAAATTTGTTACTAACACTAGGAAATGACTTATTATTACTACTACTACTACTACTACTACTACTACTACTCAGTTGATACATTCCATCACTAGTATAACTCATTCCAACAAAAAGATCATTCTTTGACGAGATAATCTTCTCAGATTCAAACAAAAATCGAAATCCCCCTTTACAAAGTAAACCAACAAAAACTAAGTGTTTCCTAATTTTTGGTACAAGTAACACATTAAGAAGGGTAACCTCCTTTCTAGAAGTAAAATCTGTCTCCATCGTGCCTTTGCTACCAACCTTTGCAATTGTATTATTTCCCATCTAGACTTTTTAAAATTTTGCATCAATAGCATCTTCAAAATGCTTAGACGTCAATTGGTCCTTGCATATATGGACTATTGCACCAAAATTTAACCACCAACTAGATTCAATGGAAGTAACATTGATTTCAAAACTCATGGCCACAGAATCATTAATTTTTTCTAGAAATATTCATGTTTGAAAACATGATTATAATCATGGCCACGAAATTCTCTTCGACCATATTAAGCATCTGCCTTCACCATTGACGTGTTCTTGTCGTTGGATATGTTCTTGTGGTGCATGCACTCTTTTGCATAGTGTTCCACTTTGCCACAAACAGGCCACAATTTTTCTCCTTCTATGTCCTCTTAAATTTCTATCCTTTCTTAACCTTCAAGTTTTGGTGGTTTTTGGATTGAAATCCATTACCCTCCACAACATTCACCTTGGTATCATATTAGAATTACCATGTAAATTTTGTTGGAAAAAACTCATTTGATGTTTTGAAGTTGACAAAACTTATACAAAGTCTATTTTGAATATTTCTAGATTTCTGTGTCAAAATTTGAAGACTGCCAGACTTTAGTGTCAAAGTCTGTTCTACATTAGAAATTTATCCACTCTGACTAATTCCAGATTGAACGTAATGAAGAATGAAGATGAAATCAGACTTAGGACTATCTTCATTTCTTCAAAGCTTCGGTTTTTACAGGATACAAGGCTTTCTAGTTGGGAATATCACCTATGAGATTGATTATTTTTATTGAAATCAATTTAGATACATCAAATCTTTTCGAATGGCAAGTAAATTTGGAAAGAATCTACTTATCCAAGATTCTGATTGTATGGGCGAACGTGATTGATCTTCAAACGGCTCGAGATCTCCTTGATTGATTCTGTCCAACGGGTTGATTGGAAGAATTCCTTTGGAAAGTGCCAACGGTCGAGAAGGCATGAAAGAGTATTTAAGAAAACATCTCCAGTCATTTGATAGAGTGCGTAAAAGAGAAATTCCAAAGACTGAGCTTTCCACTTACTTGTTACTTCTTACACTGAGCTCAAAGTTGTACTCAAAAGAGAGATAGACTTATAGTGTGACTTCGTGAGAGAGCAGTATAGACTATTCACTGTAAAGTCGAGATCACAAGATTGTAAATTCTCTTTTGATTCTTAGTGGAAACCAGCTAAGAGGCTGTCAACGTGGGAGAGTGAACGTAGGCTTGATCGAAGCTGAACTACTATAAATTCTGTGTTCTTATTCTCTTCCCCAAACTCCTTTATTTGTTTTTTGTGGTTTTATTTAATTGCTAAAGTCTGAACTCGCTCAAAGTCTATTGTTCTTCAGACTTAATTTCAAAAGTAAAATATTTTTATTACTTTTTGCGAAAAATTTTCTTCACACCTATTCATCCCTCTCTAGGTGTTCAAACTAGCACTTTCAAATGTGACTCTTCTTCAATTATAAAATATTTTTGAATTTGTTCCAAATTAATGCTTTTGGACTTATTCAACATCCTTTTTTCCATAATCGTTCCAGTTTGGAGGCAATTTTGCAATAATTGCTCCAACTTGAAAGGATTCTGGAATATTAATCTTGATGGCATGAATTTTGTGAAAAGCACTTGCCTTTTACGAACTTGCTCCAACAAGGGTTTTGTATCAACAAATTTAGATTAAAAATATTTGGCGATCAAATATTTATTCGCACCTTGCTTTTGTGCCTTGTATTTGAATTCAAGTGCATCCATATGTCTCTAGCAGATTTCATCTCAATCATACAAACAATCAAATAGTGTGTTCAAAATATGTCCATGACAAAACAATCCATTCTCTTCCCATTTTTTCCTATCCTTGTTGACCCTTTCAATGGCTTCTACACTTGCAATGTTTGTGTCACGAATTGAGCCAAAACAAAGTCCTATTGCTTCAGCTTATATCCATAGATACTCCAAAAGTCATACAAATAAAGAGATTTAGTCATCGATAAGGAAAAGAAAAAATGTATCGGTGATTAAATTAATGATAAAATAGAATTCGAGGTAGTGAACAATATCATGAAAAATGTCGGAAAAGTCTAAAATCTATTGCATTTGTTTTAATTTAGTATTAAACCTTTTAATGGTGCCAATTTAGTACTGTCAACTTAGTTTTAAACCTTTTGACCTAGTGCTAATTCAGTCATTCTGGTTAATTTTGGCTGAATATTGCTGACGTAGACAATTTTTTTTATAATATTTTAATAATTTATCTATTTTATTTTATTTTCAAGTTTTTTTTTTTTTTTTTTCCTCCCCTTCTTCCTTTTGCTGGTGACCGGCCATGGCTAGTGGCTGAGAGAATAAAAGAAAGAAAAAATCATAAAAAAGAATTGCAAAATTGAAAAATCAAAAAATTATTTAAAATTGTCAACATTAGTACCGGCGGTTCCATGTAAGCCGACTGGTGTTGATGTTAGTAATATCCAATCAAAATTAGCCGGAATGACTAAATTGGCATGAAGTCACAAAGTTTATTATTGACACTATTAAAAGGTTTAAGATTAAATTGATACAAACACAATAGGTTTAGAACTTTTCTAACACTATTCCCATAAAGTATCTTTGGAGAAGTGTGGGACTTTTTCCTTGGCATGCCCTTGAATTTATTTTATAAAATAATGACGCCATAATTACTTGAACTTTTATTTGTTGTATGATCAAGTATCTAAACTTTTATTTTTATTTTTATTGTTCAGTATCAAGTATCTTCACTTTCAAATTCGCTCAACTAGGCCTCCATTAAAATTGCAAATGAAAAATGCTAGCATGAGCACTAACCTTGTTAAAGCGCCATAAAGCTATCCAATTTGGCATTCGATGTAGCCTCTTAAGATGATACCACGTTAGCTGAGACATATTGGACATGCTAAAATCGTCCAAGTCAACACTCTTTCTCCCTCCTCATCACTAAACGCTTACATGAATATGCAAAATAGGCAAGCCACATCACTAATCAAGCTTAATTTTTGCTGAGTAAGCTTCGCGATAGGAAAATTGCATGACATGTCAATTTATATGATGGAGGCTTCACATTGAACTAAATTTGAAAAGTTAAGGTAATTGATTGAAAAAAGAAGTTCAAGTACTCAATTGTAAGACGGACAAAAATCCAAAGATTTATGGTGTTATTACCTATGTAGCACCGACACTCTCCGGGAGCTTTCGTGTCGTGTCTAACACTCCGACACGTGTCTGACACGCTCTGACACGTCTTGACACACTCTGTCACGCAGTCAACGAGTGTCAAAAAATCCGACGCATGGTCAACTCTCTCCGACACGCGAGTCCAAAATTCCAACAAGCGATTCCAACACGCACGAGGTCAATTTTAAAAATTTCTAATACTTGAGGGGTCAAAATATAAATATACAAAAAGAAATACTAAAAGAAGTAATAAAAAATACTATAAATATACACGCACGGGGTCAATTTTTTTTTCAATTTTTTTTTAGAATTGTTTTAGTTTTTTTAAAAGTCTTTTACTATGAAAGAAGTAATAAAAAATGCTATATATGATAAATAAATAAATTTAAAAATATCATTTCAGCATTTTTCTTTAAACAATGTTTTTTTCCTCTAAGTTTTATGTATTATTGTAACAAATTAAAATAATGAATGATATTATTTAATATTCTTCGTGTAAATTAATTCTAGGCTATTATTATTATTATTATTATTATTATTATTATTATTATTATTATTATTATTATTATTATTATTATTATTATTATTATAACGTGTTGGAATGTGTCAAAATTCTCTATTTTTAAAAAATGACGTGCCGGCTTATCATGTCATGTCGTGTCGCGTGTCGCGTATCGCCTGTCCGTGTCGGTTCTACACAGGTTATTACCTTTACTTTTTTTTTTTTTTTTGTAAAGCAATCCAATTGACTTTGTCGAGTTTTTAGAATGAATACACTCTATCAAATCACCCAAAACAAGAAAATTTTACAACGAAGCAAGAAGAAGATTACTATCACTATAGATTGAATTTTCAAATATAGCACGTGCTGTCAATTTATATTTAAATTAGCCTAAAGAAGCACATCAAATCTTGCTTTCATTACCATAGAAAGGCTCTGAAACATAGGATTAAGTAAATGAAATTGCTTGCTCAATATATATACATCAAATCACTAACAACACTGTATCCACCTATATAGATCACCTATATAGATCAAAAGTCTATACTTAACCGGCTTGCAAGGTTTACAAGATATTTCATGATCCTTCGAGTAGTCAAACCTCAATGCTCGTTGTCTTTAGGTTATCAACAAAGGAAACTTATCGATGGATTGTGTTGTCCTTGTCTTCCATATTACATCATACGTTGATTGATGCTATTTTGTATTCCATTCAAAACAAACGCTTCCATTATATAATTAAACGCACTTTTTGAGGCAATGTAACATGAGTAATACTGTGAGAATCAAGAGTCGTGATGATAAACGCATGGATTGCGTGAATTAGCGGGAAGCATATTAACCGAGTCTATTCAAATACCAAGGGATTGGATTTATTTATCCATTCAGAAATACAATGAACGCGCAAAATTGTTCCCAACCTTTAAAAATTAATTTCCGTCGAAATCCTCTTTTGGGAACTATATTTGTCATCTGGGAATGTCGAATTGACTCTTTAAAAATTCCCCCCTACAAATAGATAGGATCTTGACTTGTACTAAAAAGATTGTGCGCTTCACAGTATCAAAAAACTTATTACTTATGTAATTATATATATATCCAAAGGTTGAGGCATGTGGCAATTGTCCTTGCAAGTTTTATGCGGTTATTGCTTTTTCGTGCTCCTTTTACTATGTCTCTACCTATATCTTGAATTTTGAATACATTATTGGTTACAATGGGGTTCAAAGTTGTTAGATACTGCATGGATTACTATGAATTTTTAAAAGAATATCTGCAAGAATAGAGCGCAGTATGGATTGTATACATTTTCAAAAGAAATATTACCGATTCAAAACACTAGCAAAATAAACAAAATTTTACAAAGAAATGATCATAATAATAAAAATAGAGAAATTAAAATAAAATTTATATCTTTTTGCATTCATCAACCAGGATTTAATAAGAGGTGGTAATGCATATTTCATGTTGATTTTAATATATTAAATTATATTATCCGATTGATTTAGCTATCATCACAAATATTTTATACAAGAAAAATATAAAATTTCAAGGAGCCGTATACTATAATAGCAAATATTTCACAAATAAGTAGTTTTAACAGATCAGCAAATTTATTACCATGACTAAATAAACATAGAAGAATCAGTTACCTCCATATATTTCCAATTTCCTTTCCTATCAAAGCATTAAGTACTCAGGATACTACCTATATAACATAGAAGAAAAGATAATCCTCTATTTAGAAAGTTTAAAGAAGAACAACTACTAAATAACAAAATTAGAGATAACCCTCCAACCGCATGATGAGCTTATTAAAAAATAGAGGGATAATGAAAATTCTAAATCCAAAATCTCGTGGTGACACAAATTCAGAGTCATATAGTTATATAATAATCTATACTGAAAATCACACATTTATAAATATATATATGATTTTTTTTAATCGCCGGAGCATCGTTAATTTTAGTAATGAAAGCTATATTCATCTTGAAAGTCACATTGATGTCAATTCGTTTTTTTTTTTTTTTTTTTTTGCCGTTAACCACATATGAATCATACTCAAGTTTGAAACTTGTCGTCCAAGGAGTTCTCCATCTTTTCCTAAGAGGAAGGAGCGATGAAGAAAACCTTCAAAGTCTCTTCCTTTTACCTTGTCTCTCCCTTTGGTTCCAAGTTCATTTTCCCTTTGCATTTTCACTCTTTACCCTTTGCTGCAGTTCTGTTCTTTTTAGCTACTCACTCCTGCAATTTTCCAGCAAGGACCGGTCCTTTTTCCTATGCTCAAATTGGCCAACTTTAACCGGTCCTTTTCGGAGCCTGGTTTCAGACTGCCATTGCTGCAATTCCAGCTGCAACCACCCTTGTTGACACTGTCAGCCAATGCCCGCCTGCAACTTCCTCCTGCTTCTCAGCCTGTCATTTTCAAGCTTAATTTTCCTCCCCTGCACTCTATAATTTCCCCGCTTGATTTACAGCTGCACACTCCACGATTCCCAACTCGAGTTGGGGTTGGTTTCCCTCCAGCACGACGAATGGGTTCACAATTTAGCGACACAGTAAACAAATAGCAAGCAAAAGCAGATCAAGGATATAGAATATTAGAGTTCGTTTTTGTTTTTCCGTCGGCATCAATTGATTCAGCTTTTAGATGTCAATCAGTTTTAAAACAAAATTGGCTCGTTTATCCGTTTCGAAATTCCTTTCTGAGAATAAGTGGAAACAAATTATAGAACAAATTGATTATTCTATGAAAAGAGGTGGGTGCTTGCGGAGGGAAATTCTCGAATAGCTGTCCGGCATCTGTGTAACTTTACGTACTTGCTTATGAAATTCTGGAACTATCTTCTTCTGGCTATAGCTTCCACTTCTGCAATTCTCTCCGGCCATGGAACCAGTGCAAAGTTTTATCTAAACAAGAAATTGACTTGCACACATTATCATCACAAAATGCTGGAGTTGTATATGTTGTGAAAATGCGGGACAAGCGAGTCAAAAAACCAACAAAAGGGGGCAATTAAATCGGACATCAAATTTACATGATTTCATCTGAATATTGATACTTACAAAAAGGAGAGTTGCATAAAATTCCATTATATATCATAATCACTCAAGCTGTTAAACATAGCGACTAGTAAATTTTTCCTCCACAGAGAGCTTCTCTGTTCTTCTTCAGGAAGGCTCTCTGTTCTCCCTTCCAAGAGCTCCATTTATACTAATGAAGAAAACCCCCCACCCGCCCACGTCCCTTTATCTTCTTCAGCTTCTCTTTGCACTTTACCATGTCAGATCTTCCATGCTTGACAACTCGAAAGCCCCCTTCCGGCACTCGTTCATTAAATGAGGCGTGGAAGAACACCCCAATCGAAACTGTCCGTTCATGTGCCCCACCATTCCATTTATGTGCAGCGGCCAATAGGAAGAAAGCGGACATATCCCTTTCCCGATTTTTTTTTTATCTTCGAACGGCGCTTGTGCAGAGAGATATTAATGCACGAAACGAACTGAGTCAAAGACTAACTTTGTGAAAAAGAGTGCCCTGTAGCGAAGCTCATCGATTCTTCCGAAAGGAAAATAAGAATCATAGGGACTCTACATCTGGATATTTGGGATTATCAAACACGCCCAGTTTCTCAAGCTTCGAACAACACAGAGAGAGCCCTGTGCGCAGGCATTCCTAGAATCGTCCTGCTTTTCGTAATTTACAGAACTGTTTTTCTACTGATGTTGAGGGAGTCATTGGTGGACTCGACTTTGAGGTCCGTGACTCAAGGCTAGCTTCCATTCTTGCAATACCATGGAGAGGAGGGTTCTTCGATGGAAAAAAAAGAGAGACAAACTCCACTCCTGGGGCACAACTACGCGCATGAGTTGACTTAAACGATCGCGACTGACCGCATCAAAATGCCTCCAGCAGCAACCAGTATACCAGTTTTATAAGCTAGAGCAATTTCAGTGCAAACCCAAATTTGACTGCGAGTCATTAATTTCAAGTTCTGACAGTCACCATAACCTAACAAGCCACCAAAAGCCTAAAACAAGAAGAAGGGCAAACATGAGGTGAAGGGGTTGGAGGGCTTAAAACCATGAGCCAAGCTGCAGCAGAAAACATTTTGAAAAAAGGGGTTTGATTTGATCTTGCCACTTGATCTTCGTTAGTCATGAAACACGTCCACATCCCATTTTCCACAGAAAAGCAACGATAACATTCGCACAGCAAAGCATCGCATTTCACGAACACTTCGAAAAAATCTATTCTTTTGGTGATCTAATGAATAGGATCCCTATGTAACAGTTCCGCAGAAGCGCCCAAATTTAAAGTAGGAAACTTTATCAAAACAGGGGACCAAAGAAATTCGTGTAGATAGAAAGCGTGAACAGAACCAAACATATGAGTGCAATCTAGCACACAGAAGAGCCTTTTCTCATAGCAAAATCAACACTTGAGAGGCTTTCAGACAGCCCACATTACTCAATCACAACACATACAAGATCAACAACACTCCTCGAGCAAAGGGTAAAAGAAAATACGCACAAATCCACAACAAAACAGCAACACATGTCTCCTATCAGACATGCTACTTCACAGTACTACCTAAAACTTCCAAGCTCGTCATCCAAGGGAAGGCGCGACCAAAAAGAGAACAACCCACCTCAAAAAGATTAAAACTTTTCGACCTCGTACTCCAAACCGGCGGAGACATCCACCTCTTCGGGGCTCCTCACCGGGGAGGAGCCGCGGTCCGGGGCGGTGCGCGCGCGCGGCTGGACGGAGTGGAGCAAGCGCCTCCCGATCGCCGTGGCGTACGCCTGGAGGACGTCCGCATCGTCGTCGTCGGCGGAGGCGGCGGCGCCAGTGGAGGCGAACGCCTCCCGCTCGACGGCCCGCGCGACGGACGCCGCCTCGTCGGGGGGGAAGGTTCCGTAGCGAGCGGAGAGCCCCGACGGAGAGGACAGCGTCTCCACGAGGCGGGAGACGATGGCCTCGCGGGTGGGCTGCGTCGGAGGCCAGATGCGATAGGCGACGTCCGGGTCGGGCTGTTGCTGCGGCGGCGGCGGCGGCGACGGCGGAGCTTCTTCCGATGCAGACATTGGAGAATCGATTTGATGGGCAGCGTTGGTGGAGCAAAGTGGAGATTTTCTCACTCGTCGGGTAAAGGTCTTCATATAATGTTTTTTTTTTTGTTCTTTTTTTTTGGTCGGAAATCTTTATATAGTGTTCGTAAAATAAAAACTTTTTACCACAACGAACAGCACGGTGAAATGTCTCAAGGTTATATATAGGGGTTCCGTTCTGTCCGGAAAGTGGTCCGATTTATGTTTTGTCAAAAAATTCAAATTTTTATAATTAAAAAACCCGACTTCTTATGAATATAAATGTTGGTCAAGTGGTTGTATTGTTATTTCTTCGTGTCGAGATAATGGTTCCATTCTTCATGCATATAAAAAGTGTTTTTTCCCCTCTCAAAGGACCGGTTTTCAATAGAATCGACAATTCCAACCTTGAAATTTATACCGACCGGTTCTAAGTTTTTGAAACACGGTGCTCACCCCTCAATTGTTGTAAGTTATGGTAGTCATTTTAATAATAGTATTTTTTTTTATAAGTCAATTTAAATGACAAGTTAGTAACCATCCGTTGCATGTAATAATTTAGCTTAAAGTCTCGTGAAATTCCATATTCGAGCTTTAGTAACTTTTTGTGAATAATTGTAATAACCTAAATTCGTTAAATCTTCTTTTTACTATTCGTAGTAAGTTACTTTTATGATTGTAACATTGCTTTACTGTTTATAAATTCAAAGACCCATCAGCAAGTAATTGTCTTTGTATGTCATTATTTTCCCTGATCAAAGTAACATTGCCAATTTTACGGTCAATAATTGCCTTAAATAAATTAACCTTTTTACAATAATCTGGCTTGAAATTTTTCACACAACAGTGCATATTCAAGTTGGACCGTATTGTTGGACCGTATTTTTTGCCCAAGCAAGGGATCTTGCTCTGTTCCATGCTGTTGCTTGCGAACTAGGAAAGTATCCGACGACTGGGACATTGCACTGAAATCCATTTAAATCGCCGGCGTCACAGGAGCTTCAATTTAGATTTATAATGTTAAATCGTTAACGTTAATGAGCCCCTCCGTAGCACTTGTGATGTACTTTATCTAGAATGATTTGATTTTTTGAGACACTAATCATGCGTAGAGCAATAGCAAATGATAAGAAATGATTGCATGATAATTTTTAATACATCAAAAGAATAATAGTTTATTATGGATTACAAAAAATCAAATTAGAAATAATTAGAAATTATTGTGTGATCCATTTATTCAAGAATTTGTGATTCACAATGTACTATTATTCTTACGGTATCCTAAGAACTGTTATATCAGCAAAGCCCACAAACGGTGCATTAATAATCGTTAAATTTCCTTGACCTGTTACTTAATAAGTCTCGATATATTTAGACGGCTTAAAGCGGAGATTACCCAAATGGACACATTTAGGAACTAATGGAACATGTTAGAATAGAGATTTATTCTCTTTTATGCTTGGTAAACAACGAAATAGATACGAGTGTCCGAGATAAAATGCAACGATAATCGATATACATCTTCATGGTGTAGAGGATTTTATGAAGACTGCTGCATGCACCTCATCATGCACCAGGCTTTGGCTCATCGATTACAGCCCTCTTCTGGAAATGAAAGCCTCCACCTAAACCTCCCTTATCGTTATCATGGATCGCTTGGGATCCTCCCCTGTTGTTGCCGGCTGTCGGGTTAGCTACGGTTCGAGTCCTTCCATCGATCCCTCCGTTGTTGCCGACTGTCGGGTTAGCTCCAGTTCGAGTCCTTCCGTCGAAGCCGAACTCAATGTCGTTCTCTCTCGGATGAGGCCGGCGGGTTTGTTTTGCTGACGGGTCGTTGGTGCGGGACCGCCGGTTGCAGAACCGGCCGAAGCAGCAGGCGATGGCAGACACGGCAAGGACGATGGCGAGGACCATGAACACCGTCCCGAAGGACCCGCTTGAGTGAGAGTGTTGTTGGGACGACGACGACGGCTGTGACCTTGTGTTGGTGTCGGGGAACACCATGACAGTCTGCGGCGGTGGTGGCGGAGCCGGCTGGAGTAGCTGGAGCGACATCTTGCGGCTGTTGAGGATTGCGGAATGGGAAGGAAGCGGAATGGTTTAGGGATTGGTTTTGATGTAGAGCCCTGTAGAGATTGGTTTGCCTCAGGTGACGAAGAAGCAACGAGGTTGCTTGTGAGGAGCATATATGAATATGATCTTTTTTCCCAGCTGAAAGACGAGCGACACGTTGTCCTTTTTGAGGAAGGGAAGAAGCGGAGATATTCTCTTGCAGACGTTTGTGAAGTGTTCCTTTTGCGAGGAGACATGGAATTTCGTAGCCTTTTGCTTGGAGAAAGAATAGTGCATGAGCTCCTTTCGACAATAGGCTATAGTTTCCTCCAACTTTAGAGTCTAATTGAGTAGATTACAAGTTATAGACGTCATTCGTGTCCAAACTTAGTTCAATATGAAAGTGGGTAATATTCATATTCACAAATGACCGATCAAAAATACTTAACAAATCAGTGACGGAGGAGAGCATGACCCTTACTAGAAACTTTACTGACGGTACATGTGAAAAGGTACAAGGTGCATCGTCCAATGGAAAAAATGACATATCGCAGATATCAATCATAGAGAACAAGTTACGCACAAAAGAAAGTTTGGAAAAAAAAAAAGTTCCTATGCAAGTAAGTGGCGTTGACATTAAAAGAATTTTAACACAAAATTAAATGAAGATGGGAAAACCACTCGAATTTAAATTTGTGTCGTATCCGACTCATGGGATTAGTCTAGATATTTCAAAATGCAATTTACTTTTTCTCGAGCCTTCAGTTATCGATGAGACTTTGCACGTATCTCTAGAAATCATAAAAAAGAAGAGAAATATAGAACCTACAATGGAAAAAGTTAAGGATTGTTAATCCCAACAAATAAGCCCCAGACTTAGTTGTATGATTCTTTTATTATTAAGAAGGTGAGAAGGGCGACCAACGTTCGCAACCCTTCGTGGATGTTATCGTCGGACAAACAATGTATTATTGTATACTAACTATTGCGAAGAGAGAGAGAGAGAGAGAGAGAGAGTCCGACTAAAGTTGTCCAACGCATTATTAAGTATAGGGTCAGCAAATCGTATTACCGTGTCATAATCATATGTTTAGTTTATGTGAGTTCGTATCCATAACGGTGTCAAATGAATGTATCAGATCGGGTTTGTATTAGGTTGAAAATGGGTCAATGTATATCGACCAATTTTCTACCTAATACAATTCAACGATCCATACTCATTCCTATCGTGATTCTATCCATACCTGATCTGATTGACCCATTTTCTACCTAATACAATTCAACGATCCATACTCATTCCTACCATGATTCTACCCATACCCAATCTGACCCATAGTAGTAAAACATGTCCATATTTAATCCTAACTATGAAAATAAATACCAACTCATTCAACTAATAAGCTTTTTTATGTTTTATGTCATTTTCTTTTAATTAAACAATTAAGAGAAAAGTGAAAAGCCGAGTGATAAGAATGTGGTTTCAAAGGTCTCTCTTTCATCAAGTTTTGTTCATCCATTGGATATCTTTGCACATTACAATGGATGGAGTCTTCCTCACCCGAATGGTTCAATGCACCTCGGTCTTTGACCAAGGGGCTTGGATCCCGAAAAGGAGAGCTCCACCCCATTATTTCTTTAATGTTTTCTTATTTCTTTGCTTCTTTTGGCTACCTTACACATTCGTGGCCATTAAGTTTTGCACAATACGCCCAAAAGATATAATTAGCATCCCGCTTGTGATCATCCATCAATCTTAAACTTGTGTGAATGCCGATTCAGTGCCAAACATTTCAATAGTATCGATTCAGTACTGTGGCCAATTTTTACTCAAAAGTTTGGGAAAATTAAAAAGTGTAGGATCGAATTGACATTTATATAATAAGTTTGAGTTGATTGGGTAATTTGTATATTGTAAACACTGCTAGACAATCAATAGTATTGACACTTAAGAGGATAAATTAAACATGAAATTAATTGTAGTTTTGCTTAGGAAAAACCTATGAGATTTATCCGTTTGACATGGACATTTCGTTGATCATTATTATGGTTAATAATGATGATGATGATGATGATGATGATGATAAAACAGAAGAAAGGGTAAATAGTTTAGTGGAGCTCCAAGGTGCAACGAGAGAGCAAGAGAAAGGGAATCATCGTTGGTGGTCAAAAAATGGGTTGGTTGGCGCTTCTAAGGAAAGAAATCAAGTCTTATCCTCCTAATTATTGCCAACTTCTGATTTCATAGAATCTCTATTTTTTCTATTATCATTTGGAGTAACTCTTTCCATTAATTTTCCATATCAACTCAACTCAGTGAATTCGTATTCATTTTTTTTATTGTTTATGATTTCTCTTGATTAGATAGATTAATTGCGACATTTTTGCCATTTTTTCATACCCTAATTTATCATTTATTTGGACTAGGGTCAAGAAGATGCATCAACTTTTTTTTGGGCAACCAACCAAAAATTTAAGGGCTAAAACTGAAATTCTTAAAAATTTTAAAATCCAACTTATAAAAAAAAAAAAAAGACCTAATCAATCATACCTTTAATTTCTCACTTAACGCCGACCCATGTGCAAATAAAAAGGCAAAAATGCAATTTAGCTCTGAAAAGATTTAAAATCTAACTTATACAAAAATTGAGAGGGTTAAAAAATGAAATTTTGTGAAGCTTTAATTTTTCAAGACTAAACACGCGGACTTCTTGGGGTCAAATAATAGATAAAATGAGAAGATAAGGACATGGATTTGCTGCCGTGTCCAGGCCATCCGCGTCTGTTCCCCGCGTCCCTAAGCAGCTAAACGACATGCATGATGAATTTGAATTTAATATTAAACCATGTGAATTAGAAAAAAAAATGAAGACATGGATTTGCTAACGTGTCGGATGCATCCTTGTCTTTCCTATGCCCAAGCGGACCCCAGGGAAGGCTTCACGGAAATTATGCCTGGGGGATTTCCCATTTCTAGTTAATTGTCTTCCAGAAATTTATCATTATCCCATTTTACGTTTAGGGTTGACTCCGATAAACCAAGCAGTTTAAAGACCTGCTTAGGTCTCAAACATGTGAATTGGGGAAAAAAAATGAAGACATGCATTTGCTAACGTGTCGGATGCATCCTCGTCTTTCCTATGCTACGTCCGAGCCCATTTAATTTCCTGAGATTGCCTTCCTCGCGCCCCGAATGTCCCAAAAGGAAAGAAGCATCCACAGGCCCAAAAAAGGAAGATGGAATATGGGGGGAAAAATCAAAGAGTCAATGATCATTATAGCAAGGAAAGATAATAAAATTGATTTATAAATTTTGGCTCAATGGACAATGTGGTATATGAATTTTAATATAATGTACAATATTATTTATAAACTTTTGATTTGTTAAGTATAATTCATGAACTTTTGATACATGTTTAATTTAGTCTTTTGATTATATAAAAATATTCGATATTATCACTTTTATTAAATATATATATAAAAATTTTATGAACCATATTGAATATATTAAAAATTTAATGATCACATTGAATATTGATCACATTGAACAACTAAAAATTCAAAAATCACATTGTATATTAGACTAAAATTCAGGACCATCTGTGTTATTATCCTTTATGATTACCAATAAAACTATGTGTGTGTATATATATTCACACAAAACGCTCGGCAGCAACCCCAAATGGCGGGTGCTATCGGAGACGCAGCTCCTCACGATATTCAGTCCCTCTTGTCTTCTCCGGATAGGGACTTCCTCATCCGGAACAACGGCGATCAGGTAATACTCGCTTCTCTTCTTTCACTTTTGCACTTTCGGAAAAGGAGAAAAAAAGAATCGTGGGTTGGCGTCCTTGTTGAAATTCTCTGTGGCCTTCGCGTGGATTGTTTCCGGTAAGCACCCGTTTTCGTGCGAGAAATTGTTGTTCTGGTGATCGGCTTTTGAATTTCGAATTGGGATCTGATTCTTGGTTGATGCTTCTCTAGTCGGATTGGATGTATCTTGAGCATTTTCAGGATTTTGTGGAAAAATTACTAGACTAGTCCTAAACTTATGGCGATTGTGCCAATTCAGTCATAAACAATTTTTTTTTTTACCAATTCAATTCTAAATCTTTTACGATTGTGTCAATTCTGTTTATTTGACTAATTTTTGTTGGTCAGTACCAATCGTCTAACCGACATTGATATGAATAATTTTAACAATATTTTTTATCTGAATTTTTTTTTTTTTCCTTTTGTTTTTCTTTTTTTCTCTTCCCCTTTTCCTTTTTTTTAGATTGGGAGGTTCCAGTGAGGCTCACCCACGACTAACAAGGCCATGGTCGCCTTCGCCTAGGGCCCTGGGCGAGGCTACCTTAGGCTGCCGTCGACAAGGCAATGGTGAGGCTAGCCTCACCTAGATCTAGGTAAGGTCAGGCGAGGCTCACAACCCTCTTCGGGAAAAAAGAAAAAGGAGGAAAAAGAGAAAAAAAGAAAAGTAATAAAAAGGTTTGAAAAACATAAAATATTATTAAAAATTATTCATGTCAGCAACCATCGACCAAATTGACCGAGTGAATTGAATTTATATAATTGCAAAAGGTTTAGGATCGAATTGATACAATTGGAATATGTTTATGACTTTTTTCGTAATTCTGCCGATTTTGCGTGGTGGTCAATTGATCTAGTGTACTTTCCTTGCTGATTGCTGAATGAAAGAGCTCAAATGAGGAATCTTCTGTCCTATATCAGGTTAAGGTCGATAGCCTGAAGGGGAAGAAGGTGGCCTTATACTTGTCCGCGTCGTGGTGTGGTCCGTGCCAACGGTTCACCCCGATTCTGGCGGAGGTGTACGACGAACTTTCCCCAAAGGTGACCTGGAGATCATTTTTGTTTCCGCAGATAAGGATGAAGAGTCCTTCGGAGGATACTTTTCCAAGATGCCATGGCTCGCAGTCCCGTTCTCCGACGCGGAGAAGCGCGATACCTTGGATAAATTGTTTAAG
This sequence comes from Eucalyptus sideroxylon, assembly GCA_014182405.2. NCBI lineage: Eukaryota > Viridiplantae > Streptophyta > Magnoliopsida > Myrtales > Myrtaceae > Eucalyptus > Eucalyptus sideroxylon. Next base: position 50,049,380 of record CM024555.2, on the reverse strand, counting down.
GTTAGGGGAATACCCCACCTCGTGATTCTCGACAGCACCGGTACAGTCGTAACGAATAGCGGAGTCCAGATCGTCCTCCAGCATGGAGTGGAAGCTCACCCTTTCACTCCGGAGCGTATCGAAGAGTTGAAAGACCAGGAAGAAGCTGCTAAGAGAAATCAATCACTGACCTCTCTTTTGGTCCATGGATCTCGTGACTTTGTAGTTTCGTCCGATGGGAAGAAGGTAAACCTTAAAAGATCTTCGATGCATTTGAAACTGATGGTCGCGTGTGCTTACCATTCGGTTTTCCTTCCTCTTTTTACTAATCTAGTTATGTGGCCAAACTAGGTTCCTGTTACTGAGCTTGAAGGGAAAACTGTGGGTCTGTACTTCTCGTTGTCCACGAACGAATCATGCGTTGATTTCGTGCCAAAGTTACTGGAGGTTTATGAGAAATTGAAGGCCAAAGGAGAGAGCTTTGAGATCGTTCAGATACCTTTCGATGATGACGAAGCATCATTCAACCAATCCTTTGGAAGCTTGCCATGGTTTTCATTACCATTGAAAGACAAGAATAGTGAGAAGTTGGTTTGGTACTTTGAGCTGTCGACCCTACCCACTCTGGTCATAATCGGTCAGGATGGGAAGACTGTCCATTCCAACGTTGCTGAAACCGTCAAAGAGCATGGCGTTGCAGCTTACCCATTCACTCTGGAGAAGTTTGCGGAGCTCGCGGAGATAGACAAGAAAAGGGAAGAATCTCAGACCTTGGAGTCGATCTTGGTTTCAGGGGATCTGGATTTCGTCATTGGAAAGGATGGAACCAAGGTAAGTTTGTTATTTCACCCAGAGGCTAATGACTTGAAAATTTTTAATGTCTGCAATGAGGCCCCGATTATCGTCATCCCTCAGGTTACTTGAGCTGAGGAAAGGATTGAAACCAGGTCTATAGCTAGGAAAATCCTTTACATATATGCAGTTTTGACGTGCCTCGTCCATCGATTGGTAATTCATCTGAAAGGTTGTTTATTATTTTCGATTGCAGATTCTGGTATCGGACTTGGTAGGGAAGACTGTCCTCCTTTACTTTTCAGCACACCGGTGCCCTCCTTGCCGAGCATTCCTGCCAGTGCTTACGGAGGCATATGAAACGATCAAGGCCACAGACAATGCCTTTGAGGTGATCTTCCTCTCCAGTGACAAGGACCAATCAGCCTTCGACAATTATTTTGCTCAGATGCCGTGGCTGGCACTCCCCTTTGGTGACGAGAGGAAGAAATCCCTGAGTCTAAAATTCGAGGTCCGGGGGATCCCCACACTCATAGCCATTGGCCCAACGGGCCAGACAGTGACTAAAGAAGCAAGGGATCTTATATTGGAGCATGGGGCTAATGCTTATCCTTTTACCGCGGAACATCTCAAGAAGTTGGAGGAGAAGTTGACTAGGAACGAGCCAGATGAAGAAGGAGATGAAGAAGACGGTAAAGCAGCTGAGGAGGAGGCAAAGGAAGGAGGAGAAGCTGGAGAAGTCTGCGATGGTGAAGTCTGTTATAAAGCCTAAAAGTTACTTCTTAGTTGTTCCGTTTTCTATGACTCGTTTGAAGCAGTTTTCGCCTTTTTTTTATGTTCTGGGTGGATATTTCTGAGCTCGATCTGCGAAGGGCTTGTGTGTGTGAAAAATATGGTTTGAATTATGACTTTGACAATTTGCTGTCTTAATAAAACGTTTATAGTCGACCAGTCGTGTGCCAAACAGAGCAGTAGGCTCAAATAGTCTGTGACCGGCAGTCGTCGTACTGGCGGCTCGGTCTCTCCTACTGAAGATGCAGCTTCGAAATTCTTATCCACACTGGAGTTAATAGAACATGCTCATTCAACACAATTTGGGTGGATCATTCCTAAAGTCCTGGTGGTTAGTTCTCTTTCGGTTCGCCATCATGGTAATAGGCCCTTCGTTATATATTAAACAGTGGCTCTAGATCCGGATCAATTGATATAATTTGTGACGATGGAAAGTTAATTCCCCACGATAAGTCTCCCAAGTCTTGCTTGATAATCCCATGCTCCCGGAACGCATGTCGCCAGTCGTCTTAAGGAAAGAGCATTCAGGCAAAACAGGATGGATCAAGAGCTGCAAAAGAAGTTCATTCCTTGCCGATCCTCAACGCTTATAAAGCAGCTGGTTTGTAAGAACTGTAAGCGTTTCTAGGCCAAATTGCAGCTGACGTTTAGGAAGAGCATTTATCAGCAATATGTCTAGTTGTTGGGGAAAGAAGATGGCTTGATTCGACCTTTTTCCCCATATATAAACTTAAACGTGATATCAAGAACATGAGACATGATGTTCATATATCTTCAACTTCGTGTATGTGGTTGAATTTGTAGATAGAATTGGTACATTCGATGTCAAATGTTCTTCCTTCTTCAGCAGAACTTGGTACATTTAACAACACCATACGGTTTCGATTTCAACATTTCCACACTTCTTTTTTGAGTCGGGTTCTTTTTTCTTTTTTGGTAAGGATGAAAAAATGCCGGCATTAACTGCGATTCCAGACTCGGCCTACCTCTAAAGATTTTAATCGAGTCTTTGAAAACCCATTTGATTGACTGTGGCTGGATAAGAGGTCGCAAATTTCTAAATTAGGAAAACGAAGATGTGCCAAGTATCTAGTTCTAGTTGAAGGACGAATTTTACTAATACTACTTTTTTTTGTTGGTCAAAAGAAATTTCCATTCATTACGAAATGATACTTGAAAACAAATCTAAAAAATAACAATAATAAGACAAGCCCATAAAAATCCAAAATAAACCAAAAACTAGATATTAGGGCATATCATCAAAGCATGGTTGGTAAAAATATTCAAAGACTTGTCATTTAAGGATAGATCAGTGACTACATCTAAGTGAAATGATTAGCGGCAAATTACTGAATCACTCATCATCATCAGTGATAAACACACGCAAGATCTCCTTCTATAGTTACATCTTTAACTTTGACAGTGTGGATCTGGGTTCGACGTCCCCAACAACATTATTGTATGGAGAGAACATAAATATGTTGAAGAAACTTCTGACGCTTGTGACAATGAGCCTTGTAGCTAATGTGATGTGCCAAAACTTTTAACTAAAACATGTTGAATGATCATATATTTGACACTTAAAATTGTCGTGAATACCATTGAAACCGGAGGCGAAATACTTATTCTAAAACTCCAAAATCTAGAATTATGATTCTTTTAATTAAAACACATTGAATGAGCACAAATTTGATATCAAGACTGCAGTGAATATCATTGAAACTTGAATGAAGTACTAATTCATTAAAACCCAAAATATAGAATTATGGTGCATTTGTTTTCTGGAAAACTCAATGATAAAGGAAAATGCATTCATTTTCTAAGAATATGATTGGTTTTCTTTTATTTAGTGATATGGGATCAAAAACATTTTCCAATATTTGGGCCTCATTATTGGAAAATGATTTCCATTTCATGACTTTATTTTAGAAAAAAAATTCAAAACTTTAATCATTTTTAATTTTTTTAATTTTAGAAAATCAATTTTTTAATTAATTTTAATTTTTTCTTTTCTTTTTAAAAAAAAAAAATTTTAATTATATTTTTTATATTTTTCTCTTTTTCTTTCTTTCTTTCTTTTTCTTTTTCCCACTTCCTCCATTGTGACTGACCATCGGCAACAAGCTTGGTTGTGATTGTGGCCGGGCGAGCCATGAGCTCACTTGTATCTAGTGGGCCTCGAGCTCAACTACCTCGGCCGCCTAGAGTCACTTGGATTGGCTAAGCCTCAAACTCACTAGCCCATGTCATGGCCAGTCATTGGACTGCCAACCGTTGTTAAGGCACGTAGATGATGGATGAAGAAAGAGAAATGAAAAGAAAGAAAAGAGAAAAGAAGAAAATAAAAAAAAAAAAAAAAAAAAAAAAAAAAAAAAAAAAAAAGAAAAATATTTTAATTTTTTTTTTTTAAAAATAAAATATAATTAAAAATGGACTTTTAAAAAATTATTTTTATAATAATCAAGTACCCAAAGATTAAGAAAATATTTGGGAAAACATTTTACATTTCTTTCAAATGGGAAGTTATTTTCTTGAATTAATGCTTTAGTAAGAAAACATTTGTCGTTGACTCATTTTTTTGAGTAAACCAAACGCCAAAAAATATGAAAAATGTTTTCTAGAAAAATACTTTCTATAAAACAAACACACCCTTAGATTGAAGAGAAAATCACCTAGTCATAAAAGATTGGGAGAGTAAAGCTCCCAAAATGAATATACAAAATGCAATGATTCGCATTTATTCACAAATTTAATCTTCAGTCATGATTATGTAAGGTTTTATATTCTTCTTCTTTTTCTTTTTCTTTTTTATAAGTGTTCAAAAAGTCCCAAAATTTGTCGTCAAAATATAATCAAGTCCTAAAACTTTGAAAAAGTATAATCGAATTTTGGTGCAATCCACTTCCATCAATAGTTCCATTCGATTTGGCCCATAGAAAGAGCTGACGTGGCTTTTTATTTATTTATTTATTGTTTCTTAAAAAATATGCGCTGAGATGGCTGCCACCTTGCTCGTCTTGTGTTTGATTTGGAAATTCGGGATACTCTCTTCTTGTTAGCTTATGGTAAAGTCCCTAGCCCGAATGGATTCAATGCTGAATTTTTTAAGCACAGCTGGGATTTGGTAGGTCCCTTGGTTATGGAAGCAATCGAGGACTTCTTTGTTTCTGAAAATCTCCTGCATGAGATAAATAATACTATTATAGCTCTTGTTCCCAAGATTCATAATGCGTCTTCGGTTGCGGACTATAGATCCATTGCGTGTTGTAATACAATTTACAAGTGTATTACCAAGCTCATTGTGAATAGTGTTGCGGCTGTTCTCCCGGGCATCATCAGTCCTCCTCAAAATGCTTTTGTCAAAGGCCGGCATATCAGTGATGATATCTTGTTGGTACAAGAGCTTTTTAGTGGCTTCCACCTAGATCCTTACTTGCCTAAGTGTGCTATCAATGTTGATTTTCAGAAAGCCTATGATTCTATTGATTGGGATTTTCTGGAACGAACTCTGCTTGCATTTGGCTTTCCCAACCATTTGGTAAGGCTTATCATGACTTGTGTTTGCACTCCGAAGTTTTCCATTTCCATCAATGGGGAGCTTCATGGTTTTTTCGCTAGCGGACGTGGTTTACGCCAAAGGGATTCGTTGTCTCCATACCTGTTCAACTTGGCTATGGAGGTATTTTCCGGGCTCTTATATATTTAATCTAAATGACCGGATTCAAATTCTTTTGGAGGTGTAAATCTTCTGGTCTCTCCCATCTCTTTTTCGCGGACGATGTGTTCTTGTTTAGTGATGGAAACTTGACTTTAGTTTCGCTTCTCAAGGATGACCTTCAAATGTTCTCATCCTGGAGTGGATTGAAACCCAACTTTAACAAAAGTGAAGTCTTGCTAGCGAGAGGTACGACTGATTCTCGTGCTCAAATCCTTCGGACTCTCAATTTCCGGGAAGGTTTGTTATTGGTCCGCTATCTTGGTGTTCCCATTATCTCTTCGTGACTTAGTAAGGTAGATTGCAATGCTCTCATCAATCTCATTATAGCGAGAGTTCAAGCTTGGACACATCGCTTTTTATCGTTCGCAGGACACCTTCAACCTATCAGGTCAGTCCTTCACTCTATTCAAGTCTATTGGTCTGGTATCTTTATGTTGCCTAGAGTTGTAATAGACCACATTGAACAAATATTCTATCAATTTTTATGGAAAGGCCCTAATCTTGGAAGTGAGGGTGCAAAAGTGGCTTGGGAGGATGTTTGCTTACCCAAAAATAAAGGTGGAATTGGCATCCACAGACTCCAGGATTGTAACACAGTTGCGATGCTTAAACACATATGAATTCTCTTCATTTATAAAGAATCTCTTTGGTGCAAATGGATACATGCTACTTACCTAAAAAACAGGAATTTTTGGGTTGTTAAAAAGCCAACCTTTTGTTCGTGGGCTTGGAAGAAAATTCTCCTTCTTAGGAAGGATTATATGAAGTAATTCGATTGGTGGGTGGGTGATGGGCACTTGGTGTCCCTTTGGTTTGATCCTTGGCACCCTTGAGGTCCATTAAACGCCTTTTTCTCAGACTCTATTATCTATTGTTCGGGCCTCTCCAGGCAAGCCATGGTTGCGGATCTCTTCACTACCCAAGGCCAAGATACCAAAGTTGTTTTGGAGTCATGGAACTTCTCTATCCCAATACTCTCGCAACAACCGGATCGCTTTTGTTGGCGGGAGCACCATTCGGGGATTTTCTCTACTGCTTCGGTGTGGGAAGCAATTCGGGTGAGGAAGAATATGGTTCCTTGGTCTTCTTTTGTATGGAATAAGGCACTTTCACCTAGATATCATTTTCATCTATGGCTCATCACTAGAAATTGATTACCTACCCAGGTCATGTTGCTTTCTTTTGGGTAGGATTTATGATGGCTTATGTACTTTCTGCAACTATAGACCTGACTCTATTGGCCACTTGTTTTTTGGATGCCATGTTACGGCTAGTCTTGCTAGTTTTTGGGCTGCAAAGTGTAATCTTTCCTGGAAAAATGGATCATGGATGGATAATCTTCAATGGGCCTCCAAACACATCTCCGGCAATGATTTCTCTCATTGCATTGCCCGATTTGCCTTTGGGGCCCTTTGCCATCTAGTATGGAAAACAAGGAACAATATTCTTTTCCGAAATCACACCCTTTTCCTACCTGAACTAAAAATGCATCTTATCCAAGTTGTAAAGACAAAGCTTCATCATATAGCCTTGTGGCGGATACGCCAAGGAATCGTAGATTGTAGCAAAGTTGGGGTCTCGACCCAGCTATCTTCTCTTCTGAGGTGTCAGATTCTCCCTAGAGCGGGTGAGAGGGTTGCTGAAACTTGGACTACGGGCAGGTGCTTGGAACGAAGTTGGGAGCTGGGTCCGGTTCTTTTCTTCGGTTTTCTTGCTTACTGCAGATCAGAGAGCGCAACGGCTTTGGGGGCTACGCTCAGTTATTCGGAGGCTGCTGAATGCTTTCGGTTGCCGCTGTATGCTGTCAGGCTTCCTTGTCGTTGTTCCTCTTTTGCCGCTGTTTGGGCTATTGTTTTGCCCTTCGCTTGTTAGCTCGTGTCCTTTCTCTTTTTCTCGACACCCTTCCACTCGGTTTGACATGTTCGTCTTCTTGAGTGTAAGTTTTGGTGCCGAAATCCTTTTGTATAGTTTTTGGTTCAAAAGTCAATATATTATTTACCTTACCAAAGAAAAAAAAAATCCAATATAGGTTTCAAAGAACAAAACAGCCAACTAGAGGGAAATTCCATTTTCCATTGGGCCTTCACCCTATCAGCTAGCTTGTTTATCTCTTTTGGACGATGGGCTAGACGCACAAAACTGAGACCGGCCACTTTCATTTTGCAATCGGCGATTCAGGCCCCCTTGGTAATAATTGATACCTGAAGACTTGACGTTCACTCTCTGTTCTTGGGCTTTCCCTTTCAAAATTAGTAGAGCCAGATTGGTGCAAATGAAGTTGCGGTGTGTTATAAAATGATATGGCTTTTATATTTTTTAAATGCATTTCTATAAATTGCGCGTTGCTTGTTATTATAAGCCACTGAAGTTTTAAAGTAGCCGTAGCCGCAACTGTAGCCTTGAGGTATTTACCAAATGATTTATGAAAGTCGCAACGCTCCTTTCCACAGCTACTTCTACTGCAAGAAAGCCGTTCAAAAGGGTAAGGGCTTGTTTGTTCACCGGATAAATAGTGCTTCATTCTATTTTTTTCGTTTCCAAGACCAAAAAAATAGAAATCCATTTAGTAGATTTTTTATTCTCGGAAATAAATTTGAAATAGAATCAAGAAGTAGAAAAAAAAAAGTTATTTTTTTTTCCTGGAAACAACTCCAGAATCAATCCTACCCGTTTTTTTTTTTTCTCTTTCTCTTTTCTTCTTTTCCTTTTCCTTTTCTTGCTTTTCTCTATTCTTCTTCCTCCCAACTAGTCACGAACGACTACCGCTCGTTGGCAACCAACAGGGTGAGGTTAGGCAAGCTCGCCAAAGGCTCGCCTGACCACCACAAGGCTAACTCTTGCTGACCTCACACTAGCTGAGTGAGGCTTGCTTGTCCATCGACGAGGCTCAGCATCACCTAGATCTGGCAAGGTTGAGCCTTGCTAGAGGCTCACCATAGCCAAGCAAGCCTCCAGCGAACTCATTGAACCTTGCTCTGCCAATCGCTGACCACAATCAAGGAGGGAGAAGAAGGAGGAAGGAGGGAGAAAAAAGATAAGATAAAATAGAAAATAGAAAAATATATATATATATAAAAGTATTTAAAAATTAAAAGAAACAAAAAAAAAAATTAAGAATCTTACCGAACTTAATTCAATTTTAGGAATAGAAATTTTAATCAGTTACAAAACGTCTTCAAATGCTCAAAATCTCATATAGGAAACAAAATAAAAAAGAATCGCTTCTAAATAGAAATTATTATCAGGAACAAAATGATTACTAAACACACCTTAATAGACATATGAAATTTGCATTGTAATAAAGGGTTCTAAAAAATATGCCAAAGCGGATCCCTAACCCTTGACGTGGGTCAGATAGGAAAACGGAAAAAGAGAGGGAATCTCGCCATTAATTAGAAACATTTTTAATTTTTTGCATGATATGGTATCTTATATAAAAATAACAAAATAAATAATTAAGTAATTGCGATAGGAGTTTTGTTCATCAAGACCATGTCCCATATTGTAATTATGGTGGGTTAATGAATCAGCGAAAGTGAGCAAAATGAGATGTGTCGTTTATATATCTCATTAATCCGTGGACCTCTCGAATTCATATATCTCTTGGATTTGTGTATCTAGTTAATTCACGGTTCATGCATCTCCTAGATTCTTGTATTCATTTAATTCATGTATCTTCTAAATTTTTGTTTTTTATTTAATTCATGGTTCATATACCATTTCTATATAGGAATTCAAAAACTCTATCATCAGACTTCAAAGTCTTCATTCCAAAAAGAAGCGAAAATCTCATCTCTTCAAGTTTCTTTAACTATGCTGATTTCAAGAAGTGTTCCATAGAATCATATTTGTACAGTGCTAATTCCAACAAATTCAATGTGTTTTATCTTGGGACATGAAGTTCATGAAGCTACTTAGCACCTTAAGTAGGAACTAATCGTTTTAAGGAGATTCGGTTAGTCATATTTCACCTCTAATTACTATTATTTTTTTTTTCACTTTCTCGAATTTATTATTTTCTGGTTACAATAAACAGCATTACATATTCTTCCCTCAATACGTCTTCTTCTACTTTTCCTCTCTATTTTTTCAACACCCCATGATGGGATAGTATCTTTTTCTTGATTGATTTAGGACCAAAGTCCTTTCTAGAAGATAAATATTTCTTTTTCAGGAGTATATTAATTGATGAAAAACTCAAGCTAATGCAAATTAAAATATCAAAGGGTCACTTCAATTGGAAAATGGCAACGCAACTAGCCAGTTGGGCAGAGTTACATCAGGAAAGGATATTACTGAGCCTTTGTCTATTAACAAAAAAGCCAGCATCTAATATGTACAAAAAAATGAAAGAAAAAATTAATAAAGAACGAAAAGCACGATTCAAATTTTTAATAAGAATCCAAAATACAATTGGATGTACAAAAGTAGAAAACTGTGGAAGTTCAGATTTGTTTTTACAGAGTAAGACGATGTTTATATCCATCTTTTCAAGTTATCAATTGATCTATTATTCAGTATTTATATTGTTATTATTCATCTTATAGTAAATATCCATCATGTTGGACCTAAACAGGTCCTTAAACTACTCCCCTGGGCATGGGTCGATGCCTCACCCCCACGCTTCTGCGGGAACCCCGGTGCACTAGGGGGTACAGGCAGCTCCCACGCCTGGAAAAATATAGTGGCTGGGTATACACCCGTATGACTGGTCCTGAGTAAGACCTTAAAAGGCTCTGACCACCGGGAAAGTCCGGGTAGAGGCCGGGTTGGGCCTCGATAAAGTTTCCAACCCCATTGCTCCTTCGTCCACAACCCCCTTAGGGGGGTAGGGGGGAGTCTGATCCCCTCGGAATCTTCTTTGCATTTTCAAAAAGTTGTTTATCACTCTTTTGGAAGGTATGACATAGGATGGATGTTCATTGAGATTGAACTATTATAATTGTATATTTATTTTTAAGGTCATAGTGTTATAATAGAAAAAGGAATTACGACATCACATTACACATTGTGCTAGTATGTGATCATTATGGTTTGTTTTTGGATATCTAATTCGTTTCGTAGAAAATAAGTAATTTGAAAAACATTTTCTTTAAAACGATTACTTGTATAGCTTGAAATAATTAATCGATAAAAAAATATTTTCATTACCCCGAATGAGCTGAATTTGAAATATTATGCTCAAACTCAGAGTTGGGTTTGAGAACAATTAGATATTTTAGCTGAATCATAGCTCACAAAATTTACAATCAAGAAAATTGAAGCTTTTGGGTATACTAGCTTCTCTAAGACTATCTAATTCAAGTATCTCACTGTCCTTTCTTGACGGAACTCTGCACAACTAGCCAGTTGCGTTACCTATTTTTCCAATTGGGCAACCACCCACTAATATTTCAATGGAAATTTCCAATTAAAAACTTGAAATACTTCATTCTTTCAAATAAAAACCTGAAGTGAAGTTTATTTCAAATAAGGGCTTGAAATGCCATTATTTTCTCAAAAAAAAGTCTTAAAGTGGATTTTGTTTCACATAAAAGTCTAGAGTGACTATGTCTATTTCAAATAAGAGTTTGACTTTCTAGCTAGTCAAGGACATTTTAGTCATTTTCTTTTTTTTTTGAATATTTTCCTTTTTTTTATTTTTTTCTTCTTCTTCGCTAGTGGCCGGGACCACCAACAATGTCAAAAAGGCTAGGTGAGGGCTACCTTCACTAGCCATCGGTGAAGGACGACCTCCCCTAGGGAGGCCACCCTCGCAGCCATCGACGAGGCCAGCTGTAGCTAGATCTGGGCAATGGTTGCCTTGCTAGCGACTAGCCCTCACTAGATACAGGCGAAGGTCACCTCACCAATAGCTAGCGAGGGACAACCTTGCCCTAGGGGAGGTTGCCCTCGCAAACATCGGGTGATGTTGCCTTGGGCCATTGAGGGTTGCCAAGCCCTCGTTGGCCCCAAGCAAGGGTACCTTTGCTCGCAGCCGGGAAGGGTTGCTGAGCCCTCATCGAGGAAAGGAAAAAACGAAAAGGGAAAAAAGAAAAGGAAATGATAAAAATAATTTAAAATTAAAATTGTAATTGGATGAAAATGTCCTTGATCAATTGGAATAGATATGCCCTTATTTGAAACAATCATGGTCACTTTAGGTTTTTAGTTGACACAAAGCCCACTTCGAGCCCTTATTTAAGAAAATGATAGCACTTCATACCTTTATTTGAAAATTTCCCATATTTCAATACGTGTTAGCTTGATATTTTCACAAAATAATGTGCAAATCGTGAATAAGAATATTTCTTTTTTCTAGAAGAAAATTATTAGTCCTAAATCAACCAAGAAAAAGTACTAAACCCAAACGTCAATTCATTATGGGGCACTCGTATGATCTCGAAGAACGAATCTCCCAATCCCAAATAATCATAATTCTTTACTTTTTTTTTTTTTGTAATTTTATATAAAATATTATAACATGGAAACATTTAAACGTGTTCGTGATCAACGGTGATACTCGCTTTTTCTTTTCTTTTTTCAAATTTTCTATCTAATGGTCATTAAGGCTTAGGGATCCTCTCCCCTAGAATTTTTAAAAAACTCCTTCATTGTAATCTAAGATTCATATGCCCATTACTCTTTGGAACAACTTTTCTGAAGCAATTTCAATGGTAAAAAGGAGCTTTACGACTTTTATGAAGTAATTGGTAAACGCCTCACAATTACGGCTACTTCAAAACTCCAGCCGCTTATAATAACTTTTGAGGAAGCTACTGAATTTCAGGTGTTGCAATTTATAAAATATACATTTCAAAAACATAAGCGCCACGTCATCTTACAACACACCGCAATTTATTTTTTATTTACCCCTATTACCATTCCTTTTGAAATTTGCAAAGAGTTTCATTTCGATATTACAATACGTTAAATCTTAATTGTTTTAAAAGCATATCTTATTCTTAAGCTTGCGATTTTGCCCTTTTATCAGCAAGGGAGCCTTAAGTGAATAGGTCTGTGGCGGTTCGATTCAGCTTCGCCTCACCCTCGATAATTTTCGGTTACCAAAACAAATTATCGGGGCCCTCTTAACCCTAATCCAAATGAATAGTTGCAAAATCGTCAAGTTTAATCTATTTAATTCAATGAGAAAATCTTAAATAAGAAAAATATTAAAGAAGAAGAACAAGAAGTTAAAAGAAAAGAATTACTCCAAATGATAATTTTGAGAATCGAAAATTCTATAAAAATTTGAGATTTGAAACAATTAGGAGGATGAGAATGATTTCCAAGGAGTGAAAAGGGGGAGTTTGAAAAAGTATTATGTGAAACTTATGGCTTGTTTGGTAACTAGTCTATTTTTCTGTTTTTCTATCTTTTTGTTCTCCAGAACATAAATTTGTTTGTGTACATCAATTAATTTTTCTATTTCCCAGAATAAATTAGTAATCAGGAAATAGATTTGGAATAAAATAAGAAGTAAAAAAAACTACTTTATTTTTATTTTCAAGAATATAAATAAAAAAATCATTTATAAACCGAAATTACTCTTGAAAACATAATTGTTGTCAAAAGGAGCTAAAGAGGAAAGAATGTGAAAGAGTGGTTGGAAAATGACTATGCACTAACATGTCCATGGTGATGTGTAACACACTCATTTCTGTTTAGACCGGAGAAAATATTAGGTGCCCAAATGATCGACACGTTAGTTTTACACAAGTTCATTCAATGTCCAATACATGTCATTTTTTAGCCCACCTATCAAAAACCCTTATATCCTCCCTCTTCAATTAATGTTTTCACTTCGTTTCTTCTTCTTCTTCTTCTTCCTTTCACTCTACTAGAGACGACAATGCCTCAACTCAAACTCACTATCAACTTAATCTTGTGGATTACCTTCCACCACCTCACCATCATCTCAGTCCTCCATCGTCAAGCCCGAGCTCAATCAGTGAACTTGAGCCTCAAATTTTGGATCTAAGCTTGAACAAGTTCTAGATTTGTGATTTAGAGCTTAGCTTGACCAAGCAATGGACGAGGTGGAGGTGGAGGCGGCAGCATGGTTCGCCAATGCGGTGGAGGGCCTTGAGCTCCTAGCTAACACAGGCACCGACATAGAGGGCACAAGAGGAGTTGGACAAGAGGTGGCAGCTCTGGAGGTTAGAAAAGAAGTGAGCGAAGATTGAGGATTGAGGCAGCGGGTCTTGGAAGCGATAGAGCATTTTGACAAAAATAGAGTGGGCTTTGTCCTTCGTATCAGAAAACGCAAAGAGAGAGGAGAGAATGTCACATAATTGAAGAGAGAGAGAGAGAGAGAGAGAATGCAAGGATTTCTTACAAGTTGATCCAAAAGTGATACGTGTCGATCGTGGAATAGATTTGTGTAAAACTGATGTGTTTATCACTTGAATACCTAGTATATTATCATTTAGATCGGGTACATGCAAAAACAAGGGGATAATTGGTCTTTGATCTCATACATTTGGCGTTTACACTCTTTGGTCAAGCTCCTATATAACACCCACTCAAAAAAAAGGTAACATGAAACTTGAGATCAACTATACTTTGAACAAGGGAGGAGGAGATCAGAAATTGATAGTATCAGATCGACGACTAAGGTTTCCGACTGTAAATGACAAAAGAAAATGCTTTTCTTGGTCAAAAAAGGAAATGCTTTTGAAAAATCTTTATTTTTAGACTAGTATTTTCCCTTTTTCAGATTAGAGAATTTATTACACATGTTTTTTACTGTAATTGATTTTCCATTGACTAATCATTTTTAACAAATCAAACGCAGTAAAGTTCAGAAAACTAATTCGCGAAGAATTCATTCGCTCAAACAAATATATCGAAAGGTCATTATTATCCTTTCCTAATGTAGCTCTACACGACTAGCTAGTTGTGTTGTCTATTTTTCCAGTTGAGCGGTGACTTGTTAATCTTTCAATCTGCGTTAGCTTGAGAAATTCAACAATTAATATACAACTCATGAAAATAAACATTATTTTCTGCAAAAGACATATTGGTCCAAATCCCAAATATCAATTCATTCATTATGGGGGCAATTTGTATGGTGTTGAAGGACCGAATCTCCTTATTACAATTTATCATAATTATTTATTTCTTCCGTAATTTTTATAAACACACGAAAACTTAGAAGGACTTACGGTAGATAGTAAAATTCACTCTCTCTTTTTATCCGGCCATTAATGATTAAAGAATTCTTCTTAAAAATCTTAGGAAACCCCCTTCATTATGATCCAAAAATTCAAATGATTACTATCATTTGGCATGGCTTTGAAGCATTGTGGCTTCTATAAAGTATTCGGCGAACGCCTCACAGTTACAATTGCTTCGAAATTTCAGCAGTTATATAATAACTTTTCTAGGAAGCTACCGCATCCGGTGTTGAGGTGCTGCAATTTATGAAATATACCTTTCGAAAAACACAAAAGCCACATCATTTTGGAACACACCACAAATGTCTCTGCACCCATCTGACTCTACTGATTTCGAGAGGGAAATACGTAGAAGAGAGAGAGAGAGGATGCAAGGATTTCTGACAGATGGATCCAAAGTAATACCTGTTGGGTCGTAGAATGGACTTGTGTAAAATTGATGTATCTATTAGGGGTGTCAGGAACCGAATCGAACCGAACTGAAAAATTTGATTTTTTCGGTTCGGTTTGATTTTCAGTTCAGTTCTCATTAAAAACCTAAACTTTTGTTATCGGTTTAGTTTTTATAGGTTAACCGAACCGAACCGAACCGATAACCGATAAAATAAAACTATTAACCAAACGGTTTGGTTATTCTCTCCCGTCTCCTCCGAGAGAATAGCGATTCGATTTTATTTGACCCCAGCTCTTCATCATCCATCGATCGATCGATTTGCTTCAAGCGGGTCGAGATTCCATGGCGGATCGGGGCTCACAGGAGGTGGAGAGAGCTCGGTCGCCGAGCTTGGCTCTCGAGCTCGGATGCTGATGTTGGTGGTGTTCGTGGTGCTGGGGATGGTGGTGGGAGTTGCGAGCGAAATCTAATGGTCCTGAGCAATTTCTGGTAGCCACTGCAGCATAACCCAGGAGAGAGAGCGCCTCAAATCTTATCTACACCCTAACCCCAGGTGTGTCCGTACCCTTCTTCTTCTTCAAGTCTTTTCTTCTGAACCAGAGTTAAATAGAACAGCCCAAATGGGAGAGGTCTTCTTCTTCGCTTTCAAAGCTCTGCCTTCGCTTTGCTTTGTGGATTTAGTGCGCTGATTCCTTTTTGGTCTAGGTGGATTTGGGAATAGTGGAGCTTCTCTCTCCTATTCCGAAGCCACCTGCTCCAGAAGAGAAGAAGCCTGAGGAGAAAGAAGCCCCCAAGAGAAGAAAGAAACGTCCGTCTAAAAAAAACCAAACAAAAAAATGAAACCGAAAAACGAAAAAAAAAAAAAACCAAAAACCAAAAGCCGAACCGAACCGAACCGAAATTTCGGTTCGGTTCGAAATTTTTTTCTAAAACAGTTCAATTCGGTTCGATTTTTTTCCTAGTGTCTATCACTTAAACACTTAATATTTTATCGCTTAGACCGGGTACTTGCAAAAACAGGGGGATATTCCATGTAGATGCTTCTTCTTGGAAATTGGTCTTTGATCTCATCCATTTGGTGTTCACACTTTTTGGTCAAGCTCCTATATCTACACCCATTCAAGAAAAAAAAGGTAACATGAAATTTGAGATCGAACTAAACTTTGAACAGGGAGGAGGAGATCAGAAACTGATAGTATTAGATCCATGACTAAGGTTTCCGACTGTAAATGATAAAAGAAAATGCTTTTTTTTTTATTTGGTCAGAAAAGAAAATGCTTTTGAATTTTTTTTTTTATTTTTCAGGCTAATGTTTTCCCATTTTTCAGGTTAGGGAATTTATTATACATATTTTTTTTTTTTTACTATGATTGATTTTCCATCGACTAACCATTTTTAACAAATTAGACGCATCAAAGTTCAGAAAACTAATTCGTAAAGAATTCTTTCACTCAAACAAATGCAGGTTAAAAAAAAAAAAAAAAAAACAAATACATCCAAAGGGTCATTATTATCCTTTCCTAATGTAGCTCTGCACAACTAAAGAGAAAAGAAAATAATAATAATAATAATAATAATAATAATAAAAATAAAAATTAAAAATAATTTGTTAAATTATTTTAATAAAATAAAAATTAAAAAACTTAAAAATGCATTTTTTAAAAACGTTATTTTAAAGGAATAAATTTTCATTAACCAAAGACTCTTAGACTAGAGATCATTTTGAAAAACGTTTTCCGATTCTTTCAAAACGGAAATTATTTTCCTAAATTTAAGTTTTGATAGAAAAATCTTTTTCATTAACTAGGAAAACATTTTCCGTTGATTTATTTTTCTAAACGAATCAAATGCTGGAAAATATGAAAAACATATTCTTGGAAAATAACTTTTGCGAAACAAATGGACCCTTAATCAGAATTATTTTCCTTTATAAAAGAGGAAGAGTTTGAGATTTAAGAGAAAGTCATTCGATCCCAAAAAAAGAGATGCTTAAGAGGCTTGTAAAGATCCGGTTCATTTGTCAAGAGTATGATGGAGGATGGGATATTCAATTGAGATCGAACTATTATAATATTTTTTTTCGAGATCATGCTGCTATAATGGTGGAGAAAATTGCGATTATCGCATGGCATATTATGTTAGGACAAGAGATACTTATCATTTACTTCTCTTTATGTCTATTTAATTAGGAACTTTAGTCACAGGTGATAAGAATGTGGTTTCAAAGGTCTCTCTTTCATCGAGGTTTTGGTCATCCATTGGGCATCTCTTTCATCACGGGTGATAAGGATGGAACCTTCCTCACCTAAATTGTTCAATGCTCTTTCCGGTGGCAAGTCTCCCCGTCCCCTCTTTAGTCGGTGCGGTCCCAAAATGCAGGGGTCTATCACCATAATTTCTTTTTATGTTTTTTTTTTTTTTTTTTTTTTGCTCCTTTCAACTAACCCGACGCATTGTTTGGCTTGTAGGTTTTAAACGATACACCACCAAAATAAATATTAAAAAAGAAATAAATAACATTCCGCTTCTACTTGTCCAATTGGTCCTAAAACTGTCATGAGAATGCTGATTCGATCCTAAATTTCATCAATGTTGCCAATTTTTTCAAAAAAGTTTAGAATTAAATTGAAAAAATTTGAAAAGTTTATTTTAAATTGACATTTATATAATATATTTGTGATTGATTAGGTAATTTTCTCAATATAAAACTGCAAGGCAATTGATACTTTGGAAACTTAAGAGGGTAAATTAAACATGAAATCTTAATAAGAATTGAAAATTTGTAGTTTTCACTTCGGAAGGGCTCGCTTGGTTGCTCACTATTATTGTTAATCGTAAGTCGTTATTGATCTTATATGCCAAATAATTGCAAATTACTAAAGTTTCGAAAATTTAAATAAATAAAAAAAAAAGGGTAAATAGCTTGACGGAGCTCCAAGGTGCCACGAGAGCGGTGGTCAAATCTGGGTTGGTCTCCAAACCTATAAAAAAAAAACAAAAAATTGGGTTGGTCGGCGCTGCTAAGCAAATCATCCTTATCCTTGCAATTCAGTCTTATCCTCCTAATTATTGCAAACTTCTGATTTCTTAAAATTTCCATTTTTTAATCATATAGAATAATTATTTTCCTTAACTATCCATATCAAACCAGCGAATTTGTAATCATCTTTCTCTTGTCTCTAATTTTTCTCTTGATCAGATAAATTAATCGCGACATTTTTACTCCTTTTTCATACCCTGTCTCATTATTTTTGGACTAGGGATAAGAAGGCGCATCAACTTTTTTTTTTTTTTTTTTTTTGTGGGGAGGAGTGGGGAACCAATAAAAAATTAAGGGGTAAAATCTTAAAACCAACTTATAATAAAAAAAATTGACCTGAGCAATTATACCTCTAATTTCTCATTTAACATTGTCCCACGGGTGGAGAAAAGGCAAAAATGCAATTTAGCTCTTAAAAAATTTAAAACCAAACCTATATGAAAATTGAGAGGGTTAAAATGAAATTTCATCAAAGTTTAATTTTTGGAGATGGACTACCTAGGAAGGAAGCAAGGAATGATCAACGGGTCAATAATAAATAAAATAAGAAGATAAAGACATGGCTTTGTCAACGCGTCCAGTTCACCAACTAACGGATGACACAATCTTAACCACTAAGAATAATACTTCACATAATAATTTTCAACTTCCCCTCTTCACATCCCTGCAAATCAGCCTCATCCTCCTAATTATTGCGAAATTTTAAATTTTATAGAATTTGTTATATGTGATTTTTCCTTGTGCATATAGAGTAATCACAATGATTCTATAAATTACAAAAATTAAGATTTAACCTTTTATAATATCGAGAGGGTAAAAATAAATAATTCTTTGCAAAACTTCTACACGGGAGATTTCTTGGGGGCGGAGGAAGCACAAAATGGCAAAAGGGCTAAATAAGAAAAAAAAATCGAAGTAAGGAATAAGAAGGCATTGTTTTTGTTGACGTGGACGCTTTCCAACGTTGGAGCCCATCTCCCGAGATGCCATGCGTGCGCCCCCAAAAAGTCCAAGGAACAATCCAGGAGCCCCCAGAAAAAAGAAAAAAAAGAAAAAGGAAAAATTAAAGAGTTAATTTTGGTGATAATTTAATTTTTTTTTAAAAAGGAGAAAAAACCACCTGTCTGCCCGCCCGAGTTTTATATAAAGAGGAGCAAGGTGCAGGAGCCCGCCATTGGAGGATTTCTCACGCATGCTCTGCAAGGACACCAAGAACACTCCAGCGAAGGCGACGAGAATGGCTGACGATGTCGAAGGCGGGGCTTCTTCTCACGATGTCCAGTCCCTCTTGTCTTCTCCGGACAGGGACTTCCTCATCCGGAACAACGGCGATCAGGTGCAACTCGGTTCCCGTTTCGACTTTCGCTCTTTCCCTGGAAGAGGAGAGAGAGAGAGAGAGAGAGAGGGAGAAGAATTGTGGGTTGGCGTCCTTGTGGAAGTTCTCGTTGTTTCGCTGACTACCCAGTTTCGTGCGAGGAATTCTTGTTCTTGGTGATTGGTTCTTGAATTTCGAACTGGGGGAGGGTGGGGGGTCGAGAGCATTTGCTGATCTGATTCCTGGTTGGGGCTTCTCTTGCCGGATTGGAAGATGGGTTCGTGCGCCTTTTAAGTTTAGATGCCGATGTTCTTTCCGGTTGGTTCTTTGCTGGGAGTCTCTGATTACCAGGCCGTCGGATTGTGATGGCTAAGCAGGGGAATTTAGTTCCAGATAAGCTAATTTTTCGAGTGCTAGCCATTTGTTTCCTTCAGAAACTGGATGATTGGTAATTGATGCATTAGTTTTTAAGCAAAGATATATACTTAGAGCCGTGCGGATGCAGTAGATATGAATTTCGTGATACTATGAAGTTTAATGCTCTTTAGTGTAAATGCTCACACCTAGAATGCGGTATACTTGTTTTGGTCGGTGAGACTGTTGATTTGCTTGCGAATTAATGAGTAGTGCTTAAGGGAAGTGCTTCTCCAGTTGGCATTTGGATGTATCTTGAACATTTTCAGGATCTTTGTGTGGTGGTCAAGTGATCTAGTATGCCTTGCTTGCTGATTGCTGTTGAAAGAACTCAAATTAGGAATCTTTTTGTCCTATATCAGGTTAAGGTCGATAGCTTGAAGGGGAAGAAGATCGGCTTGTACTTCTCCGCATCATGGTGCGGTCCGTGCCAACAGTTCACCCCGATTCTGGTGGAGGTGTACAATGAACTTGCCCCAAGAGGTGACCTGGAAATCATTTTTATCTCCTCAGATGAGGATGAGGAGTCCTTCGGTGGATACTTTTCCAAGATGCCGTGGCTTGCAATCCCATTTTCCGACTCGGAGAAGCGCGATAGCTTGGATGAATTGTTTAATGTCAGGGGAATACCCCACCTTGTCCTTCTTGATGGCACAGGTACAGTCTTAACAGATAGTGGAGTGGAGATCATCCGTGAGTATGGAGAGGAAGGTCATCCTTTCACTCCAGAACGCATCAAAGAGTTGAAAAACCAGGAAGAAGCTGCTAGGAGAAATCAATCATTGACCTCTCTTTTGGTCATTAAAACTCGTGACTTCGTAGTTTCATCTGATGGGAAGAAGGTAGACCTAAAGGGATCTTTGATGCATTTGAAAATGATGATTGCATGTGCTTATGATTCGGTTTTCCATCCTCTTTTTACTAATCTAGTTATGTGGCCAAACTAGGTTTCTGTTTCTGAGCTTGAAGGGAAAACTGTGGGCCTGTACTTCTCGTTGTCCATGTCCAAGTCATGTGTTGATTTCACGCCAAAGTTGCTTGAGGTTTATAAGACATTGAAGGCCAAAGAAGAGAGTTTTGAGATTGTTCAGATACCTCTCGATGATGACAAAGCATCATTCAACCAATCCTTTGGAAACATGCCATGGCTTTCATTACCAATCAAAGACAAGAAATGTGAGAAGTTGGTTAGGTACTTCGAGCTGTCGACCCTACCCACTCTGGTCATTATTGGTCAGGATGGGAAGACTGTCCATCCCAATGTTGCTGGAACTGTCGAAAAGCATGGTGTTGCGGCTTACCCATTCACTCCAGAAAAGTTTGCAGAGCTTGCAGAGATAGAAAAGAAAAAGGAAGAATCTCAGACCTTGGAGTCGATCTTGGTTTCAGGGGATCTGGATTTCATCATTGGAAAGGAAGGAACCAAGGTAAATTTGTTTTTCTCCTAGAAGCTAATGACTCATAAATTTTTAATGTCTACAATGAGGCCCCATATAAAGTTGTACCTCGGGTTACTTGACTTGAGGATAGGAGTGAAACCAGGTTTATAGCTAGGAAAATCCTTTCCATATATGCAGTTTTCCTGTGCTTTCTCCATCAATTTGTGGTTCATCTAAAAGGTTGTTTCTTAACTTCGATTGCAGATTCCAGTATCAGACTTGATAGGGAAGACTGTCCTCCTGTACTTCTCGGCACACTGGTGCCGTCCTTGCCGTGCATTCCTGCCGGTGCTTACGGAGGCATATGAAAAGATCAAGGCTGCCGGCAATGCCTTGGAGGTTATCTTCATCTCCAGTGACAGGAATCAAACTGCCTTTGATGATTATTTTGCTCAGATGCCGTGGCTGGCGCTCCCCTTTGGTGACGAGAGGAAGAAATCCCTGAGTCACAAATTCAAGGTCCGGGGCATCCCCATGCTTGTAGCCATAGGTCCAACGGGCCGGACGGTGACTAACAAAACAAGGGATCTTATAATGGACCACGGGGCTGATGCGTATCCTTTTACTACCGAACATCTCAAGAAGTTTGAGGAAAAGTTCAAGGAAAGTATAAAAGGCTGGCCAGAGAAGTTGAAGCATCCTTTGCATGAAGAGCACGAGCTTGTTCCGGCTCATAGGAGACGGTACACTTGTGATGGCTGTGATGAGGATGGGGAGAGGTGGTCATATTATTGCGAGGAGTGTGACTTTAATCTCCATCCAAAATGTGCTGTTAAAGAAGAGAAAGCAACTGAAAACGAGTTAGATGAAGAAGATGAAGCAGCTAGGGAGGAGGCAAAGAAAGAAGGAGATGCCAAAGAAGGATGGGTCTGTGATGGTGAGGTCTGTCGTAAAGCCTGAAAGTTGCTGTATGGAAGTTTCGTTATCTATGACCTCGTTTGGAGCCGTTCTCCTTCTCTTTTTTATTTTATTTATTTATTTATTTATTTATTTTTTATCTGGGAGGATGTTTCCGAGGTTGATCTGCGAGGGGTTTGTATGTGAGTAATATGATGTGCGTTATGAGACAGTTCGCCATCTTAATAAAAATTTTATGGTCGACAAGCCATGCGCTAAATAGAGCAGTAGGATGGAATAGTCTTTGATCGGCAGTTGTCGTACATGCACTTCCGTCTCTCCTTTTGAAGATGCAGCTTTGAGATGTAGCATGCACACTGGACTTAATAGAACATGCTTAATCGATAAAATCCGGATGGATCAGTCCTAAAGTCCTAGTGGTTAGTTATTGTGCAGTTCAGCATTATGGTAACAGATCCTCTGTTTTATCATTAGATGGTGACTCTAGATCTGGATCAGTTGATATAATTTGTGACAATGGAAAGTTAATCAGCTCCCATTAAGTCCCCCAACTCTTGGCGTATAATCCCATGCTCTCGGAATGCATGTCGCTAGTCGTCTTAAGGAAGAGCGATCGGAAAAAACAAGACGGAGAAGGCGCCGCAAAAGTTCATGCCCTGCTGATCCTTGATGAGCAGGCCGGTTTGCAAGAACTGTTAACTTTTGTAGGCCCAATTGCAGCTCACGTTTATGAAAGATCATCTGTTAGCAATATGTCTAGTTCTTGGGCAAAGAAGATGGATTAATTTGACTGTTTTCCCATATATGTAATGTCAAGAAGACGAGACTTGATGTTCGTTTATCTTCCACTTCGTTGAAGAGGTTGAATTTGAGGATAGAATCGATACATTCGACGTGGAATGTTCTTTCCTTCTCAAGCAGAAAAAGGAACTCGATATATTCAACAACGCCATATGCTTTCAATTTCCACATTTCCACACTTCTCTTTTTGGTTGAATTCTTTTTCTGGCAATGAACAAAAGACATCAGTATGAATTTTCGTTTCAAGAAGAGACCTAACTCTAATAGATTCGATCGCATCTTGAGTGTGGAGAAATGTTTGGAGTCCCATGTGATCTATTGTAGCTGAATCACAGTTCACAAAACTTTCGATCAAGAAAATGAAGCTATGGAGATACTGAACTTCTCTGTCTGGCTCAAGTGTTATACTTGGCCATATATCTAGTTCAAGTAGAGTGGCAAATTTTATTTTATATTTACTTGAAGCAAAAAAGTTATTGCTAAAATCTACAATATGTAATTATTTACATTGATTGTTTCTCCACTTAAAAACATGATTCCATCACACTTATAATACTCAGTCATGATTGCTTAAGCTTTTACTTTTTAATTGTGATAAAAAAAATTATCAATGGGTTCAATACAATGATATAAAAAATTTTAAATAGAAAAAAATCAATCCATCGAAATTTGGAAATTCATGGCAAAGTTGTAAAAATATTTTAGCCGAAGTGTAAAGAAATGCTATTTCATTTCTAGCATATATTTTATTTAATCTAAACTGTAGTTTAATGAGATATGGCAGGAATTAGCCATAATGGGTTTGACAAATCAGTGGGTTCTACCTCCAAAAACATTTATTAGATAATTTGAGTAAAATCAAGGTATAATGAAAGCTTTTTGGAAGTGCCCCGCTGACTTTATTGCATTCTGTCCGTGGTTATAAACGAAGCAGAAAGAAAGCCCTTTCCGAACTCTCTCCAAATAAAACTCAGTTAAATGAAAAAAAAAATTGAAAAACATAGGTACATTGCAATATTTATGTACTTGATTAAAAATTTTAAAGAAAAATGACGTAAATGGTCTATGAATTTTGGTCAAATGTGCAATGTGATCCTTGAACTATTTACAAATATTCAATCTAATTCCTAGAATACATTCCTTCCATTAATTCAAATTAACAAAAGGTACAATAACAAATCTAGTGATGTAGCTTCCAATCATTTAGGTTTGAATAGTGAGCAAAAAAAGAGAGAGTTATTTATGGATTATCCACGTAAGATATTCATCTTGATTTGGATATAATAATCCATGTCATCAAATAACAATGGACATGTTAATGCTTAAATTTTTTCCTTGTCTAAAGTAGATAAGTAAAATGATAGATATATTGAATCATCATTTCTAAAAATTCAACTCAACATATAGTAATCTACATCATCAAAATAACATGTGGTTTGCCCTTTAAGTAAGCATAAAGACGGCATTGAACATTTACTAATAGTTCGAGAACCACATTAAATAAATTAAAATTTTAAGGATGATATTGCGAATTGAGACAAAATTCAAGGACCATTTATGCTATCTTCTCTTAAATTTAAGGAACAAGAGAACAATAGTAAAAAGCAGTAGTATATGAAAGTCAAATTGAAAGCAAATGGAAAATTGATTTTTAGCAAAAATGAAAATAAAAATAAAAAAACAGGTGGTATTGGGTGGGAATCCGCACGATGCAAGAAAAGGACAATAATTTTATTCAGTTTTTTTTCTCAATGCCTGCGCAAAGAGTCGGTTTCTAGTATGCGACAAAAAAAAAAATGTCTAAAAAAACATAAATTTTATCAACTCAAGCCAAGTTTGTGAAAATATAAGGGAAAAAGATACAAAAAAAAAAAAAAAAATCTCAAACTTTGCTGATAATGACACATTTACCCTAAATTATTTACTGTGACAGAAAAAACTCTAACTTTGCCCACTATAGCACATTTACTTCAAATTTTTTCTGTGATACAAAAAATCCCAAACTTTTACCTGTGTGACATATTTACTCCAATTTTTTTTCGTAACACCAAAAATCTCAAAATTTTTCTTGAGACACCAAATTTTTAGGGTGAATTCATCACACAAGTAAATGTTTGAAAAATAAATTTGGGATAAATATGTTACACTATATAAATTTGGGATAAATGTACACATTAGTTCAGTTTAGAGTTTTTTGTTTCATGAAAAAAAGTTTAGAATAAATGTGTTCTTGGTGACTTTTACCCAATATAAATTATCCAACATAACTTCCCCAGGATGAAATAGCCAATTCTGGGGGAAATTCTTCTTTTCGTGGGGCTTTTATCACCCAATCTGCTAGCTTGTTTATCAGACGCACAAAACTGGGATGAGCCAGCTTCATTTTGCAATCCGTGGTCCAGGCCCAGTCAGGAATAATTGATACCCGAAGACTAGACGTTGACTCTCTGTTTTTGGGCTTTCTCTTTCAAAATTAGTAGAGCCAGATTGGTACAAAGGTAGTTAAGGTGTGTTATAAAATGAGGTGGCTTTTATGTTTTTGAAATGCATATTTTATAAATTGTAGTAGCTTCCTAATTCCTATAAAGTTATTATAAGCTGCTGAAATTTTAAAGTGGTCATAGCTGTAGCTGTGAGGTGTTGACCAAAAAATTTACGAAATTCATGACACTCTTTTTCACGGCTGAAATTACTACGGAAAGCTGTTCAAAAGGATAATAGGCATATGCATTTTGGATTGTAATAAGGGGTTCGTAAAGATTCTTCGAAAGCAAATCCCTAATCCTTGATGGGGTTGGAGAGAAAAAAGAGTAAACCTCACCATTAATCGCAAACCATTTTAAATTTTTGTGTGTTACAATATTTTAAATAAAAATAATGGAAAAAATAATTTCGATCAATTGCAATCCGGATATTCATCCTTTGAAACCATACAAGTGCCCCAAAATGAATTCACATTTATAATAGTATTTTTTTTTCTTTGTTGATTTACGTCCAACATGTCTTTTTCTAGAAAATAAAATTTTCTTTTTCAGGATTGGTATATTTATTGGCGAAGATATCAAGCTAATGCATATTAAAATATCAAAGGATCACTTCAATTGGAAAATTGGCAACGCAGCAAGCTAGTTGGGCAGAGTTACATCAGGAAAGGATATTAATGAGCTTTTGTCTATTAACAAAAAGGCCACCAACTAATATGAATAGTTCTAAAGAAGAATCCAAAATACAATTTGATGTGCAAAAGTAGAATAATTATAAAACTAATAAGATAAATTACGGAATAAGATGATGTTCATATCAATCTTTTCAAGTTATCAAAATATATATTATTCGGTATTCAAATCGTTATTATTCATCTTATAATAAATATCGATAGTGTTGGAATCTTCTATCTTTTCAAAAGGTTATAGATCACTCTTTTGGAGAGCATGATGTGGATGGATGTTCATTGATATTGGACTATTATAGTTGTATTTTTATTTTTAAGGCCATAGTGATATAATATAATAGAGAAGAAAGTATGCTAAGATGATTTTTTAAGTCTATTTAACTTATATTTGTTTTGTAAAAGATAAATGATTTTTACAACATTTTTCCTTAAAAAGAAAACTTGTAATAATAATAATAATAATAATAATAATAATAATAATAATAATAATAATAATAATAATAATAATAATAATAATAATAATAATAATAATAATAATAATAATAATAATAATAATAATAATAATAATAATAATAATAATAATAATAATAATAATAATAATAATAATAATAATAATAATAATAATAATAATAATAATAATAATAATAATAATAATAATAATAATAATAATAATAATAATAATAATAATAATAATAATAATAATAATAATAATAATAATAATAATAATAATAATAATAATAATAATAATAATAATAATAATAATAATAATAATAATATCACTTGGCCATGGTTCAAGTTGAGTGTGGCAAATCTTATTTAATATCACTTGAAGCACAAAATTTTTACTATAATCAATATACAAAACGAATCGATTTGCATTTATTGTTTCTCCTTTTAAAATCATAACTTCATGGTTGCATAAACTTGCACTTTACCTTTTTATTTTGCTAAAATATCTTAACCCTATTGACACCATACTTACATTAATAACAAAAGTAATGACAGAATCAAAATAGTTCCTCAATGAAGTTGATACAATGATATACAAGAGTCTAAATAAAAATATTAACATATGTAAATTTAAAAAGTCATGGTAAAGTTGCAAAAAAAAAATAAAATAAAATCAAGCAAGGTAAATGAAAAGAATTTGAAATGAAAAAAGATTGAAAAATACAAGTACGTATCAATATTTATGTACTTGATACAAAAATTTAACGAACAAGAGAATATAAAAAGGAAATATCCATATAAAAGTCAGATTAAAAGAAAATCGAAAATAAATTGTAAATGAAAATGAAAAACACGTGTTATATTATGTCTTTTTCACAATATCCGTGCAAAGAGTGAGTTTTCACAATAAGTAAAAAGGATGACTTGCCCCGAGTTTTCACATACCACTGAATATTTTCTCTTATTCTTGGTCTTTCCCTTTCAAAATTAGTAGAGCCAGTTTGGTAAAAATGTATAAGATGACGTGCCTTTTTGTGATTATGAAATGCATATTTTATAAAGGGAAAATTCCAAATAAGGATCCGGAGTAAATCTATCTTCTCAAATAAAGACCCAAAGTGAACTTTGTGTCATATAAGGACCCAAAGTGGACCCATTGTTTCAAATAAGGACATGAAGTGAATTTTGTGTCAAATAAGGACCCGAAGTATCAAGTTAGGGCGCGTTTGGTAACGATTTTGTTCCCGGGAGTTGATTCTGACTAGAAATGATTATTTTTTATTACGTTCTCGAGAACTAATTCTGAGTAAAAAAGCGTGTTTGGTAACTGTCCAAAATTTTTTATTCTGGAATAGAATTGCGTTTGATACCGTGCTAATTGATTATGTTCCAAATTAATTTCTTTTTATTTTTAAATAAATTTTAAATAATTTTTAAATTTTTTACTTTTCTTTTTTTTTTTTTTTTTTTTTTTACTATTTTTTTTCTTTTCTTCTTCATGTGGCCGGTCGCCGGACCGGCGACCGGCCAAACAAATGAGGGCCGGCGACGCTCACCGGAGCGTCACCGACCCTCGGCGAGGTCGGCCTTCGTCGGCCGAGCTAGATCTGGTGAGGCCGAGCCTCGCCGGTGGCTAGGCGAGCCTCATCGGTAGCTGGGCGAGGCTTGACCTCGCCCGATCTAGCAAGGCCAAGCCTTGCCCAGCTACCAGCGAGGCTCGCCCAGCCCTGTCAATGGCTAGGCCGGCCTCGCCGGGGCTGGGCGAGGGCGAGCCTCACCGATGGCTAGGCTTGCCTTCGGTGACTGGCGGTAGACGGTGGCGGCGGGCAGCGACAGACGATGGCGGGCAGTGGCGGACGGCAACAGGGATGACGAAAAGGAAGAGTGAGGGTTTCACCATTTTGATTCTTTTTTTGATTCTCGGATAGAGAATCAATTTTTTTTTATTCTCAAATCTTGTCCAAAACTATTCTCGAGTACAAATTTGTTCCCAGAAACAAAAATTTTACCAAATGCGATTCTCGTCCCAAACAGATTCTGGGAACAAAAAATTAGAATCTAGCACTATTTGGCACGTTGCCAAACATGCCCTTAATCTCTATTGAGGATCTTAGCTTGCCAGCAAACATTTTCCAGCAATTAAAATAGGGGCAATTTTGTCAGAAATTTGTGATTGGAAAAAAAGGGAAAATTCTATATTAATTAAGTTTAAGTTATTCATTAAGATGTTTACATTTTCTTCTTTCTTCTCCCTCACTGCTCCTCGCCTTGTTTGACCGGCGGAGAATTTGGGTCTCCACAAACAAAGAAAGGAGTGTCTGGTTTTCTTCTTTTTTTTTGAATTCCTGCTTCAACCAACAGAAAATTTGGGTCTTCAACTTTGCAGAGGATGGGTACAAAGGAATGGCGAGAACTTCAATCTTTGACTTTGCGAATGATGGGTACAAGGAACGGGGAGACCATAGAAAACCGAGGGTTTTTTTTTTTTTTTTTTTTTCTATTTTAGGATTTGTTAATTTTCCCTATAATTTTTTTGGACAAAATTGCCCAAACTCCGGTCGTCGAAAATGTCACATGCTTGATAGCTGGCGAATATTTGGCTGACTAGCCAGGTTCTCATTTGGATTGATTCAACCATTTCGGGTCCTTATTTGAGACTTATCTGACACAAGGTTCATTTCGAGTCCTTATTTGAGAAAAATGGTTAACATCAGATCCTTATTTGGAATTTTCCCTTTTATAAATTGTAGCACTCCAATGTTGGGTGCGGTAGCTTCCTAGAAAGTTATCAAAGGCTACTGAAATTTTGAAGTAGCCGTAACAATGCCAAGAAATCAAGAATTGCCTGAATTGCAAAGAACCGGGCCAAAACCAGTACAAAATCGGTGGCTTCTATGAGAACTAGTCCAGGTCTCGATTCTAATTTAATGGAACTGGTGAGTACTGGTCTGATTCCCAGTATATATATTTTAAATTATATTTTTATTACTTAATTATTTTGTAATTTTTTTACCAAAATATATGTTTGTAGTTATTGGACATTATGACAAATTTTGTCCTTACAATGTGTAATAGGATTAACCCCATTCTAATAATTTATTTACTCACTTTCTTAGCCAAAAAAAAATAAACAAAGAGGAAGGATCGACCTGTTGGAGATATTCATAAATGTTGTAGCACTTTGTTGTTGTGATATAAAATTAATAGTCAATGGCTCATTTTAAGAGCATAACAATGTCTCTCTTTAACCATCCCCGTGATTAAATTATTATTTGACGTTAAAAAAAGATGGATCAAAGGAACCAAGAATCGCATTAAATCGAACAAAACTGGCAATTTCCATGGGGACTAATCTGATTCTTAGTTCCAATTTAGTGGAACGGGTGAGTACCGATTCGGTTCCCGATTCTAGGTGTGGAATTGCCCACCTAGATGAGACCACTATATATATATTGAATTCTATTTTGATTACTTAAGTATTTTGTAGTTTTTTTTTTTTTACCAATATATATTTATTAGACATTATTGACTAGTTTTATCTTTTGAGTGTGTAATAGGATTAATCCCCTACCTTTTTCTTTTCATTCTAATAATCTATTTACTTACTTTCTTAGCCAAAACAAAATAGACAAACGAAGAGAAAGGAGAGGACCGGTTAGAGATATCCCTAAATGTTGTGGCACTTTATTGTATTGGTACAAAATTAAGAGTCAATGGCTCATATTAAAAGCATAATTATGTTTTGTCTTAGCTATGCCCGTGATTAAATTAGTTGAGGTTGAAAAAAAAATGAATCACGTGATTAATGTTTTAATTTCTTTGGAGGTTAGGACTTCTAACGTGGAGTCTAATTCTCCATACGTTCTTGATATCGGAAAACCTTAAGAGGACCACATCATGACATTTGAAAAAATTAAGTTCTTAACTAATGAGTATTGTCTATTGGTTATGCTCTATATTTTTCAATCTCTAATCAAAATCAATGACTCGCAATTCGACTTTAATTTAAAGCTATGCAAACTTTGGTTCTCTAAATAAAAATTAGGTTTGATATGATATAAATTGATGAATTCAATTTTATAAGGATTGGGGATTGGTTCCCAAGTGGATCCATGGAATAACAGGCAATATCATATTCCAAGATTTTCAAAAATGATCTTTAGTGGGTGGTTTTTGATTTTAAGGTGGAAATCGGCCATTCAAACTAGGGGTGAGCATCGATCTAGGGTCAACCCTGGACCAACCCTAGACCGGCCCAACTTTGCCAATCCTGGTCCGATTCCCAAGGTGACTTGGTCGGTCCTTGGTCCTAGAATTCATGGACCAGTATTGTGCAGGTCGGTCCTCGGTCCTGAGAGTTCCGGGTAAGTCCAACCCGGACCAACCATGACTATATATTTATATAAAGAAAACCTTAAAATAAATGGCATCAACAACATTAAATAGCTCCTTAGTGATAAGTTCAAGTAATTTTATATTATTCTTTAATAACTTAGGTTTTTAATGTCTTTTACGGCGTCAATAGTCATAATTTATGAAGGAGGACAATATTTTCGTGAGAAGTCCTCACGATGTTCAAAAAGACACCTTATGGCATCCTCTTTTAATATTCGTTCTCTTATGTCTTATTTGTCCTCTTAATCTTCAATTTTTCAAAATCGAAAGAAACAATTTCTCCACTCGCCATTCGACACTCGTCTCGTTCGCTTTGGGTCACTCGTGCTGCTCACCACTCGATGCTCGCTTGGCTTGTTGCTCCCCGCTCGACATTTGATGCTCATTCTATTCGACGCTCACCCCACTTGACCCTCATCGCTTGCCTTTCTTAACTGACCTCACTCATTATCGAACCCATTGGGTCGATACGATCCCCGGTTGCCCTTTCAAGGAATTCAAAAAATACAATAAAAAATTATTGGTTAGTCTTGGGTTGACCTTGAAACCGGATCGATCTCATGGGGTCAATCCGGTCCTCAATCGCTTTTTTAAGGAGTATAAAAAATGAAATAAAATTATCGATTGATCCCGGGTTAACTCTAAAACCGGACCAAACCCATCGGGTCGGTCTAGTCCTCGGTTCCAAAAATTGAGAATCAACACTATGCGGGTTGGTCTTGGGGTTAGAGAGTGGATTGGCCCAACCCGGACCATGCTCACCCCTAATTCAAATCATGTTCATCCCTAGTCAAAACACTCTTTTTCAAGACTAAAGTAGTTGTTGGAAGTCTGTTCCAAATGATGGTAGGCGTATGAAATTTGGTTTATAATGAAAGCGGCTTCGAAAGATTCTTGGGAAGCAGATCCAACTAATGATGGCCATAGGATTGAGAGGAGTGATTTTCACCATCCATCGTAAACCCTTCTAAATTTTTTGCGTGTTTCAATATCTTGTGTAAACATTATGAAAGAATAATGAATAATTACGATTAATTGCAATCCAGAGATTCGTCCTTCACACCATGCAAGTGCCCCCATAATGAACTGCGTGTGGGATTAGGGCCAATATGTCTTTTGTAGAATGTAATAATTCTTTCCATGGAGTTGCATATTAATTGGTGAAAATCTCAAGCTAATGCACATTAAAATATTAAGGGTTATTAATGGGTTGCCACTGAATTGGAAAAATAGGCAATGCAGCTAGCTAGTTGTGTAGAGCTACATCAGGAAAGGACATTAATGAGTATTTATTTAAACAATTGTAGTTGCAGGAAGGATAAATCGACTATTTAGAGATATATTCACCCAGCGCCCACGTGCCAATGAAAAGACAAAACCTAAAGTCATGAAAAAAAAAATTAAGATTTAACTTGTTATAATATCGGGAGGGTAAAAATAAATAATTCTTTGCAAACTTCTACACCGGAGATTTCTTGGGGGAGGAGGAAGCATAAAATGGCAAAAGGCCGGAGATTTCTTGGGGGAGGAGGAAGCATAAAATGGCAA
Organism: Eucalyptus sideroxylon; assembly: GCA_014182405.2. NCBI lineage: Eukaryota > Viridiplantae > Streptophyta > Magnoliopsida > Myrtales > Myrtaceae > Eucalyptus > Eucalyptus sideroxylon. The sequence continues at coordinate 50,017,112 of CM024555.2, read as the reverse complement.
AAGGGCTAAATAAGAGAAAAAAATTGAAGTAAGGAATAAGAAGACATTAATATGCTGACGTGGACGTTTTCCAACGTTGGAGTCCATCTCCCGAGATGCCATCCTCCCCCCTCGAAAGTCCAAGGAAAAATTTAGAACCCCAAAAAAGATTAAAAAAAAAAAATTAAAAAGTTAATTTGTCATAACTCATAAGTGTATCAGTTTATGATAAATTTGTCAAAGGTATACTAGTTTGGTGATCAAAAAAATAATTTAGTGAAAATTTGACACATATATATTAGTTTTGAATTTTTCAGTATATTAATACAAATATTAATAGGTCGCCACTAAATTGGAAAAATAGGCAATGCAGTTAGCGAGTTGTGTAGAGCTACATCAGAAAAGGACATTAATGAGTATTTATGTAAACAGTTGCAGTTGTAGGAAGGATGAACCGACCATTTAGAGATATATTCACCCTCTGCAAAAAATTAATAATTAAGATTTAACTTTTTATAATATCGAGAGGGTAATTAAATAATTCTTTGCAAACTTCTACACTGGAGATTTCTTGGGGGAGGAGGAAGCATAAAATGACAAAAGGGCTAAATAAGAGAAAACAAATCGAAGTAAGGAAAGAGAAGACATTAATATGCTGACGTAGACGTTTTCCAACGTTGGAGCCCATCTCCCGAGATGCCATGCTTGCGCCCCCAAAAAGTCCAAGGAACAATCCATAAGCCCCCAGAAAAAAAGAATAAGGAAAAATTAAAGAGTTAATTTTGGTGATAATTTAATTATTAAAAAAAAAACATCCGTCTGCCCGCCCGAGTTTTATTTAAACAGGAGCAAGGTGCATGAGCCCGCCATTGGAGGATTTCTCAGGCACGCTCTGCAAGGACACCAGAACGCTGCAGCGAAGGCGACGAGAATGGCGGAAGTTGTCGAAGGCGGGGCTTCTTCTCACGATGTCCAGTCCCTCTTGTCTTCTCCGGACAGGGACTTCCTCATCCGGAACAACGGCGATCAGGTACAACTCGGTTCCCTTTTTGATCTTCGCTCTTTCCCTTTGGAAGAGGGGAGGGAGAAAAGAGTTGTGGGTTCGCGTCCTTGTGGAAGTTCTCGTCCTTTCGCTGACTACCCTGTTTCGTGCGAGAAATTCTTGGTCTGGTGGTGATCGGTTCTTGAATTTCAAACTAGGGGAGGGAGGGGGTCGAGAGCATTTGCTGATCTGATTCTTGGTTGGGGCTTATCTTGCCGGATTGGAAGATGGGTTCGTGCTCCTTTTAAGTTTAGATGCCGATGTTCTTTCCGGTTGGTTCTTTGTTGGAGGTACAAACAAGTGTTTTTTTTTTGTCTCACATGGGAAAGTGGGAGGGGGTGAGCTAATTTAAAAATGCGGGTTTTTCTTTATGTATTTAAAGAATGATTGGGTGAGGTTAAACCCAACATACCCGCGTGCAAGTGCGTGATTATTTTGGCGCGGTTTAATTAACACTAATCCCTTTGTTATTTATTCTAATTTTTATTTCTTTGTTATTAATTTTTAGTAAACTCAAAAGTTATCTTTTATTTTGAGAATTTCGGAAATAAAATATATAAAATGAAAATTCGAAATTCTATTTAAAAAAATTATAATTATTCCGAATTTTGTTTGTGTCTTTTCAAAACAACCTTTGGAAAATTACTTATTCGATTTTAACTTTCCCGAAGAGTTGCAATTGTTCGTTTTTGACTTCTTCGAAGAGTCGCATTTGTTTATCCGAACAATTTTCTAAAGACGTGTTTGTTCGCAATTTTCACGAAAAGTTGCAAGACTATTTCATATATATACTTCTTATTTTCGGAAAGAAAAAGTGTGGTCATTTTTTGAGTTTTCTTTTGAAAAACAGCAGACAATTTTTCGATTGTTTTCTTAGAGAGACCCTGGAAAAATACTAGAATTGTTATCTAGCATTCTCATCCGAGACTTTGTTGTATCCTAGAGGATTTTTGCTGGTGACCATTAGCAACGTTGTGAGACAAATAAATCCTTAAAGAAAGTGATATCACGCCTCAAAGTTCGAGTTGTTTTACTCGATCCGATTTCATTGTTCAACCCATTTCGAAGCCATATTTTTTCCAACATTCTTTGCTGGGAGTCTCTGATTACCACGCCGTCGGATTGTGATGATTGGCAATTGATGCATTAGTTTTTAAGCAAAGATATATATACTTAGAGTCGCTATATACTTAGAGTCGCGGGGATACAGTAGATATGAATTTCGTGATACTATGAAGTTTAATGCTCTTTAGTGTAAATGCTCACACCTAGAATATGGTATACTTGTTTTGGTCGGTGAGACTGTTGATTTGCTTGCGAATTAATGAGTAGTGCTTAAGGGAAGTGCTCCTCCAGTTGGCATTTGGATGTATCTTGAGCATTTTCAGGATCTTTGTGTGGTGGTCAAGTGATCTAGTATGCCTTGCTTGCTGATTGCTATTGAAAGAACTCAAATTAGGAATCTTTTTGTCCTATATCAGGTTAAGGTCGATAGCTTGAAGGGGAAGAAGATCGGCTTGTACTTCTCCGCATCGTGGTGTGGTCCGTGCCATCGGTTCACCCCGATTCTGGCGGAGGTGTACAATGAACTTGTCCTAAGAGGTGACCTGGAAATCATTTTTATCTCGGCAGATGAGGATGAGGAGGCCTTCAGCAGATACTTTTCCAAGATGCCATGGCTTGCAATCCCATTTTCCGACTCAGAGAAGTGCGATAGCTTGGATGAATTGTTTAAGGTTAGGGGAATACCCCACCTTGTTGTTCTTGATGGCACAGGTACAGTCTTAACAGATAGTGGAGTGGAGATCGTCCGTGAGTATGGAGTGGAGGGTCATCCTTTCACTCCAGAACGCATCAAAGAGTTGAAAGACCAGGAAGAAGCTGCTAGGAGAAATCAATCATTGAGCTCTCTTTTGGTCATTAAAACTCGTGACTTCGTAGTTTTGTCCGATGGGAAGAAGGTAAACCTAAAGGGATCTTTGATGCATTTGAAAGTGATGGTCGCATGTGCTTATGATTCGGTTTTCCGTCCTCTTTTTACTAATCTAGTTATGTGGCCAAACTAGGTTTCTGTTTCTGAGCTTGAAGGGAAAAATGTGGGTCTGTACTTCTCGTTGTCCATGTACAAATCATGCGTTGATTTCACGCCGAAATTACTTGAGGTTTATAAGACATTGAAGGCCAAAAAAGAGAGTTTTGAGATTGTTCAGATACCTCTCGATGATGATGAAGCATCATTCAACCAATCCTTTGGAAGCATGCCATGGCTTTCATTACCATTCAAAGACAAGAAATGTGAGAAGTTGGTTAGGTACTTTGAGCTGTCGACCCTACCCACTCTGGTCATTATCGGCCAGGATGGGAAGACTGTCCATCCCAACGTTGCCGAAATTGTTGAAGAGCATGGCATCGCGGCTTACCCCTTCACTCCAGAAAAGTTTGCAGAGCTTGCAGAGATAGAGAAGAAAAGGGAAGAATCTCAGACCTTGGAGTCGATCTTGGTTTTAGGGGATCTGGATTTCGTCATTGGAAAGGAAGGAACCAAGGTAAATTTGTTTTTTCTCCTAGAAGCTAATGACTCAAAATTTTTAATGTCTACACTGGGGCCCCATAGACAGTTGTCTCTCTGGTTACTTGACTCGAGGAAAGGATTGAAACCAGGTTTATAGCTAGGAAAATCCTTTCCATAGATGTAGTTTTCACGTGCCTTCTCCATCAATTGGTGGTTCATCTAAAAGGTTGTTCCTTAACTTCGATTGCAGATTCCAGTACCAGACTTGGTAGGGAAGACTGTCCTCCTGTACTTCTCGGCACACTGGTGCCCTCCTTGCCGTGCATTCCTGCCGGTGCTTACGGAGGCATACGAAAAGATCAAGGCTGCCGGCAATGCCTTGGAGGTTATCTTCATCTCCAGTGACAAGGACCAAACTACCTTTGATGATTATTTTGCTCAGATGCCATGGCTGGCGCTCCCTTTTGGTGACGAGAGGAAGAAATCCCTGAGTCGCAAATTCAAGGTCCGGGGCATCCCCATGCTTGTAGCCATAGGTCCAACGGGCCGGACGGTGACTAACAAAGCAAGGGATCTTATAATGGACCACGGGGCTGATGCTTATCCTTTTACTGCCAAACATCTCAAGAAGTTTGAGGAAAAATTCAAGGAAAGTATAAAAGGCTGGCCAGAGAAGTTGAAGGATCCTTTGCATGAAGAGCACGAGCTCGTTCCGGCTCAGAGGAGACAGTACACTTGTGATGGCTGCGATGAAGAGGGGGAGGGGTGGTCATATTATTGCGAGGAGTGTGACTTTGATCTCCATCCAAAATGTGCTGTTAAAGAAGAGAAAGCAACTGAAAACAAGTTAGATGAAGACGATGAAGCAGCTGAGGAGGAGGCAAAGAAAGAAGGAGATGCCAAAGAAGGATGGGTCTATGATGGTGATGTCTGTCATAAAGCCTGAAAGTTGCTTTATAGTAGTCTCGTTATCTATGACTCGTTTGAAGCCATTCTCCTCTTTTTTTTTTTTTTTTTTTTTTTTTTTTCTGAGTGGATGTTTCCGAGCTTGATCTGCGAGGGGTTTGTATGTGAGTAATATGATGTGCATTATGACTTTGACAGTTTGCCATATTAATAAAATGTTTATTGTCGTACATGCGCATCCGTCTCTCCTTTTGAAGATGCAGCTTTAAGATGTTGCAAGTACACTGGACTTAATAGGACATGCTTAATCGATACAATCGAATAGTCTTTGATCAGTCCTAAGGTCCTAGTGGTTAGTTCTTGTGCAGTTCAGCGTTATGGTAACGGGTCCTCTGTTATATCATTAGATGGTAACTCTAGATCCGGATCGGTTGATATAATTTGTGACAATGGAAAGTGTCGCTAGTCGTCTTAAGGAAGAACGATCATTGAAAAACAAGACGGAGAAGGCGCTGCAAAAGAAGTTCATTCCTTGCTGATCCTTGGTGATTATAAAGCAGCCCGGTTTGCAAGAACTGTTAACTTTTGTAGGCCCAATTGCAGCTCACCTTTATGAAAGGGCATCTGTTAGCAATATGTCTAGTTCTTGGGCAAAGAAGATGGATTAATTTGACTGTTTTCCCTGGGATAAGTACACTAATGGTGCCATAAGTTGTGTACGGCGCTCACTTTGGTGCCAAAAGTTTCCGCCGAATCACTTAAGTGCCAAATCGGAGAAAAAACAATCACTTTGGTGCCATCAGCGAGAAATTCCGGCCAAATTGATTACGTGGCATTTTTATTTAAAAAAAAAATTCTCGGCTTTTAAACGACGTCGTTTTCCATCCTCTTCAAGAAACGACGTCGTTTTGCTCTTCTACGTGGACACCCTCGCAAAAATGACGCCGTTTAGCTCGTATATGGGTTGAAATTAGGGTTAGGGTTTCTTCCTCGCCGCTCGGCCACCATTGTTCGCCGCCAACGCTCGGCCATCATTGCTCGGCCACCATTGTAGATGCTCGACCAAGTGAGCGAGGAGGGAACCAGATCGTTGCTCAAACAAAAAGTGGCAGAAAGAATAGGAGGCGAGGCGGAGGAGGAGGAGGAAGAAGAGGGGGTTGAAGGTGCCGCAACGGTGCGCCATCGCCGCCGCCGCTAGTCCGTTGTTGGTGCTGCTACTGGTGTGTTGATGGTGTTGCTGCTGGTGCCATTCGCTGCTGGTGTCGCTCTTCAAGGAAGAAGACGACGTGCGTCCTCTCTCTCCCTTTCTCTCTCTCTCTCTCTCTCTCTCTCTCTTTCAATTTGGGGATTTAGGGTTTCGATTTGTGGGAAAGAAGCCAAGCGATGTTGTTTTTGTGGTTTAGATGCTTATTGTGCTCTCCGGCAAGCCACGTCAGCCTAAAAAATTAATAAAAAATGCCACGTTAGATTTCCGACGGTTCAGATCGGCGTTGGCACTAAAGTGAGCGTTTTTCAAATTTTTTGGCACTTAAGTGATCCGATGGAAACTTTTGGCACCAAAGTGAGCGCCGTACACAACTTATGGCACCATTAGTGTACTTATCCCGTTTTCCCCTTATATCAAACTAAAATGTAATGTCAAGAACACGAGAATTGATGTTCGTTTATCTCCCACTTCATTGAAAAGGTTGAATTTGAGGATAGAATCGATTCATTCCACATGGAATGTTAAAGGAACTCAATAAATTCAACAACGCCATAAGCTTTCAATTTCCACATTTCCGCACTTCCTTTTTTGGTTGAACTCTTTCTCTGGCAAGGATGAAAAGATGTCAGTATTAATTGTGATTCAAGAAGAGACCTAACTCTAATAGATTTGATCGAGTCTTGAATGTCGAGAAATGATTGGAGTTCCATGTGATTTATTGTAGCTGAATCATAGTTCACAAAACTTTCGATCAAGAAAATGAAGCTATGGAGATCCTGAACTTCTCTCTCTGGCTCAAGTTTTTTACTTGGCCATGTACCTTGTTCAAGTAGAGTGGCAACTTTTATTTTATATTACTTGAAGCACAAAAGTTCTTGCTAAAATCAACATACAATATGTAATTTACGTTTATCGTTTCTCCATTTAAAAACATGATTCCATCACAATTTTAATACTCAGTCATCATTGCGTAAGCTTGTACTTTTTAATTGTGATAAAATCTTATGACCCTATCAACATTATATCTATATTGATTTTAAGCAAATACAGAGCTGGAACATTTTGTCAATGGGGTCAATACAATGATATAAAAATTTTAAATAGAAAAAATCAATCCATCTAAATTTGGAAATTCATGCAAAGTTGTAAAAATTTTTAAACCGAAGTGTAAAGAAATAATATTTCATTTCTAGCTCATATTTTATTTAACCTAAACTGTAGTTTAATGAGATATGGCGGGAATTAGTCATAATGGGTTTGACAAATCAGTGGGTTCTACCTCCAAAAACATTTATTAGATAATTTGAGTAAAATCAAGGTATAATGGAAGCTTTTTGGAAGTGCCCCGCTGACTTTTATTACATCCTGTCCATGTTTATAAATGAATCAGAAAGCCTTTTCGGGATTCTCTCTAAAGAAAACTCATTTAAATGAAAAAATTGAAAAACATAGGTACATTGCAATATTTATGCACTTGATTAAAAAATTAAAAGAAAAATGACATAAATGGTTTATGAATTTTGGTTCAATATACAATATGATCCTTGAACTATCTACATGTATTCAATCTAATTCCTAGAATAGTGATGTAGCTTCCAATCTTTTAGGTTTGAATGGTGGGCAGAAAAAAAATTATTTATTAATTATCCACATAAGATATTCATCATAATTTGGATATGATAATCCACATCATCAAATAACAATGGACGTGTTAATGCTTAAATTTTTGGGTAAATTCGTCACATAAGTAAAGGCTTGAGAAAATAAATTTGAGATAAATATGTCACATTGTATAAGTTTGGGGTAAATGTGTCACATTAGTTTAGTTTGGAGCTTTTTTTGTCACGAAAAAAAGCTTAGAATAAATGTGTTATAGGTGACTTTTACCAGATATAATTATCCAACATAAGTTCCGGGGATGAAATAGCCAATTGGACGTGGGGCTTTTACCACCCCATCTGCTAGCTTGTTTATTCGACGCGCAAGACTGCGATGAGCCAGCTTCATTTTGCAATCCATGGTCCAAGCCCAGTCAGGAATAATTAATACCCAAAGACTAGACGTTGACTCTCTGTTTTTGCGCTTTCTCTTTCAAAATTAGTAGAGCCAGAATGGTACAAACGTAGTTATAGCTGTAGCTATGAGGTGGCTTTTATGTTTTTGAAATGCATATTTTATAAATTGTAGTAGCTTCCTAATTCCTATAAAGTTATTATAAGCTGCTGAAATTTTAAAGTAGTCATAGTTGTAGCTATGAGGTGTTGACCAAAAAATTTACGAAAGTCGCAATGCTCCTTTCAACAGCTGAAATTACTATAGGAAAGCTGTTCAAAAGGATAATAGGCATATGCATTTTGGATTGTAACAAAGGATTTCTAAAGATTCTTCGAAAGCATATCCCTAATTTTTCATGGGGTTGGAGAGAAAAGAGAGTAAATCTCGCCATTAATCACAAACCATTTTAAATTTTTGTGTGTTACAATATTTTAAATAAAAATAATGGAAAAAATAATTTCAATAAATTGCAATCCGGAGTTTCATCCTTCAAAACCATACAAGTGCCCAAAAATGAATTGACATTTATAATAGTATCTTTTTCTTTATCGATTTAGGTCCAACTTGTCTTTTTCTAGAAAATAAAATTTTATGTTTCAGGATTTGTATATTAATTGGTGAAAATATCAAGCTGATGCATATTAAAATATCAAAGGATCGCTTCAATTGGAAAATTGGCAACGCAGCAAGCTAGTTGGGCAGAGTAACATCAGGAAAGGATATTGATGGGCTTTTGTCTATTAAAATTTTTTTTTTCAGGATTTGTATATTAATTGGTGAAAATATCGAGCTAATGCATATTAAAATATAAAGGATCGCTTCAATTGGAAAATTGGCAACGCAGCAAGCTAGTTGGGCAGAATTTATCAGGAAAGGATATTGATGTGCTTTTTTCTTTATTGATTTAGGTCCAACTTGTCTTTTTCTAGAAAATAAAATTTTATTTTTCAGGATTTGTATATTAATTGGTGAAAATATCAAGCTAATGCATATTAAAATATCAAAGGATCGCTTCAATTGGAAAATTGGCAACGCAGCAAAGCTAGTTGGGCAGAGTTACATCAGGAAAGGATATTGATGGGCTTTTTCTATTAAAATTTTATTTTTCAGGATTTGTATATTAATTGGTGAAAATATCAAGCTAATGCATATTAAAATATCAAAGGACCACTTCAATTGGAAAATTGGCAATGCAGCAAGCTAGTTGAGCAGAGTTACATCAGGAAAGGATATTGATGGGCTTTTGTCAAATAAAATTTTATTTTTCAGGATTTATATATTAATTGGTGAAAATATCAAGCTAATGCATATTAAAATATCAAAGGATCGCTTCAATTGGAAAATTGGCAACGCAGCAAAGCTAGTTGGGCAGAGTTACATCAGGAAAGGATATTGATGGGCTTTTGTCTATTAACAAAAAGGGCACCAACTAATATGTAAAAAAATGAAAAAAAGAATTAACACGGAAGGAAAAGTGCGATTTGAATAATTTTTAATAAGATTCCAATTTACAATTTGACGTGCAAAAGTAGAATAATTGTAGAACTAATAAGATATATTACGGAATAGGCTGACGTTCATATCAATTTTTTTAAATTATCAAAATATCTGTTATTTAGTATTCAAATCGTTATTATTTGTCTTATAATAAATATGATTGTGTCGGAATCTTCTGTCTTTTCAAAATGTTGTAGATCACTCTTTTGGAGAGCATGATGTGGATGGATGTCCATTGATATTGAACTATTATAGTTGTATTTTTATTTTTAAGGTCATAGTGTTATAATAGAGAAGAAATTATGCTAGGATAAGATGATTATGATTTTTTAAGTCTATTTAAACTATGTTTGTTTCGTAAAAAATAAATGATTTGAAGAATATTTCTCCTTAAAAAGAATACTTGTATCGTTCTAATAAAAATAAAAAAATAAAAAGCTTTGGGGATACTAAGCTTCTTTATCTGGTTCAAGTTTCTCACTTGGCCATAGTTCAAGTAGAGTGTGGCAAATCTTATTCAATACCACTTGAAGCACAAAAAAATTTACTATAATCAATATTCAAAACGAATCCATTTGCATTTATTGTTTCTCCTTTTAAAACCATAACTCCATGGTTCCATAAACTTTCACTTTACCTTTTTATTTTGCTAAAATTTCATAACCTTATTGACATTGTACTTACATTGATAACAAAAGCAAGGACATAACCAAAATAATTTCCCAGTGAAATCAATGCAACGATATAAAAGAGTCTAAATAAAAAGATTAACATATATGAATTTAGAAAGTCACTGTAAAGTTGCAAAAAAAGAAAAAAATCAAGCAAGGTAAATGAAAAGAATTTGATGAAAAAAGATTGAAAAATACAGGTACGCATCAGTATTTATGTACTCGATGCAAAAATTTAATGAACAAGAGAAAGTAAAAAGGAAATATCCAACCACGCGTGGTGGCGGCGTAGTGGTTGGGCGCTAGTTCCTTTCGCAAGAGGTCCAGTGTTCGAATCCCTGCATCGTCTGCCTCCTTGAAAAGGAACCCACGACTTATCTGGAAAGCAAGAGTGGTGGTAACTCTACTCCCTCTGAGATTTACTCCAACCACGAAGCGGTGCCGTGGATTAGGTATCGTCGGCAATAATTAATGTCCGAAGACTTGACGTTGATTCTCTATTCTTGGTCTTCAAAATTAGTAAAGCCAGTTTGGTAAAAATGTATAAGATGACGTGGCTTTTTGTGGTTATGAAATGCATATTTTATAAATTGTAGCACTTCAATGTTCGCTGCGGTGGCTTCCTAGAAAGTCATCAAAGGCTGCTGAAATTTTAAAGTAGCCATAACTGTGAGGTATTTACAATATACTTTATAAAAGTCACAATTAGAGGTGTGTTACGAAATCGAAAATCATCTAAACGGCACAAAATCAGGCCGGACTAGTACAAAACTGGCGGTTCCCATGAGGACTAGTCCAGGTCCTGGTTTCAACCTAATGAAATCGGTGAGTACTAATCCAATTCCCGATTGAACTTGACAAGTATATTTAATTTTTAAAAATTATTTTCATTATTTAATTATTTTGTATTTTTTTTACCAAGTCTCTCAAGTATGTACCCCATATTTTTTTTTTCATTCTAATAATCTATTTACTTACTTTCTTAGCAAAAATAAAACAAACAAACAAAGAGGAAGGAGAGGACTCATTGAAGATGTTCATAAATATTGTGGCACTTCGTTGTCATGATACAAAATTAAGAGCCAATGACTCATTTTAAGAGTATAATTAAATTGGTAGATGTTGAAAACAGACAGATCGAAGGACCCGGGAATCGCATGAAACCAGACTGGACTAGCACAAAACCAATAGTTCCCATGGGAACTAGTTCGGCTCTTGGTTCCAATTTAATAAAATAAGTGAGTACTGATTTGGTTCTCAATTACATGTGTGAAATCGCCTACTTGGATTAGACCAGTACTTGTATATATTTAAAAAAAAAAAAAATTCTATCTCAATTACTTAATTATTTTGTACTTTTTTTTAGTCAATATATATTTGTTGGATATTATTGACTAATTTTATCTTTTGAGTGTGTAATAGGATTAATCTCTTACTTTTTTTTCTTCATTCTAATAATCTATTTACTTACTTTATTAGCCAAAACAAAATAGACAAATGAAAAGGAAGGAGAGAATTTGTTGGAGATGTCCATATATGTTGCGGTGCTTTATTGTCATAATATGAATTCAATGGCTCATTTTAAGAGCATAATTAGGTCTCTCATTAGCCATTTCCTTGATTAAATTAGTTGATGTTGAAAAAAAAAGGATCAAGTGATTAAGATTTTAATTTCTTTGGAGGTTAGGACTTCTAACATAGAGTCTAATTCTCCACATGTTCTCAATGTCAGGAAATCCTAAGAGGACCACATCATGACTTTTAACGACATTGAGTTCCTACTTAACGAGTATTGTCTATTGATTCTACTCTATATTTCTCAATCCCTACTCAAAATCAATAGCTCACAATTCAACCTAAATTTAAAGCTGAATAAGCTTTGGTGCTCTAAATAAAAACTAGGTTCATCATGATATAAATTAATAAATGCAACTTTTTAGGGATTGGGAATCAATTCTTGGGTGGATATATGGAATCAATGAGCAGTTCCTTGTTCCAAGTTTTTCAAAATTGGTCTTTAGTGGACAATTTCTGATTCCAAGGTAGGAATTGACTATTTGGACTATGCTCATCTCTAGTCCGAATGTTTTTTCATGACTAAAGTTGTTATCGGAAATTTGTTCCAAATGCTAGTTAGGCATATGGATTTCGGTTTATAATGAAAGAGGTTTCCAAAGATTCTTGGGAAGCAAATCCAATGATGGCCATAGGACAGAGAGGAGTGATTTTCACCATCAATCGTTAACCCTTTTAATTTTTTGGCATGTTTCAATATCTTGTGTAAAAATTATGAAAGAATAATAAATAATTACGATAAATTGCGATCCGGATATTCGTTCTTCAACACCATACGAATGCCCCCATAATGAATTGATGTTTGGGATTAGGGCCAATATGTCTTTTGTAGAAAGTAATATTTCTTTTCAGGGAGTTGTTTATTAATTGGTGAAAATCTCGAGCTAATGCATATTAAAATATTAATGGGTTGCCACTGAATTTTTTTTTTTTTTTTTTTGAATTCTACTCTATTCCTACTCTAACTCTCACTTTTAGACTTTTACTCTATTCTCGTTGCAGGGCGTGGAAGTCGAAATCCACTCCTAAAACTAAATCGTCCTCATCCAAACCCTCCCGAGAAGATGGGGATTCGAACCCCCCACCTCTCATTTCCATGTTGAAAAGGTGACCACTGGGGCAAACCCCAATGGTTGGTCGCCACTAAATTGGAAAAATAGGCAACACAGCTAGTTGTGTAGAGCTCCATCAGGAAAGGACATCAATGAGTATATGTTTAAATTTTCTTACAAATTAATTTTAAAACTTTCATACATTTAATTTGTTGAAAATGATTAGTGGATCAAAAACCATTTACAATAATAATAATAATAATAATAATAATAATAATAATAATAATAATAATAATAATAATAATAATAATAATAATAATAATAATAAAAAACATGTGCTCAAAGTTAGGAAATAAATTCTCTAATTTGAAAAGGTAAAAAAATTTAGTAAAAAATGATTTTTTGAAAAACATTTTCATTTATCACGAAATTTTTCCAAAAACAAATACACCCAAAGTGCTTACAAGTTATGCTAGGATGAGATGAATATGATTTGTCTTTAGATGTCTATAGGATTCTTTTATTTTTGAAAAATGAATGATTCAAAAAACACATTCCTAAAATTGAGCACTCCAAATAATCAGCTAATAAAATATATTTTCATTATCGATAATTATTCATATCTAATTTTATTTGTGAGCGATGAAAATATTTCTTGTTCTCATTGTTTTTTCAAATTATTTCTTTTGCAAAATAGATAAAAGGGAAACCTTAATTGCAAATTCTATGAGTTTTCGATCTCCTCCTCCCTTCTTCAAAATTTAGTTTGATCTCCAATTTCATGTTGCTTTTTGTCATCGTTCCTGTTTAGGAGCTTGACCAAAAGAGTGTGAATACCAAAAGGATGAGATCGAACACCAATTTTCCAAGAAAAAGAAACACCCACATGGAATCCCCCCTTGCTTTTTGTACGACAATCACCTTAATCTTGACTAGCAACAACACGTCCTTGTGACCAACGGCGCGGAGACGTCAAGCGCACGGTCATTTTCCAACCCCTCCTTCACGTTCTTCCTTCTTTATCTCCTTTTTGACTAAATATAACACCTCCTTGGTCACCAAGTTTCGCATAATACTTTTTAATTCTCCCCACCCCCCTCCTACCCTCCCTGCAAATCGGTCTCGTCCTCCTATTTCGGATTTTTGTAGAATTTTCAATATCATTTGAAGAAGAAGAAGAAGAAGCTCCATGGTGCCTCGAGAGAGCAAAAGAAAGTGAATCATGCATTATTTTCTTCAATCAAAGAAGAAGAAGAAAAAGAAGAAGAAGCTCCATGGTGCTTCGAGAGAGCCAAAAAAAGTAAATCATGCATTATTTTCTCCAGTTATCCCTATCAACTCAATGAATTCGTATTTATCTTTTTCTTGTCTATGATTTTTCTCTTGATTAAATGATCTAATTTCCTAAAAAATTTCCAACTTTTAAGTCTAATCTTAATTTTGTTCCAATTTTTTTTTGTCTAAAAAAAAAAGCCCAAACTTTAGTTTCAGTCCCAAATTTGCCTCAATTATTTTTGTCTAAGAAAATACCCCAAAACCCGAATTTTTTTTTGTTTAAAAAAATCGCCAACTTTCAATTTATTTTCAAATCTAGGCTCGTGGTGCAATCCCTACTTAACATGGCATTTACACATTGATAAGAGATCCAAGTTAGGAAAGTGACGTGAAAAGTTATCTCCAAAGTAAAACTATTATAGAATATGAAAATTACGGACAACTAACGATGATTTTTTAATAGAGGACTAATGGAGGCAAATTTGAAACTAAAGTCAAAATTGATGATTTTTCTCTTAGATAAAGATAAAAAGTATGAAATAGATTTGAGATTGAATTTAAACTTGAGTTTTTTCAGTCAAATAAAAGTTGGGGACAAATTTGGAATGGATCTAAAGTTTTAGATTTTTTTCTAGACAAAAAAAATTAAGAAAGAATTGGAACTAGACCTAAAGTTGAGATTTTTGATTTTTGTTATAGGGAATTAGTTCTTCATTAGATAGATTCATAGCGATAGATTTACCATTTTTCATACCCTATTTTATTATTAGGCACATCAACTTTTTTTTTTTGGCAACCAACAAAAATTTAAGGGGTAAATCTGAAATTCTTAAAAAAATTAAGAAAGAAATTTTTTAAAACTTAAAAATATAAATTATAATTAAAAATTGACCTGAGCAATCATACCTTTAATTTCTCACATAACACCAACCCACGCGCAAATAAAAAGGCAAAAATGCAATTTAGCTCTTAAAAAAATTTAAAATCTAATTATATAAAAATTGAGAGGGTAAAAGAGAGGAAATTTTGTCAAGCTTTTAAAATCTAACTTATATAAAAATTGAGAGGGTAAAAAAAAGAAATTTTGTCAAGCTTTAATTTTTCGAGATGAACTTCTAGTGGAGGATGCAAGCAACGGTCAAGGGGTCAAATAACAAATAAAATGAGAAGATAAAGCCGACTTGCTGACGTGTGCCAGCTATCCCAATCTTTCCTGCGCGTCCCTCAGCGCTAGACGGTATGCATGATGAATATTAAACCATATGAAATTGGATTATTCATGAGTTTTCTTTTTTTTGGTCATGAGTTTGCTAAATAAAATAATTTTAAAAATATTTTCTTAAAAATGATCGCTTATATCTCTTGAAGTTATTAGTTAAATTGATAATAATTTATAACTAAACATTTTCATGAATAATGAAGATACTTTTCGCTTATTTATTATCGTAAAATGATACAAATGATTATTTTTAAGAAAATATTTTTCAAGTGATATTCTTTTCGAAACAAAGGCACCCTTAATTTCAATTTTTTTCTTGGATTTTTTGTTCATTTAACAAATAGGCAGTATCACATCATAAAAGAATGACTGAAAATTAATCCTAATTGATTTCCCATTAGCAAAGTCAAGAAAAAAGAAAAGCATCGAAATCGAATATTCTCTTATTTTGACTAACGGACCATTCTTGGCCACTAAGTTGCGAATTATACTTCCCCCTTTCCATATTACTTGCAAATTCATCTCTTCCTCCTAATCATTGTGGATTTCGGATTCTTCTAGAATTTTTTTACTAGTGATTTCCTCTTTTGTTTCCCCCAATTTCTCAATTTAATGGGAGGGAGCGCGGCAAGGGTGCCTACAAAAAAGGCAAAATTCTCAAGCTCATCAATAAAATACTGTTTTGAAAAAAAATTAATACACAACTTGTTATAATATAATATTGAGAAGGTTGAAATCAAAATTCTTTTTGAGTACTTCTTCAAGCATCGGAGGGTACAGATGCGGCTTCTCGGGGGAGTAGGGAGCAAGGAATGGTAAAAGGGAGTAAATTAAAAAATATATAAATCAATATAAGAAAAATGGTGCGTCCACTGGTGGGTCCACGCGTTTCCTACGTTGGACCCCATTTTCCCCGGCGATGCCGCTCTCCCTCGCGTCCTTCTCACCGTTTGCTGTGATAGCGCCTGTTCATAAGACCTGCTCCTCACTTTCTCTCCCTCGAGAAAATATTTAGTGCTATGTGCGGGCCACATCATTTGCTGCTGACGTGGTGCGTATTTACCACTCAAATATCGACACGCGTCTTGTGAGGGACCCGCTGGAAAATGGGGAGGCTGGTTCTGTCGGCTTGCTCGGCTCAGCTCGGCTCGTTGGCAGAAAAAGGATAGACAGGTCAATGGTCAAATAAATGCGGAACACTCCCGCTCAAAAAGTCTTCTCGACACTTGAATTTGCTGGGTTTTTTCTCTCTCTCGCCTCTCGTAGGAGAACAAACAGAGAACGACCGCGACTTCCTCTGTTTCCTTCTCCGCGCATCCCACCCCCTCTGCTTCCGCCTTTCTCTCTCTCGACCCACAGCAACGCCGTCGACAATGGCCGCCGGGAGCCTCTGCTCTCCGGCCCCCTTCCTCCTCCTCCTCTCCCTCGCCGCCTCCGCCGCCTCCGCCGACGACTCCGCCGTCATGGCCGAGATCCTCGCGGCCCTCAAGCCGTTGGGCTGGTCCTCGAGCCAAACCTACTGCAACTGGAAAGGCGTCAGCTGCGACTCCTCCTCCCGGGTCACCCTCATAGACCTCTCTTCCTCCTCCCTCTCCGGCGCCCTCCCCTCAGATCTTTCCTCCCTCTCCCAGCTCCAAAGCCTCTCCCTCCAGAGCAACTCCCTCTCCGGCGCCGTCCCTTCCTTCACCGACCTCACCTCCCTCCAGTCCATCTACCTCGACGGCAACAACTTCACCTCCATCACCTCCGGCGCCTTCCAGGGCCTCACCAGCCTCGAGACCCTCAGCCTCAGCGACAATCTCTACCTCCCCTCCTGGCAGATCCCGGCCGAGCTCAACGCCTCGACGTCCCTGATTACCCTCTACGCCGACAACACCAACATCACCGGCACGATCCCGGACTTCCTCGGAACCCTCCCTAGCCTGACGAATCTGAGGGTCTCCTACAACAATCTCACCGGGCCCCTCCCCTCCTCCTTCGGCGGTTCATCGATCCAGAACCTCTGGCTCAACAACCAGAAGATGGGGCTTTCCGGCGGCATCAGCGTGTTGGCCAGGATGACCCAGCTGCGCCAGGTCTGGCTCCAGAGCAACCAGTTCACAGGTCCGATCCCCGATCTCTCGCTATGCACTATTTTGTTCGATCTCCAGCTTATGAACAACCAGTTCATTGGGGTTGTGCCCGCCTCGCTGTTTGCACTCCCCTGCTTAAAGAATGTGTCCTTGGATAACAATAACTTGCAGGGTCCCGTCCCTAGTAATAGCAGTGGAATTCGCGTTACCTACGGGGGTACCAATAGCTTTTGCAACAGTGCGCCGGGCCCTTGCGACCCACAGGTTACTACGTTGCTTGAGGTGGCTAGTGCGTTGGGGTATCCGATCACGCCGGCGGATTTTTGGACTGGGAATGATGCTTGCGAGGGCAGCTGGAGTGCCATTTCTTGCCAGGGGAAGAATGTGACCTCTGTTACTTTCTCGAAGTGGGGGTTTAGTGGGACCATCTCGCCCGCATTTGCGAATCTCACCTTGCTCCGCACGCTGCTGTTGAACGATAATAATCTTACTGGCTCTATTCCGGAAAGCTTGACTACGCTGACTCAGCTTCAAGTTCTTGATGTGTCGAACAATAATCTCAATGGGTCGATACCGGTTTTCCCAGCCTCGGTGAAGTTGACTACTACTGGTAATCCGTTAATTGGTGGTTCAGGGACGAATTCGACTGATGGACCTGGATCGTCAAATGGCTCTTCACTTTCAGGTGGTGTAATTGCTGCGGTTGTCCTAGGTGTCCTTATTTTCATCGTGGTGGTGTTGTTTGTCTTGTACAAATTCTGTTACATCCACCGACGACACAGGAAATTTCATAGTGTAGACAATCCGGAAATCGGGATGGAAGTAGCTAAAAACGGGGCCGGGAATGGTGTGAATGGTTATGGTGGGCTTCCAAGTGAATTGCATAGCCAAAGCAGTGCGGACCATATTGATTTCCCTGTTTTTGAAGGAGGAAATGTTGCAATTTCAATTCAAGTCCTTAGACAAGCGACTCATAATTTTAGTGAAGAGAACATTTTAGGAAGAGGTGGTTTTGGTGTTGTTTACAAAGGGGAGTTGCACGATGGCACCAAAATTGCTGTTAAAAGAATGGAATCTGGGGCAATGGGCAAGAAGGGAATGAAGGAATTCCGAGCTGAGATTGCAGTACTTACAAAAGTGAGGCATAGGCATATAGTCATGCTTTTAGGGTATTGTATCAAAGGCGATGAGAGGCTTTTAGTGTATGAATATATGCCACAAGGGACTCTCGCGCAACATCTGTTTGAGTGGCAAGAGAAGGGGTATGCACCTCTGACTTGGAAGCAAAGGGTGACCATTGCTTTGGATGTTGCTAGAGGAGTGGAATACCTGCACAGTTTAGCCCAACAAAAATTTATCCATAGGGATTTGAAGCCATTAAACATACTGCTGAGAGATGACATGAGAGCCAAAGTTGCTGACTTTGGTTTGGTTAAAAATGTTCCTGATGGGAAGTATTCCATGCAGACACAGTTGGCTGGAACTTTTGGGTATTTAGCTCCCGAATATGCATTAGGTAAATTGATCTATATTGTTTCTTTCATCGAGATTACATAAGTGTGATATCTTTCAGTAGTAATAATCGATAGGAGTCCTGCAAACGAATTAGTGGACTTTATATCTATGTTTTCACCTCATTGATCAGCACGCATTAATTAACTCAAATGTGCGTGATTGCTGTTAAAATATCTAAGTCAATTCAATTGCTCTGATCCACATTAGGGGGGATAGTGAAATCACTTGACTACAAATTGTTGATTAGAAACCAAGGGTGACTTCTTTATGTTACCCATTCTTGGGGCGCTTTTATCTTCTCTTAACATGAAATCTGAGCAGAGGCTTTTCTTTTCCTTATCGATGAAATTGCATTGAACTTTGTATGGGTCTTTTTCTGTCCGTACAGCCACTGGAAGGGTAACTACAAAGGTCGACGTTTACGCATTTGGTGCTGTCTTGATGGAGATCATTACCGGTAGAAAAGCATTAGACAACACGATGCCAGATGAGAGGGCGCACTTGGTCACTTGGTTCCGTAGAGTTCTGATTGACAAGGAAAACATCCTGAAAGCTATCGACCACACTCTTGACCCCGATGAAGAAACCTTAGAGAGCATAATCAAAGTTGCTGAGCTGGCTGGTCATTGCACTGCTGAGGAACCGTTCCAGAGACCGGACATGGGCCACACTGTCAATATTTTGCGTCCCCTCGTGGAGCAATGGGAACCAACTAGCCATGAAGAAGAAGAAAGCTCTGGTATCAACCTCCACACGAGCCTTCCTCAAGCCTTAGGCACTTCCTCCAGTTCAACACTGTCCTCCTCCGATAAGCAGTCTAGCATTCCACCAAAACCTTTGACGTTTCCAGACTCATTCAGTTCAACTCATTGCCAGTGAGGAAAGTAACGGGAAAAAATGTGGTCGGGCTGGCCATGTAAAGTATTTGATGAAGTGGTCACGATTGGCACCAGGCGATTTAGCTTCGATAAGTGTATTTTTTCCTTCCAATCCTGAGTCGGTACGAGTTCACCATTTCTTTTTTACCCCTTTTTGTATATCATACTCATTGACAATGTACTTACATTGATAACAAAAGTAAGGACAGAACCAAAATAGTTTCCCAGTGAATATAACGATATAAAAGAGTGTAAATAAAAATATTAACATATGTAAATTTAGAAAGTCACGGTAAAGTTGCCAAAAAAAAAAATTCAAGCAAGGTAAATGAAAAGAATTTGAAATATAAAAAATTGAAAAATACGGGTATGTATCAGTATTTATGTACTCAATACAAAAATTTAACGAGCAAGAGAAAGTAAAAAGGAAATTTCCATATAAAAGTCGGATTAAAAGCAAATCGAAAATAAATTGTACAAAAGATAAAAATGAAAAACACGTGTTATATTATGCTTTTTCACAGTATCCATGCAAAGAGTGAGTTCTTCTAATTGTCCAAAATTTTTTATTTTAGAATAGAATTGCGTTTGATACTTGTGCTAATTGATTATATTCCAAATTAATTTCTTTTGATTTTTAAATAATTTTTTTACTTTTTTACTTTTTTTTTTTTTCATTTTTCCTTTTTTTTTTCCTTTTTCTTTTCTTTTTTTCCCTTTTTTTTTTTTTTTTTTTTTTTTCCTATTCTCCTTCTTCTTCATGTGGCCGGTCGACGGGGCTGGCGATGCTCATCGGAGTGTCACTGGCCTTTAGGAAGGTTGGCCCTCATCGGCGAGCCTCGCCGGGGTGAGCCTCGCCGGGGCGAGGCTCACTAGCGGTTGGGCGAGGCTCACTGGCCACCGGCGAGGCTCGCCCAACCCCACCGGTGGCTAGGCCGACCTCGCCGGGCGCGAGCCTCGCCGGTGGCTGGGCTTGCCTCCGGCAAACTCACGCCGACCTTGCCCTGGCCTGGTGAGCCTCCGGCGAGCTTGCCAAACCGGCGACCGGTGGCGGACGATGGCGGCGGGCGGCAGCGGACGGTGGCGGCGGGCGGCGGGCGGGACGTGGCGGGTGGTGGTGGACGGCAATCGCGGGATGACGAAAGGGAAGAATGAGAGTTTATTGTTTTGATTCTTTTTTTGATTCTTGGACGATGAATCATATTTTTTTTTTATTCTCAATTCTCTTCCCAATCTGTTCTCGGGAACAAAAATTTTACCAAACGCGATTCTCGTCCCAAACTAATTCTAGGAACAAAAAATCAAACTAATTCTAGTCTACTACAAAATTAGGTATCGTCGGCAATCCGAAGACTTGACATTGATTGTTTGTTCTTGGTCTTTCCCTTTCAAAATTCTAGGAACAAAAAATCAGAATCGGGCACTGTTTGGCACGTTGCCAAACAGGCCCCTAGTCTACTTTACCAGGACGACTTGTCATGGATTAGGTATCGTCGGCAATAATTAATGTCCGAAGACTTGACATTGATTGTTTGTTCTTGGTCTTTCCCTTTCAAAATTAGTAGAGCCAGTTTGATAAAAATGTATAAGATGACGTGGCTTTTTGTGGTTATGAAATGCATATTTTATAAATTGTAGCACTTCAATGTTGGCTGCGGTGGCTTCCTAGAAAGTCATCAAAGGCTGCTGAAATTTTAAAGTAGCCATAACCGTGAGGTATTTACAATATACTTTATAAAAGTCACAATTAGAGGTGTGTTAAGAAATCGAAAATCATCTAAACGGCACAAAATCAGGCTAAACTAGTACAAAACTAGCGATTCCCATGAGAACCGATCCAGTCCCGGTTTCAATCTAATGAAATCGGTGAGTACCAATCAAATTCCCGGTTGAACTTGACAAGTATATATAAATTTTTATAAAAAAATTATTTTTATTATTTAATTATTTTGTAGTTTTTTTTAACAAGTCTCTTGAGTATGTACCCCATATATATATATATATATATATATATATATATATATTTCATTCTAATAATCTAATTACTTACTTTCTTAGCAAAAACAAAACAAACAAATAAAGAGGAAGGAGATGACATGTTGAAGATGTTCATAAATATTGTGACACTTTGTTGTCATGATACAAAATTAAGAGCCAATGGCTCATTTTAAGAGTATAATTAAATTAGTTGACGTTGAAAACAAACATATCAAAAGACCTAAGAATTGCATGAAACCGGACTGGACCAGAACAAAATTAGTTGTTCCTATGTGAATGAGTCCGACTCCTGGTTCCAATTTAATAAAACAAGTGAGTATTGATTTGGTTCTCAATTACAGGCATGGAATCGCCTACTTGGATTAGACTATATATATATATATAAAAAGAAATTATATCTTGATTACTTAATTATTTTGTACTTTTTTTAACCAATATATATTTATAGGATATTATTGACTAATTTTATCTTTTGACTGTGTAATAGGATTAACCTCTTACTTTTTTTTTTCATTGTAATAATCTGTTTACTTTCTTAGCCAACACAAAATAGACAAATGAAGAGGAATGAGAGAATCGGTGGGAGATGTCCATAAATGGTGTGGCGCTTTATGGTTATAATATGAAATTCAATGGCTTATTTTAAGAGTATAATTAGGTCTCTCATTAGCCATTCCCTTGATTAAATTAGTTGATGCTGAAAAAAAATGGATCAAGTGATTAATTTTTTAATTTCTTTGGAGGTTAGGACTTCTAACATAGAGTCTAATTCTCCACATGTTCTCGATGTCAGGAAAACCTAAGAGGACCACATCATGACCTTTAACGACATTGAGTTCCTACTTAACAAGTATAGTCTATTGGTTTTGCTCTATATTTCCCAATCCCTACTCAAATTCAATAGCTTGTAATTCAACCTGAATTTAAAGCCGAATAAGCTTTGGTGCTCTAAATAGAAACTAGGTTCATCATGATATAAATTAATAAATGCAACTTTGTAGGGATTGGGAATCAATTCTTGGGTGGATCTATGGAATCAACGAGCGGTTCCTTGTTCCAAGTTTTTCAAAATCAATCTTTAGTGGACAGTTTCTGATTCCAAGGTAGGAATTGGCTATTTGGACGATGCTTATCTCCCAGTCAGAATATTTTTTCACGACTAAAGTTGTTATTGGAAATCTGTTCCAAATGCTAGTTAGGCATATGGATTTCAGTTTATAATGAAAGAGGTTTCGAAAGATTCTTGGGAAGCAATCGAATGATGGCCATAGGACAGAGAGGAGTGATTTTCACCATCGATCGTTAACCCTTTTAAATTTTTGGCGTGTTTCAATATCTTGTGTAAAAATTATGAAAGAATAATAAATAATTACGATAAATTGCGATCCGGAGATTCGTTCTTCAACACCATAGAATGCCCCCATGATGAATTGATGTTTGGGATTAGGGCCAATATGTCTTTTGTAGAAAGTAATATTTCTTTTCAGGGAGTTGTATATTAATTGGTGAAAATCTCGAGCTAATGCATATTAAAATATTAATGGGTCGCCACTGAATTGGAAAAATAGGCAACACATCAGGAAAGGACATCAATGAGTATATGTTCAAATTTTCTTACAAATTAATTTTTTAAACTTTCATGCATTTAATTTGTTGAAAATGATTAGTTGGTTGAAAACCATTTACAATTAAAAAAAAAAATGCATGTGCTCAAAGTTAGGAAATAAATTCTCTAATCTAAAAAGGTAAAAAAATTTCGTAAAAAATGATTTTCTGAAAAACATTTTCATTTATCATGAAATTTTTCCAAAAACAAATACACCAAAAGTGCTTACAGATTATGGTAGGATGAGATGAATATGATTTGTCTTTTGATGTCTATATGATTCTTTTATTTGTGAAAAATGAATGATTCAAAAAACAAATTCCTAAAATTGAGCACTCAAAATAATTAGCTAATAAAATATATTTTCATTATCGATAACTATTCATATCTAATTTTATTTGTGAGCAATGAAAATATTTCTTGTTCTCATTGTTTTTTCAAATTATTTCTTTTTTGCAAAATAGATAAAAGGGAAACCTTAATTGCAAATTCCATGAGTTTTCGATCTCCTCCTCCCTTCTTCAAAATTTAGTTTGATCTCCAATTTCATGTTGCTTTTTGTCCTCGTTCCTGTTTAGGAGCTTGACCAAAAGAGTGTGAATACCAATAAGGATGAGATCGAACACCAATTTTCCAAGAAAAAGAGACACCGACATGGAATCCCCCCTTGCTTTTTGTACGACAATCTCCTTAATCTTGACTAGTAAGAACACGTCCTTGTGACCAACGGCGCGGACACGTCAAGCGCACGGTCATTTTCCAACCCCTCCTTCACGTTCTTCCTTCTTTATCTCCTTTTTGACTAAATATAACACCTCCTTGGTCACCAAGTTTCGCATAATACTTTTTAATCCCATCCCCCCCCTCCCCCTCTTACCCTCCCTGCAAATCGGTCTCATCCTCCTATTTCGGATTTTTGTAGAATTTTCAATATCATTTGAAGAAGAAGAAGAAGAAGCTCCATGGTGCCGAGAGAGAGCAAAAGAAAGTGAATCATGCATTATTTTCTTCAGTTAAAGAAGAAGAAGAAGAAGAAGAAGAAGAAGAAGCTCCATGGTGCCTCGAGAGAGACAAAAAAGTAAATCATGCATTATTTTCTCCAGTTATCCCTATCAACTCAATGGATTCGTATTTATCTTTTTCTTGTCTATGCTTTTTCTCTTGATTAAATGATCTACTTTCCTAAAAAATTTCCAACTTTAAGTCTAATCTTAATTTTGTTCCAATTTTTTTGTCTAAAAAACAGCCCAAACTTTAGTTTCAGTCTTGAATTTGCCTCAATTTTTTTTTTTTTTTTTTTTTGTCTAAGAAAATACCCCAAAACCCGAATTTTGTTTTGTCTAAAAAAATTACCAACTTTCAATTTATTTTCAAATCTAGGCTCGTGGTGCAATCCCTACTTAACATGGCATTTACACATTGATGAGAGATTCACGTTAGGAAGGTGACGTGAAAAGTTATCTCCAAAATAAAACTATTAAAGAATATGAAAATTACGGACAACTAACGATGATTTTTTAATAGAGGACTAATGGAGGCAAATTTGAAACTAAAGTCAAAATTGATGATTTTTCTCTTAGATAAAGATAAAAAAGTATGAAATAGATTTGAGATTGAATTTAAACTTGAGTTTTTTCAGTCAAATAAAAGTTGGGGACAAATTTGGAATGGATCTAAAGTTTTAGATTTTTTTCTAGACAAAAAAATTAAGAAAGAATTGGAACTAGACCTAAAGTTGAGATTTTTGATTTTTTTTATAGGGAATTAGTTCTTCATTAGATAGATTCGTAGCGATAGATTTACCATTTTTCATACCCTATTTTATTATTAGGCGCATCAACTTTTTTTTTTTTTTTTTGGCAACCAACAAAAATTTAAGGGGTAAATCTGAAATTCTTAAAAACTTAATAATCTAAATTATAATTAAAATTGACCTGAGCAATCATACCTTTAATTTCTCACATAACACCAACCCACGCGCAAATAAAAGGCAAAAATGCAATTTAGCTCTTGAAAAAATTTAAAAATCTAATTATATAAAAATTGAGAGGGTAAAAAAGAGGAAATTTTGTCAAGCTTTTAAAATCTAACTTATATAAAAATTGAGAGGGTAAAAAAAAGAAATTTTGTCAAGCTTTAATTCGAGATGAACTTCTTGTGAAGGAAGCAAGCAATTTTCAAGGGGTCAAATAACAAATAAAATGAGAAGATAAAGCCGACTTGTTGACGTGTCCCAGCTATCCCAATCTTTCCTGCGCGCCCCTCAGCGCTAGACGGCATGCATGATGAATATTAAACCATATGAAATTGGATTATTCATGAGTTTTCCTTTTTTTTGGCCTCTAGTTAAATTCCATAACTAATAAGATGCAACCTAAAATTCAGTTTATTTTGCTAAAAACAAATAATTTTAAAAATATTTTCTTAAAAATGATCGCGTATATCTCTTGAAGTTATTAGTTAAATTGATAATAATTTATAACTAAACACTTTCATGCATAATGAAGATACTTTTCGCTTATTCATTATCGTAAGCGATACAAATGAATATTTTAAAAAAATATTTTTCAAGTGATATTCTTTTTGAAACAAACGTACCCTTAATTTCAATTTTTTCCTGGATTTTCTGTTTATTTAACAAACAAACAGTATCGCATCATAAAAGAATGACCCAAAAGTAATCCTAATTAATTTCCCATTAGCAAAGTCAAGAAAAAAGAAAAGCATCGAAATCAAATATTCTCTTATTTTGACTAACGGACAACACATTCCTGGCCACTGAGTTTGGCATTATACTTCCCCCTTTCCAAATTACTTGCAAATTCGTCCCATCCTCCTAATCATTGCGGATTTCGGATTCTTCTAGAATTTTTCACCAGTGATTTCTTCTTTTGTTTCCCCAATTTCTCAAATTTAATGGGAGGGAGAGAGGCAAGGGTGCCTACAAAAAAGGCAAAATTCTCAAGCTCATCAATAAAATACTGTTTTGAAAAAAAATTAATACATAACTTGTTATAATATAATATTGGGAAGGTTGAAATCAAAATTCTTTTTGAGTACTTCTTCAAGCATCGGAGGGTAAAGATGCGGCTTCTCGGGGGAGTAGGGAGCAAGGAATGGTAAAAGGGGGTAAATCAAATAAGAAAAATGGTGCGTCCACGCGTTTCCTATGTTGGACCCCATTTTCCCCGGCGATGCCGCTCTCCCTCGCGTCCTTCTCACCGTTTGCTGTGATAGCGCCTGTTCATAAGACCTGTTCCTCACTTTCTCTCCCTCGAGAAAATAATTTAGTGCTATGTGCGCGCCACATCATTTGCTGCTGACGTGGTGCGTATTTACCACTCAGATATCGACACGCGTCTTGTGGGGACCCGCTGGAAAATGGAGAGGCTGGTTCTGTCGGCTGGCTCGGTTCAGCTCGGCTCGTTGGCAGAAAAAGGATAGACAGGTCAATGGTCAATATATGCGTAACACTCCCGCTCAAAAACTCTCTCTCCTCACTTGAATTTGCTGGGTTTTTTCTCTCTCTCGTCTCTCGTAAGAGAACAAACAGAGAACGACCGCGACTTCCTCTGTTTCCTTCTCCGCGCATCCCACCTCCTCTGCTTACGCCTTTCTCTCTCTCGACCCACAGCAACGCCGTCGACAATGGCCGCCGGGAGCCTCCGCTCTCCGGCCCCCTTCCTCCTCCTCCTCCTCCTCTTCCTCGCCGCCTCCGCCGCCTCCGCCGACGACTCCGCCCTCATGGCCGAGATCCTCGCCGCCCTCAAGCCGTCGGGCTGGTCCTCGAGCCAGACCTACTGCAAGTGGACAGGCGTCAGCTGCGACTCCTTCTCCCGGGTCACCGTCATAAAACTCTCTTCCGCCTCCCTCTCCGGCGCCCTCCCCTCGGATCTTTCCTCCCTCTCCCAGCTCCGGGGCCTCTCCCTCCAGAGCAACTCCCTCTCCGGCGTCGTCCCTTCCTTCGCCGGCCTCGCCTCCCTCCAGTCCATCTACCTCGACGGCAACAACTTCACCTCCGGCGCCTTCCAGGGCCTCACCAGCCTCCAGACCCTCAGCCTCAGCGACAATCTCGACCTCCCCTCCTGGCAGATCCCGGCGGAGCTCAACGCCTCGACGTCCCTGACTACCCTCTACGCCGACAACACCAACATCACCGGCACGATCCCGGACTTCCTCGGAAACCTCCCTAGCCTGACGAGTATGAGGCTCTCCTACAACAACCTCACCGGGCCCCTCCCCTCCTCCTTCGGCAGTTCATCGATCCAGAACCTCTGGATCAACAAACAGGCGGTGGGGCTTTCCGGCGGCATCAGCGTGTTGGCCGGGATGACCCAGCTGAGCCAGGTCTGGCTCCAGAACAACCAGTTCACAGGTCCGATCCCCGATCTCTCGCAATAATTTGTTCGATCTCCAGCTTAGCTACAATCAGTTCATTGGGGTTGTGCCCGCCTCGCTGTTGGCACTCCCCGGCTTGAAGAATGTGTCCTTGGATAACAATAACTTGCAGGGTCCCGTCCCTAGTAGTAGCAGTGGAATTCGCATTACCTATGGGGGTACCAATAGCTTTTGCAACAGTGCGTCGGGCCCTTGCGACCCACAGGTTACTACGTTGCTTGAGGTGGCCAGTGCGTTGGGGTATCCGATCACGCTGGCGGATTCTTGGACTGGGAATGATGCTTGCAAGGGCAGCTGGAGTGCCATTTCTTGCCATGGGAAGAATGTGACCTCTGTTACTTTCTCAAAGTGGGGGTTTAGTGGGACCATCTCGCCCGCATTTGCGAATCTCACCTTGCTCCGCACGCTGCTGTTGAACGATAATAATCTTACTGGCTCTATTCCGGAAAGCTTGACTACGCTGACTCAGCTTCAAGTTCTTGATGTGTCGAACAATAATCTCAATGGGTCGATACCGGTTTTCCCAGCCTCGGTGAAGTTGACTACTACTGGTAATCCGTTAATTGGTGGTTCAGGGACGAATTCGACTGATGGACCTGGATCGTTAAATGGCTCTTCACTTTCAGGTGGTGTAATTGCTGCTGTTGTCGTAGGTGTCATTTTCATCGTGGTGGTCTTGCTTGTCTTGTACAAATTCTGTTACATCATCCGACGACACAGGAAATTTCATAGTGTAGACAATCCGGAAATCGGGATGGAAGTAGCTAAAAATGGGGCCAGGAATGGTGTGAATGGTTACGGTGGGCTTCCAAGTGAATTGCATAGCCAAAGCAGTGGGGACCATAGTGATTTTCCTGTTTTTAAAGGAGGAAATGTTAAAATTTCAATTCAAGTCCTTAGACAAGCGACTTATAATTTTAGTGAAGAGAACATTTTAGGAAGAGGTGGTTTTGGTGTTGTTTACAAAGGGGAGTTGCACGATGGCACCAAAATTGCTGTTAAAAGAATGGAATCTGGGGCAATGGGCACGAAGGGAATGAAGGAATTCCAAGCTGAGATTGCAGTACTTACAAAAGTGAGGCATAGGCATTTAGTCATGCTTTTAGGGTATTGTATCAAAGGCGATGAGAGGCTTTTAGTGTATGAGAATATATGCCACAAGGGACTCTCGCGCAACATCTGTCTGAGTGGCAAGAAAAGGGGTATGCACCTCTGACTTGGAAGCAAAGGGTGACCATTGCTTTGGATGTTGCTAGAGGAGTGGAATACCTGCACAGTTTAGCCCAACAAAAATTTATCCATAGGGATTTCAAGCCAGTAAACATACTGCTGGGAGATGACATGAGAGCCAAAGTTGCTGACTTTGGTTTGGTTAAAAATGTTCCTGATGGGAAGTATTCCATGCAGACACAGTTGGCTGGAACTTTTGGGTATTTAGCTCTCGAATATGCATAAGGTAAATTGATCTCTATTGTTTCTTTCATCGAGATTACATAAGTGTGATATCTTTCAATAGTAATCATGGATAGGAGTCCTGCAGACGAACTAGTGGACTTTATATCTATGTTTTCACCTCATTGATCAGCACGCATTAATTACTCAAATGTGCGTGATTGCTGTTGACACCTAAATTTTTGGGATTAATTTTTACTAAAAAAAAAGAAAAAAGAAAAAATGGGGTATGGTTTAGAAACATTTTATTTTTCATTTTTTGTTTTATTTTATTTTATTTTAGGCTGCCAGTGAAGGGAAGATTTTTCACATATTCCGTTCAAGCTTTTCATATTTTTAAGTAATATACACTAGGGGTGTATTTCGTGCAAAAATGGAATTTTTTGGATAGAATATGTGAAAAATACAAAAGAGAATATCACACATGTGGTGCAATGATATATTCAGAGAATTATGCACGGGTGGAATTGGAAATAAAATATGCTTCAAAGATCTAAAATTTTCCCCTATAAAAGGCGTTGCGCACGAACGGACAAAGGGGTGGAAGGAATTTCAAAAAAATTTTGGAGCAAAAAGGGAGCTTCTGTTGGTGAAAAGAACACAAAAGAAAAGCAAAAAGGAGAGAAAAAAGATGAAAAGGTGAAAAGTGACGTGAGAGAGAGAGACCAGAAAAAAGAAAAGAGAAAAAGGAAAGCCCCACGTTACTGTTCATCGTCTTCTTCGTGGGGGTGTCCTCGCCTTCGCCAGCCGCACCGTCGCCGCCTCACGAGCCGCCGCCCATCGCTGCTCCGCCGGTGACCCACGAGTCCGCTCCATTCCACCGCGCCTCCGCCACCGCCGCACCACCGGTCTTGCCCGCGACGTTCGCGGCGCCGCCTCTGCTCACCCGACGCCGCTACCGCCCCACCGCTCCGCCCGCGAACCAGCGCCCTGACGCCGCTTCACCGCCCGAGCACCTGCAGCAAAACCCGAGACGCCCGCGTCAGATCCGGCGTCCGCGACGCCCACGCCAGATCCGGCGTCCGCAAGAGCCCTCGCCGGAACCCGGAAGCCCGAGCTTCGCCCGCGGCGCCCCGCCTCTGCTCCGACGACCTGACGCCGCCCCCGCTGCTCAAGCCGTCGCTCCACCGCACCTCCATCGTCCCGACGACCCGCGGTCCGCGGTCCGCGATCCCAGCTCCGTCGCCCCTCCTCAGTCCGCGACGCCGCCCCGTGCCGACGCGCTCACCGCTCGCTCGCTGCCGGTTCCTGTTGAGCCCTCGCCGGAACCCTAGCCGGCGATCTTTCCCCACCGGAGCCCTAAAACCAGCGGCCAAGATCTCTTTTTTTTCTAAAAAAAAAAAAAAAATTTTACTAGGTATTTTTGCTTTACTTTATTAAGCAAGTTTAGGTTTTTTTTTTTTTTTTTTTTTTTTTTATCGTTATCTTTTTATGTGTTGTTTTCTTTGGTTGAAGTACCCATCTATGCATAATTGGAGATCTCAATGTATCACCCGATTCGCAACTGCGCCATTTTTTTTTTTTTTTTTTTTTATTTCATCTATAAGGCTTTTAGATGAAATAATTAATTAAGTGGGAATAAAATTGATGTTTTGATCTTTAAGGCTTAAGATCAAAGTATCGATTTTACTAGCGAAATATTATTCCTTGATCTCGAGCGATATGTGATGTCCTTTTGGGGTAATTTTGAATGAATTTGATCGTTTTATTTATTTATCTTGAGATATGTTTGAGATAGAATATCACACATTTTAGGGTTATTTGCATATTTAGGCAAAGCATTCTATTTGTCATGAATTTTCGAAATAAAAAATTGAGTTAGATTAGATGCATGTTAGGATATTACTTGTTTTAGGGTTTGCATATTTAGAATAGGAATTTTAATTTCGAATTTCATAAAAATAAAAAAAAATTCAAATAAATCAATTTAGGTTGCTAGATTTTAATTTAGGTTGCATGTTTAATTATTTGACAATTCTTAATTTCGAGATTAAACAAAAACAACCAAAAAATCATCATATACATGTCATGTTAAAGCATATTTTACACGTCATTGCATATTAGGATTAAATTGCACTTAGTTTAATTCTAGATAATATCTTTTCTTGATTTGTTATAAGTTTAGGCATTTTTAGATATATTGCATTTTAGGATTATTTAGGTTAAGATAATATTTTAGTTTAAATTAGGATATGGCTCAACCTAATTCCTAATATAAATTAAATAGGGTCTTAATCTAATTAGGTAATTTTCACATTTCACCAAATTTCGAATTTCATGAAAAATACAAAAAATGACATAGGTTAAATTAGTTTTATTATTTAGGATAAAATGCATTCTTTTAGGAAAAGAAAAAAAAAATATAATGTGCACGTCATAAGGGTTAGATTCATTGAAATGCATGTCATTTAGTATTTTTGCTAGGCTCATTTAATTAGAAATTACATGTCATTAGTATTAGGTCATTTAGTTAATATCGCATTGCATATTACATGATTTTCATTAATTAAGTGAAAACAAAAAAAAAAAAGAAATTGTGTGTTAATTAGAAACCATATCTAGGGTTGTTGATGTGGATTTTAATTTAACATTGCAGATGCTTTCGTTGCTTGGAGGTAAGTTTTTGCAATTTATTTATTGTTTATTTGAGTGTTAAATTGATGGTTTGTGCACGTGCATGATAACCTCATATGTTATGGAAATAGATTTAAAATAGACCCAAGCTGTTTGCAAAAAACATTTTTTCAAAATAAAAGAAATTGTACCAAAAGGGCGTTAGAAAAATTCAGCGTAACCAAGTCCCCATACCCAAATCTCTGGTTCGTAGGAATAAAGTAAATCTCCCGTTACTTTATTTGAGTTTCTAATCAACCCACAAAAAAAATAGATTAGTGGCGACTCCTAATTGAAAATTATTTGCATGTTAAGAATTTGAACCTAAAGTCGCGAATTGGTATGGGCTTGGGAGAGCCCGAGTTAAGTCTAGGCTTAACAATCCATTAGCCAAACCCTAGGTGGTTTAAACCCCGAAAAAAATTGGTCGCGACAGCTTGGCGACTCCGCTGGGGACTTGTGTTAAAACACTTAGTGGACTTAAGCCAATTTTCTTTTTGAAAAAAAAATGTTTTTGTTTGGCAGCGAGGATTCCAAGTACGCCCCTAACTTTTAAGGTGTTAAATGTTCTTGCAGATTATGAGGTATAAGGGGAGTAGTGATTGCTAACCTTTGTCTTGCAGGTTGGAGTTGGAGATGGATGTTTTAAATTCAAGTTATTGAAGTGTTGCTTGATCTAAATTGTTGTGCATGTCTTGCATTCAACACTACATTATTGCACACACAACTTGCCGTTGGACCTGGGCCGCACTAGGACATTTAGGATGGTATTGAGTTGGATACGACTTCGACCGCGAGGCCGCGTAGTAGAGGTTGCCCAACTCAATCCCGAAAGTTTTTCTTGGTGTTAAGAATGTTTACCTTTGCCCGTGAGGCTGCGTCGCATTGGGGTATCATTCTTGACTGAGCCGGAGTTAAGAGGACTTGGCTTAGTATGCGAGGCTGCGACTAAGTCATCCTATCCTTTTAACTCCACTTTGCTAAGCCGTCTAGATAGAAATTGAGCCTCACATTTCATGCGCTTGTCTATGTGGTTGCTTTAATCATTTGGTAAAGTAAGCTCTCTATCCTTTACTCTTGCAATTTACTTATTTATGTCTTTGGTCGGTCCATGACTTTAGGTTGGTCGAGTCTTGGTCTATAAACAATGGGAAGATCCGACATTCGATTCGTACCTGCACCAAAGGCTGAACTTAAGTCATGGTGGGATTGTCTAGGCCACAATGGTCAAAGCTATGTGGAAAGCAGACTTGGTCTCCTTGTTCCCCTCCTCGACATTGATGTTCAAAGTGGCGTCATGCAAGCACTCGCTCATTTCTGGTGCCCTCAAACATCAACGTTCATATTTGGTAAGCACGAGCTGGCCCCGACTTTGGAGGAATACAGCATTTCCATAGGAAAACCTTTGGAGTTGGAATTAATAAACCCACCTCTCGGAATAGAACCCGAATCAATATTGTTTGACTTTCTTAGGATGGATAAAAATCAGATTAAAAGAGTGTTGAAAGATAATTGTCTTGCATGTCCTTTTTCCTTCATGGATCAGAGTTTTGCTAGTGCTAACACTCTCTTAAAAAGTAAGATATTCCTCCTAGCCTTCTTCGGGTTCATTATTTTTCCCCTTCGTAAAAATGCCATTAATCCTGCTGTCGCATGGGTGGTTAAACAAGTGTGTGCTAGGATTAGTTTGTCAACACTATTCTAGCTGAAACATTTTTGTCACTCACTCGATTTAAGGAAAATGAAGATAAAACCTTTCATGCACCAATTGAACTCTTACAAATTTGGTTCTTTTCTCATATGAGTAAGATTAATATTCGCATGAACATCATTAATATCACCAATTCCCATCATCCCATTGAGGTATTCAAAAATCATCAGAATCGGACTCCAAATCTTTCTTACTCGAAATGGGTAAAATTGTTGAAAAATCCCAATACCAAGATTTTCCTATGGCATGCTAAATGGTTCCAAGTCTCCAAGACACGTCTCTTTCATGGTGATGATGAGCCGATCCCGCTATTGGGGATCACCGGTGCCACTTCCTACTACCCACTTCGAGTGGCCTGTCAATATAGAGTTGTGCAGGATCTACCGCCCCCACTCAAGCTTGGTTTATTCCAAGTCCGATTCACTACCATGGATGGTGATCACAAAAAATGGCTCCGTTGTATCGAACAAGCTTGGCTTGCATGTCACGAGCAAAAGTTGAGCTTGCTTGAAGAAGAGCTCAAAGGGAAGGAAAATGCTTACTATGCCACTATTCGATACATACATCAGCACAAGATTCCAACCGAGTATCTCCCAAAGGTCCCAGATGTGACTGAAAGGCCCACTCGGCAAGCAGAGCTTATTCGTCACAAGAGGAAGATTGAAGAACTTGAGAAGCAAGCCAAGAAGGATGCCAAGGAGAAGAGGCAATTACATCGAGCGTTGGCTTCCCATTTGTTTATGAATCGGGCCAAATAAAGTGGCTTGAGTCTATTTAGTTTTTTTTTTACTTTACTTTAGCTTAATGTTTAGGAAGTTGAGCCATTTACCTTTTTGTCTAGGGCTTTTCAAGTGTTTTTACATTGTCAAATGTCAAACAATTTCATTAATAAATAAAAGCGATTAGACTTTGGTCATGGACCGGCATTGTTTTATACGAAGTGCTTATGTGTATTCATTTATTCAATTTAGGTGATAACGGATCCTCCACGCTCACCTATTATCACGCGATTAAGAGCAAGAATGGCCGACCAAAGCGAGATGCGTGATCGCATGTCCTCCGTGGAAGGCCAACTCCAACAGTTAGCTGCCTCTATGGAGCTTATAACGGCTCAACTTCAATCCCTCCAAATGAATCCAGTTCCTCCACCTGCCCTCCCTGAGATAGTAGTCTTGAGGCAAACAAATAGGGCCCAAATGAATGATGATGAAATGCCTGGGTTGGAAGATGACGTGGTCCTTGTTGGGAAGACCAAGCTAGACAATGTCCCCAAGATAGATCAAGATGAGCGCGTTGCAAAGCTGGAGGAGAAAGTGAGACAACTGCAGGAGTTGCAAAGCTCACTCCCATTCGACCTCTCAGTCTATGAGAATGTTAAAATGCCGAGCAAGTTTAAAATGCCAGAATTTGAGAAGTACGACGGGACATCTTGTCCGAAATCTCATTTGCAGATGTATCATGTGCGCATGGCCCAACACGTCAAAAATGAGCCCCTCATGATCCAATCGTTTCACGCAAGTTTGACTGGGCCCGCACTAAACTAGTATGTGATGAAGAACGTAAACCTTCTCGAAACCTGGAACGAAGTGGCGGATGCGTTCCTCAAACAGTACAAATTCAACATGGACATTGCACCTTCTCGAGAAGACCTGGAGCGGATGGAAAAGAAAATGAGTGAGTCATTCAAAGAGTATGCCGTGAGATGGCGAAATCTGGCAGCTCAAATCACCCCTGAACCTACTGACAAGGAGTTGATGAAGTTATTTATCAAAGCTCTCCCATCCGAGTTTCGTATACGGATGGCCAGCACGTACGTTGAAAACTTCAATCGTTTATTCCCGTGGGGAACAAATCGAGATGGGGATAAGGGAAGGCTGGTTTACTGAGCCATCGAGTAGAAGATTCTTTGCCAAGAAGGATAAAGAGCCTCCTGAAGATGTGAATATGGCTTATAGCCAAGAAAGTACCAATCGTGCCCCAACTATCCAGATGAATCAAAAGCAACAAGCTGCCCAAGCAAGAAGACAGTTCACCCCTCTCCCTGGATCTCCATCCCAAGTGTTGGCAATCCTAAGAAAGAAAGGTTTGCTTACAAATGAGCCAAAGCGTCCTAGTCATGAAAGCATCCGAGGCTACGACCCAATGAAGAAATGTGATTACCATAGTGGCGAATTGGGGCATTCAACTGATGAATGTTTCACTCTCAAGCATAAGATCCAAGACCTCCTGGACACGAAGGCCTTCTCATTTCAAACTGCTCGGCCGAACGTCCAAAAGAATCCACTACCAAAGCATGAGGGTACGGTTAATGCTATTCTGGATCTAGACGTTGAAGTCGAATCAAGTTACCACTCATTGGAGTTGTTGTCCACCATACATGCACCTCGAGACTCACCACCCACTCTTGAAGTTTCAAATGTTGCCCTTGAAAGAAATGGTCAGAGTATTCAAAGTCCCAATGAAGTCCCTCAGAGGTCCCGTGTTGCTGAATTAGGGTACCATGGAAGAGGTGGGGAAAGTTCTAGATGATGGAGGCAAGTAAGGCAAAACCCGCCAACTGACCAAGG
This sequence comes from Eucalyptus sideroxylon, assembly GCA_014182405.2. Classification (NCBI taxonomy): domain Eukaryota; kingdom Viridiplantae; phylum Streptophyta; class Magnoliopsida; order Myrtales; family Myrtaceae; genus Eucalyptus; species Eucalyptus sideroxylon. Next base: position 49,981,312 of record CM024555.2, on the reverse strand, counting down.
GCAAGGAAGGCAAAACCCATCACCCCCGAACATTCGTGAGACATTCCCTAGCCCCCCGGTAATGATGCAGGATGAAGCGGAAATAATGGACACCCTAGGGCAGCCAAGCGGAAAATTCGACTATTTGGTGAAGTATACGGCTCCTCCTAGTTTTTACATTGATCCCCGCAACATTGTCCCGGATGGATGGGGCGGCATGGATGATCCAACACCCTCGGAAACAGAGAACCCCGATGATGCATTGGAAGGGATCACTAGTCTCTTCATAGGGACCATTGATGAAGGACCTCCGGAGAAGATGGGTTCTAGCCCACAAGAGTAACTCGTTTATTGCTTTCCCACATTCCCCTATGCGAGGGAATTTTTATCACTTTCTAGGGCTTGTCTTTTATTTCTTTTTCTTCGCTTTCTTTTTAGGGCTTGAAAATCGCATTTCCATTCAATAAATGTACTTGATTGATGAATATCAATAAAATTGCAAGTTTTATTTTGAGGGCATGATGAGGTATACCAAACCAACCCGGTGATGATATCCAGCCAACAATAAAAAGAAAATATCATCCATGGAGAAATTTTGAGGCCTAGGCTTCATCATGCTTTCTTGTGTCAAAATGCTTCAAAAAAAATACTCTTTCAATTGCTTTTAAAAAAAAATCTTTCAAAAAAAAAAAAGATTTACCCCGTTTGTCTTTTTGACCCATCTACATTCTGTTTCAGAGACAGTCTTATAGCATGCAAAGATATGAAGAGGATCCAATCCAATTCCAGATTCTGGGGGCAAGTTTGCTCCAAACTGCAACCACCCATATGTGGTGAAGAAGGTACTTCCTAGAAGTGCCTTGATCCAAGCAGAGATGGGTGGTCGTGAGTTTTCCACTCCAATTAATGCTGATGTTGTCAAGAAATGTTATCCATGATAGAATTTGCAATGTCTTGTCTTGAATTACAAGTATTTTATGATGAATAGTATGCTTCAATCAGTTGAATTGTTCAAATTTGTCATAAATCTTGCATGAAATGAGATACTTTGGAATGATGAAAGGCAAGTCTTGTTCCATACACTATCCCATACACTAATCATCGGTGAGTTGTGTGAAGAAATTCCATGCTCGCAAGGAAAAGAGCTATCTCGCAAAGGGTACGTCAACCAAGGTGATGAGAGGCGTTCCTTTCTCTATCCTAAACACTACAGGTGATCCATTACTTAACCATTTTGAGCCCATACACTTATGGATATTCTTTTCGAATTTCCCCAGTCAAGGATCACCCCACATTGGGGCAAATGGGAGATAAAATGGCAGCATGAGATGAGGAAAATGAATTGAAATTTTCTTGCTCTCACTTGCATCAATCTTCTAGTCATGCTATTACATTGAATTCATGTGGTAATTTAAGTGCCTAGGGATGACGAAAAGCATTTCTTTCTCTATCCTACATACTTATATCCTTTGCATAGCCCACTTGAGCCTACAATTTCATTTCTTTTAAACCCAGTTGGTGATCATCCCCCACACTGGGGCAAGGCAAGAGACATATGAAAACCTTTGAAAGTTTGAATGTCATTCAAAGTGTAATTGCTTGACACTTGCATAGAAATCAAAATAGAATTAAGGGGCATGAAAAAGCAGTGTGCCTGGTAAAAGCAAGGCCAATGCACAAAAAAAAAAGTGAAGAAAAAATGAACAAGAACTAGGGGCATGAAAAAGCGGTGTGCCTAGTAAAAGCAAGGCCAATGCCCATAAATGAAAAAAAAAAAAGAGTCAAGATAGATGATTGTCAATTGCTAGAATTAAATCCCAATGGAGTAATACTCAAAGAGCTCAAATGTTGAGTTTTCACAATCAATGGGGCATTTCATGAAGACAATCCCTGATGGTGAAAAAGAAAACTGGTGGCAATGCCAAGATGATCATCAACTCTCACCCTTAACACATATTTTGAGCCTAATGATCATTTCATTTCTCAACCCATGAACCTAGCCTATGTTACGTCCCTTGTAAAGTCTCTTCTAATTAGGGCACTTGAATTAGCGTATGAATTCACATGTCATAAGCATCACTCAAAGGAGTGTGAGCAAAATTATTTCTTTCTCATTTTGCAGGGTTCTTGACTTGTAAACCCGGAGATGATTAAAGAGTTGTTCTTTCAATAACCTCGACTTGAAAGAGTCCCCTTTGTTAAACCGTTAACTAAGCCCACATTACGGTCCCTTTTAAAGACCTCTCAGATTGTTGAGATTGTACCACTTGCGAGATTGCTCAGACCCTTGTTTGGCATGACGATGGTGAGATAGAGTGATTGACAAAATCCTGCATCAAAGGTCAGGATGAAATTGCCATTTTAATAAGGATGAGAGAAAAGTCCTTTCAGACCAGAGAGTCCCTCATTTGACACATTCATGACACTCATGTGTTCCAAATGGAAATTAGGTGGTGTAAGATTAATGAAAATCATCATGAACCTACATTATATTGATGCATGTTTACAAATGCATGTTGCCTCTCCTACGACCATGTTTTGCAGGAGACGTATCCCTGAAGATAGGAGATGTTACCAGGTAAGTATATCTCTATCTATACCTTGAATATTTGTCATTACACAGGTATTCCCTTTTAAGCATACCGACACTCAATTGAGTTGTCCCCCAAAGATTTTTCCTCCAGATTCAATTTGATTAAGGCGATCGAAGAATGGTTCGGGTCCTGATCAGATGATTTCTGTCGCAAGGTTGGGCGACCGAAGAATGGTTCGGGTCCTAGCCAAGCAAAACCTCAATCTAGGCGACCGTAGAATGGTACGGGTCCTAGACAACATTTATTGCTCTAACAGGCGACCTTAGAATGGTATGGATCCTGGAAAAGTAATTTCCTTATTCAGGCGACCGTAGAATGGTACGGGTCCTGGAAAAATAATTTTCTTCATCGAGGCGACCGTAGAATGGTACGGGTCCTTGACAACACCTATCTCTTATTCAGGCGATCGTAGAATGGTACGGGTCCTAGAAAGTGAATCCCCGTTTAGGCGATCCCGTTTCTAGACAAACGACCGTAGAATGGTACGGGTCCTGGGAAAGCAGTTCCTTACAAAACTTTTCTGCCGTATTGGGCGACCGTAGAATGGTACGGGTCCTGAGAAAGCAGCTCCTTTCTGCCATACTGGGCGACTGTAAAATGGTACGGGTCCTGGGAAAGCAGTTTCTTCACAAAGTCATGTTACTGTTCTAGGCGACCGTAGAATGGTACGGGTCCTAGATAGGTAACACTCACTACCTCGAATTACTCTATCCTCCTCGAAGGTAAGTTATTTCAGGTAGGTTCATCTATCATTTGCATTAGTATTTTGCATTAAAAATGGAATTCATGTTCCAACAAAAAAAATCATTCATTGCATGAGCATTCCCAAAATTTAGATCTCAATTTGTCTTTGAAGGCAACCTCTACGAGCTCACCTTCAAAGAGGGGCAGCTGTTGACACCTAAATTTTTGGGATTAATTTTTACTAAAAAAAAAAAAAAAAAAAAAAAAGAAAAATGGGGTATGGTTTAGAAACATTTTATTTTTCATTTTTTGTTTTATTTTATTTTATTTTAGGCTGCCGGTGAAGGGAAGATTTTTCACATATTCCGTTCAAGCTTTTCATATTTTTAAGTAATATACACTAGGGGTGTATTTCGTGCAAAAAGGGAATTTTTTGGATAGAATATGTGAAAAATACAAAAGAGAATATCACATGTGGTACAATGATATATTCGGAGAATTATGCACGGGTGGAATTAGAAATAAAATATGCTTCAAAGATCTAAAATTTTCCCCTATAAAAGGCGTTGCGCACGTAAGGACAAAGGGTGGAAGGAATTTCAAAAAAAATTTGGAGCAAAGAGGGGGCTTCTTTTTGGTGAAAAAGAACACAAAAGAAAAGCAAAAAGGAGAGAAAAAAGGTGAAAAGTTGAGAAGTGACGTGAGAGAGAGAGACCAGAAAAAAGAAAAGAGAAAAAGGAAAGCCCCACGTTACTGTTCATCGTCTTCTTCGTGGGGGTGTCCTCGCCTCCGCCAGCCGCACCGTCGCCGCCTCATGAGTCGCCGCCCATCGCTGCTCCGCCGGTGACCCTCGAGTCCGCTCCATTCCACCGCGCCTCCGCCACCGCCGCACCGCCGGTCTTGCCCGCGACGTTCGCGGCGCCGCCTCTGCTCACCCGACGCCGCTACCGCCCCCCACCGCTCTGCCCACGAACCAGCGCCCTGACGCCGCTTCACCGCCCGAGCACCTGCAGCAAAACCCGCGACGCCCACGCCAGATCCGGCGTCCGCGATGCCCACGCTAGATCCGGCGTCCGCAAGAGCCCTCGCCGAAACCCGGAAGCCCGAGCTTCGCCCGCGGCGCCCCGCCTCTGCTCCGACGACCTGACGCCGCCCCCGCTGCTCAAGCCATCGCTCCACCGCACCTCCATCGTCCCAACGACCCGCGGTCCGCGGTCCGCAATCCCAGCTCCGTCGCCCCTCCTCAGTCCGCGACACCGCCCCGTGCCGACGCGCTCACCGCTCGCTCGCTGCCGGTTCCTGTTGAGCCCTCGCCGGAACCCTAGTCGGCGATCTTTCCCCACCGGAGCCCTAAAACCAGCGGCCAAGATCTCTTTTTTCTTTCTAAAAAAAAAAAAAAAGAAAAATTTTACTAGGTATTTTTGCTTTACTTTATTAAGCAAGTTTAGGTTTTTCTCTTTTTTTTTTTTATTGTTATCTTTTTATGTGTTGTTTTCTTTGGTTGAAGTACCCATCTATGCATAATTGGAGATCTCAATGTATCACCCGATTCGCAACCGTGCCAGTTTTTTATTTTATTTTATTTCATCTATAAGGCTTTAGATGAAATAATTAATTAAGCGGGAATAAAATTGATGTTTTGATCTTTAAGGCTTAAGATCAAAGTATTGATTTTACTAGCGAAATATTATTCCTTGATCTGAGCGATATGTGATGTCCCTTTTGGGGTAATTTTGAATGAATTTGATCGTTTTATTTATTTATCTTGAGATATGTTTGAGATAGAATATCACACATGTTAGGGTTATTTGCATATTTAGGCAAAGCATTCTATTTGTCATGAATTTTCGAAATAAAAAATTGAGTTAGATTAGATGCATGTTAGGATATTACTTGTTTTAGGGTTTGCATATTTAGAATAGGAATTTTAATTTCGAATTTCATAAAAATAAAAAAATTCAAATAAATCAATTTAGGTTGCTAGATTTTAATTTAGGTTGCATGTTTAATTATTTGACAATTCTTAATTTCGAGATTAAACAAAAACAACCAAAAAATCATCATATACATGTCATGTTAAAGCATATTTTACACGTCATTGCATATTAGGATTAAATTGCACTTAGTTTAATTATAGATAATATCTTTTCTTAATTTGTTATAAGTTTAGGCATTTTTAGATATATTGTATTTTAGGATTATTTAGGTTAAGATAATATTTTAGTTTAAATTAGGATATGGCTCAACCTAATTCCTAATATAAATTAAATAGGGTCTTAATCTAATTAGGTAATTTTTACATTTCACCAAATTTCGAATTTCATGAAAAATACAAAAATGTCATAGGTTAAATTAGTTTTATTATTTAGGATAAAATGCATTCTTTTAGGAAAAGAAAAAAATGTCATGTGCACGTCATAAGGGTTAGATTCATTGAAATGCATGTCATTTAGTATTTTTCCTAGGCTCATTTAATTAGAAATTACATGTCATTAGTATTAGGTCATTTAGTTAATATCGCATTGCATATTACATGATTTTCATTAATTAAGTGAAAAAAAAATTGTGTGTTAATTAGAAACCATATCTAGGGTTGTTGATGTGGATTTTAATTTAACATTGCAGATGCTTTCGTTGCTTGGAGGTAAGTTTTTGCAATTTATTTATTGTTTATTTGAGTGTTAAATTGGTGGTTTGTGCACGCGCATGATAACCTCATATGTTAGGGAATAGATTTAAAATAGACCCAAGCTGTTTGCAAAAAACATTTTTTCAAAATAAAAGAAATGGTACCGAAATGACGTTAGAGAAATTCAGCGTAACCAAGTCCCCGTACCCAAATCTCTGGTTCATAGGAATAAAGTAAATCTCCCGTTACTTTATTTGAGTTTCTAATCGACCCACCAAAAAAATAGATTAGTGGCGACTCCTAATTGAAAATTATTCTCATGTTAAGAATTTGAACCTAAAGTCGCGAATTGGTATGGGCTTGGGAGAGCCGAGTTAAGTCTAGGCTTAACAATCCATTAGCCAAACCCTAGGTGGTTTAAACCCTGAAAAAAATTGGTCGTGACAATTGCTGTTAAAATATCTAAGTCAATTCAATTGCTCCGATCCACTCTAGGGGGGATAGTGAAATCACCTGACTACAAATTGTTGATTAGAAACCAAGGGTGACTTCTTTATGTTACCCATTCTTGGGGTGCTTTTATCTTCTCTTAACATGAAATCTGAGCAGAGGCTTTTCTTTTCCTTATCGATGAAATTGCATTGAACTTTGTATGGGTCTTTTTCTGTCCGTACAGCCACTGGAAGGGTAACTACAAAGGTCGACGTCTACGCATTTGGTGCTGTCTTGATGGAGATCATTACCGGTAGAAAAGCATTAGACAACACCATGCCAGATGAGAGGGCGCACTTGGTCACTTGGTTCCGTAGAGTTCTGATTGACAAGGAAAACATCCCGAAAGCTATCGACCACACTCTTGACCTCGATGAAGAAACCTTAGAGAGCATAATCAAAGTTGCTGAGCTGGCTGGTCATTGCACTGCTGAGGAACCGTTCCAGAGACCGGACATGGGCCGCACTGTCAATATTTTGCATCCCCTCGTGGAGCAATGGGAACAAACTAGCCATGAAGAAGAAGAAAGCTCTGGTATCAACCTCCACACGAGCCTTCCTCAAGCCTTGGGCACTTCCTCCAGTTTAACACTGTCCTCCACCAAAACCTTTGACGTTTCCAGACTCATTCAGTTCAACTCATTGCCAGTGAGGAAAGTAATGGGAAAAAATGTGGTCGGGCTGACTATGTAAAGTATTTGATGAAGTGGGTTGCCAGCAGAAAGAGAGATTAAGATGCTCTCATAAAAAGTTGCTTCACGGCTGTCGAAAATAGACAATGCAGCTGGCTGTATGAGCTAGTGGTCACGATTGGCACTAGCCGATTTAGCTTCGATAAGTGTATTTTTTCCTTCCAATCCTGAGTCGGTACGAGTTCACCATTTCTTTTTCACCCCTTTTTGTATATCATACTTATTGACAATGTACTTACATTGATAACAAAAGTAAGGACAAAACCAAAATAGTTTCCCAGTGAAATCGATACAACAATATAAAAGAGTGTAAATAAAAATATTAACATATGTAAATTTAGAAAGTCACGGTAAAGTTGCCAAGAAAATTCAAGCAAGGTAAATGAAAAGAATTTGAAATATAAAAAATTGAAAAATACAGGTACGTATCAGTATTTATGTACTCAATACAAGAATTTAACGAGCAAGAGAAAGTAAAAAGGAAATATCCATATAAAAGTTGGATTAAGAGCAAATCGAAAATAAAGAGTGAGTTTTTCTAGCCTGCTTTACCAGGACCACCCGTCGTGGATTAGGTATCGTCGGCAATAATTAATGCCCGAAGACTTCACGTTGACTCTTTGTTCTTGGTCTTTCCCTTTCAAAATTAGTAGAGCCAGTTTGGTAAAAATGTATAAGATGACGTGGCTTTTTGTGGTTATGAAATGCATATTTTATAAATTGTAGCACTTCAATGTTGGCTGCGGTGGCTTCCTAGAAAGTCATCAAAGGCTGCTGAAATTTTAAAGTAGCCACAACCGTGAGGTATTTACAATATACATTATAAAAGTCACAATTAGAGGTGTGTTAAGAAATCGGAAATCATCTAAATGGCACAAAATCAGGCTGAACTAGTACAAAACTAGCGATTCCCATGAGAACTGATCCAGGTCCTGGTTTCAATCTAATGAAATCGGTGACTACCGATCAAATTCCCGGTTGAACTTGACAAGTATATCTAAATTTTTTAAAAGTTATTTTTATTACTTAATTATATTATAGTTTTTTTAACAAGTCTCTCGAGTATGTACCCCATATATTTTTTATATTTATATATATATATATATTTCATCCTAATAATCTATTTACTTACTTTCTTAGCAAAAACAAAACAAACAAACAAACAAAGAGGAAGGAGAGGACCTGTCGAATGCTAGTTAGGCATATGGATTTCAGTTTATAATGAAAGGTTTATAATGCTAGTTTTCCTCCTCCCTTCTTCAAAATTTAATTTGATCTCCAATTTCATGTTGCTTTTTGTCCTCGTTCCTGTTTAGGAGCTTGACCAAAAGAGTGTGAATACCAAAAGGATGAGATCGAACACCAATTTTCCAAGAAAAAGAAACACCCACATGGAATCCCCCCTTGCTTTTTGTACGACAATCACCTTGATCTTGACAAGCAGGAACACGTCCTTGTGACCAACAGCGCGGACACGTCAAGCGCGCACGGTCATTTTCCAACCCCTCCTTCACGTTCTTCCTTCTTTATCTCCTTTTTGACTAAGGATAACACCTCCTTGGTCACCAAGTTTCACATAATACTATAGTTGAGGACAGTACCGTAAAGTGTCTTAACCCAACTGTGGGCATTTAATCACCCTTACTCACTTCAGAGTGGGAGGCTATTGTACCTGCCTATCCAATAATAGCCATAACCGAAATCCTGACGTGGTGTCTACCTTCACTACCGTGAGGCTTCTAATTCCCTGTTTAATTTTGCCTTCCCGATAGAAAGGGAATAGGAAAACAGAGCGGGGTCCTCTCCCCCTAGGGTGACTTTTCTGCATATTTCCTCCGTGAGCCTTTTAAAGACCTGCTTAGGTCCATATAACACCTCCTTGGTCACCAAGTTTCTCATGATACTTTTTAATTCCCCCCCCCCTCACCCTCCCTACAAATTGGTCTCATCCTCCTATTTCAGATTTTGTAGAATTTTCAACTTTTAAAATCATCATTTGAAGTGAATTGAGAAAATGAAAAATTTTACGATGAAATTTACATATGTATAACAAATTTATGATTGATTAAGTAATTTCTTCACTATAAACATTACAATGTAATTGATGCTTTTGGGTATTGAAGCTCAAAGAGGATAAAGTAAACGTGAAATTTTATTAAGAAATGAAAAATTGTAGGTTTTGCTTAGGAAAAAGCTACGAGATTTTTCATCTATTTGATGGGGCCGTTTTGTTGCTCATTATTGTTGTTAATCACAGTCTTCATTGATCATATATGCTAAATAATTGTGAATTAGTAAAGTTTAGAAAGATCAAAAGAAGAAGAAGAAGAAGAAGAAGAAGAAGAAGAAGAAGAAGAAGAAGAAGAAAAGGGGGTAAAATAGCTTATAATGGAGCTCCATGGTGCCTCGAGAGAGCAAAGGAAAGTGAATTATCCTTGGTGGTCAAATTTGGGTTGGTTAGCGTGAAGAAGCAAAGAAATTATCCTTACCTTTGCAAGTCAGTCTTATCTTCCTAATTTTTGCCAACTTCTTATATCATGGAATTTACATTTTTCAATTGCATTATTTTCTTCAGTTATCCCTATCAACTCAACAAATTCGTATTTATCTTTTTCTTGTCTATGATTTTTCTCTTGATTAAAATATCTAATTTCCTAAAAATTTCCAACTTTAAGTCTAATTGCAATTTTGTTCCAATTTTTTTGTCTAAAAAAAAAACCCGAACTTTAGATCCAGTCCTGAATTTGCCTCTATTTTTTAAAAAGAAAATACCCCAAAACCCGAATTTTGTTTTGTCTAAAAAAATCACCAACTTTCAATTTATTTTCAAATCTAGGCTCGTGGTGCAATCCCTACTTAATATGGCATTTACACATTGATAAGAGATTCGGTCGCCGACCACGGTGGTGACCAAAGAGGCCAAAGAAAAAAAGAAAAAGGAAAAAGGAAAAAGGAAAAAAAAAAAAAAAAATAGTAAAAAAATAAAAAAAAATTAAAAGAAATAAAAAAAAAATCTAAGAATTTTACTAAACATATTTCTATCTCGAGAATAGAATGTTTGGTATGTTACTAAACGCGATATTTTGCTCAGAAATTATTCTAAAAAACAAAAATAGAAAAAAATCATTTCTCATAAAAAATTGTTACTCGAAATAGAATGGTTACCAAACGCATCTTAATGAAACAGATTATTGGGAGAGTAAGATGCAAGGAAATGTGAAAGGTAGTAAATTAAAAAATATATACAAAATAAGAAAATGGAGACTGAAATTTGCTGACGTGCATGATGCGTCCGCGTGTTTCCTACCGTTCTTGCCGTCCTTGCCCTACCCAAAAGTCCAAGGAAGCATCCAGAATCCGAATATATATATATATATATATATATATATATATATAGCAAAAGGAAAAATTAAAGAGCTAATAATCGTAATAATAATATTAATAAAAAGAAATAATATATGTGCTTGCACGGGATTTTTCTTTATGCATATAAACAGAGCAGCAGGAGCCCGCCATAGGAGGATTCTCAGGCAGACTCTTTGCAGAGACACCAGAAAAGGACACAAGGAACGAACGCGACCAGGATGGCGGACGTTGTCGAAGGCGGGGCTTCTTCTCACGATGTTCAGTCCCTCCTGTCTTCTCCAGACAGGGACTTCCTCGTCCGGAACAACGGCGATCAGGTGAAACTCAGTTCTCTTCTTTCACTCTTGCTCTTTCACTGGATGAGGTGAAAGAAAAAGAATTATGGGTCGGCGTCCTTGTCGAAGTTCTCGTGGCCTTCGTCTTCGTGAGGGGTTGTTTCACTGATCGGTTCTTGAATTTCGAACTGGGGGAGTCTGTGATGACGAAGCCATCAGTTTGTGATGGCTAAGGTGGCGAATTTAGTTCAAGAGAAGCTAAGTTGGTCTGATCTAGGATCATCAGGTTTCGAGTGCTGTCCATTTGTTTCCTTCAGAAACTGGATGATTGGTAGTTGATGCATTACTTTTTAAAGAAAGATATATTACTTGGATCACGTGGACGCAGTGTATATGGATCCGATATTGCTATGAAGTAAAGCTCTTTAGTGTAAATGCTCACACCTTCAGTAAGGTATACTTGTTTTGGCTGATAAGACAGTTGATTTGCTAGCTATTTGATGAGTAGTGCTTAAGGCAAGTGCTTCTCCAGTTAGCATTTGGATGTATCTTGAGCATTTTCAGGATTTTTGTGTGGTGTTCAAGTGATCTAGTGTGCCTTGCTCGCTGATCACTATATGAAAGAACTCAAATTAGGAATCTTTTTGTTCTATATCAGGTTAGGGTTGATAGCTTGATGGGAAAGAAGATTGGCTTGTACTTCTCCGCATCATGGTGCGGTTCGTGCCAACATTTCACCCCGACACTTGTGGAGGTGTACAACGAACTTGCCCCAAGAGGTGACTGGAAATCATTTTTATCTCAGCAGATAAGAATGAGGAGTACTTCAGTGGAAACTTTTCGAAGATGCCGTGGCTGGCAATCCCGTTTTCCAACTCGGACAAACGCAATAGCTTGGATGAATTGTTTAAGGTGAGAGGAATACCCCACCTTGTCATTCTTGATGGCACAGGTATGGTCTTAACAGATAGCAGAACCGAGATCATCTGCGAGTATGGAGTGGAAGGTCACCCTTCCACTCCAGAACGCATCAAAGATTTGAAAGACCAGGAAGAAGCTGCTAGGATAAATCAATCATTGACCTCTCTTTTGGTCCATGGATCTTGTAACTTCGTAGTTTCATCCAATGGGAATCAGGTAAACCCTAAAAGATCTTCGATGCATTTGAAACTGATGTCTCATGGGCTTATGATTCGGTTTTCCATCCTCCTTTTACTAATAATTATGTGACCAAACTAGGTTCCTGTTATTGAGCTTGAAGGGAAAACAGTGGGTCTGTACTTCTCATTGTCCATGCTCTGCGTCGATTTCACGCCTAAGTTACTGGAGGTTTATGAGAAATTGAAGGCCAGAGGAGAGAGTTTTGAGATCGTTCAGATACCTCTTGAGATTGATGAAGCGTCATTCAACCAATCCTTTGGAAGCATGCCATGGCTTTCATTACCATTCAAAGACAAGAAATGCAAGAAGTTGCTTAGGTACTTTAAGCTGTCGACCCTACCCACTCTGGTCATTATCGGTCAGGATGGGAAGACTGTCCATCCCAATGTTGCCGAAACGTCGAAGAGCATGGCATCGCAGCTTACCCCTTCACTCCCGAAAAAGTTTGCGAGCTTGCGGAGATAGAGAAGAAAAGGGAAGAATCTCAGACCTTGGAGTCGATCTTGGTTTCAGGGGATCTGGATTTCGTCATTGGAAAGGATGGACCCAAGGTAAATTTGTTTTTTCCCCTAGAAGCTAATGACGGGGGAAATTTTTAATGTCTACAATAAGGTCCTAAATATTGTTGTCCCTCGGTTACTTGACCTGAGGAAAGGATTGAAACCAGGTCCATAACTAGGAAAATCCTTTCCACGTATGCAATTTTCATATGCCTTCTCCATTGATTGGTGGTTCATCTAAAAGGTTGTTTCTTAACTTTGATTGCAGATTCCGGTATCGGACTTGGTAGGGAAGACTGTCCTCCTTTACTTCTCGGCACACTGGTGCCCTCCTTGCCAAGCATTCCTGCCGGTGCTTACGGAGGCATACGAAAAGATCAAGGCCACAGACGATGCCTTTGAGGTGATCTTCATCTCCAGCGACAAGGACCAAACTGCATTCGACGATTATTTTGCTCAGATGCCATGGCTGGCACTCCCCTTTGGTGATGAGAGGAAGAATTTCTTGAGTCACGAATTCAAGGTCAAGGGGATCCCCATACTTGTAGCCATAGGCCCAACGGGCCGGACGGTGAGTAAAAAAGCAAGGGATCTTATAATGGACCACGGGGCTGATGCTTATCCTTTTACTACCGATCATCTCATGGAAAAGTTCAAGGAAAGTATAAAAGGCTGGCCGGAGAAGTTGAAGCATCCTTTGCATGAAAAGCACGAGCTCGTTTCTGCTCAGAGGAGAAGGTACATTTGTGATGGCTGCGGTAAGGCAGGGGAGGGGTGGTCGTATTATTGCGAGGAGTGTGACTTTGATCTCCACCAAAAATGCGCTGTTAAAGAAGAGAAAACGACTAAAAACGAGTTAGATGAAGACGATGAAGCGGTGGGAGGAAGCAGAGGAAGGAGGAGATGCCAAAGAGGGATGAATCTGTGATGGTGAGGTCTTTTATAAGGCCTAGAAGTTACTTGTCTAGTAGTTTCGTTATATATGACTTCTTTGAAGCAGTTTTTTTTTTTTACTTTTCGGTGGATGTTTGGAGCTTGATCTCGCAAAGGGTTGTATGTGAGATATATGGCGTGTATTATGACTTTGACAATTTGCTGTCGTAATATAATGTTCATCGTCGACTAGCCGTGTGCCAAACAGAGTGGTAGGCTTGAATAGTCCGTTTGTCATGCAAGTGTCACGGGCCAATCGATTGGGATCGTGACCGCGCGGCGACTCGGGCACTTTAGGATCGGATTGGATCGCCGAAGCACCTAAGCCAAGCCTTGCACAGTCGAATGATCACTCGCTCGCCTTACCCGGATCGTAGAGAGAGAAAGAATCTAGAGAGAAGAGCTCTAGAAAGATAGAAGCTTTGTATTGCGGAAATAGTAGATGTTTACAAAAGAAGGAGGACACCCTTTTTATAGTTGAGGGCCTCGGATTACATCCATTGATCTAGAATTCTACCAGTGGACGAGATCGCACCGCCTCAACTACCGACATAATGTCAACTATCGTCTACCAACATAAATAACGGAATGGGCTTCTGTAATATAGCTCAATGACAGTTTCGCCCAAGTGAGAAGGCTTGGTGGGAATCCAAGTGAGAGCAGGAGGTCCACGGGCGAGTTGGGGTCGACTCTGGGGAACCTCTCGGGTCGTTCATCTTTTGGCCCGTGACATTCTCCCCCACTCAATTGAGCGACGTCCTTGTCGCTCTCAGCTTGATGGGCAGCCTTGCGGGCTTTGGCACGAGCTTTCTTATTCTTGTTGCGCTTCACTCGGACGCTCATGAATGAAGGGCCGCAACCTTCTATGATGAACTCGGACTTGGCACGCGGCTTGGTCTTCGGCTTGGACGGAGCACGCGGTGCACACTCAACCTCGGGGAAGAACGCTTGGATTGGCATGGCATTTGTTGGGGTAGGATCCAACTCAACCTTCGGCTTCACCTCGGACAGCTTGTTGATGCGCATGACGGCCTTCAAACTCTTGTCGAGGCATCGGATCAATGCGATGGTCTTGGTGTCGACCACCCCCTTGATCATGGGGATCATCGATGGGCACTTTTGATTGAGAATCATCATACACTTGGTCCTCATGTTGATCATGGCTCCCACACTATGGAAAAACTGCATTCCAAGGATGAGATCATAGTTGTCAAGAGGGATTACCTTGAACGCCATTTTGCCCTTCCATCCACCAATCTTGACATCGACGTTAGGTGTTGATCCTACACCATGGAAGTCGCCCGAATTGATGGGCTTGTACGACTTCTCGGATGGTTCCACGTGAAGTCCCAAGGTCTTCGCAACCTTGGTCGACATGAACATGTTGGATGCGCTGGTGTCGACCAAAGCGTAAAGCATTCGGCCGCCCACTTCGACCTCCACGAAGAATATGTTAGTGTTTGGAGTGATTCATTCTCCTTTGGTCGGCGATCGGGCTTGCACCGAGTTGATCATCTTCACAGCTCCAATTCGAATATGCCATTTGTCTTCTTTAGGCTTCTCCTTTTCTTCCTCGATGGCAAGGAGGGCGTTGATTCGGCCTCTCTTTGGGCACTTTTAGGTCCAGTGTGGACCTTTGCAAATAAAGCAAGGAGAGGGCGGAGGTTGATCGAACTTACTCGCGTAGTCGATCGGTGGTCGACCTCTTTGGAAGAACGGCTTGGAAGACCCTTCTCCCCACGTCTTGGCTCGGCCACCTTGATCGGGCGTGCCTCGGGGAGTGTTTCTTCCTTCATCGTCGGGTCGATCCGATCTCCAATCTCTTGCTCGGTGGTTCCTCGGCTCAACCTTGGTGAGATCGACAAGAGACTCGGCCATGCTCAGCGCACGCGCTAGACTACTCACATCCTGCCGCTTTAGCTCAAGTTGTGCCCATGACTTGAGTCCATCCATGAACGCTCCGAAAGCCTCCTCTTCGCTTAGGTTGCGAATCTGGAGTTTGAGCTCTGTGAATTCCTTCACATACTCTCGGATCGTGCCTCTTTGCTCAAGGTGATGGAGCATGCTTCAGGCTTCTTGTTGAGCAAACTCGGGGAAGAAGTAGTCCCGGAACTCCCTCACGAAGTTGTCCCACGTGTTCACGGGATTAGCGTCGTGTCGAAACTCATCACACCTATTGCGCTACCACGGCATCGCCGTATCAGACAAGAACATGGAAGCGGTTCGTACCTTGATCGACTTGTCATGTATGTTGACGGCGCCGAAGTACTGCTTCATGCTCCACACGAAATTGTCCACCTCTTGGGCGGACCGGTTGCCCTTGAACTCCTTCGGCTTCGGCACATCGATCTTGGTCACCGTTTGAGTAGGCGCCGCACCGTTCGTGATGCTTAGCTTGCATAGGGTGAGCTTGGTCTTAAGCTCTTGGATCTCCCCTTCATGGCTTCAACCTCGTTCCTACACGGGCTTACCTCCTCGATTATTTGGACGCGCTCGTTCAAACCATCGATCGATACTTCGAGAGCTTCGTCCTTGTCGAACAATGGAGCCGTTGCTTGGTTGATGCCGGTCATGAAGTCTTTGCGGAGCGAGCCCTCAACCTCCATGATCCGGTCTCGCACGTCATCAAGACCTTCCATGAGTTCGAGCATGGCACTCCGGACCTTCCCGATCTTCTCATCGAACGTAGTCGCAGCATCCACTGAGTGATCTCTTTTCTTTGCTTTGCTGCATGTGTCTATGCCTGGCACAGTCTCTCCAACTATAGCTGCATCATGGCTTGACATTCTTTCGAACAGTTGGTGCTCTTCAATCTCTTGGAAACGGATCTCTCTTTAGCTCTGATACCACTTGTCATGGGCCGATCGATTGGGATCGTGACCGCGCGGCGACTCGGGCACTTTAGGATCGGATTGGATCGCCGAAGCACCTAAGCCAAGCCTTGCACAGTCGAACGATCACTCGCTCGCCTTACTCGGATCGTAGAGAGAGAAAGAATTTAGAGAGAAGAGCTCTGGAAAGATAGAAGTTTTGTATTGCAGAAGTAGTGGATGTTTACAAAAGAAAGATGACACCCCTTTTATAGTTGAGAGCCTCGGATTATATCCATTGATCTAGAATTCTACCGGCGGACAAGATCGCACTGCCTCAACTACCGACATAATGTCAACTACCGTCTACCAACATAAATAACGGAACGGACTTCTGTAATATAGCTCAATGACAGTTTCGCCCGCTCTTGCAATCTTCGGGAGAAGGCTTGGTGGGAATCCAAGTGAGAGCAGGAGGTCCACAGGCGAGTTGGGGTCAACTCTGGGGAACCTCTCGGGTCGTTCATCTTTTGGCCCATGACACAAGTGTCTCCGTCTCTCCTTTTGATGATGCAGCTTCGAGATTTGCATGCACACTGGACTTAACAGAACATGTTTAATCAATACACTTTGTATGGATCTTTCCTCAAGTCCTGATGGTTAGTTCTTGTTCAGTTTATGGTTATGGTAATAGGTCCTCTGTTACATCAGCATATGGTGACTCTACATCTGGATATGCTGATATAATTTGTGGCAATGAAAAGTTAATCATCCCGCATTAATTCTCCAAAGTCTTGCTTGATGATCCCATGCTCCCGGAATGCATATTGCTAGTCTTCTTAAGGAAGAGCGATCGTAAGAAACAAGACAGAAGAAGTGCTACAAAAGTAGTTACTTGCTGATACTCAATAGTGATACTACATGCTTTTATAGAAGCAGTTCGGTTTGCAAGAACCATCGGCTTTTCTAGGCCGAATTGTGCAGCTCTCGTTCAGCAGCTCTCGTTCACGAAATAGCATATGTGAGCAATGTCTAGTTCTTGGGGAAAGAAGATGGATTAATTCAACTTCCCCTTATATCAAACCTAAATGTAAATGTCAGGAGCATGAGACTTGATGTTCATAAATCTTCCACTTCGTCGAAGAGGTAAAATTTGCAGATTGAACCGGTACATTTGACTTCGATTGTGCCTTCCTTCTTTAGCAGAAAATGGAACTTGGTACATTCAAAGACACCGTATGCTTTCAATTTCAACATTTCTACACTTCTTTTTCTCTTTCTCTGGTAAGGACAAAGAAATGTCGGCATTAATTGCGTTTCAAGACTAAACCTAAATCTATAGATTTTGATCGAGTCTAGAATGTCGAGAAATGTTTGGAGTCCCATGTGATTTATTGTGGCTGAATCATAATCAAGAAAATGAACCAGTGGTTGAAGTTTATCCTTTTGAAGACATGACTCCATCACAATTTTAAAAATTGGTCATGTGTAAGGGTTTACTTTTCTTTGTACGGTAAGTGCACTTGAAATCTTAAATAACATTTAAATTAAGAAATCAAATTTGGATAAAAATAACACCTTTTTAGCTTTATCATTTTTGTTTTGACTACGTTAGCTCCATGTAGGAGAGAAAAAAATAGTAAAAAAGCTATGCTAACATTTTCCATTAGCTAAGTTAGACAAAATTAACCAAGGGACTTGATTGCACTTTTTAAAAATTTTAGGATTCAATTGCACTTTTGCAATAAATTTTAGGACTTCTAGTGTGCTTACTTTTTTTTTTTGGTAAAATATTATAACCTTATTAACACTATATTTATATTGATTTTAGACAAGAACATTTTGTTGTTAGGGTTGGAACAATTATATAAGAAAGTTCAAATAAAAATATATTGATCTATGTAAATTAGAAAGTCATGGTTAAATTGTTTGAAAAAAAAAATCAGCAAAGCTGAAGAAGGATAATAAGCGCACTGTAGGATTTTGGACCAAGTAAATATTTAAATACAAGACCTTCTACTTTGATACCATGAATAGGTTTTGTACCAATAATTTTAGAAAATTAAATTATTCGATGAAAACGTGATTTGATATATAAATATTTTAACACATACAACTATTGACACGTCATTTCATTTGTTTGAGATCATCTTTTTAGAAGTGGGAATATATAACATAAATTATTTATGTCCCCTTCTGATCCTCATTTTATGTGTTTATAAGTTTAAAAAGGTTGCTCCGTCTATTCATTAATTACGGTAAGGCTTAATTCCATTACAGGGAAAAGGATAAAAAAATGTTTTTGTTTCATGACACAATAAATTAGCTAACAATAGCCCCAGTTCAATAAACAAAACAAGATGTTGAAACCTAATTTGCTTTGTTTGATATTTGGGCCTTTTAGTTTAGTTAATTTGCAATTCGAGCTTCTCCAAAATGTAGTTTGACGAGATGTGGCAGGGTAAGTGATTATGGGACTTAAAAAATGAGTGAGCTGACCCTCCAAAAATTGTCATAACACCCTTAAAAACTCTCAAACTTTAGATGTAATCTCAATTTTGTCTCGAACTTTCTTTTTCTAAGGATATTTTACTAACTTTCACTTTAGTCCTAAATTTGCCTAGACATAAATTAATTGCTCCTAGTTTCTTTGATATTATCAACATCAAGGTCATTTCGATCTTCATTATCAAAATCTACATCTTTATCAACACCCTTAATTTCATATAAAATAATAGTAGCCTCATGATGTTGATGATTTTAAAGAAACAAGGAGTGACATTTGGACAGAGGGTTAATGGGGGATTTAAGTGAAAGTTGATAATTTTTTTTTTGAAAAAAAAAAGATTCGGAGCACAATTGGGATAGAACTTAGGATTGTTTGCTTGAAAAAAAAAAATTTTTAGAAATACTATTATCCGACTTTGTGGTATTTGGATAACGGAAACCTAATTAATTTATCAAAAGCATCAACATGCTTGGATTGGAAGAAAACGGCCTCTTAAAGTTATTTTATAGAAAATATTTTCCTTTATCGTGAACGAACATACCCTTAAAGTTTATGATTTTTAAGGAAATTAAGTTTTTAAAAATTCATTAGAAAATTGGATAAAATTCAGATATAATGAGGGCTTATTGGACTATTTATTCCACTTTGTCGATAGATTTAAGTGAAACAAAAATCTCTTCCTGAACACTCTTTGAATTAAAAAAAAAATCGAATGAGAAAAATTTTAAAAAATTGCAGGTAACTATAAATAGCAATTATTTTGTACTTACATTTAACGAGCAAAGAGAAAAAGATAAAGGCGATATTCATATCGCAGTGATATTCGAAGCAAATGCAAAGAAAAAAATAGGAAAAAAAAAGAAGAAAATAAAGGACACGTGGCTTTGGAGTGGGGAATCCGAACAAACGCAAGAAAAAGACAATGATGATTATATTCTTGTTTTTTTCTCAATGTCTGTGCACGACTGAGGATTCATATTCTGCACTTCCCAGGACGACCTGCCCTGGATCAGCACTTGTCGGCAATTATTAATTCGCGAAGACTTTTGGCCTAGACCTTTTCGGTCTTTTCGAAATTTTTGAAAAGCCAGTTTGGTACCGAATGTTGAGGTGGCATGATGTGATATGTCGTGCGGATCAATGCCATTAAAAATTTCCTGTCCATATTACTGTTCTTATATTTGATTTTCACATTATGAAAAATTTGAAATTAACGTACTCATGATAAATTTATCATCCATGGACTTCCGTTTAATATTCCCATTAAATTGTCGACGTTGAAACACACATAACAAATAATTAAGATGATTGGAATACAATATAAATTTAACTTGATGATTTAACATAAATGAGTCTTTTAAATGATATTATTTTGGGGAAGTGTGATCCAAAGAAAATGAATTGAGGGTAGAAATTAGGAACCAAATATGATCCTCCTCCCTCCTTCCATCTCAAATTGCCAAAGTCTCAAGGAAAAATTAAGGGTTTTGACATAAGGGATCTCTTGTGTAAAATTAACAAATTTTAGCATGTTTTACGAGGTGAGATTTTAGTGATTTGAATTTTTCTAAGGTCACGCTTTTTCCACTCTTCTTTTAATTTAAACACTCAAAAAAAAAAATTGTATGTTTTAACCATACCATCCCTTATGAGAACTAGTTCTAGTACAACTTTATAATAGCGATCTTTTTCTATTATTTGGTAAATGTTTTTAGTTTTGTTTCTTCTTCTTTTTTGCTTGCAAGTCCCATTTTCCTTCTTCTTTTCTTCATGCATTTGACATCTCAGTATCCGCTTTTATAAATCGTCTCTTTGTGTCCTCTCTTGTTGGTCATTTTTTTCTTTTTACGCCTCCCACTGTTCCTTCTTTTTCTTCTTGCATGAACCCCATCGTCCTCTGTTTTTCAATCTATGATGACAAGCTCGTCGTCCTTTACACTTTTGCTAGCGCCGACATTGGGTTCACCGATGACCACTCCAACAAGCCCTTTTTTCTCCGCCGTACGCACGATCTTATTGTACCATGAAAGGTAATATTGAAAAGACTTGCTTCTCTCTCTTCCTTTTTTTGTATATTTTTCTCTTCCTTTTGCACATGTTAGTGTCTAGAGAAAGAAAAGGCGTTGAGAAAGAAAAGGTGTCCCCACCATATGTAGGCATAATTGAGGGCAATAGGTGAGTCGTGTTCTTTTAGGTAATATGAAGCGAGATTGGAATTAATAATTTAATTTGATTCAGTTTTCAATATCATGTCTGGGTATTGAAGTAAGTAGTTTTTTTTTGGAGATTGCAACTATAGGAGATATTTGTGAGAGAAGATGAAGAAGGAGTGAGAGGCGTTGGAAGAAGAAAATGGCCTGCAAAAGAGAAAATAGAAAGACAACTTGCAATAATAGAGAACTAAGACGTTAAAGGCATGGAAAGAAAGAAGAAGAATGAGGAAAGTGAGACTTGCCCGGAAAAAAAGGAGGAAACAAAATACAAAGCCTTACCATATATATCACTTTTGTAAACTTGTATCAGAAGTGGTGGGTTTCATAACGAATAGTATAGTCAAACAACCGAAAAAAGGAGTGTACAACCTAAAAGAGAAGTAAAAAAAGCTTGCCCTTTTCTTTGGTAGTCGAAAAATTATTTTGAGATAATAAGTCATGAAAATGCTAATTGAAGATTTTTTGTGGCACGGATTGTTTTTGTAAAACTAAATCTTAATATCGAGTGAAGCAACTTATTAAAAAGTTATTGTAAGTTGCAAATAACTGTGATTGTGATATATTTACTTATCTTTTTATGAGAGTTGCATAAGTCATTTTCACAATTGAAGTTGTTGTGAGAAAACAACTTAAATGAAAAGTAGGCATACAAATTTTAAATTTTTATAATGAAGGGAGTTTTCAAGCATTTTTTAAGGTCTTTTTTTTTCCTTTAAAATCTTAACTTTTTAAAAATTTGGTCATGTCCTAAATTTATATTATCATTTCTTTTGTCAAGGTTAGAGAACTGTGCTTGTAAGCGATTGCATTAATGTATTTTACTCACACCCCAAGAGAAAAAAGAAGCATCAGCTTTGGAATCTTCTCCATACCTTTTGTACGTGCCGCGTCTCAACGAGGAGCAATCGCGTCACACGTCACGACGCACACGTCACCATCCGACCTTTGACGGCGTCATACGTTTCGTCCTCGCCTAGAGAGCCGACGTTCTCCAACCTTTCTTTTTGTGCTTTTCTTATTTGCCCCATTTTGACTTTCCGACCACGTTCTTGGCCATTAAGGGCCTGTTTATTTTCACTTTTTTTATTATTATTTAAAAATAGTTTTTTTTTTGTTTTTTCAAAAAAAAAGGAACAATGTAAACGCGTTTGTTTACGTTTTTGTTCCAATCTAATTTTTTTTTTCTAAACACATTTCGAATGCAAACAATAAATAAAAAAATTTATTTATTGTTTCGAATAAAATTTAACACTTTTTCTTCTCTTTTATTTTTCTTTTTTTTCTTCTTTCTTCTTTTTTTCTTTCATTTTTCTTTGGTTGGTCACGGCCTCGGCCATGGCCATGGCCGACGACCGGCCATCGAGGGCCGACGACCTTGCCAGAGTGTCACCGGCCCCTGATGAGGCCGAGCGTCGCTAGGGGCGGCGACGCACCTTGCTAGGCCACCGCCAGTGGCGCTAGGCGAGCTC
Source organism: Eucalyptus sideroxylon (assembly GCA_014182405.2). Classification (NCBI taxonomy): domain Eukaryota; kingdom Viridiplantae; phylum Streptophyta; class Magnoliopsida; order Myrtales; family Myrtaceae; genus Eucalyptus; species Eucalyptus sideroxylon. The sequence goes on along the minus strand of CM024555.2, from coordinate 49,959,006 downwards.
ACCCAACCAAGGCGAGCTCGCCCAACCAAGGCGAGGCCAACCTCGCACCGGCTCCGGCAAGCTCGATCTCGCCCGGATCCGGCGAGGCCGAGCCTCACCGGCCGTTGGGCGAGTTCGGCCTCGGCTTGGATTTGGGCGAGCTCGAGCTCGCCCAACCAAGGTGAGGCCGTTGGCCCTCATCGGCTAGTTATCGGCCATGGCCGAGGCCGGCGACGGCTAAAAGAAGAAAAAAGAAAAAAAGGAAAAATAAATAAGAAAAATAAGAAAGAAAATAAAAAAAATAAAATAAAAATTTAAAAATTAAAAGAAATAAAAAAATTATACAAATTTACCAAACATGTTTATATTCTTTTTATATTTCGAGTAGATTTATCAAATGTGTTTATATTCTTTTTATATTTCCTGAGCAGATTTACCAAACATGTTTTCTTATTCAAAAATTATTCCCAAACAAAAATACTTTTTTCTATTTCTCGTTTCCCCCGAAACAATTTTTAAATAAAAATGTTACCAAACAAATCCTAAGTTTTTGTATAATACTTTTTAATATCACCCGGACAAAAAAATATTAGTGAAAAAAAATAAATATCTTTTTTTCTCTACTGGGGCAAAGGTGACGACTTTTCACCAATTCTTTTTAATGTTGCATTTATTTTTTTTATTTTTATTTGGACTAGGAAGGCACCCATTAATTTGTTCTAGAAAGCAAGGCAAAAGCGAATTGACACTCTCAGGCTTATTTACTCGAGATTAGCAATTGCACCCTTCGTTTTTCAATTGACGCCCACGTGCTAATGGAAAAGGCAAAACGCAAATTTGTGAAATAAAACAAAACATTTCAAATTACTTAAAGTTTCAACTTTTATTATAGGGATAAATATATTGAAAGTTCTAAAATTTGTTAGGAAAATATAATTAAATTCTAAAATTTTTAAAAATATAATTAAATTCTAAATTTTTTAAAAAGTGTAATGAAATCCTAAAATTTGTTACGAGAGTACAATTAAGCAAAAAAACTTCCACAAAATGTTATCAAATGTTAAAATTTATCACAAAAGTTTAATCTAGTCATAGAACTTTTTAAAAAATACATCGTCAAAAAGATTTGATCGGACTAATTTGATTGCACTTTTTAAAAATTTTAGAATTCATATACACTTTCATGATAAAGGCTTAATTGCATTTTTCAAAAATTTCAAGACTCAATTATACTCTCATAATAAATTTTATGACTTTCTATATACTTATGCCATTATTATGGAATCGACCGGGCGAGACAAAATATTCTTTGGAAACTTCGACCTTGGATGCTTGACACGTGGACTCTTAGAAAGGAAGTAAGGAATGGCGAAAGAAAAATAAAATCTAAAATAAGAGAAAAAGAAGGCATCGATCTGCTGACGTGGCCAAGGCATCCATCCACCGCGACATTCCCACGTATGGACCCCACTTCCCGAGATGCCTTGCTTGCGGCTCGGAAAGTCCCAGAAAGCATCCGAAAAAGGAAAAATCTAAATAAAAAAGGTTGAAAAAAAAATTAAGGAGTCAATGGTCATTAATAAAAAAAAAAGAAAAATCAAGAAAATTCTCTGCGTGCCAGAGAAGCTTCTTCATCTCGCGTATAAATACTGAGGAGAAGGAGCCCGCCATTTGAAGGGATTCTCACGAGAACAAAGCTCAGCAAGCAAACGCACGAATCGCAGAGGAGCTCGAGCGACGAGGATGGCGGATGTTGTCGAAGGCGGCACGGCGGCTTCGCACGATGTGCAGTCCCTGCTGTCTTCTCCGGACAGGGACTTCCTCGTCCGGAACAACGGCGATCAGGTGAGGCTCGGTTCTTTTCCTTTTTTTCTTGCTTATGCTCTTTCGGGGGGAAAAGGAGGGAAAAAAGAATCGTGGGTCGGCGTCCTTGTCGAAGGTGGTCGTGTTCTTTGGGGCGTGGGGGTCGTTTTGCGAGGTGCCCATTTTTGCGCGAGAGGTTCTTGTTCTTGTAAGGACCCGGCCCCACTATGTGATATTATCCGCTCTGAGTCACCCGCCTTGGCGTGAACGAACCGCCATCCCAGCCACGGTCTTTTCACACATATTAAGGGACCCAAGCCTAAGCTCCCAGGACTCTCCCTAAGCGATGTGGAACACTGCTAAGGCGATCTTAATTCGTCCCTCCGTACTGTCTCGAGTCTAGGTCATCACATTCTCCCCCCTTAAGGCACAAGGCCCTCACTATGGCCCCACACTGCGGGAGTTGGTTTTGATATCATTGTAAGGACCCGGGCCCCACTGTGTGATATTGTCCGCTTTGAGTCACCCGCCCTGGCGCGAACGAACCGTCATCTCAGTCACAGTATTTTCTGATGTTGCTAGTACGAGTACTTAGAGGGGGGTGAATAGGTATACAAAGATTTTTCTTTATAATTTCTGTATACTTGCGCAATACTTAGACAGTTCAAGGATTAGCGAAAGATAACAATCAATGTAAGATGAGTAAGGAAAGAGAGAATTAAACACGCGGTTTATAGTGGTTCGGCTTGATTCAAGCCTACGTCCACTCTTACATGCGGCGATGACCAATTTGGCTGGATTCCACTTGAACAAAGAGATGTTACGGTGTTGTTCTTCCTTGATCTCTCGATGTAGATGATCTACTACACTCGCTCAAGGTATCACCAAGTATAAACACTCTCTGTGTATACAATTTCGCTCGGGACCGTATTGACTAATAATCAAGGTCTTGGAGACTGGAATTTTTCTATCAAAATCACGTTCTTAAGACAACTAGAATGTCTTCCTTTTTATACTCCTTTATGCCATCATACCGTTGGCACTTACCAAAGGAATTCCTCCAATCTACCCGTTGGACGGAATCAATCAAGAAGATCATTCGAGCTATAAAAGGAACTCCGACGATAGCCCATCAATCCTATTCGCCCATACAATCAGGATCTTGGTTTCCAAGAATAGAACATTCCAAGAATACTTCGTCGACCATCGGATCTTCAATTGATCTTGATACGAACAAAAGAATCCGTTATGTTTATCCAACCAAAAGATCTTCTCCAGGACGATAGCATTAAACCCTCAACCATATACTTATTTCTCCAACATTTTCCTTCACGGTTTTAAAACGCATCACACATATTAAGGGACCCAAGCTTTATAAAAGCTCCCAGGACTCCCTCCTAAGCAATGTGGGATAGGAGAAATGTCCTTAGCCTCGCTTGTGTACTGCTGAAGCGATCTTAGTCCATCCCTCCGTACTACCCTGGGTTTGGGTCATCACAGTTATGGTGGTGATGGGTTTGTTTGAAGAGACAAAGTTAGCTGGAGGTTGAGAAATTGTTGATCTAAGTCTTTGTGGGCGGTTATCTTCTTGTCGGATTGGGAAGATGCTGGTTCTTGCGCCTATGGACTTCGAATTCCGATGTTCTTTCTGATTGTTCTTTGCCGAGAGTTCGGGATTGCGAAGCCGTTGGTTTGTGATGGCTAAGCTGGCGAGTTTAGTTCAGGATTACTTCTATCCATTTGTTTTCTTCAGAAACTAGATGATTGGCAATTGATTTATGATTTTTTGAAGAAAGATTTATACATAAAGTTAGGGGTGAGCAGCGGTCTAGGGTCGACCCTGGACCGACCCTGGACCAACCCGGACCATGCTCACTCCTACATAGAGTCACGTGGACGCAGTATATATGGATTCGATTTAGTATAAATGCTTGCGTCTTTGATGTGGTTTAGTTATTTTGGTCGACGAGACTGCGAAATTGCGATTGAATTAACGAGGAGCGGTTAACTGAAGTGCTTCTCTGGTTATTTGGGTGTATCACGAGCCATTTAAGGATTTTGTGAGGTGGTCAATTAACATTATTGTGCCTTGCTTGCTGATTACCGTATGAAAGAACTCAAATTAGGAATCTTTTTGTCCTGTATCAGGTTAAAGTTGATAGCTTGAAGGGGAAGAAGATCGGCTTATACTTCTCCGCGTCGTGGTGTGGTCCGTGCCAGCGGTTCACCCCGACTCTGGCGGAGGTGTACAATGAACTTTCCCCAAAAGGTGATCTGGAGATCATTTTCATCTCTGCAGATGAGGATGAAGAGTCCTTCAGTGGATACTTTTCCAGGATGCCGTGGCTTGCAATCCCGTTCTCCGACTCGGAGAAGCGTGATAGCTTGGATGAATTGTTTGAGGTGAGGGGAATACCCCACCTTGTGTTTCTGGATGGCACTGGTACAGTCTTGACGGATAGTGGGGTGGAGATTGTTCGTGAGTATGGAGTGGGAGGTCACCCTTTCACTGTAGAACGCGTCAAAGAATTGGAAGACCAGGAAGAAGCTGCTAAGAGAAACCAATCAGTGACCTCTCTTTTGGTCAGTGGGTCTCGTGACTTCGTAGTTTCATCTGATGGGAAGAAGGTAAGCTAAAAAGATCTTCGATGCAGTTGAAACTGATGGTCGTGTTTGCTCATGATTCAGTTTTCCATCCTCTTTTACTAATCTAGTCATGTGGTCAAACTAGGTTCCTGTTGCTGAGCTTGAAGGGAAAACCGTGGGTCTATATTTCTCATTGTCCATGTACAAATCATGCGTTGATTTCACGCCAATTTTACTGGATGTTCATGAGAAGCTGAAGGCCAAAGGAGAGAGATTTGAGATCGTTCAGATACCTCTAGATGATGATGAAGAATCATTCAACGAAGCCTTTAGAAGCATGCCGTGGCTTTCATTACCATTGAAAGACAAAAAATGTGAGAAATTGGTTAGGTACTTTGAGCTTTCTACCCTACCCACTCTTGTCATAATCGGTCCTGATGGGAAGACTCTCCATTCCAATGTTGCTGAAACTGTCGAAGAGCATGGGGTTGAAGCTTACCCATTCACTCCAGAAAAGTTTGCAGAGCTTGCAGCTCAGACCTTGGAGTCAATCTTAGTTTCAGGGGATCGAGATTTCGTCATTGGAAAGGAAGGAACCAAGGTAAATTTGTTTATCCTCCAAGAAGCTAGTGACTTACAAATTTTTATAGTCCTAAATTTCATCATCCCTCATGTTACTCGAGGTGATAAAAGGTTGAAATCCGGTTTGTAACTGAAAATCATGTCCATGTATGCATTTTCACGTGCCTTTTCCAATCAACTCAAGGTTGTTTCTTAACTTGGATTGCAGATTCCAGTATCGGACTTGGCAGGGAAGACTGTCCTCCTTTACTTCTCGGCACACCGGTGCCCTCCTTGCCGTCATTTCCTGCCAGTGCTCACGGAGGCATACGAAAAGATCAAGGCCAAAAACAATGCCTTTGAGCTGATCTTCATCTCCAGCGATAAGGACCAAGCTGCCTTTGACAATTACTATGCTCAGATGCCGTGGCTGGCACTTCCCTTTGGCGATGAGAGGAAGAAATCCTTGAATCGCAAATTCAAGGTTGGCGGGATCCCCACTCTCATAGCCATTGACCCGACGGGCCGGACACTGACTAAAGAAGCAAGGGATCTTATATCGGAGCATGGGGCCGATGCTTATCCTTTTACTGCCGAACATCTGAAGAAGTTGGAGGAGAAGTCGACTAAGAACGAGCTGGATGAGGAAGAAGACGAAGAAGACGATAAAGCAGCTGGGGAGGAGGCAAAGGAAGGAGGAGAAGCCGGCGAAGGATGGGTCTGTGATGGTGAAGTCTGCTACAAAGCCTAAAAGTTACTTCTTAGTTGTTCTGTCTTCTGTGACTCGTTTGAAGCAGTTTTCTCGTTTTTTTATGTGGGCGGACGTGTTTCGAGCTTGATATGCGGAGGGTTTACATAAGGGATGTACATTATTCATACTCTGGGTGTGTTATTATGTGACTTTGACAATTCACAGTCGTAATAAAATCTTTATCTTATACGAGCCCTGTGCCAAGCAGAGAAGTAGGCTACAATAATCTGTGATTGGCATTGATTGTACCAAGCAGCTCCAACTCTCCTTCAGAAGATGCAGCTTTGAGATTTGCACGTTATAGAACATGTTATATCAGTGGATGCTGACTCTAGATCCAGATCAAAATTGATTTAATTAGTGATAATGGATGAAGTCTCCCAAGTTTGGCTCGATGCTAGGTAGGGGTGAGCATGGTCCAGGTTGGTCCGGGCCACCCCCTAACCCTAGGACCAACCCGTTGGTCATCAATTTTTAAGACTGAGGACCGACTCCTATTGAGCTCCGAGACCAAGGGACCGGGCCGACCCCGTGGGTTCGGTCCGGTTCCAGGGTCAACTCGGGACCAATCGATAATTTTTTTCGTCTTATTTTTTTTACTCTATAAAAAAACAAACCTACAAATTCAAATTACACATCCATCGACAATGCGGCATTATGCAACTAAACTATAGATACTAATACATATTTAGAAAATTTAAGATGACACAATAATAGAAATTTCGTACCTGCTAACCGCTTATCGAGATATGAGACGAGATGGAAAGTTCTTGTAATCATCTATCTTTAATATCCATAACTCCATATGCAAAAGCGTTTTCTTGCATTTGATCATGTATAAGTCCACTCAACCAAAAAATGAGATTCACATCACTTGACTAGCAAATCACCATAATAACTGCAGTACTACTCTACTCTTCAAAAACTTCTACCATTTGACACAAATTAAAAAGCAAAGACCAGCTGAAACTTATTAATAAAATACAATTAAACCATAAAAATTTCAAAATACTTAATATAAACTATGAATATATAACTTCACATCTTATTAATTCACTTGAACTTCTAAACACCTGAAAACAAAACAAACGACACATAATTAATACTCAACAAAAATTTTAAATTGAAATTACTATTAGTGCTACTGATAGAACATCTCAATATAATATAATATAACAAACATTTTACTTAGGTTTGAATATATATAAGAATTATAAAAAAATATAATATAATATAATATAATATAATATAATATACAAAGTTGGTCAAGGGTTGGTTTAGGGTTGAACCGACCCAAAACTCTTAGGACTGAGAACCAACCCGTACAATGTTTGTCATGGAATTTCAGGATCAAGGATCGACTCAGTCCCTTTGGGAACCGGACCAGGACCGACAGGGTTGGGCCGGTCCAGGGTCAGTCCAGGGTCGACCCTAGACCGCTGCTCACCTCTAATGCTAGGTTTTCTGACGATTGATCGAAAAAGCAAAACCAAAAAACCGAAAAAGCCCTGCAACATAAGTTAAACAGTGATTAGAGAAACAAGTAAGGCATCCTTCGGTAAACCTGCTAATTTAAGACATGAATCACATGTTTGCTTCCTGTATTATGCCAATATATTTCATCTTTCGCCTTAGAGAGATAATGCAGCCAGATTTATATTGCTTTTCCTTCCCAAAAGCAACTAAAAGTCGTTCAGCAGGGTTTTCGAAGCATAGCTTCGCTATATGCAAGCGATTGGTTCCCACATTCATACATATGTATGCAACAGAGAAACTAACAACTGGAATATACGAGTTCAACTGGTGAAACAATGTTCTCAAAAGCCACAACCCTCAAATAAGAGAATACTAGATCAATTCATGTCCATCAAACTGATAACCAAACCAAAGATGTTGACATATTATCCATACCAATTCTGTCCATCAGCAGACATTATTACCAAACATAAAGCCAAACATTAGAACCGACCAAACTTAGATAAACACAGAGCTTGACTCGATGAAACCTTTTCGCAAGAGACTTAAAAGCCACCACGCAGACGAAGGACTAAGTGCAGAGTCGACTCTTTCTGAATGTTATAATCGGCCAGTGTCCTCCCATCTTCCAGTTGCTTCCCGGCAAAAATCAGCCTCTGCTGGTCCGGAGGGATGCCCTCCTTATCCTGGATCTTCGCCTTCACATTGTCGATGGTGTCTGAACTTTCCACCTCCAGAGTGATGGTCTTACCGGTCAAAGTCTTGACAAAAATCTGCATTCCACCACGGAGGCGAAGCACAAGATGTAGAGTTGACTCCTTCTGAATGTTGTAATCCGCCAGTGTCCGGCCATCCTCAAGTTGCTTCCCGGCGAAAATCAACCTCTGCTGATCTGGGGGAATGCCTTCCTTGTCCTGTATCTTAGCTTTGACATTATCAATGGTATCCGAGCTCTCAACTTCCAAAGTTATGGTCTTCCCAGTAAGGGTCTTGACAAAAATCTGCATGCCCCCCCTCAGTCACAGCACCAAGTGAAGAGTGGACTCCTTCTGGATGTTATAATCCGCCAAAGTCCTACCATCCTCAAGTTGTTTCCCAGCAAAGATAAGCCTTTGCTGATCTGGGGGAATGCCTTCCTTGTCCTGAATTTTGGCTTTGACATTGTCGATGGTGTCGGAGCTCTCAACTTCCAAAGTGATCGTCTTCCCAGTTAGGGTCTTGACAAAGATTTGCATTCCTCCCCTCAGACGGAGCACCAAGTGAAGGGTGGATTCCTTTTGAATGTTGTAGTCTGCGAGCGTCCTGCCATCCTCAAGTTGCTTGCCGGCGAAAATCAACCTCTGCTGGTCTGGGGGGATTCCCTCCTTGTCCTGGATTTTCGCCTTCACGTTATCGATAGTGTCTGAACTTTCAACCTCAAGGGTTATGGTCTTGCCAGTGAGGGTCTTCACAAAGATTTGCATGCCACCTCTGAGACGAAGCACCAAGTGGAGTGTTGATTCCTTCTGGATGTTGTAGTCTGCCAGAGTTCGGCCATCCTCAAGTTGCTTGCCCGCGAAAATCAACCTCTGCTGATCTGGGGGAATTCCTTCCTTGTCCTGGATTTTCGCCTTTACATTATCGATGGTGTCTGAACTTTCAACCTCTAGGGTAATAGTCTTGCCGGTGAGGGTCTTCACAAATATCTGCATGCCACCCCTGAGACGGAGAACCAAGTGAAGGGTGGATTCCTTCTGAATGTTATAATCAGCCAAAGTGCGTCCATCCTCAAGCTGCTTCCCAGCAAAGATAAGCCTCTGCTGGTCAGGGGGGATTCCCTCCTTGTCCTGGATCTTGGCTTTCACATTGTCGACTGTGTCTGAGCTTTCGACCTCAAGGGTGATGGTCTTGCCAGTAAGGGTTTTCACGAAAATTTGCATCTAAGAGATTCAAACAGAAAAAAGGGAAGACATTAGGTGACATGAAACTAGAACTCGTATACATAGCAAAAACAAACCATATTTGCAAAATTGCAACTCCTCAACTGCAAGAAATATCGAGTAAACCAGCCAGATTAGATTCAGCTCCACACTCTTCGTGGCTTATGTCAGTCATTGCAATTCAATTATTGATTTGCATACTTAAGAAAGAGGGAGAGAGACAACAAGAACGTTTCCCTAGATTCTTCTGTAACCCGAATCGAGAAACGACACAACAATCAACACATGTTTGCGGGCACCAACCAAGACTGCTGAAACTCCAAAATTGAAGGTTAGGCACCAAATCAATTAATCAAAAACACAGAATTCCCTTCGCACAACAAAACTTGTGTACCCAGAACGCAGACGGAGATTGTAATCGACACAGCGAAGGAGGATCGGCGGATTACCTTGAGGCTTGAAGGAGGAAGGAGAGAGATCGCTCGAGAGAGACTGCTGGGAGATCGAAGGAGGAGGTTCGCGATGAAGATTCTCGATCTGGTTTCTGGTCGTATTTATAGGTCTTTTCTTCTCGCGGGGAGATACCTTCTGGACCAATGGTTTGGAATTGGGTGACTTTTGAATCACAAAATATTTGAACATTTTTTTTCAATTTTTTTTTTTTGATACGAAAAAGGGCGGAAGCCGAACGCAAAAATTTAACGCCGTAGATCTAGTTTTTCTTATTTTATTAGCTAATAAAACATGAAGTAACTTTATAGGAGGTAATGAAAAGAAGCCAGTATCTAAGCGCTTATGGATTTTCTTCTCGAAAGTTATGTTGCACCTTAAACTCAAAGTAAAATGGCCCCATAGCCTTTTGATATCTTTAAGCAAAATAGGATTGGCATTATCAATCATTAACTCCGGATTAAGAAGATTAGCATGGCTTTCAGAGTCAATCTCAATTGTAATCTTATAAAATCCAAAGTTTTTTTGTGAAGTTGATTCTCAATTACAAAGCCCAAAGTTTTTCTCTTGTTGATGAACATATTTCTACGAATGTGGCAAAACCATCAATTCGGTGCCTCATTTGTTTCTAAATAAAACCCTTTGCACCATCAAGTCCTAGATTGCCTTTAAAGGCCCCATAAGTATATGGTTCAATCTATTGGGTAGGTGGAGGATTCCATGTGACCAAAATTGGAGAATTGCATGATTCACTTAACGTCGAGTTATCATAGATGAAGCTTTAATGATTTCCTTTGTCTATGACCAAATTACTTGTACTAGATTCGAAGTGAAAACAAAGTTATCCAAGCCATTCTTCATATCCATCAGCCGAATTCCATATGGGTGGGCAAATTGATTAATGATGGAATATATTTTGTTAAATACAAACTCATCAAGTTGTGAATTGAAAATGGCAACAACTCTCGGATTTCGGGCAAAATTTGGAAAGCTAGAGTTTATGAGCAGCAAAAAGTGTTGAAGTATAGGATAGCGGCTAATGTCTTACCTTCTTAAGTTAACTTGTTTCAATTGCTCCGTATCTTAGACCCTTCTTTCCCATTGCGTGAAGCCTTGGAGGAAAATTCGCTACATTTGTTAACAACATGTCCTTTGGCCCAAATTTTGTAGAGATAGAGCCCATTGGGTATTATCTAATTTGCTTGGAACTTTAGGTCTCAAGAAGAGATAATGAAACGCTTTCTTGACCCAGGAAAAACATCGTAGAGAATGAGATTGGAGTGCAAGCTCTTCACCCTTTACAATTCTTTGCACTAGAACATGGCATTATTAGAATGCAAAGTTATATGATCATATCATTCTAGTTCATTCCCAATATAAGATTTCATGAAATATTTGAATATGTTTAGGAAGGAGATTAGATATGAATTAAATCAGGAACCAGATTTCATTGGAGTAAGGACAAACTCTTGTATTCCTTTCCAAACTAAGGTTTGAAGTTTAGTATAGATGGCGCATGGAAGGATAAAAAAGGGGCCATAGGTATAATTACATGATTAGATGAGGTTCAGTCGTTGAAGCATGAACAAGATGAGGAAGATGGAACTGGCCAATGAAAGTGGAAGCTGTATCTCCTCTTCTCGCATGGAAAGCTACTTAGTTCCTTGACATCCATAAAGCGTTTTCAAAAGTAACTGCAAAGTATTAATTGATGTTATTTAACAAAAGAGCTTTGCCCTTAGTGTATTCAACCTTTTGTCTTGAACTCCCATTTTCTACATAGCAACAGTCTAGGATGGAGTTTGAAGTGAACTAGTAGAACCACTAATGATGTTGCTCATGAGCATTTCATCAAATATGAACTGCATCTTCTTCTTTTTTTCTTTTTTCTTTTTTCTTTTTTCTTTTTAAATGATCTCCCCTCTATACTTAAAAATATAGTATTAGTGAAGTTTTCTTTAATTTATTATCTTAATGATTCTAGTTCCTCGTAATATTTGGACTGCTTTGATGGAATGGAAGGTTCGTTTTAGGGGAAAAAAAGTCAAACAAAAAGCACCTTTTGAACTCTCTCCAAATATTTCAACCAAAAAAAAAAAAAACTCTCTCCAAATAAAAAAATCCAAATGAAAAGAACTGCAAAAATATAGGTAACAAGAAATAGCAATATTAAAAAGTCTAGACCTAAGCAAGTTCTTAAAAAGCTTCCTCTCAGTTTTCGTCTATAATTCGAGATCACCTGGATATAAAGCAACTAGAGAGTGTTCCTTCTTGGTAGAGAAGAAAAAGATCCGGGGGGAATTAGGGGCATAAGATTTATGGACATTGACACGTTAAAAATAAAGACCACATCCGTAGAGCCTACCGTCCCATACATCAAATAGATAGGTTGTGGAGGCCATTGTAGAAGCAAAAGCTCCCTTCCTTTGGTGAGGTTGTCTTAACCAAACACCAAGGATCCAAAGAAAGCCCCTTGTTTTTTCAATACAATTAACAAGAAATAGTAATATTAAAGGGCGGCGCTATTTTCACTCATTGTATAACTAAACCCACTTCTGTTTTCACTAAAAAGACAATATCGTCCTCAATTTCATTTGCAATCTAAAGTGATAGCTCCAAATTTATTTACTTTCCTTCCTTTTTTTTTTTTTAGTTTGTATTATTATGTGTAAGATTTAATAGTCATAATTAAGAATGTCACATGCTTGTTTTTGTTTATGGTTTTTCGTCAAACTTGAACTTATAGATATTTAGAAAATAAAAGTAGTCTCTTCTACATCATTGCTCTTATAAAAAACTTATCTCTCAAAGCTTACTTTCTTGGTGACTTTTTTATTTTTTAATTTCGTTAGTTGAAAATATACATCATCTCTATATTTACTATATCAAAGATTTTTTCTTATTTATTTATTTATTTATTACTATTGATGAGATGCTTTGACATGAAACATGTAAGACATTATAGGAGTGTTTAAAACAACACTAAAAACATTGACATGATATAGTTACGCACAATGAAGCATTTTGATATTGTTTGTAGACACACCGCGAATAATATTCATTTTTATCAATAAAAAACAATGAAATTTCCTTGGTGTTTTGCAAAAAATTCTTATTTTACGCAAAGCTCTAGTATATTTAGATTCCATCTTTTGAAGTTTCATTGACGGGAACATAACTATCAAGGGTGAGAATGGTTCGAAAGTAGAACCTAGAACCCGTCCGGTGGGAACTTGTATGTTCTAGGTTCTAAGTTATGTAGGGTAGGTTCTAGGTTTCAGGTTCCAAAAATTAAGAAACCTATTTTGATGGGTAGATTTCCAGTTTTAAGTTGAAGGAACTTGGAATTTGGAACAAGTTTTAATGTTTTTCTTAGCCCATGTCTCCGTGCAATTCTCTAATGTTCCATACCATTCGATGATGAGTGTATAATCTACAAGCATTAATCTGAGTTTTAATTTTATGATTAAGATTTCTACTTTATTAATATACATATTTTTCTTGTGTCTAAATATAAGTTATGGTTAATGAATTGTAATCATTCAAATAATAATATAGGTGGAACCTGGATAGACCTTATAATCGATCTTGGAACTTGTGACAGGGTATATTCTAGGTTTTAGGGTATGCAAGTTAGGTTCTAGATTTTAAAAAATGAGGAACCTATTCTAATTGGTAGGTTTTATATTCTCAGTGGAACCTATATAGAACTTAAAACTTCAAACTAAGCCTCTCACCATCAACATACCAATGCATGTAAGACATATATGTGGGAACGTGGGATATTTCAACAACCACAAAAATAAGCGTTATGTTATCCCTGAAGTTTTTCACATTTGAGTTTACCAGAATATCGCTCATCGTTTACTTCAATTTTTTAGCTGTTTTTGTTCCTCGTGTTTTAAATTGAAATTTCTTGGAGCTCTTTCTTCCTTAGCGGGTATAGCCTTGAAGCTCCGTTTGTTTCATGAAATAATTAGTTAATGACAAATGTTTTTATTATCGATAACAATTTACGTACTCGTTCATTTATTTTTGTGAATGATACAAATAACCATTTTTAGGAAAAATGTTTTTCAAATTATTTATTTTCCGTGAAACAAATACACCATAAGATTATCTTATGCGTTAAAGATCCACAGCTTCCATAAGCATGTCCGCCTTGGCTGCTCGTCAATGAATTATTAAGTAAGAAATGTCTGAATTAAGGAGACTATAGTTCGACCAAGAAAAAGAAAAAGTAGATTGTAGTTTGAACATAACCAAAAGTAAATGATCCTTTTGTATGCATCCAGTGGATGTAGATGTGCACTTCTTCGGGTAAGCACGCGTCCCTGTCATCTCAAATTGATGAGTAAGCTAGGTTCATTTAAATAAGGACTTATAGAAAGTAGACTGTAGTTTGAACATAACCAAATGTAAATGATCCTTTCGTATTATGTGAAGGCATCCAGTAGGCCTAGATGTGCACTTCCTCGGGTAGGCACGCATCCTTATCATCTCAAATTGATGACGAAGCCTTTCCACACGTCTCACCTTCGTGTTAGTGTAAGTCAAAGTTTTGTTGGCGTAAGCCCAAGAGGTCTGTAACGACAGCTCAAGAGACATCTGCCGACGGTGTTTGTTACATTGGAATTGCACCTTTTTTGTGCACGATGGGCTCTTGGAGCTGGAATTGCACCATTGCTTATTATGAAAATTGGTATTTCACACCTCATGATAAGCACAAACACATTACTTATTATGAACAAATTTTGATTGAAACGGGATCTATGAAATTCAAACATTTTCCAGATACACACAACCCAAAAATTATTACATATTCAACAGCCACCATATGCCAGACAATCCATCCTTCAAAATGGACCTCATCACTCAATACCCTAATGAAATTTAAAAGTAGACTAACCCAATCATTACCATATCGACCTACTTTCACATATTTTGTTATACACACAGTAATTATGATTTATTTAGGAAAAAGCTTTACAGAGTTTTTTTTTTTTTTGGTCTCATCCATTCATCCCATCAAATATATATGTATATAATGGACAACCAATAAAAAAGATTTGGTGGTGATATGCCCAACAAAATAGTAAAATTTTATAAACAGTGTTGAAAAGTAATCTATGTTAAATCTTTTCTAGGTTTTACAGGACAATTAATAAATAAATTTGCTTGATAATGTAGAAAATAACTAAGTTTCTTTGAAATTTCTCTTTTCGACAAAACTATATTTGAATGAAAGTAAAATCTTAAAATAAAGAGAAAACATAATGCATTTAATATATATGGGATACTCATAATAAGCAAGAACAAAACACATGATATTCTTAATAATGGTAACTAGATGTTACATATAAATGGAAAAATTAACAAAAGAAGAAAAGTACATAAATTGGGGGCTATTATTTTAAATTATAATTGAATAATTAAGGGAAACTTTGTCTTTTTATTGAAAACGGGGCACGTTTCGTCATGCAAGGGGCGGAAATATTTTTGGTCGGTAATCTCGCTGCCCACTTTTTTTTTCATGTTTTGGTCGGTATCTCGCTGCCCACTTTACGAGGTATGTTTTAAAGCAAATCCAAAATCAATCTTACGCAAAACAGAAAATAGAAACCGGTAGCATTGGGTGGACCCCCACAATGCAAGAAACGACAATGATCATATCCATTTTTACGTCGAAACGTCCGTGTGAGAGCGAATGTTCATTGGACGAACTGCACGAGATCGGAACCGTCGGCATTGTTTAGATTCTCTTCGTGGTCTTCCCCTTTCGAAATTCTTAAAATGCAGTCTGGTATAGATGGGGGTAATTCTTGGAACCAGCAAGAACTCTCCACCAAAACACGAGTGAAGCGACGAATATGGCGGATGTTGTCGAGGGCGGGGCTTTTTCTCACGATGTTCAGTCCCTCTTGTCTTCTCCGGACAGGGACTTCCTCATCCGGAACAACGGCGATCAGGTAAACTCGACTCTCTCTACTTTTGCTTTTTGTAAGGAAAAAAGAATTGTGGGTTGAAGTTCTTGTGGTCTTCGTGTGAGTTAACTACACAGTTCGCGCAGACGATTCTTGTTCTGATAATCGGTTCTTAAATTTCAAATTAGGGGGATGGCTGAAAATAATATTGATCTTATTTATTCGTTGGTGGTCCTCTTGTCGGATTGGAAGATGTGGTTCTTGCGCCTTTTTATGTTTAAATTCCGATGTTCCTTTGGTTGTTCTTTGCTGGGAGTTCGTGATTACGAAGCCATCAGTTTGTGATGGCTAAGCTGGCGAATTTAGTTCTCAATAAACTAATTTGGTCTGATCTTTGATTATCATCTTCGAGTATCGTCCATTTGTTTCATTTATAAACTGGATGATTGGTAAATGATGTGTTACTACTACTCGAAAAAACAAATATACTTAAGAGTCACGTGGACACTTTGTAAGGATAAGATCCTGTTATACTGCAACGCCCTTTAGTTTAAATACTCACACCTTCAATGTTGTTTACTTGTTTTGGTTGATGAGACAGCTGATTCGCGAGAAAATTAATGAGAGTGCTTCTCCGGTTGTCAGTGGGGTGTACCTTGAGAATTCTTAGGATTTTGCGTGGGGGTCAATTTTATTTGGCCTGCCTTGCTTGCTGATTACTGTATGAAAGAACTCAAATTAGTAACTCTTGGTCTAAATCAGGTTAAAGTCGATAGCTTGAAGGGCAAGAAGATTGGCTTGTACTTCTCCGCGTCCTGGTGTGGTCCGTGCCGCCGGTTCACCCCGATTCTGGAGGAGGTGTACAATGAACTTTCCCCAAAAGGTGATCTGGAGATCATTTTTATCTCTGCAGATAAGGATGAAGGGTCCTTCAATGGATACTTTTCCAAGATGCCGATCCCATTTTCTGACTCGGACAAGCGCAATGGCTTGGATGAATTGTTTAAGGTGAGGGGAATACCCCACTTTGTCATTCTCGATGGCAACGGTACAGTCTTAACAGATGAAGGTGACAAGATCGTCCGTGAGTATGGAGTGGAAGGTTACCCTTTCACTCCTGAACGCATCAAAGAATTGAAAGACCAGGACGAAGCTACCAGGAAAAATCAATCATTGACTTCTCTTTTGGTCCATGGATCTCGTGACTTCGTAGTTTTTGTTACGAAATCACACGTCGATTCCAGAAAAATAACGCTCACAAACAATTCACCAAGTATAATATAATAATAAAAGAATAGAATTAGATGAACACGCCAGAAAATTTGTTATCGAAGTTCACCCAAACTTGGGCTACGTCTCCGCGCAGAGACACTCTGCGAATCCACTAGACTTCAGAAAAAGTTGGAATACAACGACGATCTTCTCTCAAGATCAGGGCACAAAAAGATTGAGAACATTCATCAAAAAAGATTTTCTTCTCTCTTTTTCTTGCCTCTCTATTTCCTTTTTCAGCGTCTTAACGGCTAGGGTCTTTCCATTGCTAATATAAATGTATCACTTTTGACCTAAAAGGAAATATGATAGCAAAGACAAAAAAGCCCCTAAAAACAAATATTTGACTTCATCTATAACAATCTCCCACTTGAACTCAAAAGCACCAAGCAACTTTGTATCCATCTTCTTCAAAAAATAGTAGTTGAAAACCTTGTGCCTCTACGATACTCCTCATCAATCAGCATGGAGTAATACCAATGGTAATAGTACAGAAAATATGCTTTTCTCTGTCTACTACCTTGGTCATCATGTCAGTTGGATTCTTCGAGCCATCAATCTTCTGTAGCTTTAATTCATTATCTTTCAATACTGACCTGATAAAGTGATAATGCTTCTTGATATGTCTGGTACTTGAGTGATAAGTTGCATTCTTTGCTAAGTGCACTGTACTTTGACTATTACTCCACAATGTACTGACTGGCTGTTTTTGATGTAACTTCTCCATATAATCTTGTAACCACATGATTTCCTTAGAGGCTTTTGTAATCGCTACATATTATGCCTCTGTTGTCGATAAAGTCGCTACTTTTTGTAGTTGAGATACCCAATTCACTGCTGTACCTACAACTGTAAAGACATATTCAGTGGTACTCTTACCACTATCTTGATCACCCAAATGATCTGCATCTACATAACCCTGCAACTCTAGAGATGTACCACAATAACAAAGTGAGTAATTAGAAGTACTTGATAGATATCTCAATATCCATTTCATTGCATTCCAATGCTCTCTGCTTGGGTTTTGCGTATATCGACTCATAACTCCCACTGCTTATGCAATGTCTGGTCTCGTGCTCACCATGGCATACATCAAACTCCCCACTGCTAATGCATATGGAATTACCGCCATCTCATCTTTCAAAGCCTGAGCGCTTGGACACATATCCTTGGAAAGTTTGAAGTGACTCGCTAGAGGAGTCGCAACCGGTTTTGCTTTGTCCATGTTAAATCTCTTTTTGTTCACATAGTTTTCCTACGACAACCATAATTTCTTATTTTTCCTATCCCTAATGATTTTCATGCCTAAAATATTCCTGGCCTCTTCCAAGTCTTTCATAGCAAACTGTGATAATAACATCTTTTTCATTTCTACGATTCTCTTCATATTGGAACTAGCCACCATCATGTTATCCACATATAAAGAGAGATACACAATGTCACAATCATTATATTTGCGAAAATAAACACACTAATCAGACTCACAGTGTGCAAATCCTTTTTCTTGCATGAAACCATCAAATTTTAAGTACCATTGCCGCAGAGCTTTTCTTCAAGCGACATACCATGTGCTCCTTACCTTTGACTTCAAAACTTTTAGGTTGTGCCATATATAGTTCTTTATCTAAGTCACCATGTAAAAACGTTGTTTTTATGTCTAACTGCTCAAGATAAAGATCCTCCACTGCAACTTTACTTAGCAGAACTCTAATTGATGTCATTTTCACTACAGGTGAAAATATCTCGAAGTAGTCGATCCCTTCTTTTTAAGAAAAGCCCTTGACTACAAGTCTCGCCTTGTATCTAATACTACATTCTGCTTCATTCTTAACCCTGTACACCCATTTGTTTAATAAAACTTTTTTACCTATGGACAACTTGGTCAACTCCCAAGTTTTGTTCCCAAAGTAACGAGCTCATCTCATCTTTCATAGCACACTCCCACTGCAAGTGAGACATGTCTGCCTTTGCCTTATCGTAAGTCTCCGATTCTCCCGAATCTGTATATAAGGCATGGCTCATAACAGTATTAGCTGATGGATAAAAAATTGCCTTTGGCTTTCTCACACGTGTAGACCTCCTCAAGACAGGTATTTCAGGGTCATTCGTTTGCTCCAAATCACTGCGTTCCTCTTGAACTACCTCTTCACTGATAGTAGGCTCATCTTGAACCTCTCTTTCAAGTGCACTTTGATTTACTTGAAACATCTTCACGGGCATTGTGTCTAATTCAACATACTCTGGCTGTAGTATCTTCTCATGCTCTGTCTTTGTTTGACGATCATTGTACATCTTTTCTTTATGGAATACCACATTACAACCGCGTATGACTTTGTTATTCTCATAATCCCAAAGCCTATAGCTATACTCGTCACCACCGTATCCGATAAAGACGCACTTCTGGGACTTAGCATCAAGCTTTTTCCTATCTTCCCTATCAATCAAAGCATATGCAATACAACCAAACACCTTTAGATGTGAATAATTAATCTTTTTACCTAACCATCGCTCTTGTGGTATTTTTCCATCTAATGCACTAGATGGACTTCTGTTGATAAGATAAATAGTTGCATCAACTGTGGTAGCCCATAAGTGTAGTGGGAGACTCGGGTGTAGCCTCATGCATCTCGCTCGTTCTAGAATAGTCCTATTCATTCTTTCAGCTACACCGTTCTCTTGAGGAGTTCTAGGAATGGTCTTTAACCCGTGTATGCCGTCTCTAATTCAAATATTCTGCAAATTCCTTACTTGTATTTACCACTATTATCAGATTTCAGAGCTTTAATCTGATAACCTGTCTCTTTTTCTACCATGATTTTCCACATTCTAAACATCCCGAATACTTCTAATTTTTCTTTAAGAGCATAGACCCAAGTCTTCCTTGTTGTATCATTAATGAATGTGACAAAATATCTCTTACTACCATAAGAGAGTTCCTGAGTAGGTCCTCATACATCAGTATGGACCAACTCTAGCTTTTGACCTTTATTTTGTCACCCATTCAATTGAAAACTAACAACTTTTTGTTTTCTATAAATGCAACTCTCACAAAAATCTAACTCAACTTTTTGCAAACCCGGAAGTAATTTCCTCGAGTGTAACTGTTTTACACCATTTTCACCAAGATGTCACAAATGATAATGCCAAAGAGTAGACAAATTATCTGTAGCTATTGTAGTTGCAATCATATCACTAATATTGTCTCCTTGGAGAATGTAAAGTGTACCTGTATGCTTTCCCTTTGCTACTACTCTTAACTCGAGGTTATCTTTCACTCTTCGCAGCCAAAGGTTATTACCAAACCTTCTTGGTCAAGTTTACTAGTTGAAATCAGATTTTTCTTTAATTTTGGAATATGCCTAGTTTCACGCAAAACTAGACGTCCTCCACTTTAGATGTTCATAGTCACGGTTCATTTCCCAACAATTGGACACGTGTGGCCGTTTCCCACAACCACTTGTCCAAAGTCTCCACTGGCATAATCATCAAATATGTCTCTTTGCGAGGTGCAATGAAAAGAAATACCAGAATCAATAAACCATTTATCTGTTGTCAATTCAAACCCTGCAGACAAACACAAGCTATCTAGCAAAGATTTATCGCTAACTACATTAGCACCTTGATTCTCATCTTGCTGCTTCTTTTTGTAGGCTTCACATTGAAACCTCCAGTGTCTGATTTTGTGACAAAACCAACACTCATCTTTTGTAACCTGTCTCTTACCCATTGATTGTGATTGCCACGCCCGCTGAAATTTCTTCTACTTTTACTTCTTCCATGGTTCTCCACTGCAAGTGCCGTTAAAGATGTAGATGCAGAAGAATTATCTCCACCTAAGACTTTCCTTCGCATCTCTTCATCCATGATACTACTCACAGCATCATCAAGAGTTAAATCATCCTTCATGGTGCTCAAAATTCCCTGCACTGCGGTATTGTAGTTTTCTGGAAGAGAACATAAAAATAATAAAGCTTGAAGCTTTATATCTAAATTTATGCCTATGGATTCCAATTGACCCGTAACTTGCGTGAAACTATTAATATGCTCTGTCACAGAACCTCTTTTAGATAATTTCATATTAACCAGTTTCTTTAGCAAAAATACCTGATTTTATGTGGACGGCTTCTCAAAAATATTCGTTAGAATATCCATGGCTTCTTTTGCGGTTTTTGCTTCCGCGATGTGGTACCCTGTCTTTTTCGTCAACCCTAGATGAATCGCACCTAATGCTTTTCGATCAAGAATTTTCCATCCGGCTTTTGCTATCGGATCCACTTCCGCCATCTCAGGTTTCCAACCCTCAAGTGGTGGATAGAGATCTTTTTGATAAAAATAATCATCTATTTGTAGTTTCCACCATCCAAAATCCTCTCCATTGAACTTATCGATTCTGATTTTATCTTTTGCCATCCTGTTTGCTTTCAATCGAATGTCACCGAAAACCCTCGATGTTCTCGATTAGCTAACCCAGGCTCTAATACCAGTTGTTACGAAATCGCACGTCGATTCCAAAAAATAACGTTCGCAAATAATTCACCAAGCATAATATAATAATAAAAGAATATAATCAAATGAACATGCCAAAAATTTATTATCGAAGTTCACCCAAACCTGGGCTACGTCTTCGCGTAGAGGCACTCTGCGAATCCACTAGACTTCAGAAAAAGTTGGAATACAATGACGATCTTCTCTCAAGATCAGGGCACAAAGAGATTGAGAACACTCATCAAGAAAAAAACTCACTTTTTTCGTCTCTCTTTTTCTTGCCTCTCTATTTCCTTTTTCAGCGTCTTGACGGTTAGGGTCTTTCCATTGCTAATATAAATGTATCACTTTTAACCTAAAAGGAAATATGATAGAAAAGACAAAAAAGCCCATAAAAACAAATATTTGACTTCATCTATAACAGTTTCGTCTGTTGGTAATAAGGTAAACCTAAAAGGATCATCAATGCATTTGAAACTGATGGCCACGTGTGCTTATGATTTAGTTTTCCACTTTTCGTTCTACTAATCTAATCATGTGGCTAAATCAGGTTCTAGTTGCTGAGCTTGAAGGGAAAACCGTGGGTCTATATTTCTCGTTATCCAAGAACAAATCATGCGTTGATTTCATGCCAAAGTTACTGGAGGTTTATGAGAAATTGAAGGCCAAAGGAGAGAGTTTTGAGATCGTGCAGATACCTCTTGGCGATGATGAAGCATCATTCAACCAGACCTTTGAAAGCTTGCCATGGCTTTCATTACCATTAAAAGACAAGAAATGTGAGAAGTTGGTTACATACTTTGAGCTTTCGACTGTACCCACTCTGGTTATAATTGGTCCTGATGGGAAGACTATGCATTCCAATGTTGCTGAAACTGTTGAAGAGCATGGCGTTGCAGCTTACCCATTCACGCCAGAAAAGTTTGCAGAGCTTGCAGAGATAGAGAAGAAAAGGGAAGAATCTCAGACCTTGGAGTCACTCTTGGTTTCAGGGGACCTGGATTTTGTCATTGGAAAGGAAGGCGCCAAGGTAAATTTGTTTTTAATGTCTACAATGAGATCCTAAATATCATTATCCCTTGGGTTACATGAGCTGAGGAAAGGATTGAAACCAGGACTATAAATAGGAAAATCCTTTCCTAATATGCAGCTCACATGCCTTTTCCTTCCATTGGCGGTTCATCTAACAGGTTGTTTCTTGACTTCGATTGCAGATTCCTGTATCGGACTTGGTAGGGAAGACTGTCCTCCTTTACTTCTCGGCACACTGGTGCCCTCCCTGCCGTGCATTTCTGCCAGTGCTTATCGAGGCATATGAAAAGATCAAGGCCAAAGACAATGCCTTTGAGGTGATCTTCCTCTCCAGCGACAAGGACCAAACTGCCTTTGACAATTATTTTGCTGAGATGCCATGGCTGGCGCTTCCCTTTGGTGACGAGAGGAAGAAATCTCTGAGTCGCAAATTCAAGGTCCGTGGGATTCCCGCGCTCATAGCCATTGGCCCAACGGGTCGGACGCTGACTAACAAAGCAAGGAATCTCATAATGGAGCACGGGGCTGATGCACATCCTTTCACCGCCGAACATCTCAAAGAAGTTTGAGGAAAGCAAATAACGCGAGTCTTATGAAGGAGATGTAGACGATGAAGTGGCTGGGGAGGAGGAAAGGAAGGAGTAGACGCCAGAGAAGGATGGGTCCGTGATGGTGAAGTCTGTAATAAAGCCTAGCAGTTACTTTTTAGCTGTGTGTTTTCCATGACTCGTGTGAAGCAGTCTTCTCCTTTTTCTGTGGGTGGGTGTGTCCGACCTTGATCTGCGAAAGGTTTGTATATGCGATGTATGGTGCGTACTATGACTTTGGTTTGTATTACGACTCTTAGCACTTTGCTGCCATAATAAAATATCTACAGTAGACGAGCCGTGTGCCGCGCAAAGCATATTAGATGACCTAACCGCAGCACGAGAAGGTAGAGTATATGCCTGGGATACCATTCGCATGCATCATTTCACCACCAAGCGACATCTTATAGAGCATATCATCGTAGTCATTAATAAAAGAAAACCAGATGAAACATTGATCACGAAGTTAGTAATGGGGAATTACAAGAAGGTAAAAAAAGCCGTGGCTCATTCTACAAAACTTGACATAGGAGAAAGGGAAGGAGGCAGACTCGAAACTCTATAGAAGCATGAAATGATCTTTTATATCTTACTGCTTCTAAATTGTACATTCTATTTTGCAGTTAGTATGTGTGCACGATTTCAATCAAACCTTAAAGAATCACACCTCAGGGCAGTTAAGTGCATCATCAAATGTATTTCAAGTTTTCCACAACTTGGTTTGTCATACCCTAAACATTCAGATTTTTTTTTTTTTAATTAGGGTACTCAAATGCTGAATTTGCCGGTTGTAGGATAAATAGAAACAACACATCTTGTTCTCATCAGTGAAAGGATAATTTTAAGGTAATTGTCAATTCAGGGAAGAGAGTTGTTGACCCAAAAATTATTATTTCACCATATGTGGAATGATCACAAGACTTGCCTTTGTATAGACTTATTACATAACTCTTACTGTAAGGACTCATAAATATATGTAGCATTCAAAAGAGATAGATTCCCAGGAATTTTCAAAATATTAAACTAGAAATTATGATAGGAATAGACTCTTGAAAATGACATTACAATAAAGGCTCTTAAATTTGTGCATCAGTCTTGAGAGCTGAATTGACATCGACATTAAATCAACAACCAGGTAGCCACTCAACAATAAATAAAATTGACAACTTGTTCACCGCATCGATAACCTCTCCACATCATCAACAACTTCAACTTATTAAATTATAGCCAAAATTCGGTTAAATTATTAGCACTCCCCCTTCAACCAAATTCTCTTCCTCTTCTTGTATTTTGCTTTAAAACAAGCTTGTCTCAGCCTCTTTCTTTTATTTTCTAGCCATTTATCAGGGAAATTATCCATTAGCTTCTTTTCTAGCTCAAGCAAATTCACCACCTTTATGAGCTGCTCTTCGTTCTGTGAATATCCTTGTATTTCCTAGACATTCTTAGTGAGAGTTTGGAGGCTCATCAACTTCTGGTGGAGCCATTGACGGATATGGATGCCTAACTCTCGACACCATTTCTTCAAGAGCTCATTCCGATGTTGAGCTCCTTTACTACATGAGTTGTCGGCATGTAAAAGTACTACAATGTTTGCTCCCTCGACAAAAATCTGCTATTGCTGCGGCTGTCACTCTTATCTATCGGGCGTCTCCTGTCGCTATCACCCACTTCACTGTGTCTATTTTCTTGGTCACTGTTATGGAGTAGCAATACACGTTTCTTGGGCTCATTCTGTGCACCCATCTCCCCAAATATCATAGTCCCATTTGCAGAATAATTTTAAATTTTATGACCTTCTTGAATAGCATCATGAGGATTGAGCTGAAAATCAAGAATTTGTGGGCAAAAGGATAGAGTGGGAAGCTTGTGATTAGAGGAGAAGCTTCCCAAAGGCCCTATAGATCAAACATAAAATAATAGTTTCAAACTTGTGCTGCATATCCGTTTCCAAGGAAGACAAGATCAGGACAATGATATAATGACTTTGTCTTCAACAGGAATTTTAGAATTATCAATGAACGAGACTTCCACCTTGATTGTTTCATCTAACTAGGCAAACATCTCCTTTTGGCCGCGTATGTGATTGCTCACACTAGTGTCCAAGTACCACGTCTCTTTTTATCCACCCTTATCTTCTTTAAATGCAATAAAAAAAACTTCCTCTGCATCATTCAGTAAATTTGCTTGTTCGTTTGCTCCATTACTTTCTTTATATCAACAGTTTGAAACACAATGGCCAAGTTTATTGTGATGATAACATCGAATTTTAGAGTTATCATACTATTGACCTCTCGATTTCTTCCTCTTCCACAAACATCTCTTTGATTCTTGTATCTACTGTCATTTTGAGCAATATCTACTCTGCTTTGTCCAAGACCTCTACTTTGAAAGCTACCTTGACCACAATCTTGATTAGTCCCTTGAATTTGCACGAGATCTCTACTTTGCTCCTCCTCATCTTGAAATCGTTAATTGAGTTTGGAGTACTTCCCCCATAGGCTCATGCTTGTTTCTTTATAATTTTTCTTCATGGGCTTCCAATGATCCCAGAAGCTCATCGATTGTCATGGTATCCAAGTCTTTGGACTCTTTAATTGCAACACCAATGTGACTGTACTTCTTGTCTAGAGATTGAATCTTCTAAAAAACTCAAACATTTGGAACATCTTCACCAATTTTTTTTTTCATCTTGCTGACAATTGCAAGACTTGTGAAATAATTAGCAATCGATTCAGATTCGTTCAAATGGATTGCCTTGAATTCACCTATCAAAATTTGAAGGCGAATCTTCTTATTTTTTTGTACTCCTTGATGTGTGTTGTGAAGGATATCCCATGCCTCCTTAAAAGTAGTAGTGTTCGAAACATTCTTGAACATAGAATCATCTAAAGCTTGATAGATGATTGACAGAGCATATTGATATGTTGCTTAAACCTTCTCCAAGGTAGTCTTTTGATTTTGACTCAAGGTGGTTTCATCCTTTGGCTTATCATGGTCAGTGTTGACAAGTTCCCACACACCATAGGCACCAAGCAGAGCTTTCATTCTAACAGCCTAGTTACCATAATTTTCTTTGGTAAGATGAGGGTAATGAAGAGGAAGCTGAGTATTTATTGAGGCCATGACCACAAATTGAAAGCTCTGATACCTATTTGATAGGATAATTTGAAGGTGAATTGCCGATTTAGGGAAGATTGTTGTAGATCTAGAATTTATTAATTCACCTTTTTTTTATAGGCTTGTTACACTTACTCTTAATGACTCATAAATATATCTAGCATTCTAAGGAGATACAAACAGACTCTTGAGAATGACACTACAATAAAGAATTTTAAATTTATGCATTAGTCTTGAGAGCCGAACTGACATCGACATTAAATTGAAAACCAGGTAGCCGATTGACAATCATTAAAATTGATAACTTGTCTGCTACATCGATAACCTGTCCGCATGACAACTTCAACTTCCTAAATTATAGCAAAATTATGGTTTAATTGCTAACAGTAAAATGATGAGATGCATGCTTGTGTTATGATTCTCGAAAAGGCAACATTTTGTTGCTTTTTTACTAAAGAAGCTGAGATATAGCAATAGGCAATTGCTATGCATGGTTTCTATGGATGAGATAATAGTTGAAAGACTTTGGAGAAGAAAACACAAATTTTCCCATTATGGGGTGACAGTACTAGTACAACTATGTTAACCAAAATTCTTTTATTCTTTTTAGAGCTAAACATGCTCATACATTTTATGCATGATCATGTTAACGATGGAGATGTTTGCGTTCATTCTGTTGATTCAAAGCATAAATTAGTTGATATCTTTACAAAAACAATTAATAAAGCATGCTATGAGTCTATTGGAAATAAGTAATAGACGTGCTATTCTTTCAACGAAGAATTTGGAAGACGTGTTGGTGCAAGGAAATCAAGTAGAATCACATCACTCCCTAGTCAACTGACAAAGCTCCTGTTAAGATGCATGTGTGGGTTGTGTAAGAGAAAACTTACATAGGAGAATTGATGTGGTGTGTAGCGGTTAATATATATCATAGTTGCCCATAATTTAATGGTTTAAAATTTTGAGTGAAAGTGGATCCAATTGGATATATTAACATGTTTAGATTTGGGCTTCCTTGTGACATCTTGAGACGTCACCCAACACGTGTAATTATATTATTGCTTTCTCTTAACGTGCGGAAGCGAAAACAAACATTTACAAATATTCTTTTAATGATTAAAGCCTCACAATTATGGCAAACATACTTTTGCTTCCATTATTTATATTACATGTGAGTTCATGACTTCATTACATTTCGAGCAAAAGACAAAAATCTAAATTGGGTAGGGAGATCTATCTCCAAACTAAACTAACCAATTTTTAAAAAATGAATAAAAAATCATTTTTAAAAACCACGTGGAAAATAAAAATTAATTTTAAATGCCATATCAACATTTTTAACGGAAAAGGCTAACGGTGTCGATTTTAGGACTCAAATGAAACATTTTGACAAGTTTTAGGACTTATTTGCACTTTTTGCAAGTTTTATAACTCAAATGCATTTTTGTGATAAGTTTTAGGATTTCCGCAACACTTATCCCTAAAAGAAACTCTTTTGGTTCTTTTTGTATTATTGAATTTTAACTTATTCGCTCTTTGTGGGGTTACTTTATACTTAACTAACGTAAATTGTAAATATATCTTCAATTGGATTTTTCGACAACACTTGTCTCCACAAATTCCCACACGCTTGCCCCCAAAGCAAATAAATCCCAAAAAAGCTGCAATGTAAAACAAAATCTAAAATTCAAAAGAGTACAGCTTATAGCTATAAGCATGCTCATATACCAAAAGACTCTACTCACATCTGTCCAAAACCTGCGTTTGGTCGTCCAAATTTCTAAATGGGATAGGACTAGATAGGATAAGATAAGAAATTCATGGATTTTTTCATATCCCATCAACTGTTTGGTGAATTACGGATTTAAAGTCAGATATCCTCATATCCTATCCAATCTACTGTTTGGTGAACTACGGATTTAAAGTCGGATATGTCTAGGTAAGTAATCGATTCCTTCTCCCATTAAAGCAAATATCATTGACACTCAACACAGACATTGAAGATAGAACAGCAAATGCACTACAGATTGACCTCAAAACAGCAGATGCAAAGCACAAGATTGTTCGCCCACTCACGCAACAATCCAATCCATACTTAGAAACTACGAGGCTCACCATGTTGACAGTAGCTCGTGTAGACTGCATTGTTCACCACGCCATACTGATCCAATTCATAGTCACGAACCTTAAGCTCCACATCAATGAACCCACTCATTTTGCGAAGAACGCAAAAGATTGCGAACCTCATTAGTCATCATCACAAACCCAATTGATGCAAGTAAAAGACCCATCATCGCAATGCCTAGACAGATGCATTTGACAAGAGCGGTGAACCTCATTAGTCATTATCACAAAAAAAAAAAAAAACCAAAATGCTTCAATTGTCCCAAGCAATTAACCACATTCACCTCAATCAATCCCCCTACAAGCAGACAAAAAAAAAAAACAATAAAACAATAAAAAGGGACACCACAATACCAATCCCATGAAAAAAAAAAAGTCAAAAACACAACAACAGAAGAATTCACGTACTTACCCCGAATCCCCGCTGCGACGAAATGGGCCGTGACCGCCCAGACCCGGTAGCATGACAGGGACGATCGGGGTGCCGCCAGCCTCGGTGGCCGGGGCACAATCGAAGTGGGGAAAACATCGCGGTGGGGGGGGAATCGATCGGGAGGGCGACCGATGAGCGTCGTCGGAACCTGGGGGTCTTACCTTGGCGGAGGAAGAAGGCTTTCGTAAACTTTCGATGAAAATCGGAGAGCTATTGAGGAGAAGGACTCCAACATCAATACTTTGGAAACAGAGAGTCCTTTGTGGATGAACAACAGAGAAAGAAAAAAAGAGTGGGGTTTTATGTTTCGGATAAAAGAAATCCTATCCGACCTTATCCCACCTTCTCCCCTCGGATTTTTTTATCCGGTTTATATCCCATCTATATCCAACCTTATCATTTCCTAAACAACTACCAAACACGGGATAGGATAAAACATATCCTATCCTGGTTTTTATCCGATCGACCAAACGCAAACCCCATGCCCCTGGTCATTTTGAAAGACCTCCTCAAGGTTGCTGGCAATTGCATGAGTGATGTGAATGCACCAACACTGGCAAGACCTTTGGATTTCAATCAGTACAAATGTTGATTGATATGAACCTTGAGGAGCCAAGGAGGAGAAATAAAATCTCACTAGATCTAGAGGTGTAGAAATGTTCCATTATAAAATTCTTAAGTTCTTAGATCTTTCCAAACATAGATCTGAATATGATAAAAATATAGTTCAATATTAAAGTTATTAATCACAAAAACTTGATGAGTCACAAAAGACTCTTGGGAAGTATCAAATTCCTCTACTTTTAATGGAAGATCAATTTTGTTTTTGAATAGCTTTAGCTTTAATTGTACTCCATCAAAAAAATTTTTAGTAAAATGAATGTCCAAAAGTCTCGTTGTAGATTCTTTCAAAATCAAACTCCTTCCATTTGAATTGAAATTGAGCTTCCTCCATTAGCTAAAGCTCGGGAAGAAGAGAAAAAAGGTAGGATTGCACTGCCTAACTACTACTCTTTTTAGATGAAAAGAAAGACTTCTCATATTAGCTATGGGCCTTAACTATCAAGAACTTTGTTCATGGGCCTTAACTATCGAGAACTTTGTTCATGAGGAAGATTAAGGAACTAAAAAGGAAGATTTTTTGAATGATTTTTTGGGAGGTCATTGAACTAAAATGCCAAAGGATTGGGTGAATATGCAGAGAGAGTCATGGGCCAATTTTGCTGCAAAATCAGTTAGTAAGGATGCTTCCTCGAAGCATCACTCTAGCTTGTCAAAGTCGACAATCAGTTACGTTTCTTGACGCAAAAAATCATTGCACCGGAAATTTTGGGATGAGAATCTACTTTTGCCCCCCAAATAATTCATTCAAAGTCAAGTCAACAAAAGCAAACATCAAACTTCCAACCAAGTTCGTTTTCCCCCATCTTAATTAAGGTCAACTCCGATCGGTCTAGTTTAATGAGCTGATCGGGGCCAGGCCTGAATTGACAACGAAGCATGAAGCCCGGTGGAATTATCAGGCTTGATTTTTGTCAAAAGCACTCCCCTCATGATCAATCGAACTAAAAAAAAAAATGATTATGTTTATTTTGGGGGTAACCATCCTTCACATTTAACCTTTGTCGTCTATGAATTGCTCATCACCAAACATCGTAGCTAGACATAAATCCATGCTTTGTGCTAATTATTATACAAAATACTATTAAGATAGAGTAAACAAAACCAATGTGTGAGTACAGTCTTATGTCAATGTATATAGAAAAATTTATTCATGAGTGTCGTATTAAAACTTAGAGCCACTAACAAGTGCAGTAAATAAGCTCATGAACCTGATGTGACCATTCAATTCAATTAGCATTTCCAAATTAGCGATCGAACTCAAAAGCTTCTCTAATGATTGGCATTACTTCAGTGAAGCCTCTCCAATGACTATAACGAATAAAAATAAAATAAAATTTGACTCTCCCCTCTATCTCAAGTTTGAAACTTCTTTATTTTGGATAATGTATTTGGAGGTGTGGCTCCACTCTCTTGGTTAATGCTTGTATATTATCTATTACAAAAGAAAAGAAAGATGCAAAAATATAAGAACTTGCAAACTGCGTGAGACTATTCAATCTTAAATTTTTAGAATCGGAAATTTTTTTGCCACGGTTCTATTTATTTGAAATTAAATTATTTATGTCATTATTTTAGATTTACCTAAACAATACATAAATGTCAGACTAAGTCCATTTGTAACTAGAAATAACTTTTTAAAAATTTAATTAAGAACTGTTACATCGTGTCTTCAACTCCTGTCAATCCAATTAAGGGCTGTGCTTTACCTAAAAAAAAAAAAAAAAAGGACATGTGTTTATCGATGGAGAGTATTTGTCATCTTCACATTGCAATTTTGAGAAGATTATTGCCATAGAGGTGACGCCATGAGTGCTGAGATATTTCGCACTGTTTATAACAACTAGTTCTTCCTATGCGGTGCGATGAAGTCAATGTTCTCTTCCATGAAGCATTGGGACTGACCAGCTTCAGATTCGGCAATATGAAACATCAATTTATAAGAAAGCCTCGGATAGATCACCATAGCGTAAATCGACAAAATAATGCACTTGGAAGTCAGAAAATTTGACTTGACCTCACTGACTCCAAATGTACTTATGAATAGTTCATAAATTTGAGACCAAGTGACTCAACTCAAAATACTATAAGTATATTTATCTTAAACAAAAAAAAAACAACAAAAAAAAAACTATTGCATCCAGTACAACATAAGTATTCTAAATTTATTCAAGAATCAAAAAGTGATAGCAAGTCGCCTTTTCGAACCCTCTCTCGACCCAAGAAGAATCCTTTCCATAATTCGCTCTTAAGCTCAATTTAGACAAGCTCTAGGATTCAGTAAGTCAATTTTGAGGTTGGACAGTGAAATTTGTATTGTGAATTTGGGGGATTAGGCATTTCGAGGTTGGGGGGAATCATAAATTGTGTTGTGGAGCTGTAGCGCCTGATTGACAAGGGGGAAACTTTAGCTAAATGATCTCTCTCACTGTATATTATTGAGTTAGGATCAATGTTATGCCTAGAATGTTATCAGATTGATCAAGTCTCCTTATATTTGTTCAATACAAGTCTTGTTCTATCGTTTTAACTTTGGAGATAAAACTTGTTGAGCAACTCACAGTGATTGAATATCAACTATTCATCTTCTCTCCAGTGCACTATTGCCTGTGGGTTTTAGTGGCCTAGCTTTATGGGAAAGAGGAGCCTTATGTTGTTGACTTATTCCTCTTTCATCGCATTGCATCATGTATAAAATTCTTTAAGTTCACAAAGACGAAGGCAAAAATATACTAAAATATTGTTTTGATGGATGTTTCCTCAAAGTGATTTCCTCGCTTGATTTGTTGAAATAGCTTGCAAGCTGACGTAAGAACTTGCTTCATTGCTTGTAATTGAATGAGCTTGTGATCGCATTTTCAATTGGAAAATTTCTTAACTAGTAAATGCAGAACTTAAGAGTGAGGTCTAGGGCTCACAACATGATACTGGTGGAGCATGCATCTGTTGTTAGTGTTCTTTATAAAGATTTTCGTATTTACCTAAAACTTGTTATCATTACCTGTGGGTTTTCATCATTTCAAAACAATAAAATTGTAATTATATATATATATGCAAAGCATTTTATTTTGTAGGTTTACATGTCACATTGATAGGACTTTTTAGTTGGACATGGTTCTAGATGTCATGGAAAGACTAAGGTAATTCAGTATGTTTTAACATGACATTGTTGCTAGGGTTGTGTGAAGAATAGATCTTGATTACTAAATGGTAAATTCTTGAGATGAGATTTTGTGGGCATATATGCCGTTAGCCTCCTTGGCTCCCTTTGATTTGTGAGAAATATCTTTTTAGGGAAAAACTTTTTTCAAAATTTCTGGTGTTCTGAGGGTGGAAATGTGGTCAAAGAAATTTTCCAGTCCTTCTTGGGAAAATCCAATCTTTTTTCACGTTAGGACTTATTTCTCAGTCCTTCCTTCAGAGCTTCATTTCCTCCTTCCTTCCGCCCCTTGGTCTTCATCAAGGAGCTCTTCGGCAGAGCCAAGGGTTTGCTCTACACGATCTCTGATGCTGCCATCTTGTCCTCCTCCAATGCCGTCACAAGCACTGCGGTCGCTAATCAGTGTTGGTAATTTGTTTATAAAACAAATGAAGAGATGCCTTGTCCCACATCGAAAAGATATGAGTGCGCACGTGGACGAGATTTGGCATTAACCAACGATTATTATTTTATTTATTGAGAAAATTCGGATTTATTTCTATAAAAATTAACTATAAATCTTGTTGAAACAATGTGACTGTTCGTGAAAAGTTACGTTTATTTTTTATTTATTATTTATTTAATTCCGAATTTTTTATATATCTTTTCAACATAACCTTTGGGACGTACTTATTCACGAAAGGTTGTCTTTGTTCTTTTGCAATTTTTGAAGAGTTGCATTTATTCGAAAGACATATATAAGTACATTTGTTTTGAGATCAAAAAAAATTTTCTTCCATTTTTTCATTTTCTTTTGAGAGAAACTACAGTCATTGTTTTAAATTGTTTCCCAGAGAGATCTTGGAGAAATACTAGAATTGCTATCTATTATTCTCATCTGAGACTTTGTTGTATCTTGGAGGATTTTTGCCGGTGACCATTAGTAACGTTGTGAGGCAAATAAATCCTTAAAGAAAGTGATATCACGCCTCAAAATCCAACTTGAGTACTCTAACGATCCGACTTCATTGTTCTACCCAATATGAAGCTATATTTTCCCAACAATTTTAAGGATTTATTCGTGCAACAATGGAGTTAATGATGCGGTTGATGGTGGGTTAAGCAAAGGATGTGCGAAACGCAAAAGGAGCCCTCTTCTTCGTTCCATGGACAAATCTCTCTCTGGTTATTATGGCATTTATCTCCACTCATGTTGGCAGTCGTGGCTCTCTCTCTTCTCTCTAATGGCCCTCACGTGTCAACCCCAAGAAATAGGACAGCCCGCTTGGACAGCAACCCATTCCGAGCCGGTGATATAGCAATCATCAACATTGAAGTTATGGCCAACGTTGTGCACTGAGACAACACCACATCTTTTCGTCGAATCGGTCTATTGAAGCATGCTCTTCTCTCGCCTGTGTTCGACTCTGCATCGTTTGCTTTTAGTGATACCAAGTCGTCATCCAATCTCACAATTGGATCTGGTTCTCTCCTTACCGTCGCCGAGATTAGCACACCCGAAACTTCCGTTTCGGGTCGTGATTGTAAGTTTCCGGGTGGGTAAGATGAGCAATCCGCAAATAATCGCATTCAAGGAGGTGTTTGTGGATCCGAAGTACGCCGATCACTCGTGGGAGGTTCTGGAAAACGCTATTTAAGAGATTTACAAACACAATGCCAGTGACCTCTGCATGAAAGAGATATACAGGCTCTCTCTCTTTTCTCTTGAATTATCTCTCTCTATTTTTTTTTATCTGTCCATTTTTGGTTCTGTCATAAGGACAAGATGGCGGAGTCTTGAATTACGACGCTAATTTCCCGGAGCAAAAGGTGATGGACAAGGCTCTTGCTCACGATGCGAAATCCATTGTGGACATATCATGCGAGATGGCATCGCATCTCATAAAACGACGTCAAGGATGCCGAGACTCTGATTCGTGAGATCAAGCGCAAGAAAAAGGGTGCTCAGGATCGAGGATTCTACCGCGTGGGTGATGCATGGGGTGCAATCACGGCGGCACGTCGGGCACAAGGTGGCCTGATCCTGATCATCGTGCTCTCGGTCTTCCTCAAGGTGTCGCTCTTCAGCGGCTATGTCACCGAGAACAGTGGCGGTGGCAATGACGGTGACGGTGAATATATATGCCAAAGCGCATTTTGAAGAAATTGTTAACTCCAGAAATTTGGATGAAGCCAAACAGTGACAACTACTACAAGTGCGTCACTTGGCTGAAGAATCGAATAAGAACGGATGCAAAAACCAATGGTTATCTGTTAGTTCATGCTACTGGGGGTTTGAATCAGATGAGGACGGGAATCTGCGATATGGTTGTGGTCGAAAAGATCATGAATGCCACTCTGGTTCTTCTTTTTCTGAATCACAAATCGTTTCGGACCGATCCCAGTGACTTGAAAGATATATTCGATTGGAAGCATTTCATAGAGGTTCTGAAAGACCTCGAGATTGTCGAGTCCTTACCGCCCAAATATGCTGTGAAGCAACCCCTATGACTCAGATGTCGAGTCAATTACGAAGCTCTTAGATATGCAAAGGAAATGGAGGAGGTTTGGATTATGAGGTATGATGTCAAGCATTGGTAGGAGAAGGAGATAGATGGCGTGGCACGCCGTCTGCATGGAGGGTGCCCCATGTCTCCTCGTGAGGCCGCTCTGAGCTTCTAGCACATGAATGCATAACTTTGGTCATCTGGACATCTGATTCTAGTTTGCTAACCATTTCAAAATGTTTTTACACTATTGATTTCAAAGGACACTAAGGCCTCGGAAAGGCAGTATAACCATATTGTTTGATATGCTCGGGTTCATGTCCCTTGCTTTTGGCGGGACGCTTATCACAGGTATGTTGTTCCTCTACATGATTCTTGATGTAAAATGAAACGAACTTTTGCATGACCCTGTGGATGCTGTGGTTGGTAATACTTGACTTTTTATGGTTTTGAAATTGAGTTGGGTCATTCATGGATGTTTTGGATGATTACTTGAGAGTGTACTGAGGTATTGCTTTCTTGCTTATCAGCTTATATGCTAAGGTATGCGATATTTTTATCTCCATGTTTAGCACATAAACTGCTGCATTATTTGTCATTGAGGTCTTTAGTCATCTTTTGGCATGTGTGTTCAATTCCATGTGTGGGATCATGATAGAATTGAACAGATGCGATATGCCCCTATTTAAGACTTTAGTAACAAGAAATTGGTACGCATGTGTATGCTTGAGCTGTTAATCGTTGTAGGCGGTTGACCAAGAAAAGTGAGTTCAATCGCAATGCATTACGAGATTGACACAAGCGTGTGAATTTTGAACTAGAACTGGAAGATGTCTATAGAATTTTGGTATCGTGTGATTGAGCTAGACTTTTGGTCTTGATTAGTTTCATGCTTTAGTATTTTTGAGCCATGCATTCAAGCACAAGATTAATTGGAATCAGCTTGATTGCTTGATGTCCTGGATTAATATGTGCACAAATGTTTATGTTATTATGGGCTTATGCAAGCGCATAAGCAGTGGCATGAAAATTCGATTCAATCATATTATCTAATGGTTTCAAGCATAATAATGTTAAATTTATGGTTTTGCCCTTGCATGCAATTTGATGAAGAAATGAGGTATGGCTTTGATTGTACCTTTTAGAAGGTTTCGAATTATACGATGTTGTTGATTCCATTCCTAGAATTGCTGGTATCTTCTTTTTGCCTCTCTCAATTCCAGTTTATGCACTTATTATACCTCGATACTCGATTCACTTGCATTTACTGAATTTTTAGAGAATGTTCTTACATGCATGGGATGATATGTAGTGCTCTATTTATGGAGGCAATCTGGAGATACTTAATGGGTTTTTTGGGTGTCCCTTGTTTGGTTCTAATGCGTTCTATTTGCTGTCCTTGCCCCTCATAGATTTGATTCTAAGGAATAGCATAAATGAGCCAAGAGAGTAGAATTGCATTGGTTTTCTATTTTTATGTATGTATTTCATTGAGCATGAAATTTGACAATGCATAGTTTTGATTGGATGCCTCATGAAATATTCTTGTGGTGGGGGTATCCGAAGGGGACTTGAAGTCATTGAGACTAAGAAGTATCTAGCTTTCATTTTCAAAATGAAATATTTAGGAGAAGCAGATACTATCTTAAGTATTAAAATTAAAAAATAGTGGGAGTTATTCTTTGAGCTAAAGTGATTACACGGAGAAGATGTTGCATAGATTTAAACATCTTGTTTTCAAATATATGAGTACTCCATTTGATTCTTGGTGGAGAGTTTTTAATGTGAGTGATATTGGTTTTTGATGTATGCGATACATTATCTAGACCTGATATTACTTTTGTATATGCAAGTTGAGTAAATACTAGTAATCCAATATAGAACATTAGAGAGTTATCTTATTGTTCTATAATAATTCGGCTATATTAGAAAGATATACCGGTGCTAGTTGGATTGCAAGTGTGAGAGATAAACAATCCACTAATGGATTAATTTTCACATTACATGAATGTGTTGTTTCTTGGGCGAGCAAGAAACAAATGTGCATAATTCACTCAACTTTGGAATTTGAATTGTTGCTTTAGCAAAATTTGGGAAAGAGGCTAAATGGGCTATGAATTTGTTGTTGAATATCAATTCATGGCTTAGTCCTATGGCTCATATTTCTATCCATTGTGATAGTTAGGCTACTTTGGTAAGAGCCTATAGTAGCACCTATAACTGTAAATCTATACATACTAGTCTAAGACATGAATATGTGAGACAATAATTGAAATCACCAATAATGGTAACCCGACCTTTTCTAGAACATCACTAGTTACAAGGTTTAATATCTTTTGACTTGAAAGCAGGGATTCAAGGTGATTGAATTGATAATATAGAACTTCTCGATATTCAGTATGTATATTAATCTCACTGCTTATAGGTATATAATTCGTGTTGGAGAAATACTAGAATTGCTATCTATTATTCTCATCTGTAGTGGCCTACCAATTTGAGATGTTTGTGATGGCTTTATGTTTGAATTGCATCTGTTTTTTTTTCTCTGTTTCTAGTGTGCATGTATCATTTGTAGGCATATGTTGGGCCAAGGACCTTTATGCCATGGTTATAGCTTTCAACGGTACTCAAGAACGTAGGCGTGCATGTTAACTTCAGCTATTCTTCTCCATACAATCGACATGCAAAGGATTTGATGAACATTGAAGCTAAGAAGGCAGCCTCCGTTGAGTGCGTACAGGGGCACACGGGTCTGCTGTCCATAAGAAGGGAAAAGGGTGAACCATTTCCACGAGACAGACACGGAAGTTATGTGCTTGTAATATTAGATGGAGCCATGAGGCGTGCCAGGCCGCGTCAGATCACCAACCATTAGATGGTTCAGGATTCCTGCTCTGGAGAATTCATTCTACCTTAACAACCAGCAACAATGAAAAACAAAAACAATAGCATGCTCGTGTTCAAACAGGACAAGAAGAAGAAGATTATCTTATGCACTGAAGATCGGATTGGTTAGTTCAGAATTATTCGGTGTTTGCTAATAAGGACGTACAGAGCTATATGGGAGCAGAAAAGAACATAGTAGTCGGTTCCTTCAGGGAAAGATACCAAGCCTGGGTAATAACTATTTAAATCTGTAAATAGAGAGAGAGGCGGCGTCAGCCTTGATTCTTGTTTCTGCCTTTGGTCAAACATTTTTTAGTTCATCCAAAAGTTTACTATAAAGCGGTGTCAACCTTGATTCACAAACAGTCAAGATCGATCATTACACATTTAAAGTTTACGTCCTCACTTCAGCTCTTTTACTGATTTTACCCATTTATCATACTTCACCTACAGTGGCCAGAACTCTCAGCTCACCTTTCACTGAAATCAATTCGCTCTCACATTTTCCTCTATGAAGTCTCTAGTAAATGGATGCATCTCTTAAGCAAGGACTTGGCTTGTTCATTCTTTTCCACCTCATGCAGATGAACCAGCCGATCCTTCAAACCTGCATCTGTCCAGAACGTTGAAGGAAGCTTCTTACAAAGGGTGATCATCTCCAAAAGGCACTCCGAAGCACTGATGTGAACCTAAATTGAAAAAAGTATCATACAGATTATTGGTCCACAGTGCAAGACGAACATCTAAAATGCATTTACAGGAATGATCTAAGCCGATCTTGAACTCTTAAGTGGTCCACTTACCATGCCAAGTACAAACTTACTCTTGCTCGTGCATACAAGAAATGGCTATGTTGACTAATATAAAAATCCATGGGATGCTATCAACTAATCTCTCTGGTTTGGCTGATCTACTTAGCAAGGAATCATCATAAAAAATGTAAACCAAGTAAACGGTAATTGCCTCTAGTGCCTCGAGTCAGAATGGTACTGAATCCAAGAAAAACATCAGCTGAATGCAACAGTCTGATTAATACAGAGCCCACATCAGAAGAACCATCAAAACTTGAAAGATTGAAGAAAAAGAAAAATTCTGCTTCTTCACATTGCAAAGGCAATATATGCTATCTAAACTCCATAACTCTTAATGGACAACTTAACAAAAACTCTTATATACTGGAGTGATGTCACCTATATATGCATGGGACTTAATAATGCTACAATCCTACATCTAGATGAAAGCCACACAAAATGAGATTAGTTTGAAGAAGATGAAGGCAAATGCGATTTCCACCGCAAAGAGGAAAGGGAAGACATACCTGCGCTATCTTAACTGTGGCTATGCAGTCCACCACTTTGGTTAACACCGAAGAAAACAGCTTAAAATTGAGAAGGAAAAACAGATGATCAGAATCCAGATAAGCAATTTGGAGAACAGAATGACAACTGATTCTAAAGCCGGTAAGTGCAACATGTCTGTCATAATAAAGGAAAGCTATTTTCCTTAACCAAAGTTAGAGACATCATTTCTTAGTTATCCTGTTTCTCAGCAATATCAGTATAAATTACCTCATGAAACAAAGATGTTGCATTTGCATGTAGAGAAGCTTGCAGAGAATCTTCATGAATCCTTGAGCAGAATCCCTTAATTGATAGAAAAGCTGATATTTTCACTGCATGATGAAACCGTTAATAGAAACACTTTTCATGTAGCAATCACCTAAGAAAAATTTGGTTAAGAAGATACCATTCCATGACAACTCAGGCGAGAGGGAGACAATCCAGAGGTGGCTCAAGTTATTTTTCTCTTCGAGAATATCATCAATATGTGCCACATGGATACATGATGTTACACAGTGCAGTACTTTTTCTAGTGGAACAGAAGAATCTTCTTTGTCATCATAGTCTGCACATGTCAACCATGCCATGTAAAATGCACAGTTTAACAACAAGAGAAAGTTATGATATGGAATTCAAAGGTTGCAATGCTGGACAACTCAAAATCCTGAAAGCTGGACAGTTACAAGCTAGAAATATGGATAAACCTGATTTAGCAGAATCATTTGCTGAATGTGCTTGTCCAGACTTGTCAGAAGTGGCTGAACTGCACATTTTAAACAATAATGGAAAAACCTTTTTGAAGAACTCATGATTGCCAAATGCTTTTATAACCTGAAAAACCATGAAAAGTTCAAGATCTTCATTAGAGAGGAAGGGGGATGATCAGGGGCAGATTCCAGTTGGGAATTAAGAAAGTGAAAAACAACCTGAAACAGCACTTTGGAAACAATGTATTGTTGAAAAGTTTCCTGATATGAGAGCTCGTAAAAGCCCTACATTTTTCTAAATGAGGACAATCAAATTCGGGAACACACAATAATTTGGAATTACCTGATCAAGGCTTAAAAATGCCGCTTCCCGGTATTTCTTGACCTTTTTTGTGCATGCAGAGCATAGCAAATCCAGAATATCACCAGCAGCGTTGGGATCTTCCTTAGAGATGGCTTGATGGCAAGACTTTGAAAGAGCACCCAAGGCATACAAAAGAGCCTCCTTCCCCTACAATATTGTGGGAAGAAATTGATTTATTAACATCTGAGAAGGCAAGCAAGTTTAAATGGAATAGTATGTGATAAAATTCAGCCTTTATTCCTGCTATTCTTGTATCATGCCTTTGCATTAGTACTTTAGAACGCAAGCTACACATATCACCTCTCCTGTAACAAAGTCCTGGACATTTCCTACCTCCCATAATTGACCTGGAAGTTCTTTCCATAAGAGACATGAGCAAAACTGGATGACAAGGAGACAGGGATTCAACCAGTACTTCACTGAGCTTGCAGATTGCCTGGGCAGCCTGCAAATTCATTCACAAAGACAACCAGGCATTTGGATTTCATATACATAAGAGATGACCAACTTATGATCTTTAATACAGACATATCTCAGAAGTATGATTTTTGCAGTATTAAACAGTGTCTACAAAGATCAATACGCAATATATACATCATGAACTTGCTTGTTTCCAGTGTAAGCTTTTGGACAAAATGAGTAAAAAGATATGGTTCATAATGCCTGTTGGGATTTTAAATCCTGGAGCTTCCTCATTTTTTTCTATCCTGCTACCTCTGTTTAAATGCTTTTGTTCCTGCCTCCAGTTGACGTCCAGATTATGTGCTTCATATGTAAGGATCAGCTTGCATGTGAGACATTCTGGAATCTTTTTCTCATGGATTTTGTTGACGAGTGCCCTTAGGGCACCTGTTAAGTAACTCAATAATAAAAATATTGCAATTTTCCTGGGCATTATTTTTCTTATCCTGCGTGTAATCAATACATTGGAAATGAAAATTTTCCTTCTCAAGCGTGCTTAACACTGCCCCAAGACATTCATTAACAAGAACCTTTCCTTATAACTTACGGTTTTGGGTAAAACACTAATTTCAAAATATAGAAAACCGAAAGCAAAAGCCTACCTTTTTCTTACTTCCCCATGATGAAGATGAAATGTTGTCACAAATAAGAGAAACGATTTCTCTCATGTACAACTGAAGGGTAATTTGGTCACCACTTGCATTATCTTCCCATAGTTCCTCAAATATGCCAGAAAGATTCTTGTCATCCTCAAATCTGCAGAATGATGAACATGCTATCAAACTCTAAAAGTTGGTTGGAGGAATAGCTCATCTTATGTTCACTATTGAAAGTTCTCTCTCTCTTCTAGACCAAACACAATCTTAGAACCACTAAATTCGAGGAGTTAATTGGTGTCTACTTCAGATTTTCTGCGAAATGCGTTTCCTCCTTTTCCTTTTTCTGTACTCGAGTTCATCATGCAGCTACACTAGATGCTGGCATGTAACTAATGACTCAATTGATGCCAGCATCTTCTACTTGTGGGTCCACATTTTTCAAGGAAATTAGAAATCATATCCTATAAATAAACCAGAGAGATGGAAAAAAACCCCAAGAACGATTTGTAATTCCAGAGAATTTGTACTCTACTTTTCTTGTAAGCAATATCTTTATAAATGGATAAGTACTTAAAATTTTTATCTATCGCTAGCTGTCAGAGATTTTCTCATCCTCAAAGTAATCTTCCACATTTTTTAGGCCTCTATGATGCCTCGAAGATGCATGAAACTTACATATTAAATGACAGATCAACAATTATGCATACTCATAAAAGATGAAGAGTAAAAGAACAACAAGAGGAAAGTACCTTGAAATAAAGATTACTGGTAGAATTGCTTTATCATATCCTCTAGCCACATCTGGGGCTATGGATAGAAAGCTTTTCAGCAAAACCGCACAAGAGGTTTGTGAATTTTTGTCCCCAGCATGCAAAGCTGTGGAATCTTCAATTAATTTCTTTGCCTGAGAGGTACTTGCATGCTTTAGTACCAATGCACAGGCACCTGAAAAGGCACGTTTTGCTGCAGGACTTTTCTCCTTCTTCACGGCTCCAAACAGCAACTTCAGTAGCGTTTCTGCATA
Organism: Eucalyptus sideroxylon; assembly: GCA_014182405.2. Lineage (NCBI taxonomy): Eukaryota > Viridiplantae > Streptophyta > Magnoliopsida > Myrtales > Myrtaceae > Eucalyptus > Eucalyptus sideroxylon. Next base: position 49,916,852 of record CM024555.2, on the reverse strand, counting down.
TTGATTAATATCCATGCCAACTTTTTGAACTAACAAGCCAATAAAGTTGGCAACACCAACACTGCGAGTTAATCAAAAGTCTTTTAAGTACAGAAAATAGTATGGGTATGCTTGATCATCTAAAATAGCAACGTTCCAGCCTTCTAAAGCAGATTAAATAAATTAGAGAAATAATAAATTTCATTCTTCAATTTTCTGAGTAAACAAAAAAAGGCATTTTCCTGTGTGCATTTGGTGGCGCAAAAGCATAGCTTGAATTCTCAGGCCCTGAAATGTTTCTCATGACTGGAACTGCAATCTTTGCAATTTTTCCTTCTCTTCCTTGATGGTTTGGTGTTCATTAGATACATCATTTTTCACCCCAGTTAGACAACATTTGGCTAGACTATTTAAAGGAGATATAAAGATCGTTGGTGAATTCAGAGCATGAAGGTGGAAACCAAGCTCCTGATTGCTAAATCTCCATTGGAGCTGGACAATGAGAGAAACGAGAACTTCATAAAGACAAGTTTATGTCAAGAGAAACTGTTCTTCTCCATCATCAGACATCCGTTGGACACCACTCTGATGTCCCACAAATCCGACAAATTGTTCAAGTGCAACACGGATTGCAAAACCCTCAGGAGGGATGTGTTCCCAAGACAATAGCCTACTTCTTCGTTCAAAGGAAAGTATGACTTGAAAAGAAAGATCGCTGCCCAACCACAGAGAAATTATACTTCATCGATCTAACCTAAAAATTTACCCACAGTCATTGATGTATCGGGGGGTAACAAATTAAAAGGACATGTAATATCACCAAGTATTGAATCAGAGACATCAGGGACTAGAATGCAGAGATATTATATGAAAACAGAAATGTTTGAGATGTCACAGTCCATCTTGCAGCATCTGTTCTCTAGGAAAAGTGCACATGAGATCGTGCCAACAGACCTTGTGTTTAAGCCGACGCTAGCTCGTACCATTTGGGAAAGTCGCGGAACCAAGCTTTTCAAGGATACAGCATCCACGATATTTATGCACTGGTACAGAGTTTCCCACATCTGAGAACTTTTGGAAGATGAAATCCGCAAGTTCTCAAGTTTCTCTGTGTTCAATCCAATGTTTGTTGCATGCAACTACAAGACAAAGCATACGAACAGAAAAAAATTGAACTGACGGACAAGCAAGATTCCAAATTGCTAGAGTGGCTAGTGAAATTATCTTGTACCTCGACATAGTTGAGCCCTTGGTCCTCAAGGCTTGACAAACTTTCAAGCAAGCAGGGGACTAAGTCTGCCAAATGTGGACGGAGCGCGACTCCTGCACCCTGTGAATAAGTAAATACTTACAGGTGAAGCCTCTGATATAAAAACTAACCCTTTTCAAACAAAGAAGTACCTCATTATTCTGAAGACAAAAATATTTACAAAACTATCTCCTAGAAAATCCAACTACTGATACAAATCTCAAAGAAATAAAAAGAAGAAGAAGATGGATCAATCATCATATAGATTGCCAAGTCTTAGTCTTTCAGCATTTCATTCACACAAAGTAACGCACTTGGCCACTTTACTAATCCGAGTAGTTTCCGTTTGGTTTTTAGCTTATGTACAATCCTCAGGCGGTAAATAGATTGCCAGGTGGGCAACGGCATATTCAAAACTATAGCTTTACTCACCTTTTCAAATTCTTAGAAAACAATACATATATATTTTCGTCAATTAATTTTCTAGGAAACTTTTCGAACATCTAAAAACAGCAAGATAGAGAGTCCTTCCATAGAGGCCTTTCTTTTCTCAAGACGATGAACAATATGCGATGGTAAAAGGAGGCCAAATGTTCCTCTTGGGTCTAAACTTTTGTAACTGAAGTTCTTAAAAGAAGATATGTCAAACCTTCGTGAGCTTCATTACAACGGCAATTGCTGATGCTTTACGAGTAGTATCATCCGTACTTTGAATGCCTTCTTTAAGTAGATATGGTAAAACAATATTCATAGCTTGGCATAAATCTGATGCTTCAGTGTGGTTAACATCGCAGAGGCGTATTGTCAGTAAAGTCACTGCACGGTATAATTTGTTGCCAGAGTTTTGGACAGAATTATTAATATCCTCCATGGCCTGAAATGCAGCAATCCATAGGTTTTCCAAATGCTTGCCAACCTACTCAACCAAACTGTAATTAGTATATTGGGAAAAATATATGCTGGCATCGAGAGCAATATAAACCAAATTTCTCTGGTTTTTCATTGCAAAAGTTCACTATTTAAAATCACTCTTTTTTCTTGAGTAAATTTCATTATAAGGTCACTAAAGATAGACAAATATGTTGTTGTCAATTTAAACATACCATTTTAGAAACTGGGAAAATGTATTGTGGTAACCAATAGTTCTTCAGTGTTCATCTTCAATTCCATTTTACTTGGTTTCACCGTGAAGGTTTTCTTCCCCATATAAGACCAATTTGCCTCTTCTAGAAAGCTAGAAGATCTTTTAAAGCTACTTTACTTGATAAAAGTGCAGCTTTATAGGTCCGTACAAAAAGGGATATGGCACATGCTTCAAAAAGCAGAAAAAGAAAAGACAAATAAAGTCTCTCTATTTTGCAATGGGAAACATGCTAAGATAATTCGGCGGTTGCCTCTTTGTCCAGTGTACATGTGCATTTGAAAGGTACTATAACATATATTACTATCTTTTTAAGGGCAAATCAAACTGATCTAATTTAACAAACCAAACAAAATGGAGCTGTACTTGCTCAAAAAAAAAAAAACAAAATGGAGCTGTAAGTACTCAAAAGCAATGGTGATCCTGTTGGATATCATCACTTCTGTTCTGCGATCTGTCAGTCATATCCAGCAATACTGGATGACTTTTCCAAATTCAATCAACCACTCTCTAGCGTACTACTTCCAAATAGTTCTCTTGACATCATGACAGTAATGAAGCTTCCAGCCTAGGTTTGCCAGATGGCTACTCCAACGGTTTAGAGGTTTACGTCCCCAATACCATGGTAGTGCAATATCCTTTTTAAAATATGTAATTCTTCTATTTGCTTTCTCTTGATTTTTTGTCTTAATTCCCTTCTATCTCATATTCACTTCTTTCCCTCCCCTTAGATTTTTATATTTTTATATATAATTTCAGATTGTTTGGCACGCATATTTCTGCTACTTCTTTATTTGGCTATCACACTCTCGAATAAATTGCAACCAAATGAATTGTTTATTAAGAGATGGTCAGAAATTCCTTTTAAGAAGCATATTTTCGAGTCTACGCAGTTGGAAGAAACATGCTCATGAAGAAACATATCCACTGAGCAACTTCAGACACAAGTTATGATGACTTGCATGATACCATAACATGATAGTGAATAGGAAATAAATTAAATCTAACACAATGCATTGACCCTATAATCAAAAGCAATATTCATGTCTTTCAATTTACATGATGATTTAACATAACATGAATGCCTGATAGATAGAAAAGTGATGTCTCAACAAATTATAATCTCCACGGAAAAAAGAAATTAACTTGCTTGGCCTGAACCAAACAATATTTTTAGCAGTTGATATTTCCAAAGAATAAACAAAAAGTAGGTAATAAAAGTCAGGCACCTGTCCAAATATAAGCACAAAAATCACTTAAATTCTAATCACTTTCAATTTCCATGAAGCTTTAATTATAACTTCTAATTTAAGTTTCTTGGAGGAGATTGAAAGAAACTAGGACTTCTAAATATACAATCCATTTATCAGTTTTTTCCTGCAGAAATATGCTGAGCAAACACCAATAAAATGTGAAAAGGATGGCTCAACCGCCCACTCTTCTTCTCTCCTTTTCCCTTTCGCCTATCGACTGAATTTTTGGGGGACACAGATTGAATCCACCAAAGTTCACTCACTTCAAGAACCAGCACTAGCACATAGTAATCTAAATTTCCACCTAAAGCAATAGAAATAGCTCGATTCTGAAGAGACAGCAATAATGCTTGGCATACTTAGCGTCAACCATTTCAGATACATACTCTTCAATTAAGGCGTAAGATCAAGGAAAGGAAAGGGGAAATTAGATTAACTTCACCTTTCAGAAACGTGGATAACATAAAATTATCAATGGTTTATGTTATTACTCGGGGATTGTCTGATGAATCTTAGAGACTCAAATATGCTGTATTTACCATCCACATCCCTTACCTGATTAAATTTTCGCCTTTGGACAATATCAGCAAGAGCAAGACAGGAAGCCTCCCGTGTAGACATGAGCTCAGAACCACATTCTTTTAACAAATCATCCATGATTAGGTCAAAATGTTCATCAATAGTTCTCTCTGAGTCCTTTACTAGGGCCTTCCAGATATGTGTCATCGTGTCCTGTATCACATCCAAGAAGAGCATCAAGAAAAGAGGAAGAAATACCAAAACGAAAACCCATCGGAAAAAAAAAAGAAAAAAAAAGGGAATTATCTTGTCAAGGTATCACAAGGCAATGAAGAATAAAATTGCCTTTGCACGCAAGAATTCATAAAAAAGAAGTCATTTGAACAGATTTACTAAAATACAGGAATTTGGGGTCTCGACCTGAACATTTTTGTCAGGATCATACTGATATCGCACAAGTCTGGGTATTAAGGCACTTAGATGTGGCTGAAGAGCGTCCTCAGCTTGCTTGGCTCTTTTAGTAAAGCCAAAAGCAGCTACCATTTTCGAATGTAGAGAAGCATGGTGATTTGCAAGATCCATAAACTTGTATATCAGATCAAGTTGCCTTACGTCACTCGCCATTTTGCACAGTTTTTTGTAAGCACTGAGTTTTCCACCACTCCCAATAGCCCCCCATGGAAAACTTCAGAATCCTCGACAAGCTGTCCAACAAAATTTCATCCTCACATTTGTCACCAGAGGAAGGCACAGATACTTAATAGAAGTCAATATTTTCAAGTGTTAAATGCTTCTCCATCCACCAGTTCCTCATTACTTGTATTCTGGAGTCTAGACATTATTTAGACCCTTCTGGGTTCTTAGTAGAGTCTGCCATCAAATCTATAACTAAGATAACTCGAACTACAATACAACAAACCTTGGTGGCTCTCTTTCTCTTCGTAGATCCAGTTTTTAGAGTATTGACAAGTGCATTCACCAATTTTTTCTTCATAGATGCATCTCCAAGCTCATATACAATGCTTATGCCTTGTGAAGCAAGCTCCTGAGTAAGTTCATTTTGTTCGCAAAGAAGGCATAAGAATGCTTCCTGCATTAAAAAAAAAAAAAAACACTGAATTATAGCGACAAAGTAGAATGGTATGGTATTCTCCTGAGCGGATAAATGGTCTAATTTCCTTGTCCAATCCACCAACGTACTTCGTCTCTTTCCTCAGCTGTTTGTTGCGTCTTAATTGACCTAAAATGATTGCATAAATTCTTCTTCACATGAAAAGATTCTAAAGTCTTTTTTTCAATAAGAAAAGACCTTATCTCAGCTCATTTGCACAACTAAATTGACCTGTATCTTCTGACTACAATTAATGCAATCTACAAGTAACCTGTCAATACAGCAATGTGCACCTCACAATGTTCTTGGAAGTGAATGCGATACCTTTCCAGGAATTCTATAGTACAAGAAAAACTCAGTGCATCTATTTGTCTAGAAAAAAGTTGGACATTCCAACTTCCCTCATACTTTAGTGTGGCGATGCAATTTAACTCTAGTTCAGCAAGTATGATGACCAGGAGCTCAAGGCCCTTCAATAAGTATCAAAAACATACTTTGTAACACCCAACCACAAAGTCCATTCATCCTCTTCATAGGTTAGCGAATTAAATTTATTGTTGTCAGTTCAATTTTTACTTATAAGCCTGGCCACTAGTATATATAAGAGTGATCTATGGATTTAATGTACTTTTGAGGGGAATGCGGTAGAGATTAGTCACAAGAACTTACAATCCCCAGTAAACCACAAATCCTCTGCAAAAAACCAGCATCTTTCTAACACAATGATTGCAAGAGTAGAAATAAGCTAGAGTCGAAAGGGCTTAGTGCCACATGGAAAGAGTTCTTGCAGAGCCTATAGAGTGCATTGTCAACAAGCTCATAAGATAATTGGCCAACAATAGTAGTGATAATAATAAGCTCAGAAGTAGAAAAATTTGAATTATCCATTGACAATAAACCTGAATCTCTGGCAGCATTTGTTGGATATTTGCATGATGGCCACAATACATGGTCAATGACAACAGCCAGACAGCTCCGGCATGGCGTTCTTCCTTTCTTTGACTGTGTGGAAGCTCATCAATGAGCTTTCTCGTAATTGCATTTCTAACACTAGCACGAGAATCTTCAGTGTCTCCAATCATTCCATTAGAGTTATATCCAGTCAAAGATGTGCTCATGTTTTCCATAAGATAGTTTGAAGACATAGAGAGTGAAGTATAATTAGTCTTGAGAATTGTGTCGGCAGTCACAAGGACGGTTCCCCACAAGAGAGACAAAGCCTCCCCAGCAGCAAAAAGGACATCCTCAACCTATACAGCTCAAGGATTCAGAGATAAGAGAACTTTCAGGAGCTATGCAATAATAAGACCAAACAGGCATCATATACTAAGACAACCACGAGTAGAAAGAGCTATGAGGATCAGTGTGCCCAACCTTCGAACGGCAAAGGCTGAAAACCAAATCAGTCGTGATGTTGAGACGTGAAGATGATGTTTCTTTCATACAGACATGTCCAAGCGATACAGCAATTTTCTGAATTGCTTTAGTGTCATCACCAGAAAGTATCTTCCTCAGTTTTTCTTGTAGAACCGTGAATATGTCAGCTGCAAATTGAATGAAGTCTAAGGTGACCAATAATCCATGTAACTGATTCCAACAATTCCAGGAAGAAAAAAGTTACCTGAGGTGGAGTCATCAGCAATTGAGGGTAATGGGACACGCAACCCAACATGACCTAATGCTTGCATTGCAATAGATGCCAACGTTGCATTCTCAGAGTTCACAACATTAACCAGGCATTTTAGTACACTCTGGAGCAGTACTTCTGGAATCTAAAAGGTGAATGCCAATTACAACACGATTTATGTAAATGCGAAAAATTTCAGCTCAACTTAATAATCTCCACCACAATTATTCAAAAAAGAAAAGGCAAACTTATTCATTTATGTCATTATGTTGCAACCTACGCGGACCTCAACATACTTAAATGGACATCCTACTCCAAATACAGATATCAGAGTCCAATTTTACATCAGTAATAAGAAAAGGAGCTTGCGAACAAAGGAAGTTGTTAAGTTGGAATGATTTCAACTGGAAATCATGGGACTTGACCGATAAGAGGTGTATAAATTCATAACTAACAATACACAAAACATAGTCCTGCATATTTTCCTCAAGCATCTTTCTTTGAAAAAATCATAAATTTATTAATCATGGATTAAAATGGAAGTTAGAATAAATAGCACAGGATAGGAGTGATAGCTCATCTCAAATGTAGCAAAAGGAAAAGACATAAAGACAGTGATCTCAATGAAGATCACACTGAAAGTATAAAGCCTTGATAAATCACTGTGATTATGAAAGTAAAATTTTTTTCCCAGAGATCATGAAAGTAAGTTGAATGGATCATATAACACTTTGTATCAAATGAAGATATTTGTCAATCAGTGAACAGATAGAAAAAGCATGAAAATTCTCTTGGTTTCATCTGCTAAAGTTATCTTTTGTCACTGAGAAAAGTAGTGCATAAAATCACTCACCTTTTAGTTTTGTTATAATTCATTTCAGGCACAGCCAAATAAAAGGAGGAGAAGTCATTTACCAAATCCATAATCAATTAAATTCAAACATTAAATAAATTGCTCATTATTATGTTGACGGTTCAACATGGAATTTTCCTCTTTGGATCATAACCAACATAAGAGATTACCAACCTAGCGCCTAGGACAACAACCGTTACCCAGAGAGTAGAAACCATCAGAATGCTGCCTCTTAGTCTGGAGTATAATGACCAGAACCAATGAGGCATGAAGCAAACGTAAACAGGAGTTAGTCCATAAAGTGTATCAACACCATGCCACAGTGCAATCAGAAGGAAGATACTGACAAGATAATTGACCATACAATATCACCAATATATTCCCGTCAAGAATCACATGCATTTATGCTTTGTTTTGGAAGGAGGGAAGGGGAGGAAAAATGAGGGATGAGGTAACAGTTAAACTTTTGTGAGGAGAGAAGGAGAGGATAAATATTCTCCCTTTTTCCCCCTCCATGTTCCCAAACAATGCATTAAGTTAACAATGTCGCCACAGGACAACAAGAGAGAAAACAAATAAAAGTACGGGAAAGAAAAAAACTCTCTCATGAGTTGCCCGAGAAAATCACAGGAAGCTGTGACTTACAGGAGGTGTCCTACGAATGCAATCTGCCGTGACATATCCTATAGCACATACCGCTCCGTAATGATAATCGAACCTGAAGAACACATTGAAATCCCCAAATCAGGAGAACTCTTGACTTCAGAGCAAAACAAAATGAAGGGCCAATCTTCCAAGAAAATTCACCAAACCTTATTTTGCGTGAATCCCTGATTGAAGAAACAAGGTCGCTTATCAAAGCTGAAGCAGCCGTGGTCGGACGACCAGAGGAAACCATTCCAAGTAAGCGCGCTGCAGTTTCACGAGTATCAATGTCCCGGTGATTCAGTAATTGCTTTAGCCATGGCAATTTGTTAGCATAATGAGGAACGATCACCTGTAAAGATCAACATTTAGTAGAAGAAGTTAATGCTAGAACCACGGGTAAAGTAAAAAAAAGAAGCAGCAAGTCCAGTGGCTTCTTTTGTCATACTTGTGGGGTATGAGATCCAATTGCCAGCAGCGCCTTGGAGGCACAAGCAGGCAACTCAACTGAGCCATTTAATACCAGAGCATGATCTAGCAGTAAACACATAGTTTTTACTGAAGATGAAAATTCAGAGGGTCCTCCATCAGTTTCAGAAAGCCGCTTTTCTGTCTCAAAACACTTCAACAGAAACTTGATCATTGCAGTGAAAGTTTTCCCAGGAAAAAGGAGCTGTTGTTCCCCTGTTTCAATTGATTCTAACAATTCTGGTCGCTGCTTGAGGATGTAAGTTAACATGTCTCCAAGTTTTGGGTACTTCAGGTTGATATCATGAGGGGTAGGTTGCCCATTGTCGTTACCAGGGAACAGGCCCTTTAGTGCCATTTCTCTTCAAAAAATTTTAAAAGAAAAAAGCAGAGCAAACAATAACTTTAAATTAGTAATGGAGACAACTACCACTGTATGCATACATAATGAGGACTAAGACCAATATACAAAGCTAGCCAGAGAGAGTCGTATCTATCGGAAGAACTTTAGTGACGTTTTGAAACCTATGAAGAAAACAAGCAACCAATATCATGCGGCACTGAAGAGTATAAGCATGAAGAAACTTAAAACATCAACACTAGATCGTCAACATCCACGTATTTCACTAATAATCTGACAAAGAAGTGACATGACCTGCAGGCGTCTATAAAATGCATGTAGTTGTTTGTACAAACTTGCAACAAATAGAGAAATGTCTGAACAGTCTACACTAAGCCATGACTCCTCCCTCTTATATAAACATACTATCCAAGAATGCCCAGCTGATTGACTGAAAAACATTTTAGAATCTTTTACCATATATACACTTTTAAGAGAATATGTCATCTACCTTATATGCAACTTATCATCTGCAGCCCCAAGCATACATAGATATCGACTGGGACAGTGTTGCAAATCAAACAACGTAGTTGCCCAATTCACAGCACAGTAACGTACTTCACTTTGTTCCTGATTGGAATGTTTCAAATTTTCCAAGAGTAGTGTCTCCAAATCCCTCAGGACAGTAATGGATGCATCCTGACGAATGGAGCACAAACAGTATCAGTGATCTCTCATAGAGGGAGATGCATCAAAAGAAAGGAATATGTACACTTGAAGTCCTAAAACTTATCATGAAAGTGCAATTAAGTCTTAAAACTCACAAAAAGTGCAATTAAGTACTATAACTTGTCACAAATTGATACAATCGAGTAATTTCATAAACTTTGTTCATTTAGACTAACCAAATGCATGTAATTTTTAGGACTTCCAATGCATGTATCTCCAAAAAAAAATGGAAAAAATGCTGTCTATTAGGACAAAAAGTTCTCAAAACCAGAAAGGAGGAATCTCTTCCTTCAAACGTAAATGTTCAAGTTCTTTTCTTTTAGAATCTGAATACTTAAGAGCACATGAAATGAAGGAAATAAGACTGTCTATTAGGACAAAAAGTTCTCAAAACCAGAAAGGAGGAATCTCTTCCTTCAAACGCACATGTTCAAGTTCTTTTCTTTTAGAATCTGAATACTTAAGAGCACATGACAACAGATTGATCCATGCGCTTAATGGGGATACTTTTCTCACCCATTTATTGAAGTGACTACTTAACCATATGCCGGAGGAGAAAACTAAAAGATAGGCTCACCAAATCCATATCCAAATCAAAATGCCACACTCAAAGAAAGATATTTGCAAGTAGAGATATTACAGGCAATCAAACTACAATTAATGCTTCCAACACTACCACGCATCACCGCCATTTCGGCTATTACATTGTAAAACTTATTCCAATGAGGGGCTCGGCTGTATGAATTGTTTTGATGCCACTGTTTTCAATTCTGTACCATCCGTTGTAAGCTCCAAAGTGCAATCTCTCTTTTTCACCTTCCTCAATATTTTATTTCACATCGCATAAATACACATAAAAAAGTTCTTATTAAAATCACAACGAGTTTGGACTCCAACATAAGATCTATAGCCAGTAATTTTTTATTAAGTTGCACTAAATGCCCTATTGAAAAGCACAAAAGTAATACCATCTGGAGACAAGTCGATGGTCATCCCAATTTGTTATATAATACCCACCAATTGACTTTTTAAATTTGTAGCACTGTCGACAATCTGTCTTCATAATCAAATAACCTTGATTATAAGTGGTTTATCATAGACCTATAGGTAATGAGATGTAGGACCAGCTATAATCGTTTCAAACAATTCAATCTTGAAGCACTACCAAAAAATAATTTCATGGTTGGTGAAGAAATTTAAATTATTTGCACCTAAAGCGGACCAAATGAAGCTCACCAATTGCCAAAATGACCAGTTAGAACAAGCATTTGTCATGTGCTACCAGAAAGGGGTCTTCATCAATTATTATGTCATGCAACAGATCGAGAATCAATATTCATATTGTCTCCCATGTGGAGAGAGTATAGCTACCTTATATGCAGCAGCAAGGGAGACAGTTGCTTCCTGAATCGCAAAACGGAGAGATGGTGCCTCCAACTTCAATGCATCAAAAAGCCGAGCAGCCATATCAACTTTATCCCTAAGAGCAGGCCAAAAGGGGATAATCCAACGCACAAAAAGCCCCAAGTTATTATTATTATTATTTGGGGGAGAGTGGGAGTTGGATAGAGGTAGGGAGGGAGAATCTCGTCCGGCACCTTAAAAGCTGAGGCGCTTGCTTTGCCAGCAATCCAATAGCTTGAAAAGCAAATGCTTTTGTGTCCTTGGCTTTAGTATCTACGTGAACAAAACAAATAGGTATTCATGGACTAAATACTTGCTGGATCTTATTCTTAAAAGATGACTGAAAGAACTACAATCAAGGGAACTCTATTGCATGCTAAGCTAACCTGATTCAGAACTTGAATAACCATCAAGTGTTTTCAGAATTCCACTCAAGATAATACGGCTCATCAGATTCAACTGATCAGGCTTTGCCTGAGAAAGATATAATTTAATCGGCAAAAGTCATCAGTCTGCTAATAACAATTTCTTTCCAACGGTAGTGTCTTAGTGAAAGTTGCTAATATCATAGTGAAAGTTGCTAATTATTTTATTTTCAAGTTTAATTATAAACATGTATTAAGTTAGTGTCTTAGACCAAAAAAACAGTTGTTGATAGTCCAATACTCCTCGAGCAAATAATCAGCATTGAGAAAAATGGCTAAGGTGACATCATTGCATATGCCTTCAGAAAGTTTCTTAATGAAAGGAACAGACTCTATTGACATATGCATTCAGATATTTCACAAGTACAATTCACAAAAAAAAACAAGAAGGGCACCGTATGCTCATTTGAGTTTCCACACTAAGAAGCTGGAGCTGTTAGTCTCTCCATTGGATCGATGAATGGTGAGCGAGGACTTAGAAGATTGGAATAGAGAAATGCATGTTAAATGCACTTTTAGGTGTTCAATTACCAGAAACCGAATTTCCAAAAAAATTTGCCAGACACTTGATACCTGGATATTTAATCTCGCATTGTACCTAAGTAGTCGATTCTAGATGCTTGACCTTTTTTTAACATTTCATTAGGTAGCACTATTTCCCTTTCTCTTTTCTTAGAGCCTTCGAGGATGTGTTAAGTTTGGAACAGGCCATCTTTGATTGAGATAGAAGACCAGTTTAACTCCATAGCAGTTAAATAGAAAGAGGCAATTTTACGATGATGGCCTAGATATTTCTTCCCAACTTCAAAGTAGGGTTAACTATAAATAAAACCAATGTATAGCCCTTACAAGCTTGAATACCCAAACAACGAACTCCATTCCCAACTGCTTCAATCTTGCGGTGGTACCCTGTCCTGTAACAGCATGATTTCAGATGTATCAGCACGAAAAAGAATACAGAAAATATTATCATGAAAAAGGAAGGGCTAAATGGCACGTGTACACCATATGATATAATTCTAAACGTGAGCATCCATATCTATCTATGTCGGAGATCACAAATTGTTAAACAGGAAGAAGAAAATGGTAGTATCACTCAAGAACAAGACACGGTGCATATATGCATAGAAGAGGATAGCCTAAATCAGCAACTGTCAGGAGACTATGGTTTTACCTTAGCTACTAATCATTTTGCAGTAGGACCTGTAAAATACCGTGAAATACCAGATACAGACTTTATTCACTTGAAACATTCTTTTACAGAACGAGTTGTGCTCATCAATTAAATCACACAAAGCCACGCAGATAACTACAACCTCAGGGCATAACGGGACACATACTTCACACCTATAACGAGGTGGCAAACTTCAACATATAAATTCACGAATCTACTACAGCTTGTGGCTTTGAACATCATCATGCATCAGTCAAAGGCACAGAATATTCAATGAGGGCACTACCACAGAAAACTGGGGAGATCCCAAATTAGGACATTCTGGCACAACAGGAAACTAAAAAGAGCTTCTTAATGGACAGCCAAGACATCCCCCAACTGCACCCCACCAAAGCATTCTCATCAAACAGGCATTTATTTTGTCCATGTGTTGTTACTCGATCAAGAAGCACATCACCCCATGTACCATCATCAGCCTTATTTCTATTGGCGCGTACGCCCGTATGCTAAAATGACATTTCCCAATAACACAAATGCTAGCGCACTTCTTTCCATCTTGCTCTTACATTGTAAGTAACATTTTCACACATCCTTCTGTTACATTATAAAATAGACCCAGATATACGATAAGCTCGATAGCAGGCACTTTCCTCTCTCCCTTCTCACCAAAACTACTTGTCAATTTCACTACTTGCACTTCATAGACACTCTCTTATATTGCTTCATCTTACTTTGCTACTTCTCAGACGAGTAGTTAGCCTCATGAGTCTCTCCAAATATGGCTTAATTGCTATGTTATCATATTGAAAATTCTAGTCCATTATGTAAGATAAACTGAAGGAGGAGGGTTTTGAAAAAGCCCGAGTACCGTATATGCACTCATATATGCACTGCAAAGTCAATGGAAAACTGTTTGCTGCAGTAATTGACTGACAAAAGACAGACATCAATCTTGCTTTTAAGGCTGAATTGGCTGGAGCGGTTTTAGAATCTGGTGCAACACTATCATCTCCAGTAGAACCTGCGCAACATGCGAATAATACAACATTAAGGGGATATGAGGCATGATGGAAAAACGAAAATGACTGATGTTTACTTCTTAATAGCACCAATAAATTGACAACCTTGAAAAAGAGGATTCTATCAACAACTTTATGAGGGAAAAAAAAGAATTATAGCCCCACGAACCACAAAATACTACAAGAAAGATAACTCGAATCTGCAAAAACTTTTCCCTTCAAATAAACGATGAGGCAAACTCACTTATTGGTGGAGAAACTGACTTTACAATGGAATATTATACACTGTTGGACTGGCAGATATAATCTTCAATGAAAAATGGTACATACGATCATCATTTTATTTTGCCCACATCATATCACATGCACTATAGACTTGAGATGCACCACAGAAATAAGGTAAAGCCATCAATATCCATCAAGGCAACAAAAGATCATTATTTAGAGTGATTATTCTCCCCGTCTTCCTCTTTTATAAAAACTTCTCCAAATAGACGTGTAAGAGAATGAATTCATCTAGGCCAAGCAAAAAGGCTACAGGATTAATTTTTAGTAAAAGACTCATTTCCATGGTTCATACCATTGAATAGTAGAAATAGTCTCTTTATAAGTGATGGATCATTAAAATTTGGATCAGAACCCTTCCTTAAAAGCGCCTCCCCTCTCCCTGCAACAGCCTCTTGACTGGTACAAATCCAACATCAAGCAACAATGAGATTCTATACTTGCGCGTCCATCCATAGGACAGGCAAGGGAGCAAGTATCATAATACAATGCTAAGATACCTGTCAGCAGAGGCAGCAAGATAAAGGGGATAAACAACTTCAGGGGCGAGCTCCATAGCTTCAACTACATTTAAAATGCCCAACTGCTTTGAAAAGAAAGAGGTTAACACCACGGAAAATCCCAAATTGGTATATCTAAAATAAATTTACCCTAAACTAATTTTTTGATAACAAAAACTCTAAATCGGTATGATAAATTTACTTTCCGTTAATTTTCGTTAAATTAGATTAATATCACGAAAAATCACAAACTGATAAACATATGACAAGCAGAGAATAAAATCCCAAAATGATATATCTTTAACTATTATGTGTCATCCAACTTAGCAATTTGACAGTAACATTTAACAGAAATAATGGAGAGTAAATTTGTTATAAGTATCCAATTTGGAGTTTTTCATATTATTAACAAAAAAATAATAAAAAATAACGCAGTTAGAATTGATCAAGAAAGGCAATGCTCAAACCACCACACACAGATTTGCTTTATTGATAAGATAAGATAGAAAGATTTTCAAATCATAATGACTCCACCTTTCTCTCCAAAAGTGCATCATTTGTCAATTGATGATTCCCAGCAATACGGTTAGCTTGAGCAATTGAAAGCCCAGGGAAGCTTCCTCCACTGTAAAGGAAAAATAACTCCTTGGTAAAAATTTGGAAAAGCATCTCACACGATGTAATGTAATGCTCGTTGAGGTAATATACAAACCCTTGAGAAGATGGCTGATACAAGATATTATGAAGGCAAAATTCAATAAAGCCTTCCTTATCCTGAGAATTATTTAGAGCTCTATACATCGCAGCAACTTCTGCATTGACTCTTTTTGAGTGGCATTCACCGATCACCTGAAAGCATTCAACCATGTAGAAGTACACAATCAAAAGACTCCAAATTGACATCAAGCAGGACAACTGAACACATTATACTGAACATAAGGAAAACAACGAAAGAAAGAGAGGATGAATATACATCACCAGGATCAGGAAGACAGCAGGTCAGATTGAACCTAGGATTGGTTTTAAACAACCATTTACAAGGACTCTAAAAGACCCAGCCTTAAAGCTTGGAGGTAATCACCAAAGATGGAGTTGGTCCTCTCCAAATTATCATCACACAAGCAAAAGATTTTCAAACAATGTGAAATAGTACAAATATGTTATTATGGTTAACATCTTTCATCCAAGAAAGTAAATAATGCATCTAGTGGTAAAGATGTCATAGTGTGGATCATTCACAAAGATGTTTTCAACACGTTCTTCTTGCCAATAGACATCAAGACATAGAATGTGAAATAAACAATAACATTAATCGATGTAAGAACACTCAAAACTAGAAGTAGCGCCAAGTAATGTGCTTGAATAGTATATAGAACTTTGCATGCTAGGGGGAATAAAGCATCTTCAAACAAACCTTTGCAGCAATTCTTAAAACAATCTCTTGATGCTGAGGAGGAAGCTTTGAAACACTGGCTGCAAGTAAAGGTGCCATCTTTTCTTTCTCCTGCCAAAAAAAAAAAAAAAAAAAAAAAAAAGAACACTTGTATCAGGATTCACACAAAAGATTTTCTTGATAGGCGAGTTCGAGATAAGAGCTTTTCACTTCCCAAAGAGACTTTAGATACCATAGAACAATGACAAACCTGCACATCAGTGCGTTCAAAAGCCATCTCAATATACAAAATGCAGAAGTTTTTGACAATTGATACAGCATCAGCTTCTGTGTATATTCTCCACAAATCTGACAAAGGCAGCCTAATTTCAAGTTGATGTTTCACTCTTTTATTAACATGGCTCAGGATCTCAAGAACCTGTACCAAAAGATAAATCATTCTAGTTATCTCAAATGAAATGATTTAACAAGGACAACACTACGTAAATATGGAGTAACGAATTACACATTCAGTTCAGCATGAAAAACTTGTGTAAATCAGAAATAGTTAAAAGTCACAAGAAGAGATATAACAAGTGACGAATGAGGCCAACATGGATCCGTAAGGTAACAGGAGTATCTTCCCATCAATACAATGCTGCATTTTGACAAGCAAATTTGATAGAGTACCTACCGTTCATATTGTTAGGAATTCTTCAATATGTGATCTCTAAAAAGGACCAAGAGAATAACAACCAATGTACCAGAAATCAAGGATGGTGATAAAAGGAAGAAAAACAAAAATTCTACAACATCATCTTTCATTGAATCTCGTAGCCTACCGGATGATCCTCCAAGGTTCAAGATTTTTAGAAGTAATAATTCATAAGTAGAAACCACCATACAGGAGCCCCTTGAAAAGCTTCTCCACCACTATAACTGGCGTGTAGGATCAAGTTCACCAAGTTTCAATGGAAATTGTTCATGAATAGAAAACAAGAATAAGTAACGTAAAAAAGAAATATAATGCATCAAAAAAGCTAAAAGTCGATTCAACATTCTGTGTAGTTGGGTCAAAGTAAAGTCAAAAGCAAAAGCCGCACTTAGAGCATATGGTGAAGCCACCTAAGTTGAATAGTACTTGGAGAGTATATGGTACATTTAAGTGGGACCGCTAGTGGTCAAATGTAAAGGTGGTCAATGGGCAAGGCCACGCTGCCCCCTTATGTCGAGCATAATTCATTTTCGAGGCGCAGCCCAAAAAAAAAAAAAAAGAAGAATTAAAATTCACGTCACCCGCTCATGACGGGCTTTATAACTGAATAGCCGTACTCACACCCGTCCAAAAATGGCCTTCAGGCCCATGTGGCCCAATCGAGACTCATGGGCCGCCAAGCCCATGATGAGATCTAGTCAAGTGGTACATAGAAATGGCTGAGAAGCGCAAAACAGGGACCATGGGGGTGGTCGCAGTGGCTGGGCTGGTCATGGTAGGCCACCTTAAGATTTTCAAAAGAGGGAACAAAAATGAATTTTGAAAAAAATATGTCAAACTGTAAGATGGGATTTGCACGAGTGAATTATATTCAAGCACCCAAGAAAAATCTACCATACTTTGTTTCGGACGGCGGAGGAAGGGGACGAGAGAGAGGAGATGGCGAGAGGGAGGAGCTTGGAGAGCAGGGCCTGGAGATTGGAGTCGTCGCAGAGCGCCAAGCGAGTCAGCATGCGGTCCAGCATCTCCTCCAACTCTGCGTCCGACCTCGCCGTCGTCGTCGCCGAGGACGAGGACGGCAACGAGTCCGCCATTTGCAAATCGATCGTGGCCTGCAGTCGCAAGGGTAAGCTAACGAAGGTCAGGCAGTCGGCCTGTGAGGAAGTCTTTTGAGAGGATAGAAAAATGATGGACGTGATTCTGGTTTTGGAGATTAGTTTTTGGCTTCAGCTTGGCTCGCATTTATATAGTCCATTAGATTAACATGGCAAGCAAATTCTTTTTATCCTATTTTAACGCTTAACTTTTACCCCCGTCTTTTTACCGAGCGTGTGAATTGAACTTCATATTTAAAAGTAAAGGTCTCAATGTCTAGAAGCTGGGGATCCAACTTCCCGCGTTCACTTTTTACGTGGAAAAAGTAGCCATTGAGATGATTGATGATTGCGTGCATTTATTTAATCAGCGCTGCTCGTGTTCGTAGCTTTCCTGGAAAATATTCAGAAGCCTGCTAAGGATTCTCGCTTTCCAACCGACCTTTGACTTTTTGATCAAAAGAAAACCCATCCTTTGCTTTCGCTTTAGGAAGTTTCCTCCCATTTCGCTTAGAAACCTCACTATCCAAAGGTGCTCCGAGACGCTGCGTTTCTTTTTTGTTCAAAGGAAGCAGAGGACGGTTTGCGTTTTTGGTCTTGTTATAAATTGTTTTCCGCTTCCATTTTTCTTTTTCTTTTCTTGGTTTTGGTTTTATGCGAGTGATGGGAAGTTTCCCACCGTTCAGAGCGGGAAAAAACTAGCATACTTTCGTTTCCTGTCGCGGGAATTGAAGCCACCGTTGGCTTACGTGCCAGACGGACCCCTAGCTCGAGATGGGGGTGGTCCGACTTGGCTTCGCCGCCCGAATCATGATGGTTTGTGAAATTTTTGTTTTGATAAACAAAAGAGTAGGAGGAGATGATTATTATAACGATATGTTCAATCTGAATGTTAGTTAATTAATCCAAGTGTAAGTGTATATTGATTATAAATAAAAAAATGGTGTAAGAGTCTGTCATCATAACCTCATCGACATATTAGAAGTCCCGAAATCTTTTCAAATAAGGCAACGAATACTTGAGATACTGATTGATCAAAGATCTGCTCATGACATAACTCGAACTTGTGAACTCGTGAAAATCACATCGATCCATTTACCATTGAATCACCGCTCTTGGGGATGGGTTGCAATCTTTTCATGTTCAATTTTTTCTTTTCTTTAAAGTGAATAAGTAGTGTTAATAGATATAAAGATTGATGTTCGTAAAATTGATCATTTTACTCTTCAAAATAATGTCTCTAAATTTAATTTCCATATTTTTATTTTGTGTACAAATATAAATTCGTGAGAGACGCCAAACACGGGGCCTAACATGCGTTGGAGTCCTTATTTTAGTTAGCTATACCCAAAATAAAATAAAATAGAAATTTTACCCTTTGTGTTCTTAAAAACGTAGTGTGTATTGTCTAAGATCACAAATTATCTTTACTTCGCATCAGCCAATGAAAATGCCCAATGACTTGTTGTCGAAGTTTATGGACCTTTTCTTTTATTTTGTATTCTTTTACATGCATATTTAATGCCGATGGTTGTCTTGCTCACATATTCAATCAGAGAAATTATAAAAGGATAATGCTAGAGTTGCGAAGTGTGACAGAGGAAAGTAGTATTAAAACAGAGAGGCTTTTTAATGCTTATAATATACATGTAACTTTAATGTTAAACTGATATTAATAGTGAAGAAATTGTCTAGTATGACATCATGTTGCACAATATAATTATTCAGAGAGCATCCAAGAGTCGATACATAATAGCAAGTCTCCTTTTTGAACTCTCTCTCAACCCAGAGAATTGGGTCTCATAATTCACAATCAAGCTCAACTCGTCAGTCATTTAAGTTCAATTACATTCTTTCACATTTGAATAACTTAAGTTATTAGATCGATTTGAGTTTGAATTCGAAAATAATTGACTCAAAAGGCTTGCGACCATAGTGGACTAATTGCATTTTTATATACCTAAAAAATATAAATAAATAGATATATTGCGGAACAATACCAAAAAGATGCGCAAATTGAAGCACAAATAGGAAGGATGAAAGTAAAGTTAAAACCACACGAGACATAAGATATGCATAGAAATCCAAAATGGAAAGACATAGAGGGAAAGAGAGAGAAGAGTTGCACTATCTTCGACGAAAACTACAAGAGTACAATCCAAAAAGTCAAAAATGGGAATAACAAAGAAGGGAGAGAATGTGGAGACCATGATTAGATGCATCCCTTTTATATTCTATTTTAAGCCCTAAAATAAATGCACATGGTCCAAAAAGCCCTTGTTGCCAATTTGAAAATTAAAACTCAAAAAATCTCCACCTTCATATCTTTAGAAGAGCATTAGCAAAATGCTACAAGACCTCTTGCCCTCACCGCCAAGAATGACCACATAAGCCCACCCCCTAAACGGCGGAACCAATGATGGACACCTCTAAGCTTAAGTGAGCATGCACAATATAGGAAATAAGGGATCAAATACCACCAACTCCGCCTAGACGACTTAAATAGTGATTATGCTAATCAATGCTTGGACTTGACCAAAGGAACTTATTTGGATAACATATCCGTCAGGATTATTTGCCGTAAATACTTTCTCCATCATAACCGTACCCTTAACAACCTTATCACACACACTAGATGTCGATATGTTCATCGGGTTCTTGGTTAATTAAATCTCACTTTGGTTACCACAAGAGGCTCCTTGCTTTGGATTATGCTAGCAATTAAAATAAAAATAAAAATAAAGTGCCATGGATGAAGTCTGTTATACGAAACATTGAAAACATGTTATTTATAATTTTTCATTGAAAATTCACTCGAAAATTTTAAAATTGTGACCTGAATCATTTATCAAAAGGTGATGACTTAAAAAAAAAAAGGGTTAATACCCTAAAAAACCCCAAACTAGTACACACGTAACAAATTTACCCCAAACTATTTTTCTATCATGAAAAACCCCAAATTGGTATATACCCGTGACAAATTTACCTCGATTGATTATAAAAAAAAAAAAAAAAAACCTAAACTGATATATTTATGACAAATTTACCACAAACTAATTTATTCGACCACAAAAAATCACAAACTGATAAATTTGTGACAAATATACCTCTCCTAAATTGGAATAATACCACATAAAAATTACAAAAATTGTAAACTGTAACAAACGGAGCTTAAAATCCTAAATTGGTATATTAACCAACTGTCACATGTCATGTAACTTAATAATTTGATAATAAAATTTAACGAAAATTAACAGAGAATGAATTTGTTACAAATATATCAGTTTTAGGTAAATTTGTTACTGGTGTACCAATTTGGGGTTTTTCATGGTCAAAAAAATAATTTGGAATAAATTTGTCACAAGTATACCAATTTAGGATTTTTTAGGGTATTAACCCAAAATAAAATTATCAAATGCTGCCCAGAAGAAACATAAAAATCTAAGTGACAATGGAAAGAAATAAAGCATTACAGCAAAGGCAAATCCACATGTTGCTAGCAATTCTAATTGAAACGACATTTGTCATGTGAAACGGTGAACGCGTGTTATTTTGCAAATTCTCACGGTAGATAGCCCACGTGGGGCCTCAACCGGTCCATTCACGGCGAAACTGCCCCGAGAGGATCCAAGGAAAACCGTGTCAAAAAAGCAAAGCGAAACTGCCCCGAGAGGATCCAAGGAAAACCTTGTCAAAAAAGAAAACCTTGTCAAAAAAGCAAAGTGATAATGAAAAGAAATAAAGCAATACAGCAAAGAAAGAGAAGGCGGGTCATCCTAACGTGAAAAAGAAGACCCACCAATTCTTCACCGTGTCCCTTTGGTAATCCAAGACTTCGCAGACTTGAGTCAATCATTGTCGCGATTCCTTCTTGAGCAAGCTGCCTCAGCATGGACTATTGGTAGTCCAAGTCTTCCTAGACTTTGACTTGGATCAATAATTGGTCTCGGTCTTCTTGCACCACGTTATGATGAGGCATGGGGAGCTTAGGTTTTAGATTGTTGGCGTCCACATCAATCAATCTCATACAACTCTTAATGTAGCGATTGTATTTTGGTACAACACAAAACTATATGTAAATATGACACATTCCATTTCCATTCAGTTAAACTAAATGGTATCGACATTTTTAATTGATTGATGACACAATTGGCTAGACAAGAAAAAAGGGTTTTTTTTTTTTTTTTTTAAGATAGATGATGTTTGGTTGCAAGTATTTTTCTATTTCTAGATCGATTTCGCAATAACTAAACATTCCATTTTCCACCATAGAAAATAAAAAAAAAAAAATCCCTCTAGATTCAGAGGTGTAAAAATGTTTCATTCCAGAATTTATAAGTTCTCAAGTCTTTTCAGGCATAAATTATGAGTGTGGCAATTTTTATTTTTTTCAAGATTTAAGTTATTAAATCACGATGGCTCAATGAGTTTAGAAAAAAGAAAGAAAGACTCTTAGGAAATATCAAATTCTTTGAATTGAGACCGATGGAAAATCGAATTTGTTATTTGATAGTTTTACCTTTGATTATACTCCACTAAATTTTATTTTAGTAAACGAAACTCCTAAAGTCTCTTTATAGATATATTTTTTTTTAATCAAATTCCTTCCATTCAAATCGATTTTGAGCTGTCTCCATTTGCTCCAAAGTTCAAGGAAGAAGAGAATATAGATGCAACTAGCCACAGACAAGCTCAATCCTCGCAACATGCCAACGAGGCTCTAGCTCGCCAGACACCAACAAGGTCAAAACTTGCTGGCTTATGGCGAGGCTGGTGATATGGGCCTTGCCTAAGGTTGCCAAAGGCTCACCAATCTCTAGCGACCTTGAGAGAGGCTCGAGCCCGTGTCGCTTGGTGGATTTGGCGAGGCCCATGCTCGCTCTAGGCCGTCAGGCAAGTTTAGGCCTCGTCAGATCTAGCAAGCTAGGTAGGGCTGGAGCCATGCCAAAGCCTTGCTGACCTCTATCGACCTTGGGTGTAGCTTGAGCCTAGCCTAGCCCCAAGCCTCGAGCTCATGTGACAATCTCGAGCAAGCTCAAGCAAGGCGAGGTGGAGCCTCATTGGCTTGTGGCTAGACTCATGTTGGCTTGTGGCCGATTGCCAACTGGCCAGCAATCGACCGAAGAAGAAGAAAAAAGAAAGAAAATGTAAAACAAGAAAAGAAAAAATTTAGAATTTTTTAAAAATAAAAATAAAAGGAAAAGATGTGCGATGAAAAAAGTGCTTGGTTCGTAAGTAAAAGAAAGAACAGGAAAAGGTGGTCCCTAAAGCAAGCTGCTTCATCATGATGGACTGTTCGTGGGTCAAGTCTTCGTGGACCTTGACTTGGGTCAATCATTGGTTTCGGTCTTCTTGCACCGCCCTAGTGTTGTTCTAACTGATATTTTTTCTTTCTTTCTGAGAGAGGTTTTAGATTGTTGGCATCTGTATCAAAATCATATCCTCTGATCTCATGCAATTTTTAATCTACTAATTGTATTTTGATACATCGCAAAATTATATGCATACGACATGTTCCATTTTCATGTAATTAAATTAAATGGTATCAATTTTTTTATTGATTGATGACATGATTGGCTAAACTATATAAGACAAAAGTTTTTCTAGACATATCAATTTTGCGATAACTAAATATTCTATGTTTCACAATAGAAAGTAAAATTTTGCTAGATCTGGAGGTGCAAAAATGTTCCATTTAGGCATAAATATGAGTGACAAAAAAAAGATTTAAGTTATTAATCACGATGACTCGATGAATTAAAAAAGACTCTTGGAAAGTATCAAATTGTTATTCGATAGCTTTATATTTGATTATGTTTCACTATACTTTTTTAAATGGGACTCCTTCTATTCAAATCGAAATTGAGCTTTTTCCACTAGCTCAAAAGCTTGGGGAAGAAGAGAAAAGAGGTGGGATCCCATTGCCTTAACTCCTACTCTTTTGAAAGGAAAAGAAAAGACTTTTCGTAGAAATGTGGGCCTTAACTATCAAGAATCAAGATCTTTGTTCCTTCGTCACATGAACATTAAGGAATTAGTATGAAGAATTTTTTGAATGACTTTTCGGGAGGTCACTGAACTTAGAAGCCAAAGGATTGGGTGAACATGCAGAGAGTCGTGGACCAATTTGCAGCAAAATTGATTAGTAAGTATGGTTCCTCGAAGCATCGCTACGGCATGTCAAAGTCGACAATTATTTACGTTTCTTAACACTGAAAATTACTGGGTTATGTGGTGCAAAAATTTTGGGATGAGAATCTGCTTTTGCTCCCAAAATAATTCATTCAAAGTCAAGTCAACAAAAGTGGACATCAAAGTTCCAACCAAGTTCGTTTCCCCATCCTAATTAAGGTGAACACCAACCAGTCTTGTTTAATGGATTGATTGGGTAAGACACGAGTTGACTTCAAAGCATAAAGCCCAGTGGAATTATTGGGCTTGTTCTTCGTTGAAGCACTCCCCTAGTGATCAATCAAATTAAAAAAAATATCACTTTCATTTCTGGTTGAACTATCCTTCGCGCTTAACCCCTCTTTAGTGTCAATAAATTGCTCCTCACAAAGCGTTGTGGCTGGACATAAAATCCATTGCTTTGTGCTGATTATTATACAAAATACTATTAAGATAGAGCACACAAAACTAATGTATAAGCAAAGTCTTGTGTAAACGTCGATGACAAATATTATTCGCGAGTGTTGTATTAAAACTTTGAGCCATTAACAAGTGCAGTGAATAAGCTCACGAACTTGACATGACTTATTAGATCCCATTTGGAATCCAACTCAATTAGCATTTCCAAATTCACGATTGAACTCAGATGCCTCTCCAATGATTGGCAGAAGTTGAGTGTAGCCTCTCCAATGACTATGACGATTAAAAAGGATATTGACTCCCCCCAATCTCAAGTACAAAGTTCTCTATTTCAGATAATGTTTCCAGAGGTGTGGCTTCTCACTCTCTCGATTAGTGCTTGGGATTATGTATTAAAAAAAAAAAAAAGGAGGCAAAAGGATAAGAACTTGCAGTCAGCGTGAGACAATTGCATGGTAAATTTTTAAATTGGAAATTGTTTTGCCACACTTTTGATCATTGGAAATTAAATGATTTGGGTTATTATTATTTCAGATTTACCTCAACATTGGATACGTCAAAACAAGTCCATTTGCAACGGAAACATTTTTTAATTTAATTAAGAATTGTTACGCCTTCTCTTCAATTCATGTGAATCCAACTTAAGAGCGATGCTCTACCCAAAAAACAAACTGGACATGCGTTAATCGATGTAGAGTATTTATCTTCGTTACATTGCATTTTTTAGTAGGTTATCGTTGTAGAGGCGATGCCCTCAATGCTGAGATATTTCACACTTTTTATAACAAATATTTATCCTATATGGTGTGATAAAGTTAACGTTTTCTTGCGTGAAGCATGGGAATCGAACAACTTCAGATTTATTAATATGAAGCAACAATTATAAGGATTCCTCCCATAAATCACCATATAGTAAATTGACAAGATAATGCACTTAGAAGTTATACAAATTGACTCGACCTCACTGGTTAATTTAATTGGCAATTCAAAGCCACTGAAACATCTAAACCAAACCAAATTAAAACAAAGAAGATCTGAATAAGGGTATATAGAATTACAAAACCATATAAGAAGTCAACATGCGAAGTGCACATGAAGGGAAAATTTGCATAAACCTCTTGAGTAATTCATATCTGTAACGGAATAGGAGGCACTTCTTATCAGAAAAAAAAATACTCAATAGAGCAGGTATCCATTGTTCTCTCTCTTGCAGAAACTTGCCAGGTTCGATCAAGCAACTCCATAATGTGCTGAATTTACAAATCACCTATGGTGAAGTATGCCTATCCGTTTTAATTTCTTTAACGTTGATACATTAGGAAACTTCAGGACTGAGTTACCGGTGGAGATCCACGAATTTTCCAACAAATTCAGTCAACCGGATTACCACAATGATGTAAATGAAAAGCCATTAGTTTCTTCGAGCCACTCAGATAATCCAATTTGCCTAGTTGGTTGAGTTTGTTCAGCTCCAAAGTTTTTAAGACTTTCCAGACTCTCAAAGGCCTGGAAATTCTGTGACTGCAGAATACTCGATGAAGGTAGGAGTCCATGTCAAGCACGGAGAATTTGTACTCTTCAATCCTTGACATTCAAGCATATGCTTTATTGAGGTCCCTTCCATCTTGGTAGCTTGGAGATGTATTTTCCCTGTAAGATAAGGACTGTGATGTTTGTCCGTTAAAATCAGCATTAGAATCAAACAAAGTCAACGTCTAGCAAGTTAGTCGACATAACTTTCCCCAAAAATCATGCACCCCTTTGCCAATTAGTTGGGGGTTCACACCAATTGCTCTTACAATACTTTCTGTTCGTTTGAAATCCTCCGAGAGGAGGCACTAACCGAGTTGTCCGGCGTTAGATTCATCTACTAGTAAGAGCACTTTTGAGGGACATTGTTTAGTTTCCTTGTCCTTGTTTCGTCATTCTATTCAAAATCGTTTCTCCTTTCACGCTGCTTCATGGTTTTATAGCAGTATCGTTATTTGGACTGCCCTCTCCAGTAATCTTACTTGCTCCTCCCAGTCTTCTCTGGAAGAAATCTAGGAACAGAACAACAGAAACAACGATGGTAGCAACTGTCACCATACACAGGGCAACCTCAGCAGAAACAACGATCGTTGGGCTGCACGAGGGTTGGGGGTGGTCCGACTTGGCATCCCCACTTGAGTCACAATGGGTTGTGATTTTCTTTTTTTCTTGATAAATAAAAAAAAAAATGTCAGAAGAGATGATCAATAGGATTTATCCATTTTTGTTGTTACATAAAGTGTTATGTCCATTACAAAAAATCTTGTTTGAGCCATAACCACTCGGTCCATTGGTAAGTGTATGAATCTACTTAAACTATTGTATATACATTTATCTATAAAAAAGTAAAAACTATCGAATCCATTTCCATATAAGTTTCAACGAATATTCAATAATTGATACGTCATGGCAAGTTGCGTTCTTGAACTCTCTTTCAACCCAAGAGAAATGGACTCCACAATCCACAATTAAGCTCAGCCCACTTGTCACACATGTTTAATCACATTCTTTTTGAATTCAAAAAAAAAAAATTGAATAATTCTAGTTATGAGATTGATTCAAGCTTGGAATCGAAAATATTTAACTCAAGAAGCTTACAATCATAATAGAGTAATCGCATGTTTATATACCTCCACCAATATCCATGAATGGATAAGTAACATCGACTTAATTGAACCATGCCGAGTCAAAGTGCCCGTTTGAAAGACATCAAAAGGAAGCGCCAAAGCAAGACAGACGGCGAGAATGCAAATTTGCCCAGGAGCACGTCCCATTTTAGCCAAACTTCCTTCATTGCCCTCACAAAAACGATGAAATCACCGAACGTGACACTGAATATGCCCGCCGACAAAGCAAGCGCCCGAGGGCAAATTAGGAAAATCAGCAAATCCATCATCCCCCTCCTTCCGTCGTGAACATCACTGTAGAGTCCACGAACTTGTGAGGCCAAAGACCACAATCGACCTCTCCATCTCACCGGGCGATCGCGCCATTTGATCGATTGTGATCGTTTTGTATACATGGAAAGGCACGGAGATTGAAATTTCTTTTGTTGTGCGATGTCATTTTTTTTTTCCTTGACGACGATGTTCGATCTGTCCCTCGTGCAGAATAATGAGGAGCAGAACAGGTGTCACGCCCCGAACCTTGAGCGCGCCAACACCCCACCATGGTCATGCAAATGCGACATTCCTAGGTAGTGTCGCCGACCCCATTCTTTTTATTACGCATGCGGAAGCGAAACAAATCCCCTAACAACATTTAACTTGGGATAGAAAAGCAGGCAATCAATCACAATACCAAACACTCATTGACAAACACATAGGTTTAAATACAACTCTGGACTATCTACAAAATAAACCAGCTCGACAAAAGGGGAACCATCCTAAAACCAACTAGCATGACACGTTCACCAATACTTCAATCTCCACCTTTTCAGACTTAGGGCTTCGGGTCCTTCACGACTGCCATCTAGGGACCTGAAATTTTAATCCCACAATCGGGATGAGACGATGTCTCAGCAAGTTCAACCCCCTAAACCCCTATTAGAAAGAAAATACACCCCGGGTGGCTTAGCCACATCACACAGAAAACTTACCTCGCCTCAATTCCTTTCTGCAGGTTAGCGCAATTCAAATCACTCAATCACAGATAGTAATATGAACTTAAACAATTGGAACGCCATCACTTTCATATAATCACAATCGCACTTAGCACGCATTCCAATTATTATTCACTGCCACACAAGGGCATAGCCTACTCGCAGTTCGGCTATCTATTGGCATATAACCAAGCATCACCTCCCCCCATGGAGCGCGGCTTCGTCAGTACGTCGACGACATTTCCAAAGGAGCATGGGCCCAAAATCAACTGCGACCCGCATCCACCGTGTGGGCATCCCATATAGGGGCAAGTCCGGCTCAACAGCCTCGAGCGATTCCTCTTAATTATCACACAGCCAAATCATACTTGGCCCCGGGACACTTTGCATTTAACTCAACGCTTCCACTTAAAATAGTGATCCCAGCCATTTTTCTTCATATTAAAAATATTCCATAAATTACTCACGTGTGTGGGGACACGCTAATTTCGAATCAAAAAGCCAATATCTCACTTTTTCAAACCCCACTATTTAATATAATCATTAAAATCCAATTTTTGCATCAAAACCCGACATTTGGGTTTTTATGAATAAAATCTTTATTTATCCCAATCAACACTCAATTTGCCACAATCAATCATCACATTCAAATTCTAAATACACAAAGAGCGATCGGCACGAAAAATTTTCGAATTTTAATAAATAATTAAATTTATTCCGGTTAATTAAATAATAATATCCATATTTTTCATTTTTAAATTTTAATAAATAATTAAATTTATTCCGAAATAATTAAATAATAATATTTTAATAATTTTTTAATAATTTCGAATAATGATATATTATTAAATTATTAAATAATTTCGAAATATTTAAATAAATCAAAAGTAAATTCCTTTATGTCACATCAAGATTTATATTAATGTAAACATTCACTTAACCTTAATTTAATCACACTTTAAGCTAATTAAACACATTAATATAATCCACACTTAAATAAATTAAACTAACCACCTAATCACAATTAACATAAATTAAGCACACCTAAAGCATAATTAACCCTCTAAGCGAGGTTTAGTGAGTTAAACTCACTGGATTAGCAAGCCGAGCAAACCAAAACGACAAGGACGACGCGAGGATCGACTTTCCTCAAGGTGGGCCGAGCATCCGGGCTCGGGAAGGCGGCCAAAACGGGCCAAACATGGGCTGTCATACCCATTTTTCCAGCCACTGATTTGTGGCCGAGAAGGGTGGATCCGGCGCCGGTTCGGGCGGAGGAACGGCGGAGGAGGACCGGCGGGGCTTGGACGGGCGAGGTGGCAGCTAGGCAAGGCCTCACGGTGGCCAGAGGGAGCTCCGGCAGCTCCTGAAATACGCGAGCAGGGGTAGACGGAGGCGGCGGTCTAGGCGAGGCCCGTGCGGGGCGACGCACGGGCGTGCGGGTGCGGGACGACACGGGCGGCGGCGAGCTCCGGTGATGGGCATGCGGCATCGAGCTCGGCTGGTCCCGGTCAGCTGCTGCAAGAGATCTCAGATCTGCTGGGGAAACGGGCTAAGGCGAAGCGGCAAGCTGGTTGGCGAGCAAGCGGACGGCGGCACAAACGGTGGCGACGAGTGGCGGAGGGGGCATGCGACGACGGTGAACAGCGGAGGCGTGCGGCTTCTCCAACTTGCTGGTTGCTGGGTTTTTCCAAGAAGAAGGAGATGAAGAAGATGGAGATGGAGGAGTCGCACGGTAGAGAGGAAGAAGAGAGGGAGGAGAGAGAAGGAGGAGGGGGCCCTTTTTCTTTTCTTTTTCTCTTTCTTTTATTCAACAAAAATGGCCCACCATGACCTAGGATGACATCACACTCCACTATCTCCCACAATCTCTTCCAATGGATTCACTTGCAATTTCCGCCGGGTCCAATTCTTTGTACAACAACTTCTTTAATTTCACTCGATTCTCTTCCAATTGAATTAAATTGAAGCCCATAAAATTAATCCAATGTCACCACACTTCAATTCATATCTTCACTTGTCCGTAGAACTAACTTAAGTCCCAAAAGCGCGACCAAAGATGGACCCACTAATTTCTCAAGCCAAATTAGCCATTCTCTTATTATTTTGCTGAAAAAACTTGGCTTGCACGAAAAGTCTTTTGAAGATGAGTCAATGATCCTAAAATGATTTGTGACACACCCAAACTTCCAATTTCTGAATTCGATCTCAATTCCACAGTTAATTTCACTTTGGCACGATACTAGCGCGACCCAACCTACCAGGTAGCCTTTAGAAATTTTCATGCATTTAACCTGTGGTTGATCATCTCAAGCCACAATGTACATCTTTGAAACATTGGCGACTTTCAGTTGTCGGCATAATCTCAAGATTTCAAATACGAATACAGGGTACCCAATTAATAGAAAAGTCGGTCCAGTGCCGATCGACAAGAATTGTGCAATTTGGTGGAATCACCCACACCTGATCACATGCCTTTGTCGAGTCGACCTATCTCCGATCTCTAATCGATTTTTAATTGTGTCGCAAGGACCCTTGCAGATTAGTTCGGTCGAAAGATCACTTCCTGATCAAATTCTCGAGTCTGATGCATTAGAAACTCTTAGCGGCTTCACTCGATAGACTAGTTTTCACATGAGTGGCCGACTCAAGGAAATGAACTATATGTGTGCCAACGAAATGCCCGTCTCAATTTATTGAAAATAGGATTAGAAAATTGAGATGTCACAACAGGTCTTGGTTGAGGGTGATGGTTGGTTTGACAATGCTTCATTGTAACTCGTGTTAATGTAATCAATTATGGTTGCGATCCTCTGACTTGATTCGGATTGAGAGTTTGGATCGTGATAAGGTTTGTGTGGATAGGCTCTAGTGTCAAGTATGTCGGTTGTAGTGAATTTGGCTGATTAGGCATTTCAGGGTTGGGGGAAATCATTAACCATGTGGTGGAGCTATAGTACCTGATCAAGTGGGGGCAAACTATAGCTAAATGATCCCTTAGGTGTAGATTTGGATGTTTTCAAAGCATATGACTGACAGCGTTGTGTTGTTTTTGGTTGATTTTGTTAAGGTCTTGGATTATCGAGTTTGGATCGATGCTACCTCTGGAATAGGATCAAATCAATCAAATTTCCTTATATTTGTTCGACACAAAAATTTCAACCTGCTATTTCTACTTTGGGGATTAAATTCGTTGGGTATCTCACAGTAAGTGACTATAAGATGTTTAGCTTTTTTTTAGTCGAGTAATGGACCATAGCTTGTCCGTTTCAGTGAAGCAGAAGAAGAAAACTAAATATGGGCTGCATCCCTGACAAACTCAAATCACTAGTCATCACCTTGGTTACTTCATGACATCTATGAACGTGGGCTCGCAATCTTATGTTATGTACTTAATTGTGGATATAGGAAGCACTAACACATGGATGTAATGCGAAGGATGCACCGAATACTTCAAGATTACGCAAGGTAACTTTAATCGACATGAATAACAATCATACTGGCCCTTACCTTGCAACGATACCCATTGTTTCTTAAATTATGTAGAGATGACGACTGCATGTACAAAACAACGTATATCGGATTTGGACGCGATCATTGCTATAGCAATGGGGTAGTGGGGGTGGAAACTTTTAGCTCCCAAGATAACAAGAAAGCTGTCGAAAGATTTCCAAACACTACGTTTGGTTGCAGCCCCGAGAACCATGGCCTTGAAGGGGGAGGGATTGGAAAAAAGAGACATGATAGCCGGAATACTAGGTTTAGGCACCGGACCGCGATCATGTAAGACATAAAAATTCATGATGTGAAAGCCAGAATCAATTAAAGACAAACCTCCAGCCATTGTTCTTGTTCACATTCATCAGAAAACCTAAAATCAAAGAAAATTGGGGACACACTACTAACCCAATTCCCTCACGTACTAATGGTGTATTCCAAATATGAGAGTTTGTGTTACACCTTGTCATCACCCGACAGAAATGAACGTACGTTCCCTTTTATATCCCGTCTCTCATCAAGACGGTTACTAAATGGGTGGTTGTCATGAAAGGATACAAAGCGTGGAAAAACTTTATGTCGAACATTCGCAACTTTAAGAGAAAATGTGGGATCACAAAAAATAAATAACATTCTTCCACTTGATCCCATCATTTTCATCATATAGATTATTCAACTAATTCCACGAAAACTTTATGCTTAAAGAAAAGAAACAAAATACTTGGATCATCGCGACATGTCCTCTAAGAGTGAGTAATATCTTCCATGTATCACAATGCATCATATTTATTTAATGTCAGCCTATATGTGACAACAAATCTTAATGAATAAACCCCATGTTTATTTGAGAACCAAGGATAAATGTTATTCTTATAAACAACAAAATGTGTACACCAAAATTGAGAATCAACATTACAACTGAATAAGAGTTTCATATAACAAAAATCGTTCATATGATGACAAATCACATGATGGGACCTATTCCCATAATAGTTACATGATCCTTATACTTCATTGATGGCATGCATTTAGTTAAAGGATCGGTTGTCATCAATTCAGTGCTAACGTGTTCAATGACCACTTTATTCTCCTTAACACGTTCTCTTATGGCTAAATACTTAATGTCGATATGCTTACTTCGACTACCACTTTTAGCATTTTTAGCCATAAAAACTGCAGCTGAATTGTCACAATATATTCTTAATGGTCTAGAAATTGAATCAACAATTCTAAGTTCAGTAATGAAACTCTTCAACCATACACCATTCAAGGTAGCCTCAAAACAAGAAACGAACTTAGCCTCCATTGTGGAAGTAGCAGTCAAAGTCTACTTGGTACTTCTCCATGACACGACTCCACCAGCTAACATAAAAATGTATCAAGATGTTGATTTTCGTAAATCAACGCAACCCGCAAAGTCCGCATCCAAATAACCGATCACTTCCAGGTTGTCAGTCCGTTTATACATAAGCATATAGTCTTTGGTACATTGAAGATATCTCATCACTTTCTTTGCAGCTCTCCAGTGGTCTAAACTTGGATTACTCTGATATATTCCCAACATTCCCACAGCAAAAGCGATGTCAGGTCGAGTGCAAACCTGAGCATACATCAAGTTTCCAACAGCAGAAGCATATGGAATGTTGTATATTTGTTCCCTTTCTAGATCGTTCTTCGGGCATTGGTTCAAATTAAACCTGTCACCCTTCACAATGGGTGCTATACTTGGTGAGCAATCTTTCATCCAAAATCTCTCTAGGACCTTATTGATATAGGTTTTTGAGATAGTCCTACAATGCCTCGAGGTCTATCTCTATGGATCTTAATGCCAATAACATAAGATGCCCCACCCATATCCTTCATGTCAAAACTCTTAGAGAGAAATTGTTTCACATCATGTAGCAACCCTTTATCATTGGTTGCAAGTAGTATATCATCCACATACAGCACAAGGAAACAATTTTGCTCCCACTGACCTTCTGGTATATACATTGATCCATGACATTCTCTATAAAACCAAATGAAGAGATGACATCATGAAACCTTAAGTACCATTGGCGGGATGCTTGTTTCAAGTCATCTATAGATTTCTTAAGCTTGCACACCAAATGCTCACCTTTACTAGAGGGGAATCCTTTAGGTTGTTTCATGTAAACCTCCTCTCCAATTCTCCATCAAGGAACGCCATTTTCACATCCATCTGATATAATTCCATATCGAAATGAGCAACCAATGCCAAAACAATACAAAAGACTCTTTCTTATATACAAAAGAAAAAGTCTCAGTATAATCGATTCCTTCATTTTGAGTGAATCTTTTGGCAACGAGTCTAGTTTTATATCTTTCAATGTTACCCAATGAGTCATTCTTAGTTTTGAAGACCCATTTATAACCAATGGCTTCGCACCATTAGGTAACTCAACAAAATCCCAATTTTGTTCGATGCCATAGAACTCATATCTTCCTTCATGGCATTGTACCACAACTCAATGTTGCATCAACATTCTCTTGAGGAGCGTGTTACTCAACTGGTTGTTCAACAGTTTCTGGTAATTGCTAAACAATTAGATCTACTAGATCAATATCAGCAGGTTGTGGAACTTCAACGATTGATTATTCAATAGCTGGCTAAACTGAGGTGGAAGGTTAAGTGTCTAAATGATCTTCCTTAGGAATAAGGTCCATCGGTCGATCGCTCCCATTGATCAAGTCATTTTCAAGAAATTTAGCATTTCTTGATTCCACAATCCTAGTGGTATGAGATGGACAATAAAACATGTATCCCTTAGACCTTTCGGCATATCCAATGAAATACCCACTTATGGTCATTGGGTCCAACTTCTTTTCTTGTGGATTATAAACTCTCACTTTAGACGGGCATCCCCAAACGCGCATATGATATAAAATTGGTTTCCAACCCTTAAATAACTCAAAATGTGTCTTTGGGACAGTCTTTATCAGAACTTGGTTTAATATGTACATTGCAGTCTTAAGTGCTTCAATCCACAAAGATTTAGGAAGTTTGGATCTGCTAAGCATACTATGCACCATATCCAATAAGGTCCGGTTTCTTCTTTCCGCTACGCCATTTTGGTCCGAAGAATCAGGCATAGTATATTGGACAACTATCCCATGTTCTTGAAGAAATCTTGCAAAAGGACCAGGTGCTTGTCCATTTTCAGTGTATCTATCATAGAATTCTCCACCTCTATCTGATTTCACGATCTTAATTTGCTTATCGCATTGTTTCTCTACTTCCGCCTTAAATACCTTAAAGGCATCTAATGCTTCATATTTATTATGAATCAAGTAGAGATACATATAACGTGAGTAATCATCTATGAAGAAGATGAAGTATTTCTGACCACAAGAGTCTATATTCGAACCACATATATCCGTATGTATGATTTCTATGTTTCTGTACTCCTCTTGGCACATTTTTTTATTTTGTTAGTTTGCTTTCCCTTTATGCAGTCCACACAAGTATCATAATCAGTAAAATCTAAAGTACCGAGTACTCCATCATTTACTAATCACTTAATTCTTTCTATGGAGATATGTCACAATCTCTGGTGCCACAACATAGAGGAATGTTCTTTTACAACACATCGTTTCATACCAACTTTACCATGAACATGCATCGCATCATAATAGGCATTGTCTTGTAAATTAATTCGAAAAAAATCATCAGACAAAATACCACTCCCTACAATTTCATATTTAAATGATAAACAGAAGTTTGAATTTGAAAAGTTAAAGGAGTATCCCAAAGGTACAAGTCTTGAAACTGAAATTAAGTTTCTAGAAAAACTAGAAACATAAAAGGTCATTTCCAAATTCAAAACAAAGCCACTATTGAGAACTAGTCTACATGTCTCAATAGCTTCCACATGTGAGCGTATCTTGTTTCCTGAATAGATGCTTTATTCACTTCCCACTGGTTTTCTGTGGTTTTGAAAACCCTATAAGGAATTCGAAATATGGATTGTAGATCCAGAATCAATCCACCAAGTGTTGTGACTTACATTAGTCATATTAGATTCATAACAAAGACAAGAGAATGGATTACCTTTCTTCTCGAGCCAGGCCTTAAATTTGACACAATCCTTCTTTATATGCCCCTTCTATTTACAGAAGAAACATTTGGATTCTTTCTTAATGTCAGCTTGGAGAGGTATTTTACATTTTCCCTTATGCTTGCCATAGCCCTTATTCTTTCCTTGTGTTGTGAAATGAGCACTTTCTCCCAATTCCATAATCAGTCTTTCTTCCTCTTGAACACACATGGTCATGAGTTTATTAATTGAGCATTTATTCTTATGTGTGTTATAAGAGATCTTGAAAGGTGCATACTGTTGTGGGAGAGTGTTCAAAATATAATACACAAGAAAAGATTCAGATATCTCAATCTCAAGTTTCTTAAGTTGAGCTACAATGTCCCTCATTTGCATAATGTGCCCACATACACCTCTAAAACTAGTGAGCTTCAATGATGAAAACTTCATAATCAAAGTTATGGCATGCGCCTTCTCAAAACTCTCAAACTACGCATCTATGGCCTCTAATAAAGCCTTAGCATTGCTATGCTGAGCAATCGAACCACGAATACTATGAGATATTTTAGCTCTTATAAACATCGCACAAATGCGGTTGGACCGCTCCCATTGGTTATAAAGAGCTATCTCAGCTGAAGTGCTCGAATCATTAGAAGCAGGTGGTTCGTCTTTCCTTATAGCATAGTAAATGTCCATCCACCCCAATTGAAGAAGAACTGACTCCTTTCAAACTTTATAGTTCTCACCATTCAGTATGGGAACATCAAACTTAAATTCAGAGAAATTCATAGGTTACGAAACTGCATATCAAATAGTCATGCTTATGTCACAAAATTTGAGGCAAATATAAATAAATCATGTTTTACTAATGTAAACATGTCACAATATGAATTACATAACATAAAAACTACCTATGGGCTAAGTTTTTTATTTAAATAGATCCATAATTACTTCATGAAGAAACTACCATATTATATGCCTTTTCTTAATCCATGTGGGTAAATTAAGAAAAATAATATGATATTCCATCATAATTAATCATATTAATATAATGAAAATTCATGTGGGATAAAATTCATCATATCAATATAATTAATTACAATCAATGTCCATTTCTAAATATGATCTGGAGGCTCTTAATATATTATTTAATTTATTAAAGATGATGTGGCCACTCTCTAATTAATTAAATATATGGTTCATGTATAAAATGACATAATAAATAAATACATCAAGGGCAGAATAGTAAATAAATAAATTGGCCAAGGGCAAGATTGTAAAAACATGAAAAATTTGGGGCAAAAGTGTAGAAGGAGCCACGGGTGGGAGACGACAAACGCGTGCCGAGCACGCGCCTGGCAACTGCTGCAGGCATGAGAGCGCGTGGTGTGTGGCTCCACGCGCCTGCAATCGCAATGCGCGTGTGGGCTTCACGTGCCTAGAACAAATTTCTTCGCCGTTTTTTGCCGTTCTGCCACGGTTTCACCGGCCGTTTCTTCTCCGGCAGCTCATCTCAGACACAAATGAATAGTGGGTTTTGAAGAGCATGCCGGCATGACCACATGGGTCCAAGTTTCGGCAAAAATGAGCAAAATTTGGCCCTAAATCAGACGAAAATTTCCTAAAACACAATTTCTCAACCACTGCAACTTCCACCGCCCGATTAGCTTCCGACGAACACCAATATGCCGAAATAACTCATGGCTAATATTCCTCATGGCAGTGCGACCGTATGGGTCCGAATTAGAGGGGTGGATCGCCGGATTTTGCCCGGAATCGGCGAATCTCTCTTGGCCTCAAAACTTCGAGTTACTGTTTTTTTTTTTTTTTTTGTGACAGGAGGAACTAGCTTGCACCAACAGTGTGCCGTAAATCCCCTGGTGATACTAGTAGGGAACCACCACCCCAACGCCATGCTTAAATCACCTAATGATCCGCAAACCTCCCTGCAACTTGCGTTGCAAGGGCTTCGAACTCCCGACCTCCCGTTTGGAGGTCTAGAGCCTACCCAGCGGAGTCACTACGGTCGGTGGTAAACTTTGAGTTACTGTTCATCCTCAAAAAATGCCCAAAAATACACCGAAAAACATAAAAATACAACAAAACAAGGCAGAGACTTTTAACACGCTCCGATACCAAATGTAAGACATAAAAATTCATGATACGGAAGCCAGGATCAATTAAAGACAAACCTCCAGCCATTTTTTTTTTTTTTTTTTTTGGTAAGAAGTAAGAATAATATAACTTTTGAATCAAAGAGCTACACAAAGGCACAATAAACAACCGACTCCAAACATGCACTCAATTAGACATAACCTCCAGCCATTGTTCTTGTTCACATTTGTCAGAAAACCTGAAATCAAAGAAAATTTGGGGACACACTACTAACCCAATTCCCTCACATATTGATGGTGTATTCCAAATATGAGAGTTTGTGTTAGACCTTGTCATCACCCGTAAGAAATGAACATATGTTCCCTTTTATATCCATCTCCCATCAAGACGGTTACCAAATGGGCAGTTGTCACGAAAGGGTATGAAGCGTGGAAAAATTTTATGTTGAACAGTCACAACTTTAAGAGAAAATGTAGTTCAAAATATGGGATCACAAAAAATAAATAACAGATCGATCATTACATAGTATAGAAATGAGACTAGACAACGTATGTCTTATTGTCTGCCTTCATGGAATCCAATACCCGGAAGGTAAGGTCCCCACATTTTGGGGATGAAGCTCAAATTAGAGGACGATTTCAGACGATGCGTTTGCTTACTAACATATCCGCCTGGTATCCAGTTAATGTCACGAGCGTTAGTGTCGTGGGATTGCACCTAGCAATAGATCCTCCAATTTTTCGAACGAGACTGAACAACAAGAGTGGGTTCATTCTTGATTCGGGAAGCCCTCAAACCCTCCTTTTTCGAATTGCCTATAATGCTTAGATCTGGGATAATTGAATATTTCTCCCAGCTTTATCAGTGGCATCCCAAGCCTTCAACGCTGGAATATGACTTGTGCTATGACTTCCCTCATGGGAATTGTACCTTACCAAACATGACATACCATTTTGAAGGAGCCGATCTTGTTCTCTTACCGAAGAAAGTTTTTGTGGACTTTAATGGGGGTTTTTGCCTGGCAACAATGCCCGTAGAAGATGGTCAAACTAGCGTAGTGGGAGCATTTCAACAAGCAAATCATCGGTTCTTCTTGGATTTTGAAGCCTTGACCGTTTCCTTTGTCCGAGAAGTATGTGGTTATAATTAGGAAGTGACTGTTTAAAATAATTTCAAATAAAAACTCATCCAGTTATTGTCTCTATGTTGCTTTCCTCTTGTCGCTAGTTGTCAGAAATGCTGCACTTCAATGGAGACCCATTGAATTTTGCGAAAATTGCAGTAACACCTCCGTCATCCCATAACTTAACGGTAATAAAGATGTTAACGCTATCATGGTGTGTCCTAAAGTTTTGTTAAAGACTGCATCAAAGCTTTTGGTGTTAAAAAATCGGATTCGCAGAGCATGTCATGTGAAGGACTCAATGATGATTAAACTGGGGATAATGTCATCCATTGTCCCTTTATTTTGGCCAAAAATTCGAAACCATCCATATCGCGACCCGCCCGAAGTGGATCCGGGGCTTATAGGTAATGTTGAAGGTCAACCGATGGTCCTCAATCTGCACAGATCCTTTCCAACCCTTACCTCGCACGGCGTGAGGATTTTAATTGTAGTTTGATTAATTCTATGAGAATTCTACATAATAATGAGTGGCCACTAACCTGTTGAGATTGCCTAGAAACTAAGTAAGATATGAGAAAATACCTTACTTTCTATGCAATTATAGATTGTTGATATGAGACCAATTACATTTGTTATTCAACTAATGCCATTTCT
The DNA here is from genome assembly GCA_014182405.2 of Eucalyptus sideroxylon. Lineage (NCBI taxonomy): Eukaryota > Viridiplantae > Streptophyta > Magnoliopsida > Myrtales > Myrtaceae > Eucalyptus > Eucalyptus sideroxylon. The sequence continues at coordinate 49,877,280 of CM024555.2, read as the reverse complement.
CTACCCTCACTTAATTGATTTGTTGTCTAAGTGTTCCACATGATATTTTGTCCGATTATGGATTTTAAGATTCTCGATCCACTAAGTATTTATGTGATTATTTTTTAATGTTCATGAGGGTCCTAGTTTGTAGCCTAATCATTCAACTAATCTAGGAAATAAAGGAATAAAAACACGCATATCTAGAACTATAATGAAAACTAAGTACCCGACCCTATTATAACCGATTCTCTTTTTTTGGACCATGTTCCCGACCCTGTTTGCATTGGACCTTGTTCCCAACCCATCCTGTTTTTTCGGTTCGAGAACAGGGTTAACCCTGTTTATATTGGAGCCTGTTTTGCAAGGAACTGGGTTGACAGATAGGGGTGTGCAACCAATCCGGGTCAACCCGATTCCCGGATTGGCCCACCCGGAAAACAGGCTCGGGAATCGGTTCCGTTGAAACCGGTCCGGGAACCGGTTCCGAGGGAATACCCACCCGGGAACCGGTTTGAGAACCAGTTTTTAAGGCAGCAGCCCAAAAGTCCAACCAAAACCCTAATTCGTATTTCGTTTCTATCTTTACTCTACTTCCGCTCTCACCTCCGCCAATCTATCCGAGGCTGACGCTGCTTCCGCTCGCCCACCGTCACCTTCCTCCCGCGACACCCGCAGCAACACCGACTTCGTCAACATCACCGACCTCCAGGGCGGCAAGGTGGGCTTCGGCGCCGTTGCCCCCGGGTCCAAGCTCGACTCGTCGTCCTTCAAATCAGCGCCCCCATCCTGGTCCCAACCATCCTTGCCACCCTGGCACCGTCGGCCTCGGACACGAACGTGATGGCGCTACTCGAGAAGGCCGGGTGCAAGACGTTCGAGGGCCTCCTCATCTCGAGTAGGTCCTTGAAGACGAGCAACGCCCTGATCAGCACCCTCTCTCTCCCTCCTCCACCTCGCCACCGCATCGTCGTAACTCTCTCTCTCTCTCTCTCTCTCTCTCTCTCTCTCTCTCTCTACACTCTCTCCGTGCGATGCATGCGATATTCTTCTCGGTCGAGCGCCCGAAGTTCGTCTTCTACCATGATCGATTTCGATTGCAGTGGTCAAAACGTGACTCGTGATTGTCCTATGCGGGAGCAGGTAGGGTGCGGGGCGGTGTCGGCGGATTTCCTGGCGGCCGTGGCTTCTTATCCCAATCCCGACGACAAGACAAGAACCACCGATCTGAAGGTACTCGATGAGTTTAACTGTCGTATCACTCCCCGACTACGATGCCGCTTCCTTGCTTGCTTCCATGTGCTTCTGGCTATAAGTGCTGGTCGTCTTTGCACCATACTACTTTCAATTGATAGTGGCTCTCTGCGATATTCGTCGGATTCGAGTGTGTTGCGTTGCCTTTTTTTCCGTAATGAATTAGGGGTCTTCTTAATGGCATGACGTGCTGATGCGGAGCATTTCGTGTGTGCTGCTCTCGAAGACATTGGGAGAGTATGTTATGGTCTGGTTTGACGGTTTTTGCTGTGAGATTCGTTTCGGCGGAATTCGAGAGTGATTGAGCTGCTCGGCGGAGCTGCGTTGGGGCAATTTGTCGGTATATGAGAAACTCGATGTACCTTGTGGGATCTGGGGATGCAAGATGGTCGAATTATATACTTGATTGTTTTTTCAAGGGGGTCCAAATTTTATACATGTTCCCAATGAGTTTGGTCGAAGAATGTGCTTGATCCGGCCTTTTTGTTTCAGCAAACAACTCAACTTGCTTTTCTAAGATTAATATAAAGATAGCAATTTTTATACAAAATAGGTTCCAATATAAACAGGGTCAACCCTGTTCCCAAACCGGAAAAACAGGGTGGGTTGAGAACAAGGTCCAATGCAAACAGGGTCGGGAACAGGGTCCAAAAAAAGAGAATCGGTTATAACAGGGTTGGGTACAGGGTCCAGGTCTAGACCCTACCCACCCTGGACCCAATCACCCCTATTGACAGAGGTGGCGTCGCGATTTCAGGGGGCGCGGAGCAGGGAGAGGCGGAGTGGCGACGTCGGGATCTCACGGGCTATAAGTGTCGCGGGAGGAAGGCGACCGCAGGCGAGCGGAAGCAGCGACAACACTCGGATGGAACAAATTAGGGTTTGCTGGCATCAGTCATTGGCAGAAACGAACAGGGCAAAGGGCAACGCCGGATCGTCGGATCATTGGATCTATGGCGTTGGGTCACTAATCGAGGTCACGATGGTTAGATCTAGTTGTAGGAGCAGAGCAAGGCGAGCACGGTGGTGCGGCGCGGTGGAAGGTCGCGGGCTCGCAGGCAAGAGTTCTGGCAAGATGGGACAACGACGGCTTCATGGGTCCAAGCCAGATCTGATGGGCGTCGGAGTAGGAGCATCGCGGGTGGAGGCTTGAGCAGAGGCGGTGGGCTCGCGGGTGAGGCAGAGTGCAACGGTGCTGGGTTGAGCTGCTGCGGGGAGCATCGGCGAAGGAGATCAAAGGCGCGAGCGTCGGCACTCAAGCGAAGAGGTAGGCGCGGGCTCGCCGATGAGGCGGGAGCACGAGTGGTGTGGCGTTGCTGCTCGAAGGCCAGCGTTGCAGGGGACCGACGGTGCAAGGAATCGGTGGAGGTCGCAAGCTCGGGGAAGTTTGTGGGTGTGAGAGCTGAGAGGTAAAGATAGAAACAAAATTAGGGTTTTGGTCTTTTTCGATTGGTTCTCAAACCGGTTCCCAAACCAATCCGGTCAATCTAGTTTCCGAGTGGGTAATCTTTTGGAACCGATTCTCGGACCAGTTCAAACCGGTTCCACATTTTGAGAACCAGTTCCCGACCTTGTTTTTCGGGTGGGCCGATCCGGGAATCGGGTGACCCGGTCCGATTGCACACCCCTAAGTAATGTATAGAAAGCAAATCCAATACAATGTCGGTCAAAGAGTATTACAAAGCCACGAGTCTCGAGAAATGATTCCTCGCGAACTTGCTTGATACAAGTTAACCAAAGAATATAAAGAGCTTTACTATGTTGGCACATTACCCTCTCAACTTTATAAAGTTATGCTTTAAGTTTTAGAATGTACATTTTATTTGACAAGCTCACCTGGATCTGGCATGGGCCCGACACCCTCACTAGCCTAGAGTTGTAAATAAAAAAAATAGAAAATAATTTTAAACAATACAAAATTTAGTAAAAATATTTAAAATTATAAAAATTGTCCACGTTAGCAACTTTCAGCTAAAATTGGCCGGATGGACTCTACTGGCATAATTGAAAGGTTTACAACTAAATTGACATAAATACAATAGATTTATGACTTTTTTAGTAATTTTCCCTAAACTAATAACTTTGGTATCCATGAAGAGGATATAAGATACTAAAAAGAAGTTATCCTTGTGACATAGATTGCCTGTCCCAAAAACCTGCAAAAATACAATTAAATTTCCTTGGTAAAGTTCACCATCGTCAAATATAAAAGCAGGATCAACGTGCGATGGCACCTTTAAAAAACAGCATGGGCATCGCTTGTAACTCGCAGGTTGCTATCCTAATAAATAGAGAAGTATTAACAGAGATGACGGGCATATGTCTAGGCATTGCTTTCCTGACGGTGTCTGCAACATAGTCCTGTGGTTCAACAAAACTATGCTTTGCCAAGAGGTCTGCACATCTATTCATCTCACAGTGCCCGTTCTAAAGCGGAGCTTCCGGAATCTGAGCCAGCAACGACCTGCATTCGTCGCCAATGTTCATCAGATTAGACGGCCGCCGAAACATCCATCTCTACAAGGAGGCTCTGCCCATTGCTGTCGGCGGTAACACGGAGCCCATCTCGGAGGGCCCATAGCTCCGCAAGAACAGAACAGATGAAGTGATGCAAGAAACCGCTAATTCATTTCCCGGGGATGATCACAGAAAACACCTCCAGCACCCGTAGTGGCAGGAGTACTTCGCACTGTTCCGTCGATTTTATGCTTGATCCAACCCGGTCAAGGAGCAGACCAGTTCTCGTTAGGCCTCCACGCCTCCTTTAAGGCACTGGGTTTGGTCAAACAGCTGCACCATTTGGCCGTTTCGCTACGAACTCTGACAGCATTGTCCTTGGCAAATGTATCATCTTCAAGAGCTTCGCTGTTTTCTCGTTATTCTAGAGATTCCAGACAGTCCAAGGGAAGACGACATTCCAGGGCTCGTAAGGTCTAGATCTATTTCAGATACTGGAAACATTACAGTTGAATTTCACCTATTCCTTCAACGAAGAGGTGGAACTGTTCGGACAAGATTCAGGTATACCAACCTTAAGCCAGGTTTCTCACGCAAAATATGGAGGATTTCCTCTCTGCTACTCATGTAAGTATCCCAGCAGTCATGAGGGACAAGACACTTCTGGTGCAGGAATACATTGGTGGTAGTTCTACTACGGATCACAAGCCGGATTAAGGATTGGATTCTAGGGATGGTTCTTGACTTCCAAATCCAAGACAATCATCAGCAACAACTTTGTCGTGCTCATCGTCGGTTGCAATATCATAGGCGTCGGCAGTTCTAAACCCACCATTTTTCGAGAAGTTTCAAGCCATAAGGTCCTTCCTCTGAACTAGAACCGCAAGCAATAGGGATGCCACAGATGTGTTCAGCAAGTTCATCATCAAATCCGGGAAGATTCAAAAGGTCCAAAACACCTGCTCTAAGCCAAAAGCTGTCAACCGTCGTTTCCTCTTCATCTTTATTAAGAGGCCTGACATGATACTTCCTCAAAGCATCTAAAGGTAAAATCCCTTGCTATTTCTCCATGGTCTCTCACAAATTATGAGCAAGTTTAGCGAGTTAATAACAGGATTCTATTTCACTTTCGAGATGTATTTGTAATTTGGATGATTTTATCTGATTTCTTTAGAAGCTAACTCCTTCAATTTGCAATAACCATTGCATTCAACCCGATCATTTTCTTTTCTAATACTATCAAATCCATTGATGAGGAGTGAGAGCTCCAAGCCTTTTCTTATAATTACGTAAATTTACTTTTTGTGTCAAATGATTTGTATCTTCATGTTTTTCGAAGTCTATTATTAGCTTTCGATCTGTACATCAAGTGCCAATTAGGCTCCATTGTTTTGTGAAAATTGAATAATTTAGAAAATATTTTTCAAAAAAATGCGATACAAGTACTCATTTTCAGAAAAAAAAAAAGTATTTTCCAAATCATTCATTTTTTGTGAAATAAATGAAACCTTAGCATGTGAAAAATTTTCCTATCTTGAGTCGATTGTCGTCGTAGACTCATATTGTTGTTTGAATGTAAAATTAGACCTTTTGAGTTAGGCTGGGAGACAAATAAGATCTGGCAAAATTTGAACTCATAACATCTCACTTTGACACCATATGCGATTTTATGGGATCACGGTTAATTTAAATTGTTAGATGAAAGCATGGTATATTATTTAACTCACGTTAATATATGTTTTCTCACTAGTTTTTTTTTTTTTTTTGAGCAAATTTCTCACTAGTTAGACGCATTTTTCCCGATGTATCCAAAATCATATTGGGCTACGAAACGGAACCACAAAAGTGAAAAACAAAAAGGAAAGAGTGTCCGCCCACAGGCCAGAAAAGAGGAAGAAAAAGCCCAGTGTCGAGCGCTTCCGACCATGGCCCGTGGACTTCTCAAGGACCAGAGGAGCTTCCGACCGAACCACGTGTTTCGGCTCGCCCATCCAGGCCAGACCCTTTGCGGGAAAGAAGAAGAGAAGGCCACTCCGAATTCTCGGGGGAGAAAAGTCGCCTGCGTTTTGGGATGGCTTGTGGAATGAGATCTGCCTTCCGAAAGATGAATCCGTCCCCTCGCGAGTGAAGAAACTCGGTAGAAATTCGTCGTCAGGTGCCGTTGTAGATCTCTCTCTGTCTCTCTCTTGCATTCCTTGCTTCTTTCTGAATCTTGGATTCCATCCTTGGAGGTGAGAGAAGAAAAAGTTTCGCTTCACGGCATCACTCCGAGTTGTGGGTTTTACATGGATTTCGGTCTCTTGTCCTTAACTTCATAAGTGTTGCTAAATCGCTCTTGAATTCTAGTGTTCTTGTGGCGTGCTACTGTCCATTGTGGTCCTGTTGGTTGCTTCGTATTTATCTTGTTCTGCTATCAGCTCCTCGTTATATGATGGGGCGGTTGATGGGTCATTGGCGAATCTACCGTATTTAGCTGTATAGAAATCGGGGGAATGTTGCTGCGCAAAGTGACTGGTTGTTGTTATTATGGGGCAGTTAATGGTTTATTGACAAATCTACCGTACTTAGCTGTTTAGAGATCAGGGGGATGTTGCTGGACGAAGTGACTGGTTGGTGTTAGGATCTGTAGGAAGCTTTTGATTGATTCGTACATTCGAAAGAGAAGAGTGGAGAGATCGTAGTATGTAATAGAGGAAAGTTCCACTGGTGCGAATACACATGTTGGTCTGTGCAAGCAATGGGCATTTGTTCAGAATAATGAAATTTGGCACGTCAATTGTCCAGGTTCTAATGGGGGAGACAGATAAAGATGCGGGTAGCACGGCTTCGAATGGCAGCAGAAGACATAGCAGGCTGAAGGTTCTGGATCCTGCAATCTCTAGATTCTTTGAGCAGCTTCCACAGAAGCTCAGGAATGGCTTCAAGGTAGTTCACTTCATCTTGATGTGTCATGACACTTACAAAGTTATCGATGTCAAAGTAAAAACTCATTGACCTTTCTGTTTCTGTTTCTGTTTCTGTGATAGTTGCCACTTAAAATGATTAAAAGGGAAAATGAAAGGGCGAACTCCGGAAGCTCTTCTTTGAGGAACTTGAGTAAAACCTTGACTGATTTTGAGGTCAATCTGGAGAAGCAAATGCAAGCATGGCATGAAAATCCAGTGTGGGTGGATCAAGCTCCAGAAATAAAGGTGAGGGACTTGTTGAGAAATAAGATCAATGGACATGTTTAGTCACAAGCTAACACTTGGATTTTTTAGCTCAAGCATGCCAAACATCTTTACAATATAACAGAATGAACTGACCTAAATTAGGACTCTGATATGAGTTTTGGTTCTGTAAGTGATTTAGTCATTAAAATTTGAGAAAATAAATAAGTTTGTTGCTGTTATTTTTTGACATATTTCAAGCTTTTTGTCGTGTGTCTCTCTTACTTTGTGGGGCTACAATAGAATGATCCACTGTATATGCCTCTTTCCTTGTTACTTGGAGCTCGCCTAACTGATTCTTGTTGACATCAGGGGAGTGTACATAAAGGTGAATACATGACATGTGAAATAATCTTAATTACTTAAAATAAAGATAAATCCCAAGTGTTTATGCTAGTCCATATGAATTTCCATTTGGGGCTTGTAAAGTTAGAACAACGAAATGTAGCATGACATGCATAGATTGTAATTGGCATTCTCTGCTTGCTGTCCTGTTGCTCTAGTGCAACCAAAATCAAGAAAAGCAGCAATCTGGTAAGTTGGTTTTTTCATGAAAGGAAGATGCTTTCATCGGTGACTTGTTGCCTTTTAAATGCCTTGCTCATCATATAACTTGAACGCTGCAAAAGGATTGGAGTCTAATGTTAGTCTTGGCAGGTGAGCGTGCCAAAAGGATCTCTTTGCAATCTCAATGTAAATGTCAATGTGGGGTTGCCTCCAGATGCTGTGTATAACATTGTTACTGATCCTGATAATAAAAGGGTTTTCAAGAATATTAAGGTATTATCCTTTTCCACCATTTCTTCTATATTTCAGCCAGTAACACATAAAGCATCAAAAAGTTATTTTCTGGTTAATCTCCTTTAATTTCGTTTTCCCCCCTCGTAACTTATTCTTGTTCATTTTAGCAATCTTGTATGTAAAGAGGAGAACTTGTTGGGAGATTTTTGAAATTTAACTTTTCTCTTAGGAAGTCATATCCAGAAAGGTTTTGGTCGATGAAGGTTTAAGACAAGTTGTTGAATTGGAGCAAGCGGCCTTGTGGAAATTCCTTTGGTGGTCAGGGACCATTTCAGTACATGTTTTGGTGGATCAAAATAGAGCAGATCACTCGGTAAGACGTTGCTCTTGTTGCAGATTATACGTACTTATTTTTTATCCTGGTTGCCATTAGTATAATTCCTGTGCCTTTCCATTTCCTCTTATTAGGAGAAAGGTGGTCTTTGTGTTAATCCTGCAATAATCTCGGCTTAACTATGCAACTCTTCCTATTTATCTATTTTGTCAGATGAAGTTCAAGCAAGTGAAAACGGGGTTTATGAAAAGATTCGAAGGATGCTGGAGAGTAGAACCTTGGTTTGTCGACGAGAAACTCTGCTACCCCCTTAAGCCCAAGACTTGGGAAGACTATAATTCGTGTACTGGAGGAAAAGGAAGGATCGGATCGAAAGTGAGCTTGGACCAGCTGATCCAACCAGCTCTAGTCCCACCTCCGCCCATTTCTTGGTATTTAAGGGGAATCACTACCAGGACCACTGAGATGCTGATAACTGATATGCTTGCTGAAACAGCAAGAATCAGAGGTGACCTTAATCCTGTGAAATCAGGTAATAATCATGAGTTGTCTGATGACACACTCGATAAGCAACTTGAGGAAATGGGTGACATTAAAGAGCGATGGGCCCTGCGGAGGAGGTTGATGAAGCAAAGAGATAGAAGGGTGCTATCTGGGCAATGATGCTCAGGTGATTAGTTTTGCATCTGTCGACAGGAATCTATTTTCTGTATTAATGCCTTCTTTGCTCAGACTACACCATCCCTACTTAAGCTTCTCAAATGCGTCACGGTTGCATAACTTTCCTTTTGAAGGGCAGTGCACTCACACATCTCCAGAAGTCTGGAATAGGTCACACTCTAATTCTCTGTTCTTATGGAACTCGCTGGATTGTGATGAAGTTTCCAGTAACGAAGTACCGTAGACACGATGACAGCTACTTATGAAGACACCTTCATGGTGATTTGATGACAAGGTCTTAGGCATGTGAAGCTAGATTTATATGAAACAACGGATTCTTGAAGCCCATTGAGGTATTTTGTGCATATGTACTATTACTCTTACTTATCCCATGATAGAGGTGTTACTTAGTGAAGAAGAAAGTTTTATTTTCTTGGCATTAGGCGTGATCGGTGGCAGCCATAGGCCCGTAACAACCGCCATCTTCTTTGCTATTCAGCGGCAACCCCTTCACTCTGCTTTTCCACCGTGCTCTGGTCATTGACACCGTTGGAACTGTTTTAGTGGAACATCTCATGTACGCAGTTTAATATGGATCTCGTTGAGTAGACTACTTTCTCTGAAATTGCTTGTATGGTTGAAAGGCACATTTGAAATAGGCGTACTTTGGTCAGATTGCAGGAATGAAAAGGTCGGCACTCCGGTTCGACCGGGCTATGAAACCCGCAATTCCCACATTCGATGTCCTTGTTGCGCCATCGATGCATCTTCAATCGGGCTGAAATTCACCTAGATCAGGCCATATAAACCTGATTTATCATGGTCGTCGATCGCATGGTTGTGCGAGGAGCTTGCTGGGTGATTCTTTGTCTCCTTCGTTTTGAACGTGTTATTTTAGTGAATCCAAAATAAATGAGAATGTATGGATCATCCACCTTTGGCATCCAAATGATGAAAAGAAATCTTATTTATGGTAAAATTTGTCAAGCTCACCTAACCATAAGTAAATCAATCTTTCTATAAATTAGGAAGCATACTACCTCACAAAAATTTCATAAAGTAAGTTATTTCTATAACCATGTTGTAGCGCATTCTCCAGTCATACTCAACTGCACTTTCGCTCGAGGGATCATTCTGATTTTTAAATGAAAGGGGAGAAAAAAATTTCTAAGATCAAAATTTTCAGAGTCAACACTACGAAAACCCTAAACTAATATACTTATAATAAATTTACCATAAATTAATTTTTGGATCACTAAAAGTTTTTCAATCGGTACACTTATGATCAATTTATTTTCATTTATATTAAATTTTACTGTCAAATTGATGAGTTAGATAACACATGATAGTTAATGAGTGTACTAATTTGAGATTTGATCATTCATTTGTCATAAGTGTATCAATTTGCGATTTTTTATGGTATTAATCCAATTTGACAAAACATAGGTAAATTTGTCACAAATGTACTAGTTTGAAGTTTTTGTGGTAAAGAAATTAACTTATGGTAAATTTGTCATAAATGTATCAATTTAAAATTTCTCATGGTATTAATCCAAATTTTAATGGTTCTTTGTGGGTTAAAATTGATCTAGTGTGCAATTGCACTTTCGGCATGCTCTCATTTTCTATTTCAAATCGAAAGATCTCATTGTTTTGTAAGGAGAGATATCAATTAGGAAGGTACCTTCTCAATTGTTACACCAACAACACCACCAAAAAGAAAATGATCTTTCAATTTTTATCCTTTATAATTGATCTCCCCAATTTTGGAATTATCCTTTTTTTTTTGGTCGAAGAATTGTCCTAATTTGAATTTATATATATAACCGGCGTTAAATTTACTTTACAATTGTTACACACACAAAAAATAAAAAAAAAAAAGCGCTAAAAAATTCTGGCATATAAAATAAACCTTGGAATAAAATTAAAATTTCATTATTCATAAAGTTTGTATGTTTGAATATAAACAGTTATTTCAAGTATAAAAACCAACATATATAATCATCTTGAAGTTTCTTTTCTTTTTTTTTTTTTTAGAAGAGGTGCCTATGCTTTCTCTACTTTTAGATTAATGGAGGAAAAATTTTGGCGCAAAAAAGACCATAAATCTCTTCTATTCAAGAACTTGCGTTTCTTTCTTCTCCTTTAAACTTTGTAACAAATTAATTGTGATTTTGTTGAAACTATCTTCAAGATTACTCATAAGAAAAACACACTTCCTTTTTTTCTTTTTTCTTTTTTAATTCAAAGCTCCTTAAGTGTTACATTTATGAAATCACCAAAGTATACAAATCCATCTAGATTCTAATATGTGTAGTGCTAAAATTCACAAGATTTTATCTTATATTGTGAACTCATTCCACTTTTCTATCTGTATATAAAATGATGTAATTGTTTGAGTGGTTAATGTTTTTCTCCCAAAACTACAATCCATGTTGAACACATTAACTAATTTGAATTCAATTTGTTTTTGTCGAGAATTAAGTGAAGGCGACATACCAAGAATATCATAGTTTAAAAGTGAAAAAGAATCATGTAACAATAAAATAAGATAAAAAGTATAAATGTTCAAATAAAAAAAAAAGATAAAAAGTATAATTAATAGTCAAACATGACAAACATTATTTAATGAAAATGGATGATTTATAATCATGTATTGTTAAGCACAACCGAATGCTATTTTCTAGTTATAGAACATTTAAATAAATAAAAAAAAGAAAAAGCTCCAAAATTGATATATTTATAATAAATTCACCTTCTATTAATTTTCATTACATTTTTCCATTAAATTATTAAATTGGATAGCACTTTGAATTTAATAGATGTACCAATTTGGAGTTTGTGGTATTTTATGATATTAATTCAATTTAACGGAAATTAATAGAAAGAAAATTTGTCCTAAATTATTAATTTGCAAAAAATATTAATTTGGAACAAATTTTTTTATTATAAAAAATATATAATTTCGAACAAATTTATTATATATATCAATTTATAGTTCTTGATGGTTAAAAAGTTAATTTGAGGTAAATTAGTATGGGATTTCCGCGGTATTAGTTCTAAATTCAAAAAATGAATTGACGCTCTCGGGCTCGTCTTCTTCTTCTTCTTCATCCCTCCGCGCGAAGACGAAGTAGCGCCATCTCTCTAGCTCCAGCATGGACGCCGTCCGTACGATTCCCGACCTCTGCCGCCGCGTAAGTTCCCGCCGCTCCTCTCCCTCCCTCCCTCTCCGCCTCCGTCTCTCCGGCGATCGCCGACGGAGGGCCTGGCATTCCTCTCTCCCTCCGCCCTCGCCTCTTTCGGTTTCTCCGCGTTCACGCCGCCATCTCCTCCTCTTCCCTCCTCCGTCGCAGCTGATCTCGTTCGCTCTCCGGCGATGCCGCGCCTCCGACGACCTGTGCCGCGTCTCCGTCGCCCTCGCGGCCTCGCAGCTCGCCGGCTCTCCCGTCGTCCGGATCTCCAGTACGTCGCGGTCCCTCCTTTTTCGGTCCCGCGCTTCGTTGCGGTCTACGTGTTGTTTTTTCGCACGGATTCGAATGCTACCGAAGCTTGAGCCTGGATATAGCAGCGCGCAACGCGCGAAAATAGAAAGCGTCGTTTTGATGGTTTCCGGTAGATAAACGGCTTAATGATTGGCCTTACCTTGGAATCAGTTTCGGACACCGGCGCCGCCTGTTGCTTGGAAGAGTTTCGGGACTTAAGAGTCGCGGACCGACGGACTTTCGCCGAAAAGTGGGGTAAGGAGTAGGCCGATGTGCCCGATTTACGCGGCCGATTGGGAGAAAGAAACATCTTCCGGCTGAAGATATGAGCATTGCCCCCACTTTCTTCCTTAAATGAATGCTGTTTTGAATTCGAGGATTTTAACTAGGTTTGCAATGTTAGTCACAATCGGTCTTTGGACAATGCAGATGGAACGCTTGCTGTGAGAACTACTGGTAATTTTCCGTCTCAGTTGAACTATTGAAATTTGTCCTTTCCCCTGTATAAGAAGTGTGGATGATTCACAGAAGTTATGTACACTCAAATGAGGTTGACTTAAATAATACTGCAAAAGAAAGGACCTAGATGTCATTTTATGTATTGGTTTCAGTTCTTTTCATTCTTTCCATTGCCTGGTCAACTTTTTGTATATTAACAATTAGAATCCTTCTCCTTCAAAAAAGAGAAAAAGAAAAATGAAAAAACATTTGTGCCATTCTTCCATTGAAATGTCAATCTTTCTATGTTATTTACTTAACCATTGCAAAAGGGAAGGCCACCACTGTACTGTTCTTATTGAGGATGCTGCAGGTGCTTCTGATGAGGAGGTACATTACTATAACTTGAATCTAAAAGAAGGTGGCACGGATAATATGCTAACTAGGCTCCCTTCAATCGCTAAAAACGGCGTGAGATTCAGGCACGCGATAACTATACACAATTGTAGTGTTATACCACATCTGGTGTTCTTGCCCACTAAAGGTGTAGTGCTAAGACTCTTTTCGGTATTTCTTTCTCAGTGGGACTGAAGTGTGTCTATCTGTTTCTGAGAAATTTGAAGTTCTTCCGGGTGAGATCAAGCAATTCGTTGAGAAGGTGTGCTGTGCTCCATAGAAGTTCTAGTTCTTTTACTAGTGGATCATGCAATTTGTCTATACAAAAGTATTTTGTTTCTTGAAGGTATAGGTGGATTCAGTCATCTTGTGCAATAAAGATTCGCATATTATTCTGATTCTTTGAAACCTAAAAGGCTAAATAACTAGAGATGCTGTTATAGGAAAGCATCTTATAATCACACATACATGTATTAATAACATGAGAGGATCACAGTTCACCTTATTGGATCTATATATCAAATAGGATCTTGATGATCCACTCGTGCTAATATGATGTCTGAACGACAAAGTTACTCACCAGCTTCTTGGCACTACTCTTGCCTAGTTTTTTTTTTGTCATTATCAATCCTGTAACGAAAAGATATTACCAAGAGTATTTGTATCTTGTACAAGGTAAGCTTCTGTTACTTCACTCCTTCACATCCATTCCTTCTATGCCTCTTCCTTTTCAAAGCTGGTTAATTAAATATCCTCTTTCTGTCTAATCATTTTAATCTTGGTTTTTTGCAGGTGCTGATTTTGAACATCCCGGTTAGTCCAAATACTCTATTTCTTGAGTATCTAGTTCTTAAAGTCTTCCCTAAATATTGTTTTTGCTTCTCTTTTTAAGAAAAAACGGATGAAAATAATTCTGATCGATTCTTCTTTAGTCATATTTGGTAATTTTAGGGTTTGAAAGCAGAGTAGCTTGCATCCCTTGACCAATGTTGGCAGTGACCACTCTAAAGAAACAATTTGTCCTAGGAGAAGTATTGTCTTATGTTTGTAATGATAATTTGTAAATTCTTCACCTTGTGATGGCATATCTATACTGGGTTTTTTCTACAATATTTAGCATTAGGTCTTACCATCCTGGTATCCTTATGCAGAATATTGCATTTGAACTGGTGGTCCAACATGAGAATGTTTATAAATCATGCTATGGGGACACTTTCCTGCCAAGTAAAAGCATGCCTTCACCATTTTCAGCTTCAAATGCAGAACGTTTGAAGTATGGCTTTGAGGATTATATTTTAAAGCGCCGCAACAATCTAGATAACAACCTTGGTCTATCTTCAAATGCCATGTAAGTTACATGCAAAGATGATGCAGGTTCCTGATGTTTCCAGTAGCCAGCTTTGATGGCCAGGAATAAATAGTTGCTTCACCTATTGACGTTTTCCAGCTAGCAAAATTGATATTAATGGTGAATTACAAATTATAGTGGAAATCATCTGTTGTCATGTCTTTTGCACGTTCTTTTAGGCAAGGTAGCACTGGATTTGGGTCCTGTAGTGCATTGCTGTATTTGAGGCCTGTCATAAGACATCTATAAGTGGCATGATTTTGTGTTATCATGTGGTCATTTGACCGATAGATTTAGTGGAAATAAATTATTAGTTCATTCAGCATGTTTCTGTAGATTGCTGTGTCAATGAATGCCACTGTTAATGGGACTTCCACTGGCTCACTTAAAAAACATTTTGCTTGGTGCTCTACTCACATGGAATGGAAAGGTTATCTTCTGGCCTTCTATTGCATCCAGTGGAGTAGTAGACGAAAATAAGAAGAGGATGCATGTTCTTTTTATCAATGGTATTCACTGTTTTTGAAGTATCTTGGATTGCTTAATCCACTGCCTAAGTAACGATATTCAAATCCAGTTAGCAGCCGCATCCAACTGTTTAGGTCATAAACAAGCGGTTTCAGCATTTTTCGAAAATCCTTTAATGTTTGTCTGCATCTTCAAGGGAGCATTTGAGGACTGGAATGGGAAGTTTATGCAGCTCAAAAATTTCTGAAAGAAAAATCCAGGATTAACAGTAGATGCAGTAATCATCATAAGCGAGTTTTCTGATCAAACAAGTCCTTGTTCAATGGAGTGTGGTCACCAGAACACAGGTTTTCTAGAAGCATTTTCTTCTACTGTATTAATCATCGATCCAACAGCTTTTTGGTGGAATGCTAGTTTGCTATTCTTTGTTCATGCGCATTCTCAGAAAAGGCTATGCGATTCAGGATTCTTGTGCTGAAACATTTGTATTGTGATATGCCCCGCTGGTTCTGTCATTCCTTGGGCTTGCACACTAAAATAATCAAACTGTCTTCCTTTAATTCCCTGGTCTAAGCTAGAAATGCTGGCAACTTTAGAGTATTATGCATGGAAATGGTACTGGCACCGCGCATCTTTAGTTTAGCATGTCGTGCGACAACTTTTCTGTTTGTTGTGTGTGACCGCGGTCAAGAGCTAATACCCAGAACTATTAGTTGAACATTGTAGATGTTGACATTATCAGCGGAGATTTTCTGATGGCATAGGGAGAGAAATTAATTGATTGTTGTCATTGTCCGCAAACCATAAGTATAGAACCTCTGTATATTTTTCCATAGTGTTGTTCTGAACCAGAAATATTATTGCATGGCTGTGTAAGCTCAACACTAGGCATGCTTACTTTCCTAATAAACTATGTTTGGATTGTTACTAGACAAGAGCATTAGTTATGGTTTATTGATTCACAATGAACCATCACCCAGTGACTGGGGTTAATGTTGGTCATGTTCCATTTTTGTCTTGCTAATGTTGAACCCGATTTCCAGTGTTAAGTGTGCCTTTTTCTTCCAGGTTTTGTATTTCAAGGATTTCTTACCTTCCACAATTTCCAAGTCATCTCTTATTGCATTGAAGAGCATTGACTGGAAAAGTTATGGTTTGACGCTAGGCAACGTCATGGATCAAGGAAGTGGTGCCTCTCTAGAATGGGAAAACCTGCCACCACATACTCATATTGATGTTATCTTCCACTGCCATCAAGCAGAATATCCGATTCTATTAAGTAATTTATTTCTTCAGCAAACCATAATTTGCTACGTCATATGTTATGTCACAATCCTTGACTCATTGGTAAGGTTAACTTCCCTCCTTCGAAGCTAAAGGTCTTGTCTGAAAGATCTCTTCTGAAGAAAGCAGCTAAATTAGCATTGGATGACATGAAGAAGAAACATTCGGGAATTCTTCTAAGTGATCGTGCCCTGAAGGTAAATCTGTGTGGGTGTGTGGCATGCACTTGCCTGCTCTGCTTGGACAGGTGCTTGAGATGGTTGAGTTCTTTGAAGCATCATAATTTTGTAAGAAAATATTCTATTATAGTGCTTTGCAGAAGTAGTCCAACAACTCAATGCTCATATAGTCAGCTAATGGACAGATACAAGATTCAGTACAGAAGAAATGTGCAAAAATTGAATACCTTCAATATAATTCATCACTTGACCAAGCTAATTGGTATTATTCATCACATGGCCAATCTAAAATTTTGTATCTGCCTATATATGTATTCGTCATGAACAATTAAGCATTGTCACAAGGAAGACTGCAGTTGTGCTGAGCACCAATTTTTTGATGTTGCATCTGCAGATACAAAGTCATGCCCCTGATCTTGCAAGAACACTCGCTGGTCTTATTTTGTCCTCCAATGACATGGAATTCCAAGGAGAATGTCTCTCTCTTCTTGGTTTGCAGATGGGAGTAGGGGCGGATCTAGTTGAAGAATGTGTCCTGGACAAGATTAATGCGGTTATAGTGCTGAATGACAGGAAACCTGAGAGATGCAAAGAGCCTGTTCCTTTTCTTTTCGAAGATGATTGTCTTCAGGAAATGGACTTCGAAGATGAATGTGAAGAAGGTGAGGACTCTTATGACTTTTAGATATATAATACCAAGAATATCACACTCCATATATTGCGGCCAAATGGTAGACTCCTAGCTGGGTTTTACCTCTTGATGATGACCACACAGGCTATGATGCATACATGCCAATTTATTTGGAGGCAAACACTTGCTCATTAGTTAAATATGACCTTGTCTCGGCTGAAGCAGCAGCGCCCATTTCTGGATAATGAAAGTTGTTATGCTTTCGGAAATTTTATGGAGCTTCCTATATAGTCTGAAATTTTTGGTAGACTACTGAGGGAGAAGATTCAGTTTTTCTCATTTTGATAACTAGTAACGAGGTCAAATGAAGTTTTCCCCACCTGGTACCTAAGATGCAGCTCCTTCCATGTTCGTTTATAGAGCTTCGTGTATAGTCTGAAATTTTAGGTAAGACTATAAGGAGAAGATTTGTCTTTTCCCATTTTATAATTAGTAACAAGCTGCCATCCTGGTTCAGCCCAAAATAGAGGCTGGAAGTAGAGAAGATATGAGCCTATAAATTCTAATCATAGAGGGACCATTCATATATTCTCTCCAAGTGCTACAGTGTAAAACAGGTCCTGTCGACACTAAATAATCACATGATGGGGCTGGTTCTACGACAGCTTGCTATGTCTTGAGCTCCTCCGTCCACGTGATTATAGCGAGCTATAAGCCAAAGCAATGAAGGCGAAATACTTAGTTTAGATATAGTTGATGTAGATAGATACTTTTCAAGTGTTAGATTATTCCTGAAAAAAAGACTAGATGAAGTCGGTCATGAATTCGCCACTGAATGCTTGATCATTTGTGGTTAGTCGATTCACGCTGGGAAGGTTATCTTTGCTGGATTCTCACGTAGCAATTAAGCAAGTTTGGGAACGCAAATGTATGTTGGGATCAATCCTTGCGCAACAGAGTCCCATATATAAAACTAGACCATGTCTATATAAGCACTACGTAATCGTCATGACTTTTTAGATAACAAGGAAAGGCCAAGATGTTTTAGAACACTAATTACCGGGTCAAAGCTGGAATAGGTGTAAAAGGATTGAATACACCAACTAATTTAGACACTCTCCAAAAGACCTCTCCAGCTTCAAGCGGCAGAGGCTGCAGGAACATAGGAAAATAGCGGTGGTCAGGCATGGAAGCCGTGACCGATACCCTCGATACTGTCTGATCTGCGGCTTGGACAGATCGACTACCGACTAATTTAAACACTCTCTTTGAAAGGCCTGTCTTAGCTTCTCACGCGGCAGAGGGTGCAGGAACATAGGAGATAGTGGGGTCAGGCATGGAAGCCATGATGGATGACCTCGACACAGTCTGATCTTCGGCTTGAACAACGGCATCTTCTGCCCTCGGATCCAAGGACGTGTCGTTGTAGATATCCCACCATTTGGACACCAGCATCTTGATGTCTTCTCTGTCCATGTTAACTTCCTTGCCCGTGTACCTCCACGGCTTTGAACCCTGTTGCCATTAAAATGACAAAAGAAGAAGAAAAAGAAGAATCATTACTCAGATGCTTTTGGAAAATCAAAATTTGATAAGAAATGAAAGCAACTGGAAGATTTACTTACGGCGGCACAGTAGTGAACCACCTTGACCTTTTCGAGCTCCCCCACATTCTCCGGGTGGCGCCATAGCATGGCCAGAACCAAATTGTATGCCATAGGGATGGGCTTGTAAGTTTTCTGGAAGAACACGTTCAACAAGTCCTGCCATGTACATGAAGAATCGTGGAAAAAGGAAGTGAGAAAAAGAGAGAGCATTCGTTGCTAAATTGAAAGGCGACAAACCTTCAGAGTATGCTTATCTCTAGTTAATCACCTGCTCAGCAAAGAGCGTGGGAGGGGTCATCCTGAGAGTGTGAAGAAGGTTCTCCCAGGTTGAGCGGCTTGGCTCGAACACGAACATGCCGGCGTTGAAGTACAAGGGGGGTGGCGAGCCCATCTCGGCAGGCCACGCGACCCTCTCGGGGCACTGCTGGCAGTACCCGATCGAGTGCTGTGGGGAGTGGCTCCACGTCTTCTCGCAGAAACAGTCCATGACAGCATAGAAGTAGCCGTCTTCTGTGTCGTCGAGCAGGTGGTCGATGTTGTCGAACACTTGAATATCCGCGTCCAGGTACACCATCTTGCTGTAGTCTAAGAACTGCAGATATGCGGACGATACGGGTCAAAATCGCTGAATTGGATCGCACGGCGCATCGTCGTTTTGAGGGGATATAAGATTTCAAATAGCAAGTGGTCCTGCATGCGGGAAAGGTTGCATGCACGTCCACCCTACGTGCAGCGATGCAACCTTTGACGATGGATACGATTCCGATCTTCTTCTATTTTCAAGCCACCTCTCGATCCTATAGCCTAAGAGAGGGGATTTTCGGTATGAAAAAACGATTTATTGTCCATGATTTTCCCAAACTAGCCAACCACCTCAATCAAAGAAAAATCATATGAAAAATGCTACATATGCTAACATAGATTGTTGCTTGCAGTCAGTCACATGATTTGATTTATAGAACTCATGCCTCGCACTCATATCGAACTTATCTGAAAGATTCTTAACAAAAAAAGGGTCAGATTCCACATTGATGATTACATCTTGCATCCTCAAATTTGAAAGGCTATTATTGACAACCACAGATAAGAGTTTTATCTTGATATAATCGTTTTATTTAGATCATCTATTCTTTTATCAACGGAAGCTGCCTAATTAAGAATAATAAAATTAAATCACTTGAAACTCATGAACTAACTCCGAAATCCAGTTGTGGTTTAGCATGTTAAAGACTGCAAAATAAGCAATTGTAGTCACTAGGCAAAGTCCAAGTTGAAAAAGCTTTCATTTGACTTTTTTTTTCCCTACGTGAGATTATTTCACTACTACTATCAAGACTCACGAGTTTGGTTTTCACTCACATTCCATATGCGAAGCTTGGAGTAGTTGATCACATAGTAAGCCATGGCAAACTGGACGTGATTCTCGGGAGGGTAAATCGGCTCTATCTCCCGGATGATACACCCTTGAGCCCTCAGTATGTCCCGGTGCTCCTCCGGCACATCGGGAAGCATCGCCACCACCAGCGGGTACGCGCTCTTCACCTTGCGCAACCCTTTCGCCAATCCCACCACCCCTTTCACATAGTCCCCGCTCCCGGCCAAGAAAGTCACGTACCCCCTTCTTGCATACCCTCCGTCGACTGAGCACGCCTTCCCGTTGCCGGCGAACACATCGACGGGCACTTGCGGGGCCATTAAGGTGGTTGTTAAGCTGGGCTTTTTGCGTTTCTTCTCTCTTTTTCTTGGGTTGATGGTGGGCTAAAGCGAGATTGGCGTTTCAGGTTGAGGAGTGTAGGGAAAGTAAAATGAGCAAGCTTTACGATTGCCACCCTACTAACCTTCGTTCCTGAGTGCGAGAAGCAATCCTTAAGACTCCTTAAAAAGACCTGAAATGAGGCGTAAATGCGTGTGAGATTGAGGCTTAAATGAAACTCAAATTGAGCAAACAAAGACTGTCTTTTTCAGTATAGGGAAAATAATCACTTTTTTCTGTTCCGAAATCTCCTCCGCCTTGGGGTCGGTTCTTTTTTTTTTTATAGGTGGCAACCATGGAAATCAAATAAGGAAGGGAAACAAAAAATGAATGAACATAGTTTCCTTGTTCTTTCTCACCGTCCATTTCTCACCGTCCATCCAGCCTTATCGTCAGAACAAAGGGATGAGATTAAAAGGTGTGTTAAGGTCGCCATCCGTCGGAAATTGATGTGGAAACTAATTCCCATCCATCCTTTTTTATGAGGGCAGCACATAGATGGAGTGACTATGAAGAAATCGAATTTATTTGCATTCTTTTCAGCTTGTTCGTCCTTAGAAAGCTTTGTTCTGCTTTGGTGCTGAGAAGAAGATAGCTTGGATTTCACTGGATATTGCAGGAAATCACGTTCTTTTGGCAAATTAGAACCCGTCCGGCAAACCGAAAATGGAGAAAACTCTAATGAACCAATCAAACATTTGCATCATACGTAATGTACAAGGTCCATTAGATAAGTTCCAAAAGTTGTTGGTCAAACGTATGACGATAGAAGTGAGTATTCTCTTGATGGAGGTGGTGACAGACCGGCGTTGTCCTCGACTTCTGGTTACTTTCTTTTACGGTAATTTTCTAAGGTAGGATATTTTCACACCCTAATGGATGGCGATGCACACCCCTTAATTTGAACCGACTCGATTACCCTTGATTTAGCTATTCAAACCCCAGTGGATCCACACGAATGACTTTCCTTGGTGATATACTTGAATTTACTTAAATGTGGGATAATTTCTTTTCGGAAATGTTTATATCGAGATGGGTCTCTTTCAAGATTTTCAAAACAAGATTTGGATGTTTCTTCTTATTTTAAGAGGCATCTTTGGAATATGGATCTCCACTGGCTATTTCCGCACCCTAAGGGATTGAGACGCACCCCTTACTTTGAACTGACTCGATTCCCCTTGATTAAGCTATTCAAACCCTAGTAGATCCACGTGAATGACTTTATTCAGTGATATACTTGAATTTACATAAATGTGAGATAATTTTTTTTTGAAAATGTTTATATCGAGATGGGTTTCTTTCAAGATTTTCAATATAGATTGGAATGTTCTTTCTTATTTTGAGAGGCACCATTGGGATATGGATCTCCACTGGATATAGACATGTTTTCAACATGTTTTCAGCTCAAATCGCGTCCGCCGAAAGACATATCGAATTCACTATTATTGTCCTTCATTGCATCGGTTCCACCACCCCACTTGACGGTTGATTATTTTAGTAGGAATTGATTGATTGGGAGAACTACAATCATTACGTAAGCCTTGATTTTTTGGGCATAGTTTGTTATGAAGAGGTTAGATAAAGCTATAACTGATGGGAAAGAGAAGACGGTTAAAGAGAAGACGGTTAAGGTAAAAAGGATATGCTTTTCTTTGAAGGGTAAATGTAATAAAAGAATGAACATTGAAAGGGGATACAACATCATTTGATTGTTTTTCCTACTACATGATGGAGATACGGATTTTAGCCTGTTAATTGGACGGAAATCGAGTCCATTTGAATAAAAAGGCATGTCTCTAGCCGTTTAGGTCGTGAAAACAGCGCTACCCCATTTTTCTGCCAGTGCTTTTTCCTTGACGATAATTTCATAACACGATATTCTTTTATTTCTCGTTTATATGCATGCAGCAAGGACAAACTGAATAACCTAATTGAAAGTCTGCCAAAATCTAAGAATCACAACTTAATCAAGGCGAAATTCAACATCTTAAAGTTAGAGATTTTGCATCATTATAGGACCTTGTGAATAAGGAACGGTGTAACAAACATGACGACTGGCATATTCGGATCGCAAGGATAATTAGGCACAACGAGATTGACACCGACAAGCACACTCAGCGAACAGTAAAATTTGAACAAATCTTTAGGAACAAGTCATTTCAAAAGAGAAACTTTGATGCGATTCTCAACGTCTTGCGGTAGAAAATTTACCGGCCAATCTGTCGGATGGACTGGCCAACCGTCAATTGTGAATGTGGTGTTTAACTTTAAGATGACACATTTTTAAACGTCACAAGTTTTTTTTTTTTTTTTTTTTTTTAATGTTATTACATAACTTTAACTCTGTTCCATCTAATTGCGGGAGTTCGGGCAGACTTTACATTGGACTTGTGGGCTCTACACCATTCGTGAAAAGCAGAACGGAGATCTCTATCTGAAAAGCTTGTTATCTTGTCGAATTGAATGAGTACCTCTCTCTTGTTACCGTTTCGCGATCGCTTGCCCGACCAGTAAAGAATCACAGACAAAACATCGCTTTAAAGAGCACAAGTTACCTTTTCTAGTCTTCCACCAGAAGTCAATCATGCCACACGTCGGAATTATCGACTAAGACCTGTAGTTATTAGATCTGTTAGAGAAGTTGCCGCGCTTGCGTGAAAGTCGTCAACAATGGTTACTTCGTGAGTCAATGACATGGAAAAATTTACTAATTGTATTTGAATATCACTAATGATAAATATACTAAGGACTTTCCTAGTGAAATTTACACAAATAAGTGACTAGTGATTATGCCTTTTCATTTGGCCTACTCCACTCTTCCAACTCTAACAGTCCAATAATAAGGTTGGAATCTACTAGCGCAATCCTTAAAATGTTTGACAGTGTTTACAGATGAAGTTGCGTCTCCATGAGGGACTTTAGCTCTCTTTGCATGATCATACCCTTCACTCTATGCTCATACACTCTTTACAATGATGATACCAACATCCTTTCTGATAATTAGGATCACAATCCAAGGGTTTTCTAAAAAAAAATGATCCCTTTGGTCACCTCTAACTCTCGCTTTGATGCATTTGTATAGCCCTCTTAGTTTTCTCAACATGTTGGAGGCTTCAAATAAGTCAAATTAGCCATTTCAAAGGCTATTAATGTTCACCTGAAGCTAGTGAATGAACTTTATCCGGAAAAGACCAAATTGCTTTTGCTAACTCCCACGGCACTTTCTCTACTTAGCCAAAAATGGTAAAGCCCATCTAGAGATCTCAAGAATGTTTCTTTGTGGATTTCAAGGCTTGAAATTAGCTCCAAAGACCCAACTTGAATTCGAATCATATCCATTGAGTGCTGGATCTTCATTTCCAAGTGCTTGGAGTATTTTCCCCACAGACTATATCATGAACTTCCCATATTACATGTTCCATCCATGCTTGAAGGTTTTATTAAATCTCAATCTGCTCACCTGCTACACTTAGGTCCTTCCAAGCATGTTAATGCACATATGTAATGAAGCTGTTCCCCTTCTATTTGTCCATCCAAGCACCTTCTTGATCCAACGTCCCTCATTTGTTCACCAAAATCCATAGACCCGTGCAATTCTAATAATTTCAACATAGTTGCCCGTTCTCCATTTACAAACTAAGCAAGCTTTCACAAGCATAGATGTCTCGTTTTTAACTTCATCTGTATATAAACTTGCTTATGTAGAGAATATTTTGTCTGCACACACAAATACACATATTAGTTCGCATATAATGTCTTGTGCTATTCAAAATGCATTAAGAGTTTTCCCAATGGCATATAACCCGTATAACCAACAGCACACATCCCAACTTCATCACCGTTCACATGGGGTGGTTGTGTTTAGAAAGATTGATTAATAATCTAAATCAATGGTGGTCAATGTGGATTATGTAAAAAAAGAAACTATACATTTGCGTGCTTAAAATACTCCATAAATTAGTATTTACTTTTATATGGAAAACTTACTAGTCACATGAATAACTAAATAACCACATACAACTTTTACTTTTCTATAATAAGATAAACTCACCACGTGGAGAAATTACTGGCTACTAATACATAAAAAGAGATAGGTCCAATCAAAATTTGGAAACTTGTAATGAGAATGCAATCAAGCCTTAAAATTCTTAATTTATATAATCAACTAATTCTATTAGCCTTGTTTAATTTAATTAACAAAAACGCTGACATGACTTTCTAAATATTTTCTGAGTTCATATGACACTGATTTGGTGCCAAGTGGGCATGGTGTCAGAAAAAAATCTCAAAAGAGCAGAAAACAAGAAAAAAAAAAAAACTCAAAAATGCATGAGGACTTGCAGCCCCGTCTGCGGTGGTAATGCCACCGCTCGCCGCCATTGCCAAGGGGTTCGGCCAATTCTCATGGGCTAGTGGCTAGGGGCCACTACCAATCGAGGGCATGCAGTCCCTCGCCAAGATTTAGGCCGCTTACTTTTCCTGATGAAAAGTAATGCGAAGAAGCAACTAAGCTATAGTGAGGTCGAACGTTATATTTTCTCATGAGCGGTTACTAATCATATGGAAGTGGTGACCTCTGTTTTGTTTTGTTTTGTTTTTGGTCGGTCAAACTGGTGACTTCATTACCTTCTAAACGCGAAGGATTTTATTTTAATATAAATTAATAATGGCACAAAGAAATATAGGCGGAAGGTTATTCACATAAAAAATTACCGAGAAATTTGTTTAATTAGTCTTAAACTTATTGTGCCTATGTCATTTCAGTCTTATATTTTTTAATTTTGTTTATTTAGTCATGAACTTTTATTTGAACTTCCAATGTAGTTATTTCGACTAATTTTCGTAGAAATTGCTAATGTGGTCTAATTATTGCCGACTGTTCTATGTGACACATCACTATGCCAGCAATTTCTTGCAAAAATCCACTGAAAGGCTCACATTAGAATTTAGAGTAAAGATCTAGGAATAAATTGACAAAATTGAAATGTTTAAAATTGAATTGATATACGTACAATACGTTTATGACTGATTGGATAATTTCTCCAAAAATTACCTAGTTTTAAATTTTCCATGTGAAATGCTACTAAATAGGTAAAAAAGTTTTCCAGTGTAATCACTAAATGTATCGATCCAATGAATAGTTTCTAACAATGTGGAATATTGATTATATATCATTTGCAAGTTACTTATCATCTTGAAAACGAGCTTTCAAAGTTCTTCTGAACTCCTATGACCTTTTTTTTAGAGTTCTTCTAGATTTTGTAAATTAAATTAAAAGTTGAAGACAAGTGAAGCTGGCAAGTGCAATCAAGTCGCATGGAAAACTTACAAGCTAGTGATAGTAATATACTTCTCCAATATGAAATGGTACTACGATAAGCATTACTCAATAATCTATTGGCATGTTGATACTTATTTTACTATATGAAAAGTGTTGGTAACTTTCACCAAATCTATAAATTGCAACAACTCCGCCTAATTTGTAACTCTTCCTATGGATTTGTAACTTTTCAAAACATTCTATCAAGAAATAGCTAGTTACTCCAGACATAGTCAGTGATGATATGGAAAAAAATATGTAAGAGTATCAATTAATTATGTAAAAAAAAAAGTGACTTGTTCATTGTTTCTCTTTTTTTATTTTTCTTTTTTTAAAATAAAATATTCTTGGCCAATTGAAAAACTTAACCTATGACTGTTACTAATTCTCCATGTGGTAATTTTTCTCGTGAATACCCACTTAAATGGTTGATAATTTTCATATAGAAAAAGGAAACACACATTTATTTGTAGTTAAGTAATTTCTTCAAGTGATTAGTAAGATTTCGAAAGGAAGAAACTAAAAAAACAGTATTCGCCATGTTTTTTCGGTTTTTTGTTAATTATTTCGAAAAAGACAAAATAAATAAAAAATTAATTAATAAAATAAACATTTATGTAAAAAGAGTTCTTCCATATATTAGTGATCACAATAAAAAAATTTCTGTATCTTTTATAAATTCTCCATATTCACATAGTAAGTAATTATTATCAATAAATGATAATTTTTTTAGAAGAATCTAATTACTTACCTGTTAAAAAAGTAATTTTCAACGCTCGATAGTTAGTTTGCCTAAACCAAATTCAAAAATAAATAAAAGGCATTCAATAGCTTGGTAACTTTTCCATGAAGATGTTCAACCAACTAATTATAGAATAATTTGATACTCGACTAACCAATTGTCCGTTTCTCCTGTTTGACTTAATCCAACAGGCATGTTGTTTCATATGTCTAAAGGGACACCTGAATACATGGTCAATTAGTTCCTAATCTTAGAGTGCAATTATTTCGCTTAAAATGAATAATTTAAAAACTATTTTCCAAACAAATGATCACTTGCATTGCCTAAATAATTAGTTAATAGTTTTTTAAAATTATCATTAATGAATTTTGTCTAAATATTTTTTCTAAATATTTTTATGAACAGTGAATTTTTTGTATTCGTTCATTTTTACATGCAATACGGATGATTGATATTTTTTCAAATCATTTAATCTCCGCAAAATAAATGGAGCCTTAGAAGATCTTAATCTTCTTTTGACAAGTCTCGCGATCTCTTCGATAGTTAATTTATTAACACTATGGATGCTGTAGGAGAAAAGAACTCGATATTAACTAGTGAACAGCCACGGCTGCATCAAAATATCAAACATTTAATAAGTAATACATGGACCGCCTCTCCCATAAATCCAAACAACCGTAGCATTAGATTGTGATCCTAGTACCACATAAGGATTCGACGATGTCATGATAATGAATTTAAGAAGACAATTTGCTTACGTCCAATGTAATCTATATATTATCTGTGTTGGATTTTTTAATTTTCTTTATTATGATATACTTGAATATCATTTTTGTTAATGTTGGATCAATATTCATCCTATAAAATTGGCAGTCAAATTAGCCTATGGATTTCTTTTTTCTTGAGTAACGTCATCGGATTTGTTTCTCTAGACATTGCGCACATTGAAAAATGATGGGTCTCCTATAGCAAATTAGCGGTCTTTTCATCATACAAATAAAGTAATGGTGCTGTCTTGTCGAGGGATTAATTAAGGCTAATCGAATGTAAATTTAATCTTATTTTTTTCTTTCTTCTTTCTCAGTATGCAGACTGTAGAAAAGGTAAATGCTGATCTCGAATAGTGACGTCTGACGAGCCTCAAGAATTAATTGACTTATTAGCAAAGATCTTGAACCATAGATGATCCTTAATAGTCACGTACAGTCACCTAATAATGTCCCTCACTAATATAGATGATATATGACTGATTTGCCTTCCATAAGTAGTCACGTATAGTCACCTAATTAGATTTGTGAAAAAGAATTTTTGGCTGGAGTCAACGCTAGGTTCACATTGCTGTTAAGGGGCAAATTGCAAAAATTGAAACGTTAGGGGGGAAACTTGCCACAATTCCAATAATCTTTTTTTCTTTTATTTTTATTTTAGGAGGGATGTAATTCTCCCTTTATAATGGGCCTTTTCCGTTAATTTTTTTTAAAGGAACACTCATGATTGCGTGAGGGATGATTATTACTTAATTGTGTATCATTTTTTTTTTTTTGGCAAGGACTTAATTGTGTATCATTCAATCGTCTTCTTTCCACTTTGTGTGAGAGATTGGGTGTTACATGATATATGGCATTTCAAAATAAAAAGCTACCTAAAATAACGCGAAATTTCATCTCCTCAACCTTTCCAAGTGTGATTTCTACAGTATATATGATGGTGCCTAAGGGCCTATCGATTAGCAAAGTCTGAATGAATGCAAGATTTTAGCATAAATAACGGGATATAAAGAAATTAGTTGTTGTTGCAGACTTAATTGGATTGAGCCTTGGTGTGGCATCTGCTAACCGACAACTTTCAAATTCGAAGAAACCCTAGAACTAAAGATCCGCAATGGCTCGACTGCACACATCGTTGTACTTCCACATGACAGCCATTGTAATGATAAATGGCTTGTGGGCGGTCCAATTATTCCTTCAAAATTGACTTCACATTTAACATGTGGGCTACGCCAAGTTACGTGAAATAGTGGACAAGGCTTCTGTGCACGTTAGTTTTCCTTGACCCGTTGTCGATATGGAAACTGACCTATGAGTTCTTTCGGTTTTTTCCACACCAATCATTCTTTTTTTGGCAATGACATGAGGTATTGGAGCCATCGGCCCGATTAATCTTCGGCCATGAGTATAAGACGCAACCTCCGTGTACATATGACAATGCTTCACTCACTGCGAAAGCGATTATATCATGCATAATCATGGGAGATTTATGAATACTTTGGTTGAGCATCATTCTTTTTCTTGCAATGAAGTGATATGGAAGCACGTATTGGTTGGAGATCAAGTTAGCACTCTCATAAGGGCCGCATTTTCCCTCGTCCATCATTTTTTTTTTTTAGTAACGTGAGATATCTGAATCTTGCAATTAAATTAATGTCCATTGTTAAACGCAAATCGCCCTGTCAACGTGCATCGAGTGAGGCTCCAAAAATGGGGTGGTGGACATAGCCTTCAAATTTAATACAAGCGGGCAGCAATGTGACATGAACACGGGAACTATTGCACAAAACCAAGCGCTTGACAACTCAATAAAAAATCCGATTTCTTCCTACCAAGATTAAAGGGCAACGCCGCCCTTGCCTAAATGGGAAACGGAAAGAGCAAAGGAAGAGGCAAGAAGACAGTTTTGTTTTTACTCACTGATATTTTTCCTATTGGGACGAAACATCCTCATTTTTGGGACCAGGAAATGAAAACGACGTTGTCAAAGAAGTCCTTGTAGCCTTGGATCTGAGGTTGGAAGGGCGGCGCAGGGACTGTGGAGATGACGAAAGGAACAAGGAGAGCCTGCCCTGCACCATTCATATGGGCCCCTTCAGCTTGGACAGACCTTCATACCAAATTGACTACAGTGGAGCGTGGCTTGGCAAGAGGCGGCAGCGTCGCAACAAAATCTGAGACGAGTGTCCGAAACAGAAGGCCCGTGCCCTCTCGTCGATTGAGAGGTCGGAGGATTTCCCTGAATATTTTTCAAATGCAATGCTAGGTATGCTAATACTAGTTCAAAAAAGCTGTATGTTAAAACAAATTTGTCATATAGTAGACTGAAAATGATCAATTAAACTTGGTAGCCACTTCAAAGGTGAGTGTGAGGCCATCCGAAAACAAAGTCAATCGAAAATTTTGCAAGGTTTTTCTGCACGACTATGTTTGCCGTAACTGGCCAGTTCGCTGGTTTAGCAATGATGAGTTTGGAATATTCCACTTTGCTTCCCTTTCTTATCTAGCAGACTGATCGACCTCACATTAGCAATTTAGCGACTCGTTTTTCATGCATCCCTGATTCATTGGAGGAAAAAAAAAAGGCCTTACACAAAGTACTTCGTCCGTGTAAAATATTTTCATGTACAAGGTCGTGAAAATGAATATTTTTATCTATTGATGGAATGAATTTGGTGATCAAAATTAGTGTCATCATGCACACATAACAACAATTTACAACACCGCGTACCAAATATAATTCATAAAACAAGAAAAAAAAATTGAATAAGCAAGTGAGAATATGCGAAACTAGTCATTGTCGACTTTTTTTTTTTTTTTTAACATATTGTCGACCTTGGAGCCCTAGCTTCTACACAAGCAAGAAAGCCCAAGAATGTCTAGGTTAGATGGATTCTAGCCCCCACTTGCCCTAGCTTTCACCCCTAGACACTGCCAATTGCCCATTCAGATGGGCCCTTCAGCTTGGACAACTCTCCTTCACATACCAAGTTGTCTACGTCTACACTGAATTTTGGTTTGGCAAGAGTCAGCAGCGTAGCGACAAAAACGGAGACGAGTGTCCGAAACCGGAGGCCTGTGCTTGGCCTCTCGTCGATTGAGAGGTCGCAAGATTTCACTGAATATTTTTCAAAAGAAATGCTAGGTATGTTAATATCGGTTTACAAATGTCGAATATTAAAGTAGTCAAATGATGCAACAGATTAAAACGGTCAATTAAACAAGTGGGTCATATTTACTGTCTAATAATAATCTGCCATATGATTTAGCATATGGATTCTATAGCCTAATTTTAATGATAATGCAGCATTTCTCTATTTTTGACCACTTCAAAGGTGAGTGTAAGGTCGTCCGAGTATTTTGAGCACACAATCCGAAACAATTCCAATTGAACGTTTTACAAGTTTTCATGGCATGACTATGTTTGTTGTAATTGGGCGATTCACTGGTTTAGCAATGATGGATTTCGAATATTCCACTTTGCTTGCTGTCATTATCTAGGAGATGAACCGACCTCATTAGCAATTCAGCAACTCGTTTTTCATGCATCACTAATTCATTGAAAAAGGAAAATAATTTATATAAGGTACACGACCAATGTAAAGTACATTCTTACATAAAATGTCAAGGAAAGCGAATGCTTTCAGCTGTTAATGGAACGAATTGACTGACCAAAATTACTGTCATCTCCTCATCCACCTCGCTCGTGTAATGATGTTCCCAACACCGATGTATCCAATAAAAGTCCAAAGAAAAAAAAAAAGCAAGTGAGGATATGCGAAATTCGTCATTGTCGACGTTGAAACCCTAGCCAGCATACAAGCAAGAAAGTCCAAGAATGTCTAGATTGGATGGATTCTAGCCCCACTTGCTCTAGCTTTCTCCCCTAGACACTCCTAATTGGGCCACAATGTCATGCGAACGAAGGTCTAAAGGACAACCGGATGGCCTTATGTGCCCGGGCAAATACTTGTCTGGATCGGTCCATGTGGATCCGAATCCATCATGTAAATCTTACGTGATCAATGGAGCTCTTTCCTTCAGGAACCTAATCCACGCAGGACCTTCTCATATGCTTGTCCAATCGGGAAACTCGGTTTTTTCACTTTTTTTTGCTAGTTTCTTCAAATGTGGATCAGTAAATAGAGAAAGAAAGGGATGATTGATTATAGCAAATGATCGTTTTTATGTTTTCAATTAAAAAAATGTTTTTTTTCTTATAACATTATTTTTTTAGTTGGATCATGTGAGTGAGCGTTTTATGCATAATTTAATACATTGATAGTAAAGCACAGGGGCAATCAATTAACGAGAAAATTTGAATTTTCAACTTGGTTGCTTGGGACCCTTAATTATTCTTTTTATTTTTTTAAAAACATTTTATATCACTGTTTTTCCTAGAAAAAAAAAACTTCAAAATAACCGGAAGCTTTTGCTAATAATAAAAGAGTATTTATTTGAAGAAAAATATTAAAATCTTCAAATAAATATTCAATATGTTTCTAGTCTCATTCTTCCTCGGTCGAGAAGAGTCGTCCTCAAGGCTTGTCAAGAACACAAGACAGCAGCTTACTCAACAACAAAAACAAAAGCTAGCCAGGAGCATAGATGATGCTGAGAAATGTGCGAACGAAGAAGATCTACGGTTAAAAATAAAGAAAGGAAAGAAGAAGGATGATCTACGATCAAGAGATTGCATGAAGAAAGGCTGTGAAGAAAGGCTGCGAAGTCGGCCAAAATCGCTACTGTTCATTTACTCTTTTTTCCTTTACTTTGTATCTTAGCTGTTATGACCGGTATTCGGTTAGTCCTTGCATTTAAGTAGTTGACTTTTTCTTTCAACTAACCTTGGGTAAAACAGATTCATTGAGAGAAATAGAATAGATATAAGAAGGAATTCTCCCATACTGTAATCTCTCAAGGAAGTTGAAAATACAGAAGAAATACATTCTCTCTCTCTCTCTCTCTCTCTCTCTCTCTCTCGATTGCTTCCATCTCTGTTTCTATTCGTAAAGTTCTTCATGGTATCAAAGCCATAGGAGGATGTTTCGTTTCGATACCATGAAGAACTTTACGAACAGAAACAGAGATGGAAGCAATAGAGAGAGAGAGAGAGAGAGAGAGAGAGAGAGAGAGAGAGAGAGAGAGAGAGAGAGAGAGAGAGAGAGAGAGAGAGAGAGAGAGAGAGAGAGAGAGAGAATGTATTTCTTCTGTATTGTCAACTTCCTTAAGAGATTACAAATATGGGAGAATTCCTTCTTATATCTATTCTATTTCTCTCAATGAATCTGCTTTACCCAAGGTCGATTGAAAGAAAAGTCAACTACTTAACTGCAAGGACTAACCGAATACCGGTCATAACAGCTAAGATACAAAGTAAAGGAAAAACAGAGTAAATGAACAGAGTAGCGATTTTGGCCGACTTCGCAGCCTTTCTTCACAGCCTTTCTTCATGCAATCTCTTGATCTGTAGATCATCCTTCTTCTTTCCTTTCTTTATTTTTAACCGTAGATCTTCTTCGTTCTGCACATTTCTCAGCATCATCTATGCTCCTGGCTGGCTTTTGTTTTTGTTGTTGAGTAAGTCTGTCTCTTGTGTTCTTGACATCCCCCCGCAAATTGGGCAAGGGTGAAGAACCAATGCCCAATTTGAGCCGAAGAGAGGAGTGTGTTAGTTTAGATAGTGGCTTGGTAAAGATATCAGCAACTTGGTTCTAGCTGGGAACATATTTAACACACAAAGATCCAGATGCAACTTTTTCTCGAACAAAGTGGAAATCAACCTCAATATGTTTTGTACGAGCATGAAGTATAGGATTCGCTGTGAGAGATATGGCAGATTGATTGTCACAGAATAGTATGGTTGGTGAGTGAAGAGAAACTCTAATATCTCCGAGAACAAAAGAAATCCAGGTAAGATCACCAATTGCTGAGGCAAGAGCTCTATATTTAGCTTCAAAGTGGAGGAACGGGAAACAGTTGATTGTTTCTTAGCGGTCCATGAGATGAGATTAGAACCGAGGTAAGTACGAAGCTGTGGTAGAACGTCTAGTTTCAAGACAGCCAGCCCAATCGCATCGTAGAAGCCATATAATTGGAGAGAGCTGTGAGAGAATGAAGTGACATACCGAGGTGAATTGTGCCTTTTACATATCGAAGAACTCGTTTTAGTTGAAGAAGGTCTCCAATAGTAGGGTGTTGTAGTTTCGACATAGGATATTTGTTGCAAAGGCAAGATCGGGCCGGTAATAGTGAGATATTGTAGGCCTCCTACGAGACTTCGGTAGTTCATGGGATTTGGAAGAAGAACAGCATCTCTTTCAAGTATAACTGGTTTAAGAGAGAGAGGTGTAGCAATAGGTTTACAAATCAATCATATTTGCACGAGACAGTAAGTCAAGGGCATACTTGGTTTGACATAAGAACAGTTCGGTAGACGTTCGTGTGGCTTCAATTCCAAGAAAGTAATGAAGCTGACCAAGATCTTTCATATGGAATTGAACACTGAGTGAATGAATAAGAGTTTGTAGCAATGATTCTGAGCTACCAGTGAGGATTATATCGTCTACATATAGAAGTAACAACATTGTCTCTTGTCCTTGATGAAGTATGAACAGAGATGGGTCAGTTGAACTGCAGAAAAATCCAACCTCAAGTAAGAAATTGTTGAATTTATCATACCAGGCACGTGGTGCTTGACGCAGTCCATAAAGTGACTTTTGAAGCAGACATACATATTGAGAATACTGTGGATGAACAAAACCAGGAGGTTGTTCCATGTACATAGTTTCATTCAAGGTGCCATGTAAGAAGGCGTTCTTGACATCAAGTTGGTGTATAGACCGGTGTTGTACCATTGCTACGAGAGAACAAGTCTAACGGTTGCATGTTTTATCACGGACTAAAGGTTTCGTGAAGTCGATTCCTTCTTCCCGATGAAATCCCTTGGCTACTAGACGAGCCTTCAATCGATCGAGACTACTAGTAGAAGTAAGTTTAGTCTTGAACACCCATTTGCAACCAATAACATTCATGTTATTAGTACGAGGAACCAATAACCAGGTTTGATTCTGGTGTAAGGCATTCATTTCTTCTTGCATTGCCTTATACCATCCTGGATCTGCTAGAGCAGATTTTAATGATTTTGGTTCTGAAGGAACTTGGTATTGAGCAAGACATGCATATCGAGGATTAGCTTTAATTATACCAGATTTAGACTTGGTTTGCATGTGATGAGTAGGTTGTGTACCTTGCACAGATGGATAGACTGTGTTTGTTCAATAGCTGGTTACATTACTATCGCCGTGGTGGTTCCGGATATGTTCTCTTGTGGAGAAATACTTTGAATAGGAGATGGAGCTTGATCATCCGATGATACAGCTTGTAGGGATAGGATCTATATGTTCTGCAAAAACCTGCTCAGCTGGAACATACTTTGTTTCATGGTATCAGAGCCACCATCCTGAAGAAATCATCTCAAGTCTGTATAAAAATGGCTGAATCTACAGCAGATTGGATTCAGGAATCGAAGCCTCATTGATCTGTGAGTCGATATTCTTCATCTTCCTTCAAATCTCTATCATTAGAAACCGATTTACTGCATCATACTGCAAAAACCAGTAAAGGTTGTGTTCGAAACAAGTGGTGTTCAAAGATCTGGAAAGTAGAATGGCAGCAAAAAGCTCGAGATATCCATTTCCTATTCATGTCAACATCTCGAACTTTGTTACAATCAGATTAACTGAGAATAACTTCCTCCTATGGCAAGCTCAGTTTCATAGATTTTTAAGAAGTCAAGATCTGTTTGGATTTGTGAATGGAACAATTAACACGTCTTTTAGAGGCAAGGTAGAAGTAGCAGTAGTTAGCATTGTATTCCTAATATATTTTACAGGTAAACATGAACCGTTGCCAATCATTACTGTATCAGTACCAGCATTCTTAGAGAAGTTTTGGAGAATACCAGCATTTGCTTAAATGTGAGCAGTTGCTCCAGTATCAGGATACCATTCATTTCCATTAGTATCCTCAATGTGGATTGCTGATAGAGCTGTTGGTATTTCTTCAGACTTGAGATGATTTCTTCAGGATGGTAGCTCTGATACCATGAAGAAATTTACGAACAGAAATAGAGATGGAAGCAATAGAGAGAGAGAGATGAGAAGAGAGAGAGAGAGAGAGAGAGAGAGAGAGAGAGAGAGAGAGAGAGAGAGAGAGAGAGAGAGAGAGAGAGAGAGAGAGAGAGAGAGAATGTATTTCTTCTGTATTTTCAACTTCCTTGAGAGATTACGGTATGGGAGAATTCCTTCTTATATCTATTCTATTTCTCTCAATGAATCTGTTTACCTAAGGTCGTTGAAAGAAAAGTCAACTACTTAACCGCAAGGACTAACCGAATACCGGTCATAACAGCTAAGATACAAAGTAAAGGAAAAATAGAGTAAATGAACGAGTAGCGATTTTGGCCGACTTCACGGCCTTTCTTCACAGCCTTTCTTCATGCAATCTCTTGATCTGTAGATCATCCTTCTTCTTTCCTTTCTTTATTTTTAACCGTAGATCTTCTTCGTTCGCACATTTCTTAGCATCATCTATGCTCCCGGCTGGCTTTTGTTTTTGTTGTTGAGTAAGCTGCTGTCTTGTGTTCTTGACACATCTCGTTTCTGTTCGTAAAGTTCTTCATGTCAAGAACACAAGACAGCAGCTTATTCAACAACAAAAACAAAAGCCAGCCAGGAGCATAGATGATGCTGAGAAATGTGCAGAACAAAGAAGATCTACGGTTAAAAATAAAGAAAGGAAAGAAGAAGGATGATCTACAGATCAAGAGATTGCATGAAGAAAGGCTGTGAAGAAAGGCTGCGAAGTCGGCCAAAATCGCTACTCTGTTCATTTACTCTGTTTTTCCTTTACTTTGTATCTTAGCTGTTATGACCGGTATTCGGTTAGTCCTTGCAGTTAAGTAGTTGACTTTTTTCTTTCAACTGACCTTGGGTAAAACAGATTCATTAAGAGAAATAGAATAGATATAAGAAGGAATTCTCCCATACTGTAATCTCTTAAGGAAGTTGACAATACAGAAGAAATACATTCTCTCTCTCTCTCTCTCTCTCTCGATTGCTTCCATCTTCTCTCTCTCTCTCTCTTTGTAAAGTTCTTCATGGTTCTTCATGGTAGCCACCATCCCGAAGAAATCATCTCAAGTTTGTATAAAAATGGCTGAATCTACAGCAGATTGGATTCAGGAATCGAAGCCTCATTGATCTGTGAGTCGATATTCTTCATCTTCCTTCAAATCTCTATCATTAGAAACCGATTTACTGCATCATACTGCAAAAAAACCAGTAAAGGTTGTATTCGAAACAAGTCGTGTTCAAAGATCTGGAAAGTAGAATGGCAGCAAAAAGCTCGAGATATCCATTTCCTATTCATGTCAACATCTCGAACTTTGTTACAATCAGATTAACTGAGAATAACTTCCTCCTATGGCAAGCTCAGTTTCATAGATTTTTAAGAAGTCAAGATCTGTTTGGATTTGTGAATGGAGAAACTCCACCGCCTGCTAAAACACTACAAGTAGAAGAAGGAGATCAAACACTCGATATCCCTAATCCTGACTATATTGACTGGATTAAAACGGATCAACTTATTTCCTCTTGGATTAGTGGTGCTGTTTCCGAAGACATACTTAGCCTAATAATTGGCTTAAACACAGCCTATGAACTTTGGCAGACTCTACTTAATCGGTTCACCCAAAAATCTGTGGCAAAGGAGTTTGAATTAAGAGGAAAATTGCAGGCTTGTCAGAAACGTGATCGAACTCTATCAACATATCTCAAAGAGTACAAGACAATATGTGATCAATTAAATGCCATAGGTAAACCAGTAGATGACATAACAAAACTGTTTGGCATTTTGGAAGGTTTGGGGTCCGAGTATGAGAGCTTTAAAACAACAATTTATTGTTTAAAGCCTCAACCGGAATATGATGAAGTGATCTCTCATCTAGAGAGGTTTGAATTAAGGCTGCAAAACTATTCCTCAAGTCAGTTCAGTCCAAATCTAGCCTATTATGGTCAAAGGAAGACTAAAGCTATACACAAAGATGAGTTTAATAGAAACTTTTTACAGCAAAATAACAATCTTGGAAATTCAAGGGGTTATAGTCGTGGAGGAAGAAGTATTGGAAGAGGAAGACCATTCAGTAGCAGATACAGAAATTTTGGAAGTCTTGGAAGAAACACGAATTACAGAAGTAATAACTCAAGCTATGAACAGGGGAGTAAACATCTTAACTAGGCTAATACTCCCTCTACCTTGAGTCCTGGTCAGGGGTTCAGACCATATAATGGTTCAGCTCAGAGGTATACAGAAGCCAAGATTTATCCACCATCAAATTTAACTTTTCATAAAGATATGCAGATGGAAAAAGCAACAACAAACACTTGACTGGAGTGCCAGATCTGCAGAAAACCAGGTCACGATGCATTGCACTGTTGGTATAGATTTGATAATTCTTACCAAGCTGAAGAAATACCAACAGCTCTATCAGCACTCCACATTGAGGATACTAATGGAAATGAATGGTATCCTGATACTGGAGCAACTGCTCACATTTCGGCAAATGCCGGTATTCTCCAAAACTTCTCTAAGCATGCTGGTACTGATACAGTAATGATTGGCAACTGTTCATGTTTACCTGTGAAATATAATGGGAATACAATGCTAACTACTGCTACTTCTACCTTGCCTCTAAAAGACGTGTTAATTGTTCCAGCAATTAAGAAAAATCTTCTTTCAATCTCTAGACTAACCGATGATTATCCTTGTTCTTTTGTCTTTGACAAAATTGGGGTATACATAAAGGACAGCACCACCAACATAACTAGGATGCTAGGGAAGAAGGAGAAAGGACTATACAGAATTGATCCTTGTGCTGCAGAAGTGTTCTTCACTCAAAGACAGAAGATCACAGGAGAAAACATATGGCATCAAAGGCTAGCTCATACAAATCAAAATGTCCTGAAGCATTTGAAGAATCAAAAGTTAATCCAGTGTCATACAGAATCACAATCTATATGTAGAAGTTGTCAGCTCGCTAAGAACACAGCTCTACCCTTTCCTATGTCAAGATCTGTAGCGAATAAACCTCTAGAACAAGTCCATTGTGACATATGGGGACCTTCTCCAGTCAACTCTCATCAGAATTTCAAGTATTATGTGATCTTTGTTGATAACTTTTCTCGGTTCAGCTGGATGTATCCATTGAAACTAAAATCAGACTTCTATGATATCTTTCTTATGTTTCAGAAGTTAGTGGAAAACCAGCACAATTGTAAAATCAAGAGGTTTCAATGCGATGGTGGGGGAGAGTTTGTCGACCACAAGTTTAAAGCTCACCTACGAGTTGTGGCATTCAACAACTTATCTCCTGTCCATATACACCCGAACATAATGGAATACCTGAGAGAAAACATCGACATATAGTTGAGCTTGGTCTGGCTATGCTATATCATGCAAAAGTCCCATTAAAATTTTGGGTTGATGCATTTATGACAGCAAACTATACTGTCAATATACTTCCTACTCCACGGTTAAGGATGCAATCTCCCTTTCTCAAGCTATATAAGTATAAGCCAAGATATGATCATCTCAGAGTATTCGGGTGTGCCTGCTATCCCTGCCTTCGACCCTATGCACAACACAAGCTGGATCCACGATCACTTACCTGTGTATTTCTCGGATACAGTACTCATCATAAAGGATACCGATGTTTGGTACCTACTACTGGTCATGTGTACATCAGTCGACATGTAATTTTTGATGAGAAGTTCTTCCCTTTCTCTAAAAGGCTGGCAACACAGTCCTCAACATATACACAATTGTATAAACTATGGACAGAATAGGAGAAATTCTTACAAGCTCCAAGTATAGAGCCTATCAATACTTCATCATCTCATCAAACAAAGTATGTTCCAGCTGAGCAAGTTTTTGCAAAACATATAGATCCTATCCCTACAACTGTATCATCAGATGATCAAGCTCCATCTCCTATTCAAAGTATTTCTCCACAAGAGAACATATCTGGAACCACCACAGTGATAGTAACAGAACCAGCTATTGAACAAACACAGTCTATCCATCCTGTGCAAGGTACATAACCTACTCATCACATGCAAACCAGGTCTAAATCTGGTATAATTAAAGCTAATCCTCGATATGCATGTCTTGCTCAATACCAAGTTCCTTCAGAACCAAAATCATTAAATTCTACTCTAGCAGATCCAGGATGGTATAAGGCAATGCAAGAAGAAATGAATGCCTTACACCAGAATCAAACCTGGTTATTGGTTCCTCGTACTAATAACATGAATGTTATTGGTTGCAAATGGGTGTTCAAGACTAAACTTACTTCTACCGGTAGTCTCGATCGATTGAAGGCTCATCTAGTAGCCAAGGGATTTCATCAGGAAGAAGGAATCGACTTCACAGAAACCTTTAGTCCTGTGATAAAACATGCAACTGTTAGACTTGTTCTCTCTGTAGCAATGGTACAACACTGGTCTATACACCAACTTGATGTCAAGAACGCTTTCTTACATGGCACCTTGAATGAAATTGTGTACATGGAACAACCTCCTGGTTTTGTTCATCCACAGTATTCTCAATATGTATGTTTGCTTCAAAAGTCA
This sequence comes from Eucalyptus sideroxylon, assembly GCA_014182405.2. NCBI lineage: Eukaryota > Viridiplantae > Streptophyta > Magnoliopsida > Myrtales > Myrtaceae > Eucalyptus > Eucalyptus sideroxylon. Next base: position 49,837,536 of record CM024555.2, on the reverse strand, counting down.
CTTTATGGACTACGTCAAGCACCACGTGCCTGGTATGATAAATTCAGCAATTTCTTACTTGAGGTTGGATTTTTCTGCAGTTCAACTGACCCATCTCTGTTCATACTTCATCAAGGACAAGAGACAATGTTGTTACTTCTATATGTAGACGATATAATCCTCACTTTGGTAGCTCAGAATCATTGCTACAGACTCTTATTCATTCACTCAGTGTTCAATTCCATATGAAAGATCTTGGTCAGCTTCATTACTTTCTTGGAATTGAAGCCACACGAACGTCTACCGAACTATTCTTATGTCAAACCAAGTATGCCCTTGACTTACTGTCTCGTGCAAATATGATTGACTATAAACCTATTGCTACACCTCTCTCTCTTAAACCAGTTATACTTGAAAGAGATGCTGTTCTTCTTCCAAATCCCATGAACTACCGAAGTCTCGTAGGAGACCTACAATATCTCACTATTACCAGGCCTGATCTTGCCTTTGCAACAAATATCCTATGTCAGAAACTACAACACCCTACTATTGGAGACCTTCTTCAACTAAAACGAGTTCTTCGATATGTAAAAGGCACAAATCACCTCGGTATGTCACTTCATTCTCACAGCTCTCTCCAATTATATGGCTTCTCTGATGCAGATTGGGTTGGCTGTCTTCAAACTAGACGTTCTACCACAGGCTTCTGTACTTACCTCGGTTCTAATCTCATCTCATGGACCGCTAAGAAACAATCAACTGTTTCCCGTTCCTCCACTGAAGCTAAATATAGAGCTCTTGCCTCAGCAACAGCTGATCTTACCTGGATTTCTTTTGTTCTCAGAGATATTAGAGTTTCTCTTCACTCACCAACCATACTATTCTGTGACAATCAATCTGCCATATCTCTCACAGCAAATCCTATACTTCATGCTCGTACAAAACATATTGAGGTTGATTTCCACTTTGTTCGAGAAAAAGTTGCATCTGGATCTTTGTGTGTTAAATATGTTCCTAGCCAGAACCAAGTTGCTGATATCTTTACCAAGCCACTATCTAAACTAACACACTCCTCTCTTCGGCTCAAATTGGGCATTGGTTCTTCACCCTTGCCCAATTTGCGGGGGGATGTCAAGAACACAAGACAGCAGCTTATTCAACAACAAAAACAAAAGCCAGCCAGGAGCATAGATGATGCTGAGAAATGTGCAGAACGAAGAAGATCTACGGTTAAAAATAAAGAAAGGAAAGAAGAAGGATGATCTACGATCAAGAGATTGCATGAAGAAAGGCTGTGAAGAAAGGCTGCGAAGTCGGCCAAAATCGCTACTCTGTTCATTTACTCTGTTTTTCCTTTACTTTGTATCTTAGCTGTTATGACCGGTATTCGGTTAGTCCTTGCAGTTAAGTAGTTGACTTTTTCTTTCAACTGACCTTGGGTAAAATAGATTCATTGAGAGAACTAGAATAGATATAAAAAGGAATTCTCCCATACTGTAATCTCTCAAGGAAGTTGAAAATACAGAAGAAATACATTCTCTCTCTCTCTCTCTCTCTCTCTCTCTCTCTCTCTCTCTCTCGATTGCTTCCATCTCTGTTTCTGTTCGTAAAGTTCTTCAAGGCTAACTTCATCAAAGCTCTTGATTCTTCATGATATAATAATAGATCCACTACATTGACAGTAGCAGAAACACCACATTCTCAGAGACGTTTGCATTATCATTAATGCGTTCCAAAACTTGAAAAGAACCATTTACTCAATGAGAAAACTGAGCGTAGGAGTAAGGTTTTAAAACCTGCACACAACATATAGCACACAAGTGGCTTGTAAAATAGATATATGATGAGATCATACAAAAAAAAAAAAGAAAAAAGAAAAAAAAAAGAAAAGAAAAGAGAGAGAGATAACTTGGCTTGACGACGGGTTGGAAATAATTTTTACCTCGAAGGAATGACCGCCTTCCTTAAAAGATGCAAGTTTTCTATACTTGTTTGCTTGACCGCGATATATGCACGTTCTCTTTAAAGTCTCTTACTTTCTCATGTAACTGCTCGACTTCCTTAGCCATCTTGACGATGAAGCTGCCCATGTGAAATTTCAAGAGTTGATTTCCCAATTTCCCAAAAATCCAAATCCTCTCTGTATACATCTCTTCAAATCCAACAATCTTGATTTGCGTAGTGGAGAGGGGCGTATGTCGGCGGCTTAAAACATCCGCTACTCGAATTTGAGCATCACATTTACTTTTGACGACAAGCGATAAGGATTCTAGAAATTCACTTCAGGCTGCATTTCGGCGGCTAAGCTCATGTTGAGAGCTCAAGTGCGTAAGTGCCTCATGGTCAAAGTACGAAACGAACTCTTTCGTTAGCGCGTTGGAGCTCCGGTGTTGAGACCACGCACTAAAGCGTGAAACTCCTTATCATAAATTGAATGCCTCAGCTTGGCATCGTTTAGTTCATCACATTAAAGAGGCAACGGCTTTCAGCCTTCTTGATTAAGGACAACAGCAGCAACAGCACTAACAGCATCGCAATGAACTTCAAAAACCAAATCGATGTTGGAAAGTGCTAAAACTAGAGATTCGATGGTTTTTCTAATCAAGAATTGAAAACTCTTATATGGTGTTTCGTGTGAAAAAACTCCTAGTAAATTTTGAAGTTGACAAAATTGTCCATGAGAATTTAGTAAGTGTGATAAATGTCTTGAAGTATGTTGATCGAGGAAAATAATCTTGGAATGAAGTCATCTCAATCTAGCTCAAATTCAAGTACAGTTTGTAAAGTTTACTTTAGACGGAACATATTCAGACTTAAGTTTTGAGAGAATTACTCTTATTCCCATCCCGATGCAAGTTTAGAATGTGACAAGTTCAGTATGGAGCAAGTCCAGAACGTGACTAGTCCAGTTAATATAATGGCTATTGATCTAATTTGGATTTCACACCTAAAAAGAATTGATTGACTCAATCTTAATTAATTGGCAAATGAATCCCAAGACAAGTTTTTTTTTTTTTAAATGGAGAAGCTACTTATGAAAACTAAGACTCTAGTTGCATGGGCAACCAAAATCAAGTGGAGATTTGGCTTTTGTCACTTAACGGCTACTCAATTTTCTTGATATAAATTTGTCCACTAGGTAGGTTAGACGACAATCCTCTTGAGATTGTTCAATGGTTAATTTGGAAGTGGAGGAGTTCATAAGGAAACCAAGGTGCTAAGAAGTAAGTAAGAGAGACGGGGCCCAAAATCTAGAATTTCAAAGTTTGATTGTACTTTTTTTTTGGTCAAAAGGGATAGTGCGTTCTATTATCAGTTAAAGATAGTCTTACAAGATAAGACAGATAACACTCCGAACATAAAATATTCCATAGAGGTAAAGTGGGGGGGGGGTATTCCACCAATTTAGAGGGAGCTTGTGTGCACGATGAGTCCGTGCTATCCAATCTACTGTTGTATTTGCTTCGCGCAGGCAATGAATCACCTTAATATTGTTGCATTGGGCTAGCTCGCTTCTACATCGCTACACAATTTCATGTAAATTCCACGGACTCTTGGCCCGGCCCATTACCGATTTGACCACAAGCGAACAGTCACTCTCACACACCCATTGAATTGTTTGACTTAAGAAGTCTGGCACGTACCACGACTAAAGCTCTTGGATATAAAAGAGCCCATGTAAAATCGCCTCGGCTTCCGCTTCGTGCAATGAGGAAACCCTAGATGTGGAGGCGAAGCCTTCGACAACTCTCCCAGATGAATCGCGTACAAGTCCAGCAACAGAGCAGAGGAACTCGCCTAGAATCCAAGACACGTCGACATTCAGCTTCAGATCCTGCCTTTCCGAAAGTGTCCATATATTAGGTTTGCTTCTGTTTGGTTGTTGTGATTTCTGGTTCGACTGCCCTTGACTGAAGTAGATTTGCTGTTCTTGTGTTGAAACCAGTAGATCTGCTGGTCTGGGTTGTTTTGCTTGAAAAATTCAGCTATTTCGTGCCTTCCAGATGTTCCAAAGAACTAGGCCGGTGAACTCTCTTGCAGGTAAGATCTTGTCTCTTCCGAAAGCTTCCATAATCCACTGGTTGGTTCTCTTAATATGGCTTATGGGTATGATCCCTTTGAACCTCGGGTCTTCCCAGATTTTTCTTTTCCATTTGCACAAGAAAAAAAGTGTTTTGTAGTTTCTATATTGGAATGACATAACGGATATAATGGATCTTGAGTTATTTTCCTTTTGTATAGGTTTTCTCACGTGGGAAGGGCGTTTTGACAGAGGCTACAGAGAAAAGTTCTGATTTTTGGTGGCGTGGCGAGACTCCAGATCTGAGTCCATAAGGTACGTGGTGGCTGGACTGAGCAGGATGGCTGATTTTGGTCTTTACTGCGTGTTGTTGAAAATGCTCTGTTATAGCCACTTTTGACAGAGTATTGCCATATACTGTTGCCTGTCCATACTAAAGTATCCGACTTTGGTTGCTGACTCAGTGGGATTGCTAATATTTCTTTAGCAATGTTTTCATCGTACATCTGTTGGATTGTCTGTTGTTTCCACTCTCTAGCTTCTGTATTGATTAGTTCAGACACCACGACAGGCTCTGTTTGGTTTGCTTGTCCGCCAATTACCCTCTGCATTAGCCATTTGTTTTCCCGAATACGAATAGATTTGCCATCCCCTACTGACCATTTGATGTTGTCTGTGATTGTGTCTCTACCAAGCAATAAACTCTGCCAGCCCCATGATGGCCGTTGGCCCTTACAAGCTATCCAGATATCACCAGTTGGGAAATAGACTCCTTTCAGCACTCGACTCCATAGGGCCGGAGGAGAATTAGCTAATCTCCAGATTTGCTTGCCAAGCATGGCACCATTAAAGGTAATCAGATCTTTAAAACCTAGCCCACCTTCATCCTTTCGGGTTTTCAATACTTCCCAATTTTTCCAATGCATCCCTCACTTAGCATCACCTTTTTGCCACCAAAATGATGCAATTCGTTTTTCTATGGATTTGCAGATAGACACTGGCAGCTTGAAGATGGACATTGCATAAGTAGGTATGGATTGCACTACACTTTTTTTTTTTTATCAAAACCTCCTTTCCTACCTTGGTAAGTAGCTTTTCTTTCCAGCCTTCTAACTTTGTGTTTACCTTGGCTAATATCCATGCAAATAGTTCTTTCTTGGATTGACCCCATTTCGTGGGGATGCCCAAATATTTTCCAATTTTCTCAAAAACAGGGACTCTCAGCTTTATGGCCATGTTTCTTTTCAATAGTTGAGGGCAGTTTGTGCTAAAGTAAACCCCTGATTTGTTTAAATTAATTGCTTGTCCCGAGGCATAACAATATTGTTTAAGTATAAGTGCTAAATTCTGACATTCCATGATAGTTCCATCCATAAAGAATATAACATCATCAGCAAAAAGGTGTGATAGCTTAGGACAGAACCTGTTAATCTGTATGCCTTTGATGCTGCCATCTTCTATTGCTTTTTTCATGAGCCAAGTTAAGACATTGGAAATCAGGATGAATAAATAAGGCGAGAGAGGATCACCTTGTCTGAGACCTCGCGAAGGATAGAAGAATGAGGTAGGTTCACCATTAATCTTCACACTAAAAGAAACTGTGGATATATACTGCATAATTAGTGACACCCATTTAGCACAAAATCCCATATGCAACATACAATCCCGTACAAAATCCCATTTAATTCTGTCATATGCTTTCTGCATGTCGAGCTTTAATATGGCATGATGTTTTGTCTTTCTCTTTGTAATGCGTAGCTAGTGCAAGACTTCCTGCACTATCAAAATGTTGTCTTGAATTTGCCTACCTTGAACAAAGGCACTTTGCTCTGGTTCAATAATAAGTGGCATCCACTTCTTTAATCTGTTTGCTAGGATTTTTTTATATAACTTTGTAACTAAAATTGCATAGACTAATGGGTCTGTATTGGCTAATGTTCTCAGGGTTTTTGACTTTAGGGATCAAGGAAATGTGTGTTTGATTAAGGAGGGGATCAAGAATACCCTTCGAAAGAAGTTCTGCACTAGCTGCGACAAGTCAATTTTTAGAGTTTCCCATGAGTGTTGATAAAAGGTTCCATTGAAGCCATTAGGGCCAGGAGCTTTTAGTGCTCCCAATTGAAAAACAGTTGCATGAATTTCCTCCATCAAAGGTACATCCACCAGTTCTTCGTTGATATTCTCTGTTATTGGTGAAGGACATTGGTTTAAGACAGGTTGATAGTGTCTTGGACCCTCTGTCTTATATAAATTCTTGTAAAAAGACTGTATATGGTTTCGAAGCATTACAGGATCTCGACACCAACCGTTATCTTCTAATTGCAGCATGGTAATACAATTTTTCTGCCTCCTTTGTACAGTTGTTGCATGAAAGAATCTGGTATTTTTGTCACCCCATTGCAGCCACTTGATACGTGATCTCATACCCTGCAATTGTTCTTCCTGTTTTCTCAATATCTCTATCTCGGTTGTTGACACCTAAAATTTTGATTAGGTTATTAATTTGGCCTTAGTTTCTTTATTTATGTATTTTTCCCTTTTTTTCGAATAATAAACAAAACAAATAACAAAAACACAAAAAAAAAAAAAAACAACAAAAAAAACAAAAAAAGAAGTAGCCCATCGGGGCTGGGCCTTCGCGCCCAGTCCCCTCTTCTTCTTCTCTCCCCCCCGCATGGGCCCTTATGGCCCAACCTCCTTCTCCTCCAGCCCGTTGTGGAGTTCCCCCTATGCTGGGTCGTCACCATTTCCCACGCCGCTGCGCCATACCCTCTCCACAGGTAGGTATCAGCTTTGCTTGGCCATCGTTGTTTCTGCCCGAAACCCTGGTCGTTGCCCCTACCTATTGCCGCAGCTTTGCTGTCGCTCCCCCCCGCGAGAATCCAGCAATCGCCCGTCAACGTTGCCGCTGTCTTTTCTGAAAACCAACAACCACCCGTCGTCGCCCTAGTCGTCATCGCCGTCAGGCCCGTCGTCGCCATCGTCGTCAATGCAAGACGCCGCTCCAGCTTCCCCGTCTCGACGCCGCGAATCGTCGAGCTCTAGGGTTCTCGCGAAGCCGGGTTGGGTAAGGTTTCGCTAGGATCGGGTCGCGGTTGCAAGCCGGGTTAGCGGCTGAAAATCGGGTCGGGCGTGGGTCTGAATCGAGTAGGGTTTGGCTTCAAAACAGGCCGGGTTGTACGCGTGGGCTGGTTTGCTATTAGGCTGCACCTTTTTTTGTAAAGTAGGCCAAATTCGGCGAGTGGGCTGAGTTTTAAAAAAAAAAAAAAAAAAAAAAAACCGGTCGCCCGCAACGTGGGCCCGTCCGGTGTCTCGCATGGTCGCGAACCGGATCGGTCCCAACCCCGGAGTCGACCCGGTTCGTTTTTCTATTATTTTAATATAAAAAAGTATTTTAATAAATAAAACTAAAAAAATCAAAAAAATAATTTATTTTCCAAAAAAAATAAAAAATGTCCATATTTTCCCAAAAAAGTCAGAAAAAGCCAAAAAATGATTTATATTTTCAGAAAAAGATCCAAAAATCCAAAAATGCTTTTTATGTCAAAAAAAAAAAATGAGAAAAGACCAAAAATATTTTTCCTCTATAAATGCATGGAAAATCTCTCAAACATCCAAAAAAACTAGGGTTTAGACAAGATTAGGTACCGAAAGGGCATTAATGATTAACTAGTGTAATCAAGTTCCCGATCCTAATTTCTCTGGTTGCGCATGAGTGAGTATTTCTTCCAATACTTCACTTGGGTTTCTAATCAACCCACCCCAAATCGATTAGTGGCAACTCCATTTTAAAAATTGATTTACAGGTTAAAAAGTCAGACTATTAAAGTCGTGAATTGGTGGACTTGGGAGTGTCCGGGCTTAATAAATTCAACCGAGCCATTAGCCTCCTAGGGCGCCCGCCCCTGACGTGGGCGCCCAAAAAAAGAGAGGTCGCGACAGCTTAGCGACTCCGCTGGGGACATTTGAACTTAGGCCATTTTATCTTTGTTTAAATGCTTTGCTGACTTGAATTTTTTTTTATTTATGCGGGGTAATAGCTTAAAGTTTTTTTTATTCTATGAAAATAAAATGTTTTGTGATTATAAACTGCTGGGCATCCTTAAAATGTTTTAGCACTACACATGGCACACACAACCCTGCCGCCGGACCTGGGCCGCCATAGGATTTCTAGGATGGTGTGAAGAAAGATACGACCTCGAACGCGAGACTGCGATGTAGAGGTTGCCTTTCTTTTCCCCGAATTTCTTAGTCGAGGTTAAAAGGGTATGCTGCTAACGCGAGATTGTGACAGGCGGATACCTTTTTAATTTCAACAAGCCTTCTGAGTTAGAAATCGAGCCACACATCTCATGTGCATGTCTTTGTGCTTGTCATTTTATTTAAAAGCAAAGTGATTTCTTTACTTTTACTCAGTCTTTTTATTTGACCCATGGCAATTTAGGATAAGCTTTTCAAGTCCCAATTTATATGCGATGGGGAAAGACGATATCCAGTTCATTCCTGCTCCCAAGGCGGAGCTCTTCAGATGGTGGGGTCAATTGGATCAGTATGCCCAAGAGCGCGTAAAAGCCAAAGTCGGTCATCTCATATCATTGATTCAAATCACTGTTCGTCCCGAAGTCATACAAGCCATATCACATTTCTGGTGCCCGAAAACGACTACTTTTGTATTTGGAGGGTTTGAGCTAACCCCAACTCTAGAAGAATACAGCATTATCACTAGAATTTCTCTTGAGAAAAAGCTTATTAGGCCATCGACAGGCGCCCTCCCGTGGCGCGGGTTAGCACGACTTTTAGGAACTGAAATCCATGTCATGAGACAAATTCTTGAAGACAACCATAATACATGCCCACTAGAATTCATGAATGCCTGTTTTCAAAATCAGCCTATGACCCAAAAAAGCGAGATTTTCCTTCTGGCCTTTTTTGGGTTCATCATTTTTCCCCATTAAAGAAATGTCATAAGTCCTAAGATGGCATGGATAGTTGATCAAATCTTGAGGGGGCAAAATTATGTCAATATGATTTTAACTGAAACATTTTTATCCTTTAATCGTTTTAAAGAAAACACGGAAAAAATCATGCGGGTCTCTCCGGAAATTTTACAAGTCTGGTTCTTTTCTCACCTAAGTGAATTTTGAGGCTTCATGCGATCATCTGGAATGAATGATTTCGAAAATCCATTACAAAAATTTATGGTTTTAGGACCATGCATTCCCAATCAAAGCTATTTGAATTGGATAAATTTCCTAAGAGACCCAGCTCCTAAGGCATTCCAATGGTGTGCTGATTGGTTCTATGAAAAGAGAGCTCGCTTTGCTTTCAAGCGCCGCTATCCAATTCCGTTACTCGGCCTCACCGGTGCTTTTTCCTATTTCCCACAAAGGGTGGTACGACAGTATGGAGCCCTTCAGGAGATCCCGCCATCTTTCAAGAAGAGGGTCCCTCCACTTCTCTTCACTCATCAAAGTTTTGAAGACATGATTGACATTGTTGAGGAAGCATGGAACAAGTGCCATCGCAAAAGGATCATGGTACCTGAAGGGCTTGAGGGAGAAGAAAAAGCCCACCACGCCTCCATGTCCTACATCCACAACCATCGTATCTCGACAAAATGGAAGCCATTAGTCCCTCACTCAATCGGCGAGAGCAGCCAGCACGAGCAAGCATAGCTCATGGAGAGGGATTTGGGAATGGACTGGACACACACCTTAGAGCCAGCCCAAGAAAGCAGGCATCCTCGCAAGAGCAAGGCTCCCCGTCGCATATAAATTAGGAATCATGTGCCCCTTAGTGTTAATCTTGTGAAAGTTTTGTCCCATTGTTTAGGGATTTTTGTTTAATGTCTAGTATTTTATTCTGTCATTTCAATTTCAAGTTTTAGATGTCAGAAGTTTACAGTCTAGAAAATCGTCTTTTGATAAATAAAAAAGTAGTTAGACCATTGCCATAGGTCAATCTCTGTTTACTTTCGTGCTCATTCATTATTTTCGCAACAACAGGTAATTATGAATCGTCGGCCACCACTCGTTCGTGAATGGCCTCATTTAATAGGGGTCGATCAGAATGATGTATAAAATCGCCTCATTAACATTAAAGACGGCGTAGGATAGATGTCCATTGTCCTTCAACAACTCTCGAGACAAATGAAATCCACTCAAGTTGAGCCCAACTCTATAGTTGCCTCAAACACCGTCATGACGCCTGCAAATTTGCCAGAAAATAGCCAGTACCATAGACAGTTTGAAAAGATCATGAAAGAGTTAAGCCAGCTGCAGGAGCAGAATTCCATGGATATGTCCAATTACACCGGCATTGAGATCCTTGAAAAGCTCAAAACACCTGAATGCGAAAGGTATGTTGATACCTCCCGCCCAGAGACCTATTTGCAGGCTTACCTGGTTCGAAGGATGATTCAATCATACCAATCGAGCTTGACCGGCCCTGCCTTGCGATGGTACATTGTCAGGAAGATTAGTCCCCTTAAAACCTGGAGGGAACTAATTCATGTTTTTCACAAAGAATATGATATTGACATCAGCCCTAACATAGCCTTGCCCTACGACGAACTGATGATCACGGAGCACGAGGAACCGTTTGTCGCTAAGATAGGAAATGAGCATGTCAATCAAGCCTTGCATGATAAATGGGCAGCTGAGCAACATCTTGTTGCTGGAAAATTCCCCACTGGGAAAGGCAAGGAGCCTTTGCACGAGATTAAAGACACAGAGCCTGTTCAAGAGTTGGGCACGACTGGACGACTCTCCAAGCTTACTCCCAGAGCTAGGGTCCAAAGAATATCGACCCCTGTCAACTTGGAAAGTGAATCAGACAGTGAAACTCTAATGTCTCTCACTTCCCTTGACAGAATCAAGTTAGCAAAATGAAAGGCCTTACTTAAAAGGTCTGGATCATAAGCCAAGAAAAGAAAGCCTAAGCAGATCGATTCAGTATCTACCGACGAGCCACCGCACCAAAGCTTCGAGCATTCCCAAGAATATAGCTTTGAAGGCCACCATCCTCTAAAGTACAACCCTGAAAACTTCCCGGCCTTAGAATACAATCCCAAGGACTTCTAGCATTATTTCGACAATGAAACTGACGATTCATCGTATAACTGTTTCATACTCTCATCCAGGGATGAAGGTCCGTCAGAAGAGGAAGCATACGTCTTTATCCGCTACGATCCTAATGAAGTACTAAGTTCGTCCTCTGACCACGAGGATAGCTTCAATACTTCATCCTCATTTGGAAATTTTGACCAAGAAGAAAGCAATGGGGGTAATCTCGGTAGAGTCAACTCTCCTGAAACAGGAAAATTCACCACTACAACGAATATGCAGTGGGAAAACCAATGGCCTAATCAGGATACATTAAGCCCGTCTTACGTTCATAGGATCATGACCCCTGGAGAGATGTGGATACCTAATCTCCATAAGTATAATGGCACAACTTGCCATGTGGCTCATTTGCAATATCTCCACGCTGAAATGAGTCGATACTATAGCCCGATGTCATTCACAACTTAGGCCTTCCAAGAAAGTCTTACGGGGTCTGCATTACAATGGTTCATCACAGCAGATATCTACCTCACGAGAGATGAGCTTTCTTCTGCATTCCTGCTTCAGTATCAAAGCCAGATTGGGACTAAAGTGCCTTGTCAGAACTTGGTTCACTTCAAAAGAAGACCAATGGAGAATTTCCGAGCATGTGCAAAGAGGTGGGAAGCTTTTATGATGCAAACTTACCCTCAGCTGGCCGAAGAAGAAATGATAAAGCTGTTCATAGGAGCTTTACCCCGCAAGCATCGCTGTTGGTTGCATGGGTTGCATTTCCGTAGCTTCAATGAAGTGGTCCTATCATGCGAATGCTTCGAGTCTACTGGAGGCGAGGAACTCAAAGGCGCTTGATTTCAAAGCCAGCACTATCAAAGTGTTCCTTTTCATAGGAGTTTTCATGGGTATTGCTTGTTTTTATAATTTCATGTTTCTTATCCTGTCTAGTGTGCTACTGTTGTATTTTCCATTCCAGTAATCTAATGTACAGGTTCTAATATTTTGTTTTGAAAGCATGAGGCGGTATCCCAAACTGGCCTAGTGATGTTATCCAACCATGAAAAGAAAATATCATCCAAGGAGAATACTGAGGGCTGGGCTTCCTCATGCTTTTTCTCTCCCGAATACATATTTTGAAAACAAAAAACACTTCATCACCAAAAGCTTTCGTCAAAACAAGATGTTAGCTTTAATCATGTTTGTCTTTTTGACTCACTCACTTTGTGTCTCGAGAATATCATCCCCATCCCCTTTGACTTAGTGTAACAAGGGGCATTCGAAGCAAGCGCATCATGTGAACTCACCAAATTCGAAGACACCTTGCCAAGAAAACGGGGGCAAACAGAAAGAAGCATCCCATTTCAAAAGGGTGAGTCTTATTCTCTGAATATAATTTTGGAAATGATGTCTTCTCTTTACAGGAAACGAAAGATAGGACATAATAGGTACATGCATACGGTTGAAATCAAGTCGTCCCCAAGAGCTCTATGCACTCCACCTCGCTCATGCCCAACTCCTTCACAAGCTCGAACAATATTTTTTCCCCACAACGTGTCTGAGCAACTAAATGTTGTGGTTTCCTCAACGGGATTTCCAGCTTTGACAAGCCAAGAAGCACAGAAAAGGAATTTCTTCTCTTGAATTGGCTACTGTCAACAGGGAGAAAATCTAGATGGTTGAAACGGTCTCTTGCCCCCTACTCAAAATGAGGACCTAGAAACCTGACTTCTTGTTCCAGATGCATGCTCTCGCAAGAAGTAATTGCCATTAGAGAATTAGAGATTTTGATTGTCCATCTCAGATTCCATAGAAGCTTGAAGTACATGACTTTGCTCAATGCTACTAATGGTCATATGGTCAAAGACGGAATTCCACAGAAGGAAGGCGTTGCAAATCATCAATTGTGTACATAGGGCCACAAATGAAGAGGGCCAATCAAAAGAGATATTGAACTGTGTCAAAAACAAAAGGCCATCATTGACATTCAAATATCCCTAGGAGTCAGCAAATATAAACTCTGGGGAAGAGTAATTTGGTATCGTTTCCAATACTCCCAGTATCTGAACTCACTTTTGACATATTTTCTCCTATTGACAAGAAGCATATGATTCAAGAAACAAGCTTAATGGTTAATTTGGGCAAATCAAGTGACCCATATCGATTTACCTAACTGGGTATGAAAGGACGTGTCGTTCAGGAGCTGGTTCGGTTAAATGAAAAAAGAAGTGTCCTACGGACATCGTCGGCGCCTCTAGCCGAGTGGTATTCGGGAAAAAGCAAAACGGTCCAAAGTCGGGGGTTCGAATCCCCGACGCGGCAGTTAGCCGCTTGGTAAAAAAATAATAAATTTTTTTTTGCTTCTCTTGCACTTGCAAATTACGAGAGAACATGTGACTTAACGAAGCAAAAGACATAGGACTTCGTGTCCCACTTGCACTTCAGTCCATCCAATCATCTCGCAAACCGGTGAAGAGTAATGTTGTATCGCTTTCAAGTTATTCGACTCTTGAAAGAGCTTTTGACTAACATGATCCTTTTTATCTCAAGCGGATCACTTGACCGTACAAAAATGCAGATAACAAATCAAAGAAAGACATGTCAAACTCTGATAAGCTCTCCTAAGCAAAATGGCGTCCTAAGGGCAAAAACAGAGATGCCCGATCAGATTCCCAACCCCGACTGATCATTCATGTGTCATATCCCTAACCAATAGGGACAACTATCGACACCCATTTGCGAATAACCCTTTTGATGTTCAAAATTTAACATATTTCGAAACACCATTATGTTAACTCTTAAAGTTGTCAATAGGGTCTTTTTTTGAGTCAAAACCATTCACTTGTTTTGAAGAGTTCAAACTCCATCATATTCAAAATGTTGCATGTCACTTCCAGATGAATTATGCATGATGATTTTGTCTGTCTAAGTCACTGATTCCACTAAGGATTATTAGAATAGACAGCTAAGTGAAGAATACAAGATTGATTGAGCATGCTGGATGAGGCACGTCAGAATGACGAAAGGCAAGCCATATAATACACACAATCCCCCCCCCCCCATCTATACACTTGTGAGATGAGTGCAGAAGATTCCATAACTGCAGGGTAAAGAGTTTTCTCGCGAATGGTACGATAACGAAAATAGTGAGAGGTATTTCATTGCTCACCCCTTTGAGCCCCATACACTAGTGAAGCTTCTCTCATATTCTCGTCAAGAACCACCCCACATTGGGGCAGATCGGAGGCAAAGCAGCATCACAAGGTGAGAAGAGGGATAGAAATTTTCTTGCTTGCACTTGGATCAATCTTCGGGTGTCTTTATTGCATATGAACACTCGCGTTAATTTAAGTGCCCTAGAATGACGAAGAGCAATTCTTTCTCTACGCACTTGTATTCATTGTACAACCCAATTGAGTATGTAATTTCACCATCATGTGGAGGCAAAACAAAAGTTATTACCATTTAAGCAGCGTAGCTCGGAGCGCTAGCTGAAGATGAAGACTCAAGAGTCTAATAATAGTGTCGTGATTGAACTTGCCTAAGCTAGTTCCTCTAATGACAAGAATGAAAAAACAGGGGCATAAAAAAACAGTGTACCTGGTAAAAGCAAGGTCAATGCCCATAAATGAAAAGTTGGGATAAAAAATAGGGGCATGGAAAAAGTAGTGTGCCTGATAAAAGCAAGGCCAATGCCCCCCAGTCAAAAATACAGCCAAGAAAATGTTGCTGTTGTGGTCCATAGAACCTCCATTTGATAGTGAGAAGAAAGATTGGTGACAAATGCTAAGGAAATCATTAGCTCTTACCTTTTTACACATGAATCAAGCCTACATTGCATGCCATTGTAAAAGTCTTTTCATACTAGGGGCACTTTAATTAACGTAAGATTTCATATGTCTATAAGCATCACTCGAAGAAGTACGAGCAAGACTATTCTATCTCTTTTCGCAGGGTTCTTGACTTGTAAACCCGGAGATGATCGTGCAACATTTTCGTCCATCGACTTCGACCTTGATGCTCCCCTTTGATGAGCCGCCGACAAAGACTTGATCACAGTTTCGACAAAGACTTCTCACATTGGTAAAGTCGTATTGTTTGTGAGAATACTCGGACCCCTGCTGACATGATGACAGTGAGATAGTGTGGTCCTTATAAATCTTGCATCAATGGTCAGGATAGCCTTTTCCATGAGAGTGAGCGAAAAGTCCTTTCAGGCTGAAAGTCCCTCATCTGGCATGCTCAAGACATCTACATTCTAAATAAAGGTTGTCTTTCAAAATCTTCCCTGGGAAATCAAAGGATGCAAAATTGACAAAATTATCATGCATGAATCTCATTTGAACTCATGAATTTACAGCATATACAATCATGTATGTATATTGTGCAAATAGCAGACATACTCTTATAGGTTAGGGATATTGCCAAGTAAGCATATCCCTATCCCCATTTGTCTTAAAGTACCTACCACTGTCCAGGTACTCTCTTCTTGACACTCGACTTATTCGAATCCTCCCTTGAGTTTGGATGCTTGTGATTGTCCAAGTATCCTCTTGTCTTCGAGTACCGGCCATTGTTCGGATAGCCTCTTTTTCATGACACTCAACCTGCCCGAGTTGTCCCCAAATGATATAGTAGCTGTTCAAGCACTCCACTGCGTTGTGCACCTGCGGTTACCCAGGTATGCTCTCTTCTCATCATGATACTTGGACCTACCTGAGTGGTCCCAGATCATATCATTAAATACTTGTGTTCATCCAAGTATTCCAGTACTTTGTACACCTGTGGCTACCCAGGTGTTCTAGCCCTTTTGAGTGCCTGTGGCCATCCAGGTAAGCCTCGTGCTACATTCAAGTTTATGTTGCTAGGAGGTGGGAGACCTTCATGAATATCCTAGGTACGTCCTCGATATTCCCAATTACCAGGAGGTGAGAGACTTTCATGAATATCCAAGGTACGTCCTCGATATTCCCAATTACCAGGAGGTGAGAGACCTTTATGAATATGCGAGGCACGTCCTCAATATTCCCAATTACCAGGATGTGAGAGACCTTCATGAATATCCAAGGTACGTCCTCGATATTCCAACTACCAGGAGGTGAGAGACCTTCACGAATATGCGAGGCACGCCCTCGATATCCCCTTTACCAGGAGGTGAGAGACCTTCATGAATATGTGAGGCACGCCCTCAATATTCCTAATTACCAGGAGGTGAGAGACCTTTATGAATATCCAAAGTATGTCCTTGATATTCCAACTACCAGGAGGTGAGAAACCTTCACGAATATGCGGGGCACACCCTCGATATTCCTATTACTAGGAGGTGAGAGACCTTCACGAATATCCCAGGTACATCCTCGATATTTCCCTTTACTAGGAGGTGAGAGACCTTCATGAATATGCGAGGCACGTTCTCAATATTCCCAATTTCCAGGAGGTGAGAGACCTTCATGAATATCTAAGGTACACCCTCGATATTCCCAATTACCAGGAGGTGAGAGACCTTCACGAATATGCGAGGCACGTTCTCGATATTCCCAATTACCAGAAGGTGAGAGACCTTCATGAATATCCAAGGCACGTCCTCGATATTCCAACTACCAAGAGGTGAGAGACCTTCATGAATATGCGAGGCACGCCCTCGATATTCTCAATTACCAGGAGGTGAGAGACATTCATGAATATGTGGGGCATGTCCTCGATATTCCCCATACCAGGAGGTGAGAGACCTTTACGAATATGCGAGGCACGTCCTCGATTTTCCCAATTACCAGGAGGTGAAAGACCTTCATGAATATGCGGGGCACGCCCTCGATAGTCCTAATTACCAGTAGGTGAGAGACCTTCACGAATATCCTGTGTATGCCTTGATTCTTCCTTCAGAGTTTGTACTTGTGATCATCCAGGTACCCCTTCGATACTTGTGATCATCTAGGTATCCCCAAAGAGTTTGTACTTGTGATCATCCAGGTACTCCTTTGATACTTGTGATCATCTAGGTATCCGCCAAGAGTTTGTATCTGTAATCGTCCAGGTACTATCTCCCAACAAACAGATGCCCTGAGAAAGGTCAACGCATCTCCCATCAAGGCGACCGAAGAAAGGTTCGGATCCTGGAAAAGCAATTCCCCGTCAAGGTGGCCGAAGAAAGGTTCGGGTCATAGACAAACCAACTTATTGCTCTAACAAGCGACTGGAGAAAAGTTCAGGTCCTGGAAAAGCAATTCCCCGTCAAGGCGACCGAAGAAAGGTTCGGGTCCTAGACAAACAACTTATTGCTCTAACATGCGATCGAAGAAAGGTTTGGGTCCTGAAAAGCAATTCCCGTCAAGGCGACCGAAGAAAGGTTCGGGTCCTAGACAAAACAACTTATTGCTTTAACAGGCAACCGAAGAAAGGTTTGGGTCCTGGAAAAGCAATTCCCCATCAAGGCGATTGAAGAAAGGTTCGAGTCCTAGACAAACCAACTTATTGCTCTAACAGGCGACCGAAGAAAGGTTCAGGTCTTGGGAAGGCAATTCCCTATCAAGGCGACCGAAGAAATGTTCAGGTCCTAGACAAACCAACTTATTGCTCTAACAGGCGATCGAAGAAAGGTTCGGGTCTTGGGAAGGCAATTCCCCGTCAAGGCAACCGAAGAAAGGTTCGGGTCCTAGACAAATCACTTATTGCTCTAATAGGCGACCGAAGAATGGTTCGGGTCCTGGAGAAGCAATCTCCTCATGCAACAGGTAAGATGACGCCTTGATACTTGCCAAAACTCGGGGTTCACACCCTATCTCACTCACTCCTGGTAAGTAATTATAGGTATCTTTTATCTGTCTTAGTATATTATATTGCTTATTTTCTGCATAAGACACTAGGTCCCAAATAAGATATAATCTATTACATATGTACGAACAAAATTTAGGTGTCAGTTTGTCTTTGAATGCAACCTCTGCGAACTCACCTTCAAAGAGGGGCAGCTGTTGACACCTAAAATTTTGATTAGGTTATTAATTTGGCCTTAGTTTCTTTATTTATGTATTTTTCCTTTTTTTTCGGATAATAAACAAAACAAATAACAAAAACACCAAAAAAGAAAAAAAACAACAACAAAAAACAAAAAAAGAAGCAGACCCATCTGGGCCGGGCCTTCGCGCCCAACCCCCTCGCTTCTTCTCTCCCCCCCGCATGGGCCCTTATGGCCCAACTTCCTTCTCCTCCAGCCTGGCCCTCTCTCTCTTCTTCTTCTTCCTTCTTTTCTCTTCTTCCCCTCCGCCTCTGTAACTCACACGCGCGAAGGAACCTACAGCCAAGGAGTGTAGGCCGACGTCGGCTAGAAGGGACAGATCTCAAGTGCCATTATTGGCTTCCTTCAATGTCGAGCACACCTGTTTGAGAAGCTTAGATGGGATGCCGGTCAAGCCGAGGAGAACCGCTCGGCGAGCGAAGGGGACCGGTGGTCGAAGCTCTGTCGACTAGACCTCCTCGCCTATAAATAGCGGGGCACCACCTCCGTCGAAGGACACATAAGAGGCCAGCAAGCTTAGAGAGGTCCCTGAGAGACTTTAGGGAGCTCAAAGAGCGAGCACGGCCGAAAGATCAAAGCCCGCGAACTTTGAAGAACTTCCCCCGAGAGACTTCCGGGGAGGTTCGAGAGCGAGCTGGCCGAGATCTAAGGGAAGAAGGCTAGATCCGGAAGTTGTAGAGGCGTCGTAGCCGCCCCGTCGTTGTCTCACGCACCCGCACCCCCCGCATCCGCTGCTGCTCCGGAGCTCAAAGAACCGCCGCAACTTGGAGCCCCCCGTCGCGGAGTTCCCCCTATGCCGGGTTGTCACCATTTCCCACGCCGCTGTGCCATACCCTCTCCATAGGCAGGTATCAGCTTTGCTTGGCCATTGTTGTTTCTGCTCGAAACCCTGGTCACTACCCCTACCTATCGCCGCAGCTTCGCTGTCACTCCCCCCCGCGAGAATCCAGCAATCGCCCATCAACATTGCCGCCGTCTTTTCTGAAAACCAACAGCCGCCCGTCGTTGCCCTAGTCGTCGTCACCGTCAGGCCCGTCGTCGCCATCGTCGTCGACTCAAGCCGCCACTCCGCTTCCCCCTCTCGGCACCATGAATCGTCGAGCTCTAGGGTTCCCCGCGAAGCCGGTCATCGGGTCGGGTAGGGTTTCGCTAGGATCGGGTCGCGGCTGCAAGCCGGCCGCAGCCTGAAAATCGGGTCGGGCATGGGTCCGAATTGGGTAGGGTTTGGCTTCAAAACAGGCCGGGTTGTACACGTGGGCCGGTTTTCTGTTGGGCTGCACCTTTTTGTAAAGTAGGCCCAATTCCGGCGAGTGGGCTGAGTTTTTAAAAAAAAAAGGCAAAAAAAAAAACCCGGGTCGAGCTTGCAACGCGGGCTCGTCCAGTCTCACGGGTCGCGAACCGGATCGGTCCCCAACCCTAGAGACGACCCGGTTCGTTTTTATATTATTTTAATATAAAAATAATATTTTAATAAATAAAATTAAAAAAATCAAAAAAAAAAAAATGTCCATATTTTCCCAAAAAAGCCAAAAAAAGTCAGAAAAAGCCAAAAAATGATTTATATTTTCAGAAAAAGATCCAAAAATCCAAAAAATGCTTTTTATGTCAAAGAAAATGAGAAAAAGACCAAAAAATATTTTTCCTCTATAAATGCATGGAAAATCTCTCAAATATCCGAAAAAACCTCAGGGTTTAAACAAGATTAGGTACCGAAAAGGCATTAGTGATTAACTAGTGTAATCAAATCCCCGATCCTAATTTCTCTGGTTGCGCAGGAGTGAGTATTTCTTATGATACTTCACTTGGGTTTCTAATCAACTCACCCAAAATCGATTAGTGGCGACTCCATTTTAAAAATTGATTTATAGGTTAAAAACTCAAACTATTAAAGTCGTGAATTGGTGGACTTGGGAGAGTCCGGGCTTAATAAATTCAGCCGAGCCATTAGCCTCCTAGGGCGCCCGCCCCCGACGTGGGCGCCGAAAAGAGAGGTCGCGACACCGGTTGATGATATTCTATATTTGCTTCCTGCTTGTATGCTGAGCTGATCGATTGGTGATTTCTGTTAAGGCCTTATTAAGCTCTTTTATCTGCAAAGTTGCATTAGCAAACTTTTCTTTGCTCCACTTGGCCAACACTTGTGATGTCTCCTGTAATTTCTCTAAGAAAGAGGATAGATGGAGGGATTTTTGTAGACCATATTTGTTGGATAACTTCATGATACTCAACATGTTTTGTCCAGAAAACTTCCAATTTAAATTGTCTTTTTCTCGTCTTTGTTCCAAGGTATAACCGAAGGACTAGAGGGCTGTGGTCTGAACCAATAGCTGGAAGAGCTTGGGCTTCAGTTTCATGAAAGGTAACCCTCCATTCCAAAGTACATAGCACTCGATCAAGTCATTTTTTGACAAGATCCTCCCCTTCCCTGTTGTTGGCCCATGTGTATGCGCATCCATGACTATCAACATCCATTAGAGAGAGTTCATTAAGCATGTCTATGAATGTTGCAATTCTATTGTTATCAGATTTTTTTCCCCACTTTCTCCCACACATACAATATCTCGTTGAAATCTCCCATACAAATCCATGGGATGGAATTATGAGGTTTAAGAGTCCCCGATTTGCCATAAAGTCGACGCTCTCCAAAGTTGGTAGAGGCATGGACAAAGGTAATTTGCATAGCTTGTCTGCTTTCTGGATCAGTGTATTCCACATCTATGAATTGCTTTGAACTTGCTTTCACCTTCAAAGTTACTTCCTCTTGCCACATAATAGCTAAACCCCCCGCTATACCTGTTGGATTAACTAAAAGAAGATTCTGAAATTGTAATTTTTTGCAAACATTTTCCACCATTGATGCTTTATTTTTTGTCTCCATAAGAAAGAGTAAGCTGGGCCTTTCGTGAGCAATTAAAGCTCTTAGTTCCTGGATTGTCAGGGGATTGCCCAGCCCCTGACAATTCCAACTGACGATTTTCATGGCGTCATTGGTGGCTTATTAGGGCTAGCCACCAAAGCCCACTCGTGTCCATCTTTGATCAACTTCACAGGGGTCTCCAGAAGGTCCGTGTCATCTATGAGGAGAGGAGATATCTCTGGTACACACTTCTATTTTTTTGCCTTATGTACCTTCATATTCTTCTTACTACATTTCCCGACTTTTGATCAAACTTGTTTATGAGGTTCAAGGTATAATACCTATTTGCCAGTCTCTGTTTTCTTTAGCACTTACTGCATTTTCTTGAGTTGCCTCCTGTTCTTGAAAGCTTTCGAATCTCTTTTTGCTGCAGGTTGCGATTTGCATGTCAGGTGCTGCCTCTCGAGCTATGATATCCATCGCATTGGTTTAGGTGGATGAAACAGGTACAACCTCTTCCACAACAAGCTCTTCTTCAATTTTACCATAAAATGCTTCCCAGTAAGGGCTATGGTCACTTGCTTCTACCTTCAACCAGGATCCATATGGTCCTATTTTGTTGATTGCCCAGGATGATTGCGCATAGGGAATTTCAGCACAGTTGGTGGCATAGTGACCTATTCTTCCGCAAGAGTAGCAATAATGTGGGAGGCGCTTGTATTTAAATTCCACCCAAAACCATTTGTTACCAATATCCCAGATAGCCCCCGACTTCAGAGGAATGGTTAGGTCAATTTCTATTCTCACTCTTCCTCCTTTTTGCTGAGCACTGCTTGTTGAATCGAGTTGGACTTCCATGACTTTCCCAAGCCTTTTTCCCAGATTAGTAAACACTTTGGGCCCGTTTGGTTCGGCTTTTGGGGAATACATTTGCCAAAATGCAAATACTTTTGGGTGAATGGGGTTTTCCGAAATGTAAATATCATTTGGTAAAATTTGCATTGAGATACAACTTTGGCCAAAATACCATTTGGTAAAATTTGCATTTGTAAAGGACTTTTATTAAATTAAAAAACAAAAAAACATATGTATTATTTTTTTTTGAAGTCCAGCCATTGGATCGCCGGATCGGCAGCCGATGGCGGGCGCGACCCGGCGACGGTTGCCCGAGGTCGCGTGACCGGCGACGGTCGCCCGAGGTCCCGCGACCCCGGGCGATGGTTGCCCAGGTCGCGCGACCCCGATGACGTTCGCCGGGTCGCGCGACCCAAGCGACGGTTGCCTGAGGTCGCGCGACCCAGGCGACGGTCGTCGGGGTCGGGCAACCCTTAGGCGGCGATCGCCGGCACATGCGACCCCTTGGCCGGTGGTTCTTCGCAGTGGTGTGTGGTGATTTTTGGAGAAGATGAATAGTACCAAACTTGCATTCCGGAGATGCAACTTCCCAAAGTACCTTTAGAGCTGCATTGGGCTAAAGGCCCTTAGAGCCACTTGGAGATGCAATTGCATCTCACCAAAGTCATCCAAAAAACCGAACCAAACACGTTTGCATTTGGCCAAG
The DNA here is from genome assembly GCA_014182405.2 of Eucalyptus sideroxylon. Lineage (NCBI taxonomy): Eukaryota > Viridiplantae > Streptophyta > Magnoliopsida > Myrtales > Myrtaceae > Eucalyptus > Eucalyptus sideroxylon. The sequence continues at coordinate 49,815,051 of CM024555.2, read as the reverse complement.
GGACTTTAGAGCCCAAATGGGCTTTCCAAATGCCCAACCAAACAGGGCCTTTGTTTATTCTCCAGCCAGGGGGAATGCCTATAATACTCACCCAGAAGGCTGCTTTAGTAAAATCATAGTAATGCTCGGGGATTTCAGGCTCACAATGCTTTAGGACCAGCAAGTTACTGGAGTAAGACCAAGGTGATGTGTTCATAACTCTCTCTTTATCCTCCTCCGATTGAAAAACAAAGGTAAATTGGCCTGGTTCTTTTTTAGAGTAGGTAACAGCTTCAGTTTTCCATGATTTCTTCATTGTAGATATAAAGGCTGGATAATTCACGTTGGGTTTAGAGTAAAGTTTACCAAAGAGGGTACGTTTACATTCCTTCCTTTTCTGTGGGGTTATTTCGGTAGAAACTTCAACAACATCCTCCTCGGACCAAAGGTGCCCAAGACTTTTGCATAAGGCTACCACTCGCATCTCATTTTCTTCCTTGCTTTCCATTTACACCGACTTTAGATCGACTAAATTCATAGGTTATGCCAAGAAGGGACAATAATAAGCATAGAGAGACTGAAAGGAATCTTTGCGGAAAGTTCTCCTGCTCTGGTTGATATCGCCGAGAAACTAAGAAGAATGTTGCCTCTTTCTAGAGAAACCAATGTATTACTGCCAATCGACCAACACTGAGAAAGGCACAGCACCAACTATTTCTAGATCCATACATCGACATCTCATTCCGCATCAACCGGTATCCAAAGACCCAAGGGAAGACAATCGGGAGACGGCTTAAATCCCACTCAAATAAGCTAAGATCCAGAAACCCAAAGTAACATCGAGGAAGAGAGCATCGACACTCCACCTGTACAAGACTTCATTTGCAAGATCGTCGTAGCCGATGGAGTCCTAAGGTCGCCGAGGGGGTTACTGTTCGATTATACAAGCAGGCGATTTGAAAACTCAGCCATGCTACTTCGAATGGAACACTTCTTTTTTGGATTTTGGATTTTAGGATTCTATGATGAAATCATAAGGGAATGGGTAAAGGGTTACGGAACAACATATGGGGCTTAGGGTTTGTAAAAAGGGAAGGCGCTATCATGGAGGTAGAGAGGATCTCGCATAGACGAGGGTTTGAGAGAGTAAGTTTGATTGTACTTTGATTATACACTTTTCTTTCTTGAGTTTAAAAAGTTTGTGATCGTGAGAGAAATACAAAAGAAGTGATTGAGTGAGATAGTGTGACCTATCACTAAGTATTAACACTCAATACTGTAGTCTCTTTTCAATCATTTAGTGGAATTTAGCCAATAAGCTATTAACGTAAGAGAGCAGACGTAAACTTGATTTAAGTCGAATTATAAACGTTGTGTTTATTGATTATTGTTATAGTCTATTACACACTGGCATAGCGCTTCTAAAGTTTGCTCTACTGCATAACTGATTCTAAACTTAGTTTTATTCTACTTTAAATTGTTGAGATTTTTTTTAATCACCTAGTCAACTCCCTCTAAGTGATTTCATCATTTCGTTCCATTGAAACCTCACTCTCTTTATCCATTCGGTATTTGGTGAAGAAGTAGACCTGAAATTCTTTATAAACCTATAGACAGAAGCGAGGCCATGAAAGCTTCGAACCTGATGAAGTGTTTGCGGTGCTGGCCATGAAGTGGCCACGTATCGAAGGAAATCTGCCTACAATAAATGGGATTAACCATAGAATCCCATAGTCGTGTAAGCACAATAAATCTCGCGAAGTCAACAACAACATTGCTGTTATAACATGGCATGACCCTAATTGATGTAAAAATACTGTCTAATTTGGAAATAATCTAATACCTTCCATTAAACACGTGGAAAGTCCTCATTGGAAAACCAAGACAATACTAGTGGCTATAGAACACAAGCAATTGTTCCAAGGGAAAAATTCAAACAAAACATCGATCACCCTTTTTTGCCCTCGTTTCTGTAAGCAAGATAAGTAAGCACTGTTTGTGCGACAGTGAGAAGGAGCAGCATGGTGGCTGCGGAAATGGACAACAATGCCCAAGGACTATGCAGATGTTCCCTCCTCAGTTTCGCCATACTACGATTCCACCTCTTTTTGCAGTGCGCATTCAGTCTGCGGAAGATATCATCGTAGTAGAAATTGGACAGGGTGACGTAGTCGCCCATCTTGTTAAACATCTGCGCAACCGCCTCGTCATCGCCCATGTAGTTCTTGATAATCCCTGCAGCCCGGAGCAGCTCGACGTCCTTTGAAGAGTCTATGAGGCTATCCATGAACGTCACGTAATCTGTCATGTAGTTGACGTCCCCGCTTGGACGGTGCTGCTCGTACGCGATTAGGTTTCGAAGCTGCGACTCGGTGTGGTCCTGTACAGTCAAGACAGGTATCTCGAGCGTCCCGTCCTTGAATGTGATATCTAACAGGTCGGGACTTTTCTTCACCCTAAACCTGACTCCGAACTCCCTGAGCTCCGCTGGGGACATGAATTTCTCCGTCATCGGCTTGGTTCTGGGGTTTAGCCGATGCTGCCGAGGCAAGCCAGTCAAACATGTGTGCATTAGATGCAGAAGATGTTTGCTCTCGCGAAGCATCCCGCGATTTGAGTCACTTGGTGCGAAATTCAAATACCTGGTGGCAACGTCGATGAGCTCGGAATGCTCTTCCGGACCCTTGGTCAGGCCATACAGTTCTTCCAAGATGAGAAAGGGGATTTGGTTCTCGAGCAGCACTAAATCGCGCGGGAGGCAGAATCGGATCCAATCTTCTTTCATAACAGGGTCGTCCTCGTCTCTCAGTTCCTTTATACTATTCTTACGGAACAACTCGACGAGGAAAAGACCATCAATGAGCATCATCGCTAGGAACTTTTCTTGGGAGAGGTCGACGGCTTCCGCGTAGCAATCACGCGCCCACTGTTCCATACTTCTTAGAGCTGGCACGTACTTGTCGACGCTCCCCTCTCTTCTCCTCCAAAGCAACCGCTTCACATACCGCAGTTTTTGCTCCTCCATAAATTTGAACTTGTTCTTTCCACCGTGATAAGGGCCGATGGCAAGAATCTCCGGCTCATAGGCTTTCTCGTTTACCCCACGCAGTTGATGACGAACCCTAAATATACTATGCTCCGGCCGGGCCGTAGGCACGCCGCAAAGAATATTCTGGACGTAGATTGAGACATGATCTTGCATCCCGGATTGATCACCGTTTCGAGCATGCTGAATAGGTTACAACGCAATCAATGTGATAATACGCACGCTGCTAAGCAAGACGATGGTTTTTTATGCTCTATAAATGGTGTCTCATGTTCTTCCCTTTCATTAAGTCGTGTTGTGGCTATTCTTTATAGCTTAGTATGGTATGCAAGTAAAATGGAGCGTCAAAACATTTCTGACGAATTCCGTTTTTTCCGTGTGAATATAAATGGAAAATTGTTAAGTAAGCTCCAAAGATGAACACGTGGTGTTGACATTGAATATAAACAAACCAATAGTTTTGGGAAAATTACAAATAAAAAACGTGTACTTTTGCCCCTATTTAACTTTTCTCCATGTACTTTCTTATTTTCAACAAATTTGTTCCCTAAATAAATGAATAAGAAAATTGTTCAAAAAGTTCTAAACTTAATATATGATAACCATTTCAATCCTAAACATTTTGATTGTGCAAATTTAATCATAAATCTTTTGAAAACTCGTCAATTTAGTTTTAAACTTTTTAATTATGCCAATTTAGCCCATAATCTTTTAATAATTTACCGATTTAGTCATAAATACTTTAACGAATTGCTAAATTTGTTCTTCATTGGCTAGAAATCGTTGATGTGGTAGTTTAGTTAGCATTAGCTATCCCACATGGCACGACTGATGCTGACATGGACACTTTTTTGCAATTTTTTAAAACTTTTTTTTCTTTTCCTTTTCCTTTTCCTTTTTTCTTTTTCCTCCACTACCATCAATGGTTGATGGCTAAAGGAGGTTGTCAGCCTCAAGTGAGGGCCAGTTTCACCAGCCTCGAGTGACGGTTGCCCTTGCTAGAGGCCGAAGAGGGTAGTTCTTGCCTACGGAGGCACGGCGTCCTTTGCCCCAGGTTGGCAAGGGTGACCCTTGATTGAGGTCGACAGAGGTTGCCTACCATCAACCGTTGATGGGGACAGAAGGAAAAGGACCAAAAAAAAAAAAAAAAAAAGAGGAAGAAGAAAAGAAAAGGAAAAGGGAAGGGAAAAAGATTAAAAATCATAAAAAATTGCAAATATTATTCATGTCGGTGATTTTTGTCAAAATTGATTAAAATGACTAAATTGACGAATCATTAAAAAGTTTATGATTATCATAAAGTTTATAACTGAATTGATATAGTTGAAAGGTTTAAGATAAAATTAGCAAGTTATCAAAATGTTTAGGATTAAATTGGTATAAGTGAAAATTCAAGAATGAAATTGCGGTCGCACAATAGGTTTATGATTTTTGGACAATTTTTCCATAAATTAATAATTGTATGTGATTTTTACGTAAGAACTTCAGATAGCCCCCTTTTGCTCTCTAGAAGAGCTTCCAAAAATGAACCCCAAATTTTCTTTGCAGCCACTAAGCAAGGAAAATCATTTTAAGCCACTTAACAAGAACCAGTTGAGGTTAAAAGAATAGATGGAATGAATTTAAACCAAGATAAAACACATAGATATCATTAAACGCCATGGGAACCGAGGAATAGAGGTTAGAGAAGGCGAGAGAAGCTTCTAGCATACCATATAAACGATTATTTCTTGAGTTTATTTAACCTAAGAGTATAAGGAATTTTGGACCTAGGAAGGTAGGGGCACCACAAGCCGTTTGGCCCCTCAAGTCCGCTAATGATTAAACGTTCATCATAAGCTTATAAACTATTTATGTCATTATTATTATTATTATTTTTGGTAAAAGGTAAGAGGTATATAGACTTTAGCACAAAAGCTATACAGTTGTATAGCAAAGGGGGGGCCTTGGCACCAGCTCACACTCAGAAGGACAGAAAATCCCAACGAGTGGAAGGGGGCCGGGGCCAAGGGGAGAAAAGGGGACGGAAGAGCTGCGAGAGAGATACATTGCAAATAAAAGCAGCAGCAAAAGAAGGCCAAAACAGCGGCCAACAAAAAAGACAAGGGCAAAGAGCACACAACACTGTGGCCCGCACAAGGAAAAGACGCAAAGAGGAGAAGAACAATCTATTTATGTCATTATTCGTCTATAGAAAAATGAAAACAATCTATTACCGCACAAAAAGATGGCAGAAAAACACGGTTGTGACAATAGGTAGATATTCTTCCATCTCGAGAGAACGAGATTGATACACAAATGGCTTTGTCCGCTCGACATGCGGCAGCTAATTTAAATTCAATATACAGAATATGATTTGATGTGCATCATTCAATTAAATACTTGAAAATGTGAATGTTATATGAAATGACGCTCACAATCTTCCCAGGATCATGTTAAACAATGGACCATAAGACTTACCTGATTACGTTGCGGGTTGCTCATTCTTCTCGCCAAGCAAGACCAGCTATAACGACATAGGATTTAGTTCTTCTCTTTTTGAGAGAATGTTTCTCTGTGAAACGAGTAGAGATAAAGTAAGACTCCCACAAATTCCAACCTTTTATACCAAACACGAACACGTTTTTCTGTGGCCAACCAAGAAAAAGAAACCTGCTTTCGTTCGTCTCCCTTGACCCTTCTCGTGAATAATTGCGAAGACGGACATGATTGCGATAAACCGAAAGTTCGTGGGACTTGATGAAGTGGGGAAGGGCTAAGAAAGACTTAAAAGGAAACATCGAAAATTGACTTTATGACAACTACGTATGAAGTCCTTCACAATTTGCAATATAATATCATCTCGGTTGGCACTAATGATTGGTGAGTCAAGGGATTTCTAAGAAACGCGCTTTCATTCGTCTCCTTCGACCTTTCTCATGAATAATTGCGAAGACAGACATTATTGCAATAAACTGAAAGTTCGTGGGACTTGATGAAGTGGGGAAGGGCTAACAAAGACTTAAAAGGAAACATCGAAAATTGACTTTATGACAACTACGTATGAAGTCCTTCACAATTTGCAATATACTATCATCTCGGTTGGCACTAATGATTGGTGAGTCAAGGGATTTCTGAGAAACACGCTTTCATTCGTTTCCTTCGACCTTTCTCATGAATAATTGCGAAGACAGACATTATTGCAATAAACTGAAAGTTCGTGGAACTTGATGAAGAGTGGAAGGGCTAACAAAGACTTAAAAGGAAACATCGAAAATTGACTTTATGACAACTACGTATGAAGTCCTTCACAATTTGCATTATACTATCATTTCGGTTGGCACTAATGATTGGTGAGTCAAGGGATTTCTAGGAAACACGCTTTCATTCGTTTCCTTCGACCTTTCTCATGAATAATTGCGAAGACAGACATTATTGCAATAAACTGAAAGTTCGTGGAACTTGATGAAGAGTGGAAGGGCTAACAAAGACTTAAAAGGAAACGTCGAAAATTGACTTTATGCTAACTACGTATGAAGTCCTTCACAATTTGCATTATACTATCATCTCGGTTGGCACTTGGTGAGTCAAGGGATTTCTAAGAAACACGCTTTCATTCGTTTCCTTCGACCTTTCTCATGAATAATTGCGAAGACAGACATTATTGCAATAAACTGAAAGTTCTTGGAACTTGATGAAGAGTGGAAGGGCTAACAAAGACTTAAAAGGAAACGTCAAAAATTGACTTTATGACAACTACGTATGAAGTCCTTCACAATTTGCATTATACTATTATGTCGATTGACGCTATTGATTGGTGTGTCAAGGGATTTCTAAGGAACACGCTTTCATTCGTCTCCTTTGACCTTTCTCGTGAATAATTGTGGAGACGGACTTTTTTGCAATCAACTGGAAGTTCTTGGAACTTGATGAAGAGGCAAAAGGGCTAAGAAAGACTCAAAAGCAAATGTCAAAAATTGGCTTGGTGACAACATATGAAGTCCTTCACAATTTGCATTGTACTATTATCTCGATTTGTGCTGTTGATTGGTGTGTCAAGGGATTTCTAAGGCAGGGATCGAAAGTCACATTTTCAAATTTCATCAACTATGTGCAAATTGCTCCGATTACTACAATAAATTGAAAGTTCCAATTACTACATTAAATTGAAAGTTCATGAAACTTAATGAAGAGGCAAAGGACTAAGAAAGACTAACAAGGAAACAACAAAAATTGACTTTATGAGAATGACGCATGAAATCATCCACAAGTTGCGTTGTACTATGTGAAAGCCCACCCTTTTACAAAACTTCATGGAAATTCTAGAAAGATTCCTACGTTCTAGCTACTGGTTAGACACTATAATTGGATATGGGAGAGCCCGATTAAACCGCTGGTCCAGAAATTAGACTCCATTTATTTTGCAAAAAATGAATAATTTGGAAAATAATTATTTGTATTACTTAAAAAAATTAGTCAATGGAAAATATATTCATTAGCAACATAATTTATTTCTAAAAATTTTCATGGAAAATGAAAATATTGTTCATTCATTCATTTTTTTAAGCAATGCAATCGATTGTTTTTGAAAAAATACTTTTGAAATTATTCATTTTTTGTGAAATAAACGGAGTCTTAGAGGGACGCTTATTTCTTAACCAATGGATCAGTAGAAACAATGGAACGGGCAACAGCGGCCTTGGGCTCATATCATGCATGTCATCCATCAGCGTTCCTATCGTCCCTATCCATCCTTAGGCCGCGCGGTCGGAGAGTTGAGACTTCTGGAAGTACATGTTCATGGAACTTGGAGTGCATAGAAGACCAAGAAGACTCGGAAAACGTCAAAATTGATTCGCTCAGACGACTTGGCAAGTCTTTCCAATGTAGTCCACATTCGTCCGCTGAGCCTTCAGCTACCCAATTTCCACATCAACGAAAAGTCATTTTGCATGGTTTGATTTGTATGAATGTAGTGTAGTGTAGTGAGAGGTATACATTAGGCACGTGGAGAAGCATGATCGGCCATATATACCTTCTCACTACATCAATTTGCGTTAGGTAAGCTTTAAAAAATCAGAAGGCGCGTTCATAAATAAGACCCGTTCATCTTAGTTTCTTCAAACAGGAGGAACCTACACTTTTTGCACCCCCACAACACCCCCTTCCGTATCTTGCAAAATCTTAAAGGGAAGTAACCATGGGGGATCTAAGATACGTGGTCTCTGGTTGTTTCCCTGGCAATGATCATCATCAACTGCCGCAAACGAGACATGTCTCTTGGTCGTCCGAGATTTGTCGTTGTTCTGACGATTTATGCAGCTGTAATTTCCTTTTTGTCTACTCGAAGTTGCACATCAAGTATAGTTCATGATTGCCCCGTGACGTATGTTGTTGCTGTTGTGCGCGTTTCAGGTTGGACAACGTTCTTTTGCCCATGCGTCACTTTTGGGAGGATCGCGATCGCGAAGGATGCGGAAGAAGGATCTTCATGTAAGTATTTTATCGACTATCTTCTTCTTTGTGCGTGCGAACGAAGGAGGATGATGGTTGTGGACGAGATCAATGTCTCAGCGATTGGTCTGCGTGCCAATAAAGAGATATTCAAATTCCATCTTCTATATATGCACCAATAAGTGGTCGGCCTCATATTCGAAATCTGCCATCTGAGTAACACCAGAGAGGATTCGAGTTTGACCATCTGAGTAAACCAGAGAGAGAGAGAGAGAGAGACGGCGGAGCTCCAGCGGCAGAATAGTGAGCCGGTAGGGAGAAGAAAACCTGTGAATGCATGCCGTGTTTCCGAACGGCAACAGCTCAAAATGGTCTAAACTGTTGAAAAATAAGCTTCCGTTCTGTAAGTTCAGAACTTCGAGGGTCCGCCACAGTAATTTACCTCGAATTGTAAAAAAATAAAATAAAAATACCAACAGTTTGCCTTAACCGTAGATTAAGTTCATGAAAACGAAAGAGCATAACTTGGAAGGATGATGGATGATTACTATAATTATGATGTCATGTTCTCGTTTTGTCGCAGCTTGCGTGAAGAAAGGCGCACTCTACTGTTTAGCCGCTGCTTTGACCTTTGGTCTTGGAGCTTGCTGTTGCGGTTGCTACAATCGCTCCAAGATGAGGAAGAGATTCAATTTGGAGCAGAACCGATGCGCCGATTGTTGTGCTCATTTCCTTTGCCATTGTTGTGCTCTGTGTCAAGGTATCGTCATCTCCAAGGTACTAGATTGTGAAATATCGATTGCTTGTTGAACTCTACTAATTGCCAGAAAGCAGGATACTCCAAATTCGGGTTTTTTATTCTTATTTTCTATTTGTCTTTTCATTCGAATTCCATGAATATCCCACATACTTCACGGATTAAAACGCATCACTCGCAAAGACATACCTGATATGCAAGCTAGTTTACATCCATTATGAAAAACTGAACTGGTTATTTGCTCAAACCGCGGACTTTCCATCTTAGAAACAGAATGCAGCAACCCCAGAAGATTCACTTTAGGTATAATGAAGAGGGATGGTATTTGAGATAAGAACACTGATTTGGCAAACTGACGTGGTAATTATCTTTGGGTGCTTCGATACGACGCCAATTTTGTTTCTTTTTTATTTATTTAGAATGGGAAGGAAATTTAAGGGAAATTGGGAAAAAGGAAAATTATAATTTCCCTATCTAGATAGACACTGAAGGAAAATAATGGAGAAAGAATAAAAGTAAATATATTTAATTATGCATCCTTTGTCTTGTCTAGGTTTTCGGAAGGACGATTATGTAAATGACATGCAAGAATTTTAATTTTCTTCCACTACCATACAAGTGTGGGTTCACTCTCTGATTTCAACTCATTTCCTTCCATATCCACTTCACTTCTGATTTATATCACGTCTACTGCTAGGGTAAAGTACTTTGTACATAAAAAGATAAATATATCAAAGTCCTAAAAGTAGTTACATTTGTGCAATTGAATTCTAAAATTTTCCAAAAATGCAATTAAGTCCTAAAATTTGTTACAAAAGTGCAATTGAGTTATAAAACTTTCAGAAAATGTAATCAAGTCCTCAAATTTATCAAATTGGTACAATCAAGTTCATTCATTGATTGTACTTGTTGAAAAGTTTAGGATTTAATTGTACTTCTGTAATGAGTTTTAAGACTTGATCGCATATTTTAAAAGTTTTAAAATTTGATTGTATTTTGATGACAAATTTTAAGATTCAAATGCACTTTTTTAGAGTTTTAGGACTTAACCGTACTTTTATAATAAGGTTTAGGACTTTCATGCAATTATGTATTTAATCATTGTATCTTTCACGCAAAGTAATGTCGGAGGCCATGTTTGGCCATCTTGTGGATAGCGTGGATCAAGCGCCTTAAAAGTTCGGATGCATTTGTTGTCACATATATATATAATTACATCAATGGTTTTACTTATGCATCGAGGATGCTTATTTGGTTCTTTTGGTTCTGATGCATGCGGCTACTGGAACTTTTCAGGATGGGAAGAAAATGGGCAGAAGCGTAATGGCTCGATAGAAATGACTTCACCTCCAACGATGAGAATGAGGCCGGAGGGCTGATTAGCGAAGGTCATACCACAAACATCTGAATGTTAGGAAACATTTCAGTACCTTACGATATTTTTTATTCATAAGTCAATCATTGCTTCTCAATTGTAATGATTTCTTGAGAAACACTGTTGAGAAAAAGATTCTTGGCCAATGTACTTATTTGGACTATACTTCCATGGCTGGTTGACTCCTCAATATACATTATTGCATGCGCGACAAGCTGTAAATATCGTCCGTGAAATAAATAAACAAAAAAACGTCACTGTCGCGAAGGTTCGGTTCTAAGGAGAATGAAGGACTCCGTCCAAGTCTTTGCGAATTGTTTGTCGTGGCTGATTGAACGCAACTTGTGGTATACTCGTCCATCATTTCCCTAAAGACAAATTTTGACGTTTTCTTAAGAAAGTTTCATGAATTCCCTTCCCTTTTCTGATCCTCAACTGTGTTGATATATCATTGCGCTGAAGAAAGACCACCTTTCTCTCTTTTATATCTACATTGGTGGTCCATGATTAACGTGATTATGAAGTTTTGTGAGCAATAGCGTACGCCATTTTTTTTTTTTTTGCTCATTTAGGTTTTCAAGAAAATTAACGTAGAGTAAATAAAGTGTCAAGCTCATTGGACAAATCGGCTATGTATCAATTCTATCCATTATGAGAGGACACAAGAAAATCCCGGGATTTACATATACATGCGCCATTCGGGCGAAGAGTGTGCCCATGAGTGATGCAGGATGGGTTGTTGATCTAGAAAGTAGCATAATCGAGTTTGAATATTTACAAAATGTGATTCGCTGAACTTTTAAAACTGCACAAAAAAGGAAATAAAAAAAGGGGCATCAAAGTTTTCTTCACGTACGAGGAGACCAAATGTGACATCCCGATTTTTAATTCTAATTTAATAAATTTAAAAGGGCATTTCCTTGGCACGCATATAGTTCATTTCCTTGAGTTGGCCACTCATGTGAAACTAGTCTATTCGGTGAAGCCATTAAGAAATTATAATACATAAGACTCGAGAATTTGATCGGAAGCGACCTTGACCGAGATAATTTGCAAGGGTCATTCTTTGCACAAATAAAAATCGATTAGAGATCGGAAATAGGTTGGCTCAACAGAGGCATGTGATCAGGTGTAGGTGATTCCGCCGGATCGCATAATTCTTGCCGGCCAACACCGGCCGACTTTCTATCAATTGGGTACCTGTGCCGTATTTGAAACCTTGAGATTACCCTAATAGGAAGTTGCCAATGTGTCAAAAATGTACATTGTGGCTTGAATTGATCAACCACAAGTCAATTGCACAAAAATTTCTAAAAGTTGCTCGGTAGATTAGAATGCGCTAGTATTATGCCAAAGTGAAATTAACCGTGAAATTGAGATCGAATTCTGAAATTGGAAGTCATGGTGTGTCACAAATCTTATTAGGAACATTGGATTAATTTATGGACTTTAATTTGGGTTCAATTGGAAAAGAATTTATGAGAATTGAAGAAATTGGATTGTACAAGAATTGAACCCTGGCGGAAAATGAAATTGAACCTATTGGACTAAAGTTGTGGAAGGTTGGAGTGAGTGGATGGTGACATCACAAATGATGTCATGGGGGAGGCAAGATGGGCTAGGGTGGTGACAAGTGGAAGGTGATGATGAGGTCTTGGAAAGGTGGGGTGTCACTTCCCCCTTATCCCCATCATCTTCCCCATTTGAACTTGGAAGAGAGAGAGAAGGTGCGTGAGAACCGGCCCGAACTGCCCCCTTCGTCCGCCCTTCGCCCGCTCGCCCCGCTGCCGCCGCTTGTCGTTCGCCGCCGGAGCTCGCCGTTGCCGCTTGCCCGTGCACGACCGCTCGCCGTCCCACGTGCGAGCTGCCTTGTCTCCGTCCGCTAGCCTCCCGCGTCGTCGTCTCTCCAAGCCGCAGCTGTTTGACGTCGCCGCGCCTCGCCAAGCCTCTGGCCGTCGCTGTTCTTCCACCCAAGCCACCGCCAATTGTTGCTCGAGCTGCCGCCGGTTTTCCTCCGTCGTTCCTCTGCCCGTTCAGCCGCCGTTCCATTCCCCTCCGAGCTCGGTTAGTTGCTGGAAAACCCAGCAAGAACCAGCCCCTTCCAAGCTCGATTGGGCCTCCTATTAGTTCTCATTTGGTGTTGATCTATGTAGGTTTGTCGTCGGCGTCATCGTGCTCTTCGCCGGACCTCGTCGGAAGCGATTAGGTGAGTTTAACTCACTAAACCCCGATTAGTGGGTTAATCATGCCTTAAGTGTGTTTAGTTTAGATTGATTGGAATAAGGTTGTTAGATTAGTTCACTTAAATATGGATTAGATTAAGTTATTTAATTAAAGTAAAGCATGTTTAGTTTAAGGGTTAAGTAGGTTTATTTTAAAATAAGCCTTGATGTGACTTAAAGGAATTTATTTATGATTTAAATAAAATTTTCGAAATTTTTGGATTATTTAATAATAAATCATATTCCGAAAATCATTAAAATATTATTTATAAAAAAAAAACTCGAAAAATTATTTTTGACCTTAATTGCTCGAGAATTTCGTGTCGATCATCGTTGTATATTTAGAATTTGAAATTGATGAATGATTAATGCAAATTGAGTGTTGATTGAGGAAAATATGGATTTTATTTAGAAAATCTCAAATGTCGGGTTTGATATCGAAATTGGATTTTTAAAGATTAATGTTGTAATTGGAATATGTGAATGACGTGTGAAGTGCTTTAAGTTGATTATGAGTTATGGTATGATAATTGTGAGGAATTGTTTTGAACTATTAAGTTTGAATTGCCCCTATATGGGATGCCCCGTACAATGGATGTGGGTCGCAGTTGATTTTCGGCCCATGCTCCTTCGGAAACGCCATTGATGTATTGACGAAGCCGCGTTCCAAAGGGAGGGCGTGCCTGGCTATATGTCGTGGAGATAGCCCGACTATGAGTAGAAGGTGCCCTTGTGTGGCACTAATGAATGATGATTTGAAACACTTTTTGTGAATGCGAAATTAAATGAAATGGATTGTGTTCCCGATGGTTTGCGTGCTTATTATAACTGTACTTGAGTGCTATGAATTGTACTAATGCGGGAAGGCAAGAAGGCGGGGTAAGTTTTCTGTGCTGTGTGGCTAGACCACTTTAGGGGTGTATTTTCTTTTTAATAGGGGTTTAGGAGGGGTGAACTTGGCTTTGAGACAAAGTCTCATCCTGGTTTGGGGAAAATATTACAGGACTACGGATGGCGAGACCCCCGGAGATGAGTGGCCTGCCAACGGAGATTGACCGGGCAGACACAGAGTGCTCCCGACCTGGGAGTCCTTGGGTCTATAAGTTAGTTAGGACCCTTATGGGTCGGTGAACGTGTATGACGTACCGTACATGTTTAGGACTTGGTTTCATTCCGAAGTCGATGGTGTTAGGGTTGGCCCTCTAGATAGCATGGATATTCCATTGGCTGTGATGAACGCCATTTTGGATGAAGGCGTGGTGGATATTCCTAGCGGTGGGTGATCAACGCCTCGCCCGGCCTCTTGGGTGA